>CM023828.1:8178214-8796428 GCA_013266295.2 Branchiostoma floridae x Branchiostoma japonicum
TGGCATAATGCATCAGAGTGGAGGCTGCCAGCCTTGATCTAAAGGAACCCTATTGACTGGTGTAGAAAGCTCTTGTGAAGACAGCACTTCAAAGATGAGTACCATGACAACCAAGATGAGGTATTCCTTTGCAGAGGCCATGAGGAGGCTGCTGTTCATTGCAGGTAAGGCCACACCAATCTAATTTCTTGGTTCTTAGATTCGCTCATTAGATTTTTTCTGATTTGATAAAATAATGTTTCAGACAGCATCCACTATCTTTCATCAGTGACTGAGAGTGACTTCTCAGTGGATGCAATCTAAAATGTCTGACTCTTCAGAGAATTTATCCAGTTGCGTAATTCTTTTGTACTACATAATGTTATACCTGGATGTCTAACCTTGATCAATACATTCTTTGCTTTATTTGTCTTACAGATCCCTCGGTTGTTCACTCTGTGAACTGTCACAAGAGTCAAAACGACAAAAGAGTCGTGATCAACGTAAGCGGGATCAAGTTCGAAACTTGGCGTACAAATTTGGACCAGCATCCGACAACGCTGTTGGGCAGCTGCGAGATAGACTACTTCTTCGACGAGAGAAATAACGAGTACTTTTTCGACCGAGACCCTCACCTCTTCAGGTATATTCTCAACTACTACAGTACAGGAGAACTTCACTTCCCCAAATATGAGTGTCACGTTGCCTTTGAGAATGAGCTGAAGTTTTACAGGATTGTACCTGACACAATTCAAGACTGCTGCTTTGAGGATTACCAAGACTTCAAGGATGCTGAAAAGGAAACTCTCTATCCCGAGAGACATGGCAACAAACCTAAAGAGAAGGAAGCGGAAACTGAGAAACAAAAAAAGAGAACTTTCCGGGAGAATTTGTGGCAGATGTTCGAAGATCCAGAAAAATCTGGTATGCCACAAGTTGCTCCGGCTTTCAACTACATCATTGGATTTTTTGTGATGATATCCATCCTGGCCAACATCATCGAAACAGTGCCTGTACAAGAAACCGATGGAGCCAAAATTTCATCAACACCGATGGGTGACAAGTATAACTTGATATTCACTTGTTTAGAC
Organism: Branchiostoma floridae x Branchiostoma japonicum; assembly: GCA_013266295.2. Classification (NCBI taxonomy): domain Eukaryota; kingdom Metazoa; phylum Chordata; class Leptocardii; order Amphioxiformes; family Branchiostomatidae; genus Branchiostoma; species Branchiostoma floridae x Branchiostoma japonicum. The sequence continues at coordinate 8,179,285 of CM023828.1, forward strand.
ACGGCTTGTGTGGCGATATTCACAGTGGAGTATGTGCTGAGGGTATACGCTGCACCCAAGAGGGTCCAGTTTGTTTCCAGTGGAATGAGTCTCATAGACCTGATAGCTATTCTGCCTTTCTACATTGGACTGTGCCTCGCAGACACTGGAAATGTCAACGCAATCTTCGTGACGTTGAGAGTCTTCCGTGTTTTCCGAGTCCTGAAGTTTTCCCGGGACTCCACCGGGCTGCGTCTCCTCGGCTACACGATACGGAACTGTATGAAGGAGCTGGGATTCCTCGTCTTCTCTATGCTCATCGCTGTCGTGATATTCTCCACGTTTATGTTCTACATCGAGAAGGGCGTAGAAAACACAAAGTACACGAGTATACCAGCCACCTTCTGGTACACCATTGTTACCATGACTACACTCGGTTATGGTGATATGGTACCGAAAACATGGCTGGGGAAGACACTCACCGGTATATGTTCACTCAGCGGTGTTTTACTGATCACCCTACCAGTGACGGTTATAGTCACAAACTTTAACCACGTCATACAGAAAGCAGAGAGAGAAAAGAAGCTAGAAACCATGGACAAACACATCTTTAACACAGGTAAGATGTATAATGCACCGCTGTTACCAACGGCACCACGTGTCTGACCAAGGTCAAGGGCAGCTTGCAAGAGGAAGGTCACAAGACATTCTCTGGCAAGGTTTTGTCATCTACAGTAGCGTCAGTATACCAGTACCAACCTGTTGTTGTCTGCCAAGTCAATTGAAGATCTTTCCCACAAAACACGAAATGTGCATTGAAAGGGGTTTCAAGAACTTGATTCCCACAATGTTCCTACTGCATACAGGCTTAAACTTATTGTAAATGAAAGCCAATACCAGTTAGCCTCCCTCCCAGACTTCTTGGAGTGCCAGAATTTATTTTCTGGGGGGAGTACTAGTGCTGATACATGATTTTTTTTACATGGACTAAGGTTCTCTAATGCGGCAGAGGGAGTTATGCCGCAGAGGGAGTTATGCCTCTCTAACAAGTGGTGATACAGCTCTCTCTGCAGACACAGCTCTCCCCCAAAGAAGGCCGTCCCTAGCAAAAAAACGCTGAACTAGCCGCTTGTAGAAGCAAACACTGCCCTGCTAGAAGTTTGTGAAGAAGGCTACATACCAGTCATTATCTCGTCAATCTAAAGCAAGGTGCTCTTCTTGGATGTGCATGACTCTTGTTCCTGAAGGTATCAAAGAAGTTTACTGTATATTATTGATTTTGGGCAACCAAACTATGCCTAGGCAAAATCAAAATTGTTGAAGAACAGCTAAATTTTGGATTCAAGATGGACATTCTTATTTGTCAATATTAGCCCAATAAGCATGAAACTACAGTGTGGCTGAATACAAAGCAGGTTTAAAAAAGTCGTCACTGCACAAATACGGCCTTACTGGCAAAGTTTCAAAAGCAATCATTTAGACTTGAGGCAAACCGGGGGTAACTCAATGTCAGTACTATCCATGGGCTTAATGAAAATCAATCCTCATGATATTTCATATAATATACATGTACATTGGTAAGCCCCATGGAGTTACTAACACGTTGATCCATGCAACCTGTAATTATAATTGTGGCAATGTTTGAATATGGACCTCAAAATTAAAGACTAAGTAGATGATTATCGAAAAAGGCACTGGTGTGTGAAATTGGCAATTTAGCAGAAAGAACTGGAGTTGTATGAATATACATGTAATACTGTACATGTATGTCTGGAGAGTTGGAACACACATGTATAAGGTATTAACAGGATCAGTATTTCTATATAAATTTCTAGAAGGACTTTTCCTCTGGAGAAATAACCTCTCCTGTCTACCTAAGCCAAGTTTAACTTATTAATATGTGGTTTAACTACACTGTACATGTTTGTTAGATGAAAGCCAGCCAGGGAAAGACAGAGTCATAATCTTTCTTCAAATTGGCACAGTCTCCAACTAAAAGTCAACCAAACCATGTTAACTAAGGAAATGTATTTGTAAACCCTCCTCGTGATTTCCTCTTAATCTTATTTTGCTCTTCTGGATGAGCTATTTTGAAAGTGTCCATGTTAATCAAACAAACTTTGCAAATGGAATAAGATGTACAGGAAGATTGCAGCTATTGCCCAACATCTTTACATATGATTCTAAAATTATAGGTTTAAATTGTAATTTCCAACACAAAATATTAGACTTACCCAAATTTTCAGTCTTTGTTAAGGAATGAGCAATCCACCAATTCTGTGACGTCATATAATGCAGATAGAGCGTGTGACTCGCTGAGCAGTGGATCATAAGTAGTAGAAAGTTTGTGGCACCCCGTCACTGTTGAAGGATGGTTGTAATGCCTAATATTCTGCATAACATGACGTCACAGAAGCAGTGGATTGCTCATTTTTTGATAAATCAAAGACTGGAGCTGAACAGTCAAAAATTTGTATAAGTACGATTTTTTTGTTGGAAATTGCAGTTTAAACTTGTTTCAGAATGACTTCTACAGACACAGACAAACTTTCAAGCTAGTCATCACATCTAGCTAGTGCAAATTTGATGCCAAACAACAGCTGTTGCATACAAATAATCACAAAATTCATTTACATTATTTTGTAAATGCTGTCAATTACAGAAAATTGTAAATATTACAATCAAGTACAATGTACATGTATAATGAAAATATGAAATTCAACTCCACATATATACATACATACATACATACATGCAAACTATGTACATTTGTTGTGTGTTATCAACTTTGTAGGATTGATCTTTGAATTTAAATGCCTTGCAATATAGTTGTACTGACTAGTTTTTACTACTCTAGGAAAATACAAACAACAGTAATCAAATGAAAGATGAAAGAACCCTGTAACAAATGGAAAACCAATTGTATTATGAAAGAATTGCAGACTGTCATTGAAGGATAATGTAACTGAGCATGTATTGTACATCAAAGTCCTTTAGCTATAACATAGTCTGATATGTAATAAAATATGCTCCATACTTATGGAACTTACCTGCACCTAAGGGCCCTTGATGATCACATTGTATGCTGTTGACATTTGTACAAACTTAAGCTAGTATATAGCTGATAGCTACTAATCAAATTGGGACATCTAATTTTCCTCAAAGACTATGTGGTGCTTGGGCTAATTTTAATAAAGGACCAAATATATAATCCACTTAGTGGGCTTTGAGGCTGTCATGGTTTAAAAATGAGCCTCCATTGCATGGATGTACATGTACAATCATGTACTATTAGGTCAAAAAGTTCTCAGTCTAGATGAAAATCATTGTCATTGCATCTGATCATTTCTGACCTTGATTGTAAGGGAGACATCAGTGCTCAGCATATCAAGCTTTCTTCTGAAAATCAATTGTTTTTGAACTGCATTTTCTTACAACAGGGCTTGAAATACCACCTGAATACGCAGGTTAGTGCAGGTAAAATTGGGGCTGTGCAGGCATTTCTCATGTCTACCTGCACCTAACCTGCACCATCCCTTTATTGGGTACATACATGTAGTACATTATGTGTCTGGCGATTTTTGTATTTCGTACTGTTTGTTACCACCTACAAAATGCTAAATAAAGAATTCAAATGGTTTCTATCTTGATCCATACTCCGTAAAATCTACATTTAGTATAAAATGGTGCAGGTAAAATTTGTCTGGTGCAGGTTGTATGCACCAGTGTGCAGAAAAATATTTTAAGCTCTGTTACACGATGTATTAACTGTCATTTTTTGTTTTTGTACTGGACAAGTATGCACCCACTGTATATGACATTGTATGTTCTATGCATGCATGTACAAATGTCCAAGGAGATTTTCTATGATGCCTTTTCAAATACATGTCATACATGTAAGTACAAATTAGGCTTGTACAATATTGTGTTATCTGTAGCTACATGTAAAAAAAAATTGTAGTGTGTCTTACATGTATGTGTGCCTTAGAAATAAAGAGAACATATTGATATTGTCTTGATTTTTCAATGGATCATGTTGCAATTGCCTTTTTTCCCCTCAAAAGAACTGTTGTCATAAAAAAAAGAAAGGAAGAAGAAAAGCCCTGCAAAAAAATCCTAAATACATAGTAAAACAGCCATGCAGCATGTTGAGGTATGGTGGAAGAACAGCTCAAAAATGCCACCTAGCAGGTGCCTGCTTAAGTTCAACTAGCAGGTATGCAGTTGGTGATAGAGCAGAGCAGAGCATTGCGTGAAGGGAAAGGGAAGCAGCAATTCGAAATCGACTGTGGGTGTAATGGACACAAGACATTCATACATATCCACATGTTAATTCATGGAACTGCTGAGCTTATGCTGAATGCATTAATGATATAACACTAGCATAATTGAAGTTTACATGTTTATGATAAATGATAATGTCAACAGAAAACACAGAGATCAATAAAAGGAAAAAAGAACACAAGTTATGTCAACTGACAACATATATTGAATGACAGTCGATGCTTAGCTTATCTCCACACCAATCTAACAAGTAACCGACACAGTAACGACACAGTGCATTGTATAATCACGTCGGCAGAACATACTGTGCCTGTGTGAAACCTGTAATGTATTGTACAGTGTACATGTACATTAGCAATTCGGCAGGACATCTTGTTTAAAGTCGTATTGGCATACTTCAGGATGACATTCCATCTACAGTATAGTTTTCAAATGTTGTGCCGGAAAAGATATCATCTGCAACAGGCAAAACTCTGATGCAACACTGACCAAACATCCAAAGAAAACTGTGAAATATCTCACTGGGTTTTATGCAGGCGCAGTATGTTCTGCTCATTCATTTTTGTCATTGTATATGTATACATGCACGTACATGTATATATGTAACTGCAAATAATGTTCCACATACCTGTAGTACTGCAGACTGGCCAAAAGGTCTGGTCATGGTGATGTTCATGTTGGGAAAGTGTCGCTGTAGGTTGGCAACCACAGCATCTACATACCTGGAGATCACAGTGGGTGTGCAATTGGACTTCAACTTTTACAAACACTTACACATTCATGGGGGCAAGTTTAGGTACACATACCTGCAGATCACAGACTAAATATTACAAAAACATACACACTGATTCTGGGGGGTAAGCTTAAGTACATATACTTGAAGATCGGTATGTGTAATGTTGGAATGATGCAAACTTTGCTAACACATACATACACATTCATGGGGGGCAAAACTTGAGTGCAAACAATAAGTTAATTTTTGCCTTTTTAGAAGATTTAGTTTGCCTTTAAGTTAGTTTATCTTTTTTATAATCCAATCAATTTTGATGCAGTGACAATCCCTGATAAGAAAATACCAGGATTTAGTGGTCCATCATAAACATCACAGAACTTTTTTTGAAAGTTCATCTGAGTTGGAAGAAGTCATTATGAAGCAAGTTTAAGCTGTAATTTCTAACACAAGGAATTGGACTTACCCAAATTTCCGACTGTATAACTCCTGTCTTTCTGAAGAAATGAGTAATCCACCGCTTCTGTGACGTCATGTGGCTCAGTGAGCAGTGGATCATATTAGTTGCAGAAAGTCTGAACACAGGACCAGACTTTTTTTCACGGGGTATCAAAGAGGCTATCTACATAAGGCCATTGCAACCATCCCTCAACAAAAATGGGGGGCGCCACAGACTTTCTGAAACCTATGATCCACTGCTCACTGAATCAAATGATGTCACAGTCAAAAATTTGGGTAAGGCCCACTTCTTTGGGAATTACAATTTAAACTTGCTTCATAATCACAGAGCTTTATATACTGGGAAATGGCAGGTTGAAATAACTTTCTAAGTACAAAATGTAACTATTGTCTGGTTCACAGTGGTGTTGCTAATCAACCCGTATCCTACCATCCTAAAGCAAGACTTTATCAAACCCACACCATTAACAATGTACGGTTGTACTACATTCTGCACACTTTAAGTACTTAAGAGATGCGTCCTGCACTGACAGTTTAAAAGCTTTGACTGTTCGTGTAGATGCTGTCTCACACGATAGCATCACAAAGTGGCTTTGCCACGCATTATAGTTACGAAGTCTGCGTGAGACACTATCATTGCACTCCAAGGTTTGAGTTGTAGAATTGCATCTCACAGTGCCGTTGATAACTATTTACATGCCAGGGATGGCATTATGAATGATGGGAGTGTCTAAGAATTAGCTCTGGGGCTATGGTAACTTTATGAACTCTACCTACAAGTACATGTAGGTTAAGAAGTTCAATGAACTGTTAGAATGAGTAGACAATGCCACTTGTAACATAATAATTTATAAATTACTTGAAGTTGTACAAGTAACTTTTTAACTCTATAATTTCAACACATACAGGTTCATGTTTTTTATTAGTCTTTAACCTTCACCCTGCTGCCTAAACCCTATAACCAATAAAAAGTTTTTGCCAAATGGCTACCTTAGCATGCTGAAGGTTTAAAGTATTGATAAGTATTGATAGCATCATGAGAAGAGAGATGATGGGACTTACTGTCCGGGGAGGGCGTGGCTGGTAGACTGGGGTTTGCGGCGTTTGGTGGACAGACCAGTCATCATGGAGGAGCGCTTCAGGGAGTTCTGATTCAGCAGCTGGGCTGTGTAACCTGCATGTTCATGGACCTGTAGGAACGACAATTGGTTCTGTAGGAATGACATGGTTCTGGCACAGCAGATGTGCTGTGTAACCTGTGGGAATGACATGCTTCTGTAGGAATGACAAGGTTCTGGTTCAGCAGCTGTACTGTGTAACCTGCATGTTCATGGACCTGTACTGACATGGTTCTGTAGGAATGACATGGTTCTCTGGTACAGCAGCTGTACTATGTAACCTGCATTTTCATATACCCGTTAGAATGATTTTGTGGTAATGACATGCTTCTAGTACAGCAGCTATACTGTATAACCTATAGGAATGACATGGTTCTGGTTCAGCAGCTGTACTTTGTAAGCTGCATGTTCATAGACTGGTAGAAATGACAAGGTTCTATATGAATGTCATAGTTCTATAATAATGACATGGTTTTGGTTCAGCAGCTGTACTGTATGACCTGTAGGAATGACATGGTTCTTAAGTTCAGCAGCTGTATGTGCTGTGTAACCTACAATGTATATTGTACATGCAGCCTGAGACAAATATTTGATGACTGCCTTCAGGGGCTACACATATCTGAGACAACCAAATCCTGTACAACCATTAACCTAATCCTAATATGCATCACACTTGGTACCAATCAGATATTCCACTATTTCATCATGATTAAGCCCTACATGAGGGCTCTTTTTAACAAATGTGAAACAAGCTGCAATCAGGACTGTGAAGTCTTGCCCCCTAGCATTACAAAGCTGTATTGCATATCAACTGAATGTCCTGGGAATATTTTGTTTGATTTTAAATTCATTTTGCAGGAATAGCCCTATGGTTCTGTTTATTTCTGCTTTATCACATTGACAACAATATCTACAGTCAAAACTGCCCTATTAATGCTTGTGTCAATGGGAATAATTATCTAAGAGACCACCACAAAGTGGTGGCATTGGCCAGGTGGTCCTGATGTAGAGGTGGTCACCAGTATATTATGTAGGTTTGACAGTATTTAAAAACCAGATGACAGATGATCATGAGTTATGGCAGTGTTGACCTCAAAGGTTGAGGGTTGTCCCATGGGTTGTAGCAGTCCATATATCTTACCTGACAGAATTGTAACTAGCCATTTGTGGGTATATTATAATTTATAGGGGCCCCACTCTGTGGCACACATCGCTTACAAGTTAAACTACAGGGCTACAAACTACATCCTAGGGTTAGAATTGAAACACACAGGGGGCTGACTCCCGGGATTTGAACATGCACTGAACCCAGCACCCTAACCACTAGGCCAAAAGGTCCAGACCAGTTGGACTGGTCAGTTGGTTGCACTTGAGCCCAACTGTTACAGAATGATACTACATTAGGATTTTTAAAAAACTAATAAGTTTGACTGTACATCTCCGTACATGTATGTCACCTGGTCAGCAGTGTCAAAAATGTAACTATAGCCATTTGGGTATACTAAACTATGTACACGGGGCTAAAACTAGACCCTGGGGTATGTATTATAGAATTTCAAAAACTGCACTCTGGTGTACACAGGCTTACATGTTAAACTACACTGGGGGCACAAACTACACCCCGGGGTATACATTATAGGGCCAAAAACTATATTGTGGGGTACATGCCATGTTAAACTACATTGTACACTGGGGGCACAAAAGACTATAAACTACACCCTAGGGTATATATTACAGGGCCAAAAACTGAACTGTGGGGTACACAGGGTTACATGTTAAACTGCACTTGGGACAGAAAGGGCTACATACTACACCCTGGGGTATACATTATAGGGCCAAAAACGGTACTGTGGGGTACACAGGGTTACGTGTTAAACTACACTGGGGCACAAAGGGCTACAAACTACACCCTAGGGTATAAATTATAGAGACAAAACTGTACAGTGGGGTATATGTCTTCATTTAGTGTTCCCCATTCCACTGCCCTATTCTGAAAATTATAAGAAAGAACAATACATCAAGACTTAATATTCAAACTTAGTTCTCGTCATCTAGTCCCACCCCCCTCATTTTCATTTAAAATTGCTGTCGACAGTCCTTAATCACTCTATTGCTTTCAATTGAATTTTTCATCAGTTCCTCCCAAAGTCTTGTGCAAAACTCAGAGGAGGTTTAAAAACATCCAAGCTGCCCTGTCCATGTATCAGTAAAGTTAGAGCCAGACTTACTTAAATATTACTGATTCCATCATCACTCGGATTGATTTTGACCTGGGGGTCACTAAAGCAAGATGAAGAAATGAATACTTCAGCATGCATGGCGTCTCGTGGGAGACCAAAATTCTGTGCTCGCTAACTACACTAGTAAATCACACAATGCTTCAATGGCGGCACCATCCTTTTGGTACAGGTAGCCCCGCAGTAGTTACATGTAGCTTTGACAGGAGGTTAATGGGCCGTTGGGCAGTTCACCTCAACTCATCAGCGAATGTCTGGCTATTAGGGAAGGAATAAGACTACATCAGACTCAATTTTAGATTGATGAAGGTTAGACTGAGACATCTAGGTACACTGCTCACTTTACAATACCGCAAGGACTCTAATGTTATCATAGAGGGCTATATAAGCACGAATGAGCTTGCTGCCCAATGCTCGGAAATCTATGTGAATAAAATTTTAAAAAATCTAGGTACAATGGTACTCAGCATTTCCTATGGTGTTGTCTTACTATAGGAACTATCAGTGACACTTACGAGTCTTTGTTACGTTCAGCAGTTTTTTCCGTGTTGACTAGTTCTCTTAGTTCATTTTTAGTAATGCTACATTAAGAAGAGTGATGGATGTCACTCAAAACGTCCGGAAGTACCCTGCTTACTTTATCCAGAAGTAGAGATTGAAATAGATGTTAAGTGCCTTTCCCAAGAACACAACATTGGGGCCTGCTACTAGTAGGGATTCGAACCCAGAACATTTAGATTCTGAATCACTAGCTCTAACCACAAGACAACCCTGCCACATTTCGAACATTTTCTATAAAAAAAAAAGATCAGGATTTGTCTTTATATCAATGATAAGCTGCTTATAGTAACTCAATTGCATTCAAAAATTCCATCTGACAGACTACATCCTAGAGACTCAAGACGGTTCTGGAGGTATAACCTCCATGATGTTATTTTGAAATATCTCTACATCTACAATACCCCAAGAACCATCATTTAGCATGGCCCATAGGACATGAAAAAGGTCTTCCAAGTGTGTGTGTAATTTGATGTTCAAGTTGGCATCATTAGTAAAGGTATTTATTTCCCTGTGACCAAGCAATGATGGTGTCAGCTGAACTAACATGACTACAGAGATCCAAACTCTCATGTTCAAGTTTGAATGTGCGTAGTGAAGTACGTAATGTGGAATAATGACTCAAAATCAAAGGAATAAAAGAAGAATGAATTCTTTTCATCTTAACGTGTGCATTTTAAGTCCATGAGAATTGGCGACCTGTGAAACCACTTTTGATCTGTAGTTTCAGTAAGTACAAAGAAAGTTTTTCCTAAGCCAAGGTTGCTTGTTGGGGTTGGCTACATGCATGTTAACCAAAGCCATCCTCATAGATAGCTTTAAACAGCAGTTAGAGTTAAAGTAGCTGGCAAGGTGGTCTTGTGGTTAGGCCTGTTGACTTAGAATCTAAAGATTCTGGGTTCGAATCCCTAGCAGATCACAATGTTGTGCCCTTGGGAAAGGCACTTAACACCTATTTCCTCACTCGACTTGGGTGAAAATGAATACATAGCTTTGGCTAGGGACGTCCTGTGTTTGAGGTCACATACACACACACACACATACGCACACACACACATGTGCACACAAACACACAAAAAAGGAAGCATTGATAATCCTTCCAGCAGGTAAATTTGAAAATAAATCCTGTCCTGAAACCTTACCTTGTTGGACCACTTGTATGACTGCAGAAGTTGTCCGTACAGTGGGGTTTTGTCCTGTACAGGGTCCAGGCTCAGCAGACCACTGCTGCCTGTGGGTAACTGGTCACTCTGCTTAGTCACAGCAGCACTCAGCTTCTCTAACTCACTGGTAAGACAAATTACAATTTAAGGGTATGACAGTAACGCACATATAGCCGATATAAATGAGTGAACAGGAAAGAATTTCTGGAATACTTTTGCTAACAGGATATCAGAGATTTTAGACTTCTGGGAAGTATGGAATCCTTGGCTTCCTGAATTCCCCCATGTCGACTTCTAATGATTGATGCTGGCTTCCTGGCCCGATTCTGAGACCTTTGAACTCCACGTCATTATGCATGTCAATCTTCCCATGTGCTGGCAACCTACTCTGTCTGCACAGATACACAAACCCACAGCTTAACCACCCAAAACAATACTTCCATAAATGGGAAGTAAAAAAAAGAAAAGACTGGAGGCAGCTGATATACCACTCTATCATGCAACATCACGACTTAAGAAAACAGAGTAAAGGGACCAGAGTACAAGGTAGGTTAGGGAGAGAACAGTAGACTAGGTGTAAATGCATTTAATTTCCCTGTGGTTCTACATGTATTTTGCAGTAGCTGAGAAAAGGAGGTTTTTGCAGTTTGTGCAATACATGTAGATCGTCTTCAAATTTCAAATCTATGCTAGAGATAGAACTGCCTTGTTGAATCTATGTTTGCTGATATTTTTCTGTCCAATAACACCTAGAGTATGTTTCACTGCGTTTTAATTCGGTACACACAACTTACATGCACACATATAAACAAAGCAATGCCCCCCTCCCACAACTCACTCATATTCCTTGTTCACGGCTAACAGGTTTTCTCTCAGCTGATCCAAGAAGGCCTTAGATCTATCCCCAGCGGTCTCCCCGCCTTCCATGCCATCTCGGAGCTGTGAGAAGACCCTGCCGACGCTGCCACGGAGCCGTTGTGTGGTCTGGATAGCCTTGGAGATGGTTTTGAGATTTCCCTCGATGTCAGCCATTTTGAATTTCCCGTCGTGCATCCTGCGGGGCGGGAACTTCAAAATCTTCTGTAATGTTTGGGAAGGGCTAGCCTCTACTCAGGTTTCAGAAGTGGCTGGAAAGAGTAGAAACTGGCCAAATAGACAGATAACATGAGGCTTACTCCTTTAGCGGACCAACTACCCTGGCATGTTATCTGTCTATTCAAGAAGTATAACCTTCTTGGTCTATCAGTTGGCCAATTTCTAGTACTACTGTACTCTTTCCAGCCGCTCTGAAGCCTGGTAGAGGCTAGAGGGGATTAGAAATGTGCTAGCCTGGTTACCATTCTCCACAAGCCGGCTTAGGGGTGTTTTATCGGCTGCAGTCCTACTAAGCATAGGCATCTCTTGACGTGCTTGATCTTTCCATCCTTCCAACCGGCATTTCTATTGCCGCCCGGTAGACTAATTGAAACCGACCCGTTAAAAACAAACAAACAAACAAACAAACAAACAAACAAACAAACAAACAAACAAACAAACAAACAAAAAACGGCGAGCGCTAATGGACCTGGCCTGGCGGTCAACACTTCCAGGGGTCTGGCTGCCGAGCTAAAAATGTTCACGTTCACCACCGTATGAGAAGAACTCTTGGCCATCTGTACCTGGAAGATTGCAAGTAACATAAGAAGGACAAAAATATATTAGTAAACGCTCCATCTAGGAATCAATGATAGACAATCAACAACTAGTCGACGTTATGTCGATTACTCAAAAATGTTGTGGAGAATCCACTCAGGAAAATGAAATACATTTTACCATTATCGTTATGTCAACTCTTTGAACATAAAACTTCATAACTAGTTCCTAAAGACCATTCTGTAACGATTCCCAATTGCCCGCAGACAGACGTGAGCTCTAAATGAAGATGTTGTTACTCTGAGAGCCCGATACCTGATGAAGAACGCACGGACCGTAATAAAGTTTGGCCCACAGGCAACAAAGTTGCTCCTTGGTCACTCCAGTTCAATAATCCTCCCAATAAATCGTGCGTCTAATGAGACAGGGGTATTCGGAAATGTCACCAGGCCGGGCCTGGCAGTGACATATTTCACGCTTTACTGTGTAGGGATCGTCACAAGAGCCAGGAGGAATTCTAAATTAAGATGGTGTTACCTACATGATTCCAAATAAGGAATCGGAGATTTCAGACTTCCGGAAAGTGTTTTGGGGGTATCCGTGAATCTATTGGAACTGTATTGTATGGTCATGGGGAAATACCCGATTGAATTACATCATATAATAGATTAATGCTCATACGATTGTATGACGTAACTTACTCAGGTATCACACCATGGTTTATGTTTCATACCATGATTACACAGTACACATTCCTGGCGACCTCATACCAAATCCTACCACCCAAGGCATACCGGGTCAGAACCCTGTCAATCAAATGAAACCCAATCTCCGCCCATTCACTTCCCATTCTTGCTGCTGTGAACGAAATACATACAAACTCTTTTAAATTTTTTTATCCACTGAGTACATACGTTTTTGATGATCACAACGCCATACAAACAGCATACAAAACAACATTAACAATCTAGATACACAACATAGTAAATGATAAAACTTACCTGTATTTCAAAGTTCAAACGCTTTTTCGACTTGATTAGAGATTCATCATGATTTTGAAATTCTTAGACTTGTTTTTCATTATGCTTTACTAGTATCTATATAAACTTCAATACGAGAACTCAGTAATGATTTGGTACTTGACCAATGTTGATTTCATTTCACAGAAGAATCGGTACGTAAAAATATACATTTGAAAAACGTCTGGAGTCTTTGATCGTAATATATAACTTAAGATTATCGTAAACAAACATTCCTGTTTCAGGTGATTTTTCAGCAAATGCCCTGTGTGGGCTACCTAATCACATGTAAAGCACAATGTTTCCTTAGTTATTTGGTTATGGTTGAGCGAATGTCTCACGCCCCAATGCACTGATAGGGTAATTATGTTACACATATTAGTGGTTATGACCCCCAAGAGAGGGGTGAAATTTGCATGTTTATTAAAGTTGACACATATTGGCCTAATTCGGACACTATTCGGCGTGAAATGCGTCCATGGTTGACCTACCGTGGAAACACTGGGCTAGCCTGGATGCCAGCCTTAGATTGATTTTTTAATACGGTCTCTTAGTCGCTTGCCGGCCGGGCTGTTTGCGTGAGGAAAAAATATACAATTCTTATCAGGAATATACAGAAATAGTGCTCTTGATTCATTTCTTTCAACTATTCTGTGATTTGTTGTCTTTTATGTACTTTTCGTGCCTGCAAACTGCCCGGCCGGGCCCCGGGCTGGGAATTGTCACCTTAGCATATGAGAACGTACTCAAGCTAAAAGAGGTTGACATGCAGGATATCGATAGCATTGGGCAACGTTTAGAAGACTAACATTATGCATCTCCTGGCGTCTCTGCTAAGTTTTATAGCATTTGTCAAAGCATCAGAAGTCTCTGTGGACTCCCTTGATGTTATGTAAGACCCATGGTGGCGCCGAGCAGCGTGAGGGTTAGGGTGTGTCAGACCACTCTAGGTTATCTTTCAACGGTACTTTCAACTGATGGATAACATAAGCTTCCAGTGAAAACTTTAACGGTGTTGACAGTCCGGGTCGTTGGATAAAAATAGACGAAATGATGATAGATAAGTATGTTGTGTTTTAACACAACGCAGCCTGACTACATCAAGCTTCTAGCAGGCCTTTTTACTAGTTAGGCCACTGGAAGCTTGATGATCAACAACTCTAAGCCATGAGAGTTGGGAACATTTCAATCATGTTAATTTATGAATATATGCTAACATGGACCATCTATTGTTTGTTATAATTGTCAACTGTGATGACTGGTTTCTACAGTGACAGATAATCCTGAGCTCCTATTGGACTGATTTTCATAGTGATAAAAAATCCAGAGTTCCTATTGGTAGTTCTGGGATTGGTTCTCCAGAGTTAGCGGTGTATGGTCACAAGCTCTTGAGGAGGAGGCCCATTCGGCCTGACAGCGAGAGATTTTGTAACACTGCAGGCTAAATAACGTAGCTGTCTACAAGAAGCGTATCTACGGTAGTCTATGTTTCCCCCCGAGTAGCATACGAGGACAGTATCGTTAGATACTTTTACGTCACCACTGCCCCTAGTATAAAGGAGCCCTGACATTCCACGAATCTCAAGACGACAGGCAGCATAGATTTTTTTCGAGGCCATGCTGTTTTGTGCCATCGTGCTCTTTCATTGCCACTGGCGACAACAAACTTCCAGAAGTCATACGACATCCTGTCTTTGTTCAGTAATAAAATACTTCTTCAAAAAGTTTCTTTATGCCGTAGTCGTACTCTCTCTCAAGATTACAAGACAAAGTTCCACACGTCACACCTTTGAACGAGCTTCAATACCTTTCCCTTGATAACCTTTTGGACTGACGAGACTTTTACCAAACACAATGCGACAGACTTACTCATCACTAAGTTACTTTAAATGTCAGTCCCTTCTGATTCTGATTTCCCCTCGCCAAACTCAATTTACTTTCAAAGCTCGCCCTGCTAGTTAGCTCCAGGAGGTTAGTACGCCCCTAAAATCCTAACATCACGGTAAAGACTCGGTGGGGACAGAGAATACTTCATAAAGCTATTCATCACTTTCATATCCGGTGAGTGGTTACAGCCAGAAGACTGCGAGCTACTGTTGGCGACAGCCCTATTGGTCTCTGGATACCTCACTGGCGCCGTGCTCCCTCACAAAAACATCGACCCTAAATGGGTTATTTCATGTTATGTATATAAGTCTGACCGTGCAATGTATCTTGAAAGGGAGGTCTAGGTTACATTGTCTGAAAAAGGGAGACGTGTTTCCTTTCTTGTGTTAGCTCGTGCTCGAAGATAATTTCTGTCCCGGTCACTGTATGCCATATTGGTCTGATTAAAGCTGCAGCTGTGGATCAAAACTTACAGTCCTATCTTACTCAACTCATACTTACTGTACAAAACTAGTGAGTAGTGTGTTTAACAAACAAAGCTGGTTTGGACTTCCCTTTGGAGGCTTAATTTACCTCTGAAATTAGTTGATTTTTAGCATGAGCATTGGTAATGGTACGAGTTACTCCACTCTACTTAGCAAATTCAAAGGAACATTGCTAGCATGAAAGTTCATCTGAGTTGGTAATTTACATAGTGTTCTTTAAATTGGAGAACAGTTTAATTTTTCACAATATAAATGAACATTACGTTTTTTGTTTTGTTTTCTTGAACCTTTATCTATTCACAAGAAGCTCAAATCGGCCTGTAGACCTCTTTTCATTAAAGTGATATCTACGTGTAGATTGGAAAAAGCATCGACCATCAGTTGCCTTCACAAAATATAAGCCTTCTTTGATTTTATGACTATCTATTGACCACCTTCATAATTTCTTGGATGAATGCATAAAGGCAACCAATCTGCTCATCTATATTTCATTGATTCAGTGTTTATTAGGGCTGACTCTTTCAGCTTGTAAAAAGATCGTAGCCATCCAGAAAATTGCATCTTTTGTATATTCTGTAGACAATGTTGGACGATGTATTTATATGTCATTTGTTATATGTCATCAGTTTTGTAGTATGTATGTATTGGTGCATTTGTATTGTTGTACTGAGTCTGAGTTGTCGAATAAATGTTGAAATAAAATAAATTAAAAAAAAGTATTTCATTTGTGACGTCGTATGTGACATCAGCTACACACTTAACTTGTTCTCGGACAGTGGACCTTAGAGAAAGCCTCGCCAATGTAAACGACAGTTTGTCAACGTGTCCCAAAGACAACACCTACGCAAATTACACATTTGGGAGGTAATTATGCCATAGAATGCTCTTGTAGCCATAGATCAAGTCCAGCCCTTGTGCCAACGTCTGACATAGAACCGACGCTTGAAGCTTGCCTCTGATTCAGGCTTATCAAACGCGGTCCCCGCTCGGAATGAAGGTGGCCTCATTTGTCTGACGGCCCTCTATCAACTGTGACAGGATGATGACACAAGGGTGCCGACATCGGTCAACTTAACTATCAATTAGGGATGACTATATTCCCCCGGTCCGCCCGGAGTCACGGAGGGCTGCGGATAGCTAGTCTGGCTGTCATCCTGGTTAGGCTCACGTCAGCTTCGATCATCGCTATGGGAGTGGGCGTGCACTGAAATGGGTTGGAAGCCAGACTAGCAAATATTCATTGCACTATTTGGGCTTTGCTTATGCCCTTTTTTTTTTAAATTCAGTACCACTACCACCGGTTACTCTTAGCCGTGTACATGCACCACCTGAACGTGATTTTATACAAGAGTTCTGTTCAGTACAATGTAGGTAGAATAGATTAGAATAGAATAGAAAAAAATAAAATAGAGTATGTGGACGTGATATACGTAGTTATTTAATGACGTCACCACAGTTTAAAATGATTTTATTTTTATGATCAAGTTACAGCAGGAAAAGCTACATGGCGCCTCGCCTGTATTATATAATATCTCAAGATCAAGTACAAGGCCAAAAGGATTCGTATGTCCTGGTGTGACAAAGTGGAAGATGCAGACCACCCGCACAGCCAAATGTGAACGGTGTATGGCTACCCTGACGTTTTCCCCATTGGCTACTGTGGTGTAGATGTACATGGATTGCACCCTAAACTCCCGCTAGCAAATCTTACTGCACATGCTATATGTTTTATGTTGTCTTACAAGTACTGATGGCGTGCGGTGCTAAGAACATCATAAACGTAAAAAGCATGTCGATAATGTTGTGCCGGGGAAATCTCTAAAAAGGCCGTGTTGTCCTAGATGAGAGGAGGGTAGATGGATAGATAGATACACGGCAAAGGAGCAAATTCACAGAATACAAGGATGGTGGTGCATTTTCTCTTTCGAATTTCTCAGAATAACAGACATATTTGTAAGATTATCATACAAAATCAGAATATACTGTAAGTCTGATATTACTCTGAAATTAATACACATACAGACAAACAACAACCGTAATGCATTCTGACTTGCGAGTCTCGAAGCTGTTTTTATTAGCGCCTCACGTTCGAGCCATTATTTAGGAGACCAACCGAGCCAGACAGTCTTTATACCCGATGGGTTTTACAGGTCTCGTTAGATGGCCGCCATTCCTGGACATCGATTTGATGTACTACTAAAGTCATGTAGTCACAACACGAGCTATACATACAGAGTATGTTAGTTGTCCGAAACGAGCAGCAGACGTCTTTGGAAAGAAGTTTGTTCAAAGGATAAAGTTCTGTGGAACCTACATGTAGCATAAGGCATTCCATAGAACCACGGGCATAGTCTCACGTGGAGTCACGATGAGGAAAGGGCGATATCAAACATCTTAGTGTTGGAATTTGGAAGGTTATCATAATGCAGAAGGTATCAGTCATCGAGGAATACAACTGTAAATAGAGTTGTGCATAGTCAAACAAGAGCTCACCTTGCTTGGTGCACGTCTACAAAAAATAGTAGCAAAGAACCGTTGAAGCTTCTAATCTTCGAGATATACATTAGCTTTGTGTACATTGAAGAAAAGATGGTTTCGAATTTAAGTGGCAGGTCGTTGATTTGACTCAATAGCTGGCACACTTTTCATCGAAAGCAGATTCTCGTCAACAGCTTGGCTACAACGTCATCGTTCTGGGAGTTGATTTCAGGCACCATCCGCCACTTGCTTACCACTGGTAAGTGGTGGATCATACCAATAACGTACATCAGCCCACGTAATCCATATAACTGGTAAATATTAATAATGTGTAGGCGGTATGGCGTATTGAAAGACGTCAGAAAGTCTATATCAAATGGTTCAAGTGTAATTAGTGTATGGAAAAAAACGCTTACGGTCGTTGGTATTGCCTATATGGAAATGTCCGTTGCCTTGGCCTTTATAAACCTTCAGGGAAGCCACAGTGTATTTTAAATGCCAGATGTTGTCTCATGATTAACGGTGATGGATAAGCTGGTCGCCAATAGTAACTGCTACCCCCCTTTAATCAAATACAATTTATCGTAAAACATGACGTTAAGGGGGCATCTTGTGGCGACTACAACGTGATGACAATGCAAACAGGAAACTTTATCTCCTGTAGATCTAATCATTAAAACTTTTATACTTTCCTGCTCACGGTGATGAGGCAATACTTACTGGATGTTTTCTTTACAAGCCATCTTATACATGCCTTCATTGGGCATTCAACCTTCGGAGAAATGCCAGATACGCTCCGAGCATTTTATGATCATATTACGGAGTTTGTCCTCGTTATCGCCAGCATTGCACTGCCAGGTTTATCAAAGCAAGGCGCACTTAAGGGCTGCGGATGGCTGCATGAGAAAGAAGGCATATGCTCGCGCATGATATGGGAATATTGCCCTAGCACTCTCCTTATCGCCTTTAAATGCAGTGTACTCCTTATCAAATTGTCAGTCAGGAAAGTAGTGCATTTACGCCTGGAAGACATGTGAGAAGGCAGTGTGCACCTATGTGCCTAAGCCGGTGTTTTCATTGGCTCTCTATCATCCAATGGCATCGCTTCTGTTGGGGTTTGAAATTCTCTTACAACTTGGAAGTCTAATGATAACCTTCCAACACCAGAACTTGAAACAGACTTAAGCTATACCATACAGGGTTAGATTTAGAAAATATAGTTCGGGACAAGGCATTTATGTATGTATTCAAATCAACTTACAAACTTACGTCACAGCCTGGGACATATCCTCCGATAAGAGTCCAAGCACAATCAGACGGAAGCAGATGTGGCTTACCAACAACCTGCTGGCTATAAGCCTTTTTCCCGGTGGATCGACTGCCAGATAGAAACGTATGAAGGGTGATTGAACGACAACCCCAAAAAGAGCTTATTGCCCGCTATTCCACAGAAGGCTTTTAGTTTAGTTGTGATGTTCAACTGTCGCCACTTTTAAGGTAGCCATCCGAGGTACACTCCATTTTTCATAGACTATCAACTCACACTTCAATAAAGCTGCTCCCATCTACAGGAATACAAAAAGGCAAGGTTTTTTTTCGATCGTCTCCGTGGATATGTGAGGAAAGTTTTGGTGCATTTCCGGCACATTTGGAGCCATCTCTTCCGAAAGAATACAGCGAGGGTGTAATAGTAGGTAGCCCGTGAGGAGTATGTATCCTTCTACGGAAGATGATTTTCCCATTTACCGTTGCCACTTACCCGCAAGTAAGCCACGTTCAACTGCCTAAAAGGAGTCGAGGTCACATAATTGCTGCTTTGAATCCAGGATATAGACACAATATCACCAAAGAAAGGGTTCTTAAAGGGCATATAAGGTCTAATATTACGTACCGGGTCAGACAAAAATGGCTCTTTCTCCAATTTTGTGGCACGAAAGTGTACGGCTTCCATTCTGGTCTTTGGCATGTAAGATAAATCAGTTCTAGTATATTCGAAAAAAATATTAGTCGAGTAGGATTTTTTCAAGACAAAAAAGTCTTTGGCAGGTTAATTATGTAAAGGTTTGGCTGTATGGCCATTGCGAATGTAAATTTGGGCAAAGATGTGATCTGGGACAGAAGCCCATAGTTTGGGTCACGACAAGTATCAATCACGATGGTAAAAATTCAATGTGAATGAAGTATTAAGTATTCTAAAATCCACCAACTGCAGTGTCTCAGTCACAGTCTGTGTTTTTTTTTCTCGGGCGATTTTGTGTTTGCGTCCCGCTTCCCCCGAACTGCACCTCACCGTAAGCTGATGTATAGGAGGTATCGTTAAATAATGGGAGGAGAAGAGTGAAATATGAGTCACCCCGGACAAGCGGCTCCGCAAGTTCACATTACTGTACGATCTGCGCGGGAGATATGGCCATATGCTCTCATGATACATTCGGCGCCCAAAGACTAAGGGTAACATTTGCTCAAGGCGGACACGTTCATGCACAGTCTCCATGGTGACAAATGATGTATAACTTACAGGAGGGGTTTTGCCATCGATTGGTTTTCAGGGCAGGTTCATGGAACATGTTGGTGCAGTTGAGGTTTTATACCTTCGAATAGTACAGGAAAATATTATACTATCGTATCCAGAACGGTTTCTATTTAGTTCTATGCCTGAATGGGTTAGAGTTGGGAACAGGCACGGTTCTGAATAGTCTCGGCGTATAGAACGTACTACGTTTGCCACAGGCACGGTTCTGGATACGCGTGGACTATCTAGGACCGTGTCAGGGCAGGATTAAGGATAAAGCACGGTTCTGGATACTTCAGTTGTTAGTCTAGGTTCCTGCATATTTCGTGTATTAGCACAAAGTTCTTGGCTCCTTGAAATAAATACAGCATGTTCTTAACTACGTAATATATACTCGTGAGTTGACAGTGATATAGGAGAGCAGCAAGTCATCATGTAAATTCTGTATGAATATGTTAAGTGGACTTAATGTCTATTTTGTCCACAGATAAAGATCAATTTCAAATTCGTGCTATATTAAGCAGGTAGTCTTTATGAGACCATAGCATCTAGCTGTGTCTAGCCACTAGAGTTCCAATAAGTGATGGCAACCAAATGCACAGTTTGACTCGGCCTCATTTGCAGCATAATTCAATTCTGAATATCGGACGGGACACGAGCGGTACTGGTGTTACGGCTATTGGCAGTGATAGACCATCATTTGTTCGCGGTTTTTCCAGCCTCTCCAGGGGCCTCGACCCTCGTGGTACGAAAAGGCTTTCAGGTCGGCAAAAGCGTATTTCATTTCTCCAGGCTGATTCCTCCTCTGCACCGGCACAGAAGGTAGGTGTGCTGACCTTTGATTTTGTGTTAAGTCGTTCATATCCGGCCCCGCTCCCAGTATGGATTCGAGATCTGTACGTGTTGGATAACGGGACGGGGGATAAAGTAGAAGAGCCCCGTGACTTCACGTCATTCGAAAGCCCTGCTTGTGAATACCACGTGCCTACAGGGATATAAGCACGTAACGATGTGTACACGGGAAACATAGCTCTTAGCTGAGTGTTTTTTTCCTGAGGTATCGGCGTTACGCCCTTAACGCACGCACCAAACAAGGTAAGACCACTTAATGTTGACCTGGGCAGCCCAGCATGTGCACCTCAGTGCTGATAGCGATTCTCGGTTCTTGCTTGTAGCTTCTGTGAATTTTGCTTTGGCAATCTGTATGTCGTTTCTTGTGAATCAAATACAACATATGTAGTAAGCGCGCGGCGGCATGCTGTTAAGGATGATAAATTCTCAAATCTGGGTGTGCGATCTTCCTTGGCGTATCGTACTCGTGTTGTACGTGGATCTAACTCGTTAGCAGTTGCCATGGGTATAGACTGTCACGGAAGAGCCGGCTCTAGCCTTGAGCGCACAGTGACCTTACATAAAACGTCAAGCCCGCTGAGTATCTCTTCAACCTGTCAGCCATAACCTTGTGCATCACGTACAGTTATCTATCACTCCTCTGTCAGCGGGACCGATGGGAGAGGGAAGCGAATACCTCTGGTAGTTGAGAACTCAAAGCCCGTCTGGCATGAGTTATCTCTGCTCGGACTAAGTCCACCTACACGTTAATCTTCCTGCAATATCCAACGCTAGGGGAATTTTTCCCTTGTGTCAACAGCACGTCTAGAATATAATTGGTGATTGCAGCAAATCTTTTTTTTTTCAGAAGTGACCTACTTAGATGTATATTTGTCAAGATGCTTCGTGTTTATTTTCACATAGTTTTTACCCATCAAATTCCTGTGGGTTGGACTATATGCAAGAATGTATGATTTGAATTAACGAATGAGATTCTTTGCTCTTTTTGTTAAAGGCAGGCCTAGTCCAGGGTTTAGAAACTTGCTAATTTCTTCATGTCGACAGTCTGTAAAATAGTGTGTACAAAGTATATTCCTTCGTATTTGCCCAAACTACATAGTCTTTGTAAGGTATATCAGTCTCATAGTATGTTTGATATATAGCAGTAGATATCATACGTTGTACCTTGTACAATCGCTGTGCAATAAAATTTGTATTGCTCATGGGGATATGCAAATACTTCTGTATGTTTATATGGAAGAGATTATAGGATATAGTGCATATACATATTATCTATTGTTTTGACATTACAAAACCTATACATAGATATGGAAAATCTTTTATCCATATAATTCTGGATATGAATTTTTACTGCAGGGAAAGATTACTCTTTAATCTAGACTAGGAGAAACCCAATAAAACCATTAAGAGTAGTATGGCCATTGAAATGCATATCTATTTGCCATAACTGCTGTTTACTTGCTCGTGGCGGTGCACTTCAAACACCTGGCGTAAGCCACAGGAAAATGTGGCTGGTAATTTACGACTATGCCCTTCTGAGTGAAACTTCCACTGAAAGGGAGGATCTATTTTACTGGACTTGATGGTTGTTTCCCCATGTAGATTGTAGGAAAATTTGGTATCCTGGTCCCTTTGATGGCAACACGGGGATTGAAATCCTCTCCATTTGCAGTGCATTTGCAACTATTACAGGGCACAAACATTTTCAACCCACAATGGGGTCTACAGCTTTAGCATAATGCATACTGTCTTTGTATGTATGTTTGTATACATTGGCTTCAGAGTCTTGTGTCTAATGCCTCATGTACCTATTATGTGTAAGGATATATGTATATATATATTCTACGTCTATATGTTTATGAATTTGGCAGGACTTCAATCGTGTAACCTATATCTTGTTATATTTTGTCTGACCTCGACCTCTTCCCTCATGACCTCAATGAGGCCAGCAAGCCGATTTGAGTATTTCATAAATATACAAAGGCTCAAACAAAAAAACAAAAAAACAATGCTAATTGCTGTATATGACCACGTTCCTCTATAGGAGCATAGACCATTTGAATCTCAAAGTTTTTTGAAATACTTGATCCCCATACCTACCTTCAAGGCATTATCTAAAATGAAATCGAGGAAAGAAGTATGCTTGGCAGATGATAGAAACCGGCACTGACCGTAGGGGGAATGCAATGAAAAGGAAGATACATTTAAAATCTTGAACCGTAGGGCAAAATCACATTTAGAAGGAAAAATTGTTGCAATAAAGATAGCAATTGCTTCATGCGTGAAACTTCATCTGTATTGGCACTAAGCATATAGAAAAATGCATATATGAAGAAAGACTGACTGCAGCCAGAGGTTTTTTCAACAACTACACTGAGCTACAGAACACAGTACATCATCATCGTCATCATCGTCATCATCATCATCATACAGGATAAAGTTAGCATTTTTCAACACACAACAAGGAATCACAGAAATTTTGAGCAGAGACCTGATCTTCTGTCGTGTAACAGGCCCGATTGCTTACAGCACGTAAACCGGGGCTCATCAAATTTCATTGAACTGGGACGGGGGCCGATACCGACTTCCGAACCACCTATTGTCCATGTTTTAGTCCATTGTCAAACTGGATGTTATTCTAAACAAGCCTTTCGACCTTGCAGCAGGCCATGGGGTAAACTGATACACATTAGATGATGGATTTTTTCTCAATGTTTGTGTAATACTATGTAACATTGTCCCCTACTAGTCTTCTCACACAGACGTAGAAAAAATGGCAGCGTCTGCTTCCTTCACCACCAGACCGTTTTGTGTGCGGATGATACATGGGTGTATCAGAGCTTATAGGACGGTTCCTTATGAACACGTTCTGATATACGTACCTTTGTTGTAATGTGTCGTGGTTGGCAGGTTACAATATTGTAACATCACCTCAGCGATAAAGCAAGGGGACAACGATCAAATTGACCGTGTGCTGATGAAGGGGGTGGGGGGGGGGGGGCAAGAAGACAGGTGCAAGTCACTCCTTGCTTTCTCCCGGTTAAAAACCGGACCAATATGTTCTGGATGGAGTTGGCACGGTTGGTAATCCAAACAGAAAAAAATCTGTAGCATCTTGGCTGGATACCAGATTTGAGCATGGCGGAGATTTAAACTATACTTTAAATGACCGCCATTGCTGTGGAGGCCCTTGCTGTAAATGTTAATACGATTCATCATCCTTTCACCAACACTGAGTTACAAGATACTCATATTTCAATTCAGTCAACAGGCGGTGATGTACCGATACCCTGATTAAAATCACATCCACTATTCAGGCATGCAGACGACTCAAAGTGCGGAGGATCCGTCACGTCCTAATCTGATTGTGATATGATTGATGAAGCTGGTGGGAAGAGAAGCTCCTGCCTGCTCATGACATGCATTTTTGACTGAGGCCTTTTTAGGTCAACTGATACATCTGGCGTACGTGCAGGCACAAAGATGGCTGTGGGAAGTTTGCCAACAAGTGAGCCCGTCCTTTTTTTAGCCATCTTAACCATTCCTGCCAAAAATTACAGGTATATACAGTAGAAATACTTTGTTATATTGTTTAATTTTTTGTGTGCATAGGTTTATCGTATCTCGACACCATTTTGTAGTCACTACTTCCGGGACGGAAGTATTATTTTGGGCCGTGGCAATAATTTATGCTTGGTTTGTCTGTTTGGGTTCCAAAGTGGGTGGGCTTTTGTAGTGACGTTTAGTAGTTGAGCCACCATACGTTTTCTAAACTTGAGTGCGCTATCACTATGACTGTAATTGTCTCTAGATATGAATAAATAAAACAAAACCCTATATCATCTTTTTTTCTGTAGCTGGCCCGCATTTCCTATCGTCACCACTGCGAAACAAACCACCTGAACTATTCCTGCCAAAATTACAGGCATATGCAGTGGCGACTGAAAGGTTGCTCTTGCCATCTTTTTACCAGACACTGAATTTCCATACAAATGTACTTTTAGACATTGGAACAGACCAGGAAGAGCATTCCATACTTCCCAATAACACTCGTTTGATTTATCGGTAACATGGATGAATTGCGAGGCCGTTCGTATGAGAAGGATCGGTAGATGGGCGATAACGTAGACCCATTTATTTTTGTGACCCTCGTATCCGTTGAGTCTCTTCATACCAGTAACGCCGCTCCTCATCCTCTGCTGTGACCGTGTGTCAATCTACCTAGTTGCTTTGTTCGTGTGAAGTATGCACATGATACCATCTGGACTATGTGACGATCTTTTTCCCTCGAAAGTGCTTGACTGTTTGGCGTGTTTGAAAAATGACGGTTTAAGTCGGCAGTGGCAGCATTGGTAAACATTTAGGATATCAAAGGCAGCATACTGAAGTAATGTATGAAATTCAGACAAATACGTAATAAGAGTTAAGAATAGTTGACCTATATAAAATGTATACTACAGCTGCACCAACGACCGATTTTTCACGATTAAAAGCTGAGCGTAGCGATGTGCAAAACGTGCTTTACATGCTGTAGGGTGTGGAATGACCTGTGGCATATGAGATATTTAACTCACTTGCTGAGGGTCATTTTCATGCTTTACTCTCCATGAGCATAAAATGAATGGGCCGTAGTCAGGTAAGATGCAGGTTACCTATGTTTTGCATAAGTTCAGGAAGCAGCTGCTGTAATATGTTTAACGTTGTACGCGCACGCAAATTATTCAATAGATGAGTCCAAATCCAATCGTTTTGAAGGTGTTTAGAAATATTGTGACGTTAATGATTATAGCGGCATAGTCTTTCTTTCAATACGTCCATTTGTTCTCTTGAGGGGTTTTGATTTTTTAAACGGTTGATTGAACAATCTTCTTTGTTTGTTTGTTTGTTTGTTAAACTTTGTTCTTGTTATTGTTTAGAAACTTGATTGCCGCCACTTCTTAATGCTCATCGTTAGGTTCAGAATGGCAAAAGTTGATGCAACAAATATATCCGAGCCAGACGAATTCCTTCCGTAGTGCCTCCCATAAGATATAAATATGTTCTTTCCGAGACATAATTCAGCCGCGGGCTATACATTCGGAAGTGACCCGTTCATGACCCTGAGAACCAACTCTGTTTCAGCGCCCACAGTCTCCACATTCTTCAAACTCGCGACCTGGGCATGATTACAGTGCTGCAAAAATGTAAAGTAGTGTGAGGAAGGCGCCCGTCTATAGGACAAAACACACCAACAAAGTAATAAAGGGCTCTTACAGTGCCTTTAAGCATTGTCCATCGTCGTTGGGATGCCCCATAAGTAACCTACAGAGAGTGCATATTCAGACATGTCTGTACCACATAGAATGGCGTTGGCTGTATGTATGCTGGTGCCGTCCTAAGTTTGAATACCTTTTGAGAAGGATGTTATATGAAAGGTGGTCTCGATGGATTCGTAAGATTAGTTCGGCTGGCGTGTTCAGCATGTTGTTTCGCCATCTAGACTATATGTACAATACATTAATCACTGAGAAAAAGATTATACATGTCGTAAATCAATGTTAGAGTAACCCATTCAAGATATGTATAATCCTTATCTGATGATGATAATATATCAATAACAACAAGAAATCGGAGATTGTAGACTTCTGGGAAGTGGTTTGGTCTTTTGTGAATATATTGGAACTGTATCGTATAATCATGGGGAAATGCCCGATTGAAGTACATCATACAATTGTATGAGTAATGATGTAACTCACTCCGGTATTACACCATGGTTTATGTTTCATACCATGATTACACAGTACACATTACTGGCGACCTCGAAAAACCACATCCTACCACCCAGGGCATACCGATGTCCAAAACTGATCTGATTGAAAAAAAATTGTTCCTAAAGTTCGTCCAGAATTTATTGCATAGGCAAAGTGTTAAATGAGCTTAAATGTGAAATGCATTGATTATACCGCAACTAATAAAAAAATAATGTTTGCTATTTGTACTGGACATGTGCTGTTTTTGGATAATTTAAACTCTTGTTTTAAACTGTAGTTTAGAGGTTATTGACGTCTATATTTGCATTTTGTGAATAGCATGAATATACATGTACACGTTCTCCATAGAAAGTAAGTTCGTACCTATATACCACAGGTACAAAACTGAATGCAGACATACCTTTATTTGTATCACATACGAATATAGCAATCAATCACTTGTGTTACGGCTCATTGGTTTTAATGAAATGTTTAGATTGCAGCTTGTCAATGAGTCTCTGTAGGGTATTGGTAATATTGTTGCTATGGATCTTATGGCATAACTGTTATGAGTAGGGCTGCATTTTAAATTTATTAGCTTTCTTCTAGGTGCAGTAGTGTATAGGTTTTAGAAATCAATCTCTATAGTTCTATTGCATTGCATTTAAAATTCAGCAGAGTTCGACAAAGCTCTTTACTATTAATGCCATACCTAACTTTACAGTCAGTGCAGTGTTTGTGGAATTGTCATTGTTCCAACACCTACATACATAAGAGAAACATTAAAATCGAGATAAGTGACCCTGTAAAATCGCATGGGATTTTATGGTATTCTGTCTCTTCCTGATATAGTATAAAGTTTACAATCTTTGAGAGGTGTTATCGAATACGAAATACATAAACTACAATGTAGAGGATAACACATATTGTCATAAATGTTTCCTTATCTTTTGGCCACGTACATTGTATATGTATACACTGCAGACCTATCTTCTATAGTTATTGGTGATTGCTCATATCAATTCATAATTCCAGCACATTATGTCTGCGGGTGATTTGTTCCCTCCCTGATATATATAGTATCAAGTATAAAGCTTACAATCTTTGAAAGGTGTTATCGAATACAAAATACATTAAACTACAATATAGAAGATAACACATATTGTCATAAATGTTTTCCTTATCTCTTGGCCACGTACATTGTACATGTATACACTGCAGACCTATCTTTTATGATTATTGGTGATTGCTCATACCAATTCATAATACCTGGACATTACGTCTGTGAGAGGTAATAACTAGGATCGATTTGCCGCCATTGCATGGAGCCCTCCGCTGCTGCCCACTACCATTTTGTGCTTGGTTAAACTTTGTGGAACACGTGGTGGTTAGGTGGGACCAATCTCATCATAGTAATGGGGTGTTGATGGCTTCTAATTTCCATCCCGACACGCCAAATCACTGTTTTCCATTACGCCTATTGATTGACAGTGGCCCTGAACAGGTGGCGTCCATATGAGACTACAATCAGAAGGATGTGAAATTGGCCATGGTGAGAGGCTTGGTCACTTCCCTGATTAGGATCTTTTTATCTGTCTCTTAAGCCCTGTTGTGCACGTTCCTAAAGGAAGTTTACGAGTCTTCACAGTCACATTATCGTGCAGTTATGCACTCGTTATTCAAGGATGAAAAACTTATCCTATGATCGTATAACGGGCTGTTGGATGGCGTTTTTATATGGAAGGTTATACATTCTAAAAACGATGTATGCATAACCTGCAAAGGCTTTCTATGTATGTCGAATTCCTAATTTATACATACGTCCTTCACCTTTCATTTAGATTGACAATGACATTCAATGAAAATATGACATTAACGTCCATCACCACTGTTTGAACAAGGTTGGTACGTCCTGCAATGAAGATCCCGGAAAATCCTTTGCTCGCGGCGGTGATCGTAAAATTCCTGGAACCGAAGATAAGTCAAACTTAACGCAAGATTTTATCATCCAGCTGTAGTTACCAACTTGATAAGATGACATTCAGGCATGTCGAGATGATAATACGACAGTATATTTTCGCCTTGAGAAAATTATATTCGGTATTTTGCGTTTACGTGCTAGCCGTCACTTATAGATGAGGATACGGGTTTTACATCCGATATTGTTAAAGGCATATACAATGTCATAGGTATTATTGTTGTACGTCCATTTAAGGGGATTACCAGGGATACGCTAAAGTGTAGGCTTAGGTACAAAGTAAGCCACGTGCCTTTTATTTTTAGCCAAACATCGGCAGCGCTGCTAATGGACCGACTGAAACGTCATCGAGCGGACAGAGCAGTCGGCCTGTAACCTTTGAATAACCTTTCACCAGCACTAGTCTGCTGCATACATTACTGGGAGGGTGTCCGTGGTAATTCGAGTTGTCGACCTTTTGAAGTCACCTTTCCTGTGAGGGCTGTATAAGGAAAACAATTGCAAGTTCTATGGAAGACTAGTATGATGCCTATGAGTATAGTGTAAATCATCAAGCTTATTCCAACAAATTCTTGGCACAGTGATAATAATACTAATGATAATGCTTATTGTATATTATACATTTCCAAAGGCACAGATGGCCACACTAAATTTTCAAAAACGCTGAATGCTGAAACACAAAAGTATTAATGTACAATATACTAAAATGTACTAAACACTACACACTATGTGGATTTATTTGCCCAATAGTTTCTTCTAATAACACTAATGATCTGAGACGATGTTGCAAATAATGGCACAATGATAACAATCATGTATTGTAAATCTTCACATACTGAGAGCGTTTAAGTGCCGCATTTGCCTAGCTTGATTTAGTCTTTTAATTATCATAACTTGCAATTGGCCTTCAGCCAAGAACGTACGAAATACCTTTTTAGATAATTATGATTTTTTTACTAAATCACCAAAACGTTGAAATATGGTCTCTATAGCTTCAATCTTAGCCAACAGTGCTTGAATAATTGTTGTATTTTGTCGGCCCATTAATAACATTACTGCGTTCTAGAGACTGTCTTTATCTGCATCTCATTCAGATTTTGTCACTAAGATGCACCATTTATCAGTCCACCAATAATGGTGGATCCTATTATAGTCCAATTTCTGTGGATTTATCCACGACTAAGTGTGCGCCTGATCATTTAACCACTCGTGAACAGTGATCATAGGGGGGTTTATATGTTTTTCGTGCATTCCATTAATACCGTCCATTATCTCTTGTTGACGACGGTACCTTAATGCCACATTAAAATCCAACGTCTTGAACGAAACGTGACATTTAATTGTAGGGACGGCAGAGTCATCAAAGGAAAAATTATCTGCACATTAGCATGTCATAAAATTGGTACTCTGTCTTTATTTTTGGAATGTTTTATTCTCATAAAATATTTTATATAGCGACGAAACTGATTTGTTATTTTGGGCGCAATGATAAAAGTAGTTTACGAGGGCAGTCCACAACCTTTATTCGTATGGTGTGCCAGACAGTTCCCTGCGATCAATCTAAGTGAACGTACCACAAGGTAAGGGTCTTACAATATGTTAACATCTCCTTAGAGATAGATACAAGCACATGAGAAGTTAACGTAAGGAATACGAATGCTTAGCCTCTGCCACCACCTGCATAGAGAAAAAACGCAAAGGTGTTGATATATATGTCTAAGCAACCTTCATTGACAGATAGCCCGCGGAATCTGCCTTAACACTGTAAGCAAAGCCTCTTGCCATATATATCCATCGGTTAAGTATCGGGATGATTTGCAGCATTTGGAGGCAGCAACCGTACAGCCCCATTACCTTAGACCGGCTGGCTTTTAAAGGCGGGAAACTGACCGGATGTACAAAGAGGCTTACACTTTGGTGAAGGTCGTGACCACAGATGGCAGCTGAAACAGTAATTTTGACCTTCAGGAAGAAAAGGTTCTTTATGCAATCATATCTTACGGTCTATTCCAACCCTGAAAGGAAATGCCTTAGAGCCATGCCGAGAAGATGAGCGTTAACAAAAGGATACAGAAAGCTAACACTTTCGGAAAGAATGTCTTTAACAAACATCGGGAAGACCCTGACGGATCATATATCTACATAATATAAGCTGCTTATATAATAATCATCGTACGGAAAGAAGTTCATTAGCTGCTGACAAGCAAAATCTTACCTTTAGTATTGAGTAGTTATGTGCCTCACGCAACAAAACAAACATCAGAAATGCATCAGTAATCGTGAATACTACTAGAAAGGAAGACTAATCAATTGATCTTTTTCCTCACGTGTGGCTACTTCTTGTCTTTTAGATATTTGCTTAGGACAATGTTTCTCATCAGAGAAATATCTAGTAAGTGAATTAGTCTTGGGTAGATTTCTTTGTCAGAATTCTCTGATACGCTCTTTTTCAGTCAGAATGACTTGAGCCAGGATGGAAATGAAATTATCAATTGTTAAAAAACGTCAAGATACATGCAGATGATTCAAACTGGCCCTAGCACACTTCAAATCAAATAGGACAGACAGTTTTGATGTGTCTATGGCAGTAGGCTCGAGGACGCTAAGTAAGGGGAAAGTGGCGGACATCCCGGGCGCTGGGGTACTTATGACGGGAAATAGGAGCAATTTCGACATCCCCAAGAGTTTGTGGATGGCAGAGTGCTATTTAAGCAGTGCCATTGATCCAATTACAGGAAACCAATAATCCTTTCACGTACTCAATGGAATGCCAGGTCCATTACATGGGAGACCTTATATGATTATCAACATGCCATAAAGTTAAATGAATGACTGAACGCTTTGCCTAATATGAGAGAGACTATTAGATTCAGAGATGACATTGGGGAGTTTGCTTTTGATGCGAGGTTTGTGATAAACAACTTCTAACCCTTCTGAAGCAAGTTTAAACTGTAATTTCCAACACAAGAAATTGGAATCATCTCATCTTTTTCAACCTCTAGAATGTTTCCGGCTGATTTTGGCTAATTTTTCTAGGATTTTCTCTTTTTGAGGAATATTCGAAGACCACTCATAAGAAGTATGTTTTTTCTTCACAATATATATGTAGTAAAATTTATCACTAAGAAGTACACAAGACACTACTGTGTAGCCTTCATCCTCAAACAACTATGACGCCGTCTCGTAGTTTTGAGTAGTAAAACTCCATACAACAATCTAAGCTTATGTAAGTCACGCCCTACATATGATAGGAGGGGCGGAGAAGTGTATGGGCACGGTAAACCCAATTTCCCATTGAATTGACCTGGTCAACATTATTATGAAGGGGCTCGTCCAGTCATTTTTTCCCAATCACGAATATCATGCTCTAATGGAGGCTGTATTACGCTTGGATTGTGCTCAACTCTTCCTCTATAGATAATATTAAAACAGTCAATACCTCTATTGAGATTGAACCATGCTTGCATCAAATTGGATAACTGCTGCATTAGATAATTGAGTTAGATATCTCCAAGAGACCTGATTAGGCATGGATGTCTTAAGCTTCAAGGTGATCTCCTTGATATTCTGTTTGTCATAAAATGTCTATAACATTTTTGTTAAAAGTGGCCGATTACTGATAGACATTCGTTGAGAAATGACATTTTTGGAGGATTTCATCTACCTGGTGCAGGACTGTAATAAGTCATTCGTATGTAAACTGTGTTACAAAAGTGTAATGACTTCAACCTGGTCTGTTGGTATTTCCTGTGTGGTGACGTAGTCTTCTGCGATTAGAGAAATTGATTTCATGCGTCTCTCGTGGATGATGTTCCGCTCAGTGATGAAGTTACGTCCAGACGTGTTTTCGCTATTACTGTATAAAAAGTGTATCTCCTTAAAAAGTATGCTAAATTGCAATTTACTCGTGTATACATCTCATGAACGCAAACGTCTTGATTGCCAGTTTGTAGGATGTAGACCATTTTATGCCTTGCCATTTCGTGCTAGCATGGCAAAGGAATGGTGTTGATTCATTGGGAATATAAAGAGTGTAACACATAGGATAGCAATACCACACAGTGCAAACACTTCCCTAACAAGAAGTAGGAGATTTCAGACTTTGGGTTTTTGTGAATATATTGGAACTGTATTGAGTGATCCTGTGGAAATACCCGATTGAATTATATCATAGAATGGACTATTACTTATACAATTGTATAGCGTCACTTACTCCGGTATTACAACATGGTTTATATTTCATACCATGATTACACAGTATATATTTCTGGCCATCTCATACCACATCCTACCACCCTGTCGACCAACTGAAACCCACTCTCCGCCCAATCCTTCCAATCCATGCTACTGAGGAAGAAATACCAAAATACACCTAACCAGCCCCGCCCAAAATAATACTTATGTCCCGGAAGTAACAACATTCGTCTGTGAATGGTTCCTGCCTCGTTTACGTCGCTTTTACGTAAACCCAATTTACGTAACAGCACAGCTTGTAGGTACGGGTGTCAATGTGCCATTCCCTCATTACTTATTCCACTGCCCTACTTAACACGGAACGGTCAACTCTCATTGGCATACTTTCCGGGCTTCAAGGACACGTCGTTAACTTCCTACCACTCCCTGACAACATCAAGATTTCTCTTGTACTTCGAGGAAGCCCTTTATATTCATCTTCTGTAAATTCCAAAATATTATCTCTTACCAAAAATTGTTGATGGTGTACAAGAGGAACATAATCATTTTTGTAACGTGTGTATCTATTCAGGATATTGACCACCAGGAGGAAGTTTCTCTAACTTTTTCCTAAGTCGACGAAAAAAACCAAGACCTGGTGAAATCGATCTTGAGCGGTAGGACAACTCTACTGAAATGCGAAGGTGATAAGTGAGCAGGCGTGGCATATTTTTGGGACTGTATTGATCAGTGGTTGAGACGGGACCCAGCTGGGTGTAGGGGTTGTGGTAGATTAGATCATCCAGAGGGACACTGCTGGTAAACGGGTCCTTCAATATCGTAGCTGTATGACCTTCAAACTTTGACTACGGTCTCAAGTAAATTTCGGACTGACGACTGATGGGATGGGATAAGAGTCTCATACAGTCATACCTCAACAACAAAAGTGTTTGGGGTTTTTGTGTTGTCTTGGAACTGTATTGTATGATCATGTGGAAATACCTGATTGAATAGCATCAAGAATGGAATATTACTCATACGGTTGTATAGCTATATAGCGTCACCTACTTCGGTATTACACCATGTCCATGGTTTATATGTTTCATACCACATTCCTGGCGGCCTCATACCACATCCTACCATCCAGGGCATACCGGGTCACAACCCAGTCAATCGACTGAAACCCAATCTCCGCCCACACACTTCCAATCCTCGCTGCTCAGGACAAGATACATACAATCCCTTTTTAAACCAGCGTGCCACCATCAACAATACTTTCGTCCCGGAAGCAATACGAGTTCCAAAATATAAATTTTTGACGATTGCATGAAGTCCTCACACATATGCCAAGCATTCTGCTTCCTTACAATAATTCTGTCCATTTGACATGACCAATTTCTAAATATCTTAGCTCATCATATCTATAGTGTTGTGAAAAGATTGTTAGGCGCTCTTGTACACTGATAGTGTATACGACAGTACTTTCTAGGTTACAAGTATTCCTTTCAACTTATTTGCTACACTTATTAACAGGGAGAAGGTCCTTTTCTTTGTGAGAACACACAATCTTGATGGATGACGCACATGCGTCATAGTAAATTGTATAAGTGATAAACGCATGCCCTGCTATATTCATGATTTTCAACGAAACAGCGGGATGCACCTAAGTCTACATTCAAACTACGTTCAAAGGATATCAAGCCACAAAAACGTTGCTTAGTCAGGTGGGCATCGACTCTTTACATGATGGATGGTTGATGTCATCCTTGCTAACATATGTCTTTTCAATGCGATCTGCCCGACAGGAAAGCTACCTTGACATTGAAGCAACGTCATTACTCTACGTGATGCTATTTTTTAAAGCTTAGAATATCACCTTGACAATACTTGGATAAGTTATTGAACGACATCTAGTTGAAAACTCCAGTGAAACACTTTACTTTAATGCCCTAGTGTGTGTGGTAGGTGCTGTTATCTGTACATATATGCAAATATGGTGAACGTAGGTCCAATTAATTGCTTTCTTTCCTTTACTCTTGACGATACTTGGATGAATCATAATACGACATCTCGTCGAAGACTCAAGTAAAGCTTTCTACTTTAAATGCCCTAATCTCTAGTAGGTGCTGTTATGTGTACATTTATGCACAATTAGGTGCTACAGATTTTTCCCCAGCCTTCACTACTGATGTGTAAACGTGGTTGAGTGAGCTAGATAGATTATGCAGGATAGCAACTGTTGTATCCAGCACCGTGAGAACCTCACCTGGGGCAAATCTACGTCCTCAGATACGCGGAAACTGTCCAGAACTGTAACTATAACCCATCTAGGCATATATAACTAGATAGGCACGGCTCTAGATACGATAGCAACTATCTCACCCCATGCCGGGCAAGACAAGCTTTTCTCATGTATCGCCAGGCTATCACCAGGGTGGAAGACTTTGATGGTTGATTGACGACAACCCAAAAGGCTTTCTCTAAAAAGACGCCCCAACATTACGACCCTCCAAATGATATGCACCAGAGGACCTAATCGGGCAGGTTCGCGGGGGTTAAAGAAACGACCCTCAAGGTTAACGGCGCTTTTCAGCCACTCTGACGTTGGCTTTTTATTGGCATTGATTTTCCGCGATTTATCACTGCAAGACTACCTCACCCGTAATAGTTTGATGTCCATTTTGCACCGAAGGGGACGGTATTAAGAGGGGAAGGGTTAGGTGTGCTAACGATAGCCTAACATATGACACCCACTGGTGGTATGCAGTTTCTCCGAAAGGGGGCAGTTAAAAGCAGGTTCACGTAACTGTGAACAGATCTTTTGGCAAGTCGTCCAGACTTTGAACACTACAAGTTATTAATTAATGTATCTTCTTCACTTCGCATGTAACACTGCTCTCTTCGCTGAGGTAAATATGTAAATGGTGAAGAAAATTTAAAAAAAGTTACTTGTGCTTGATCATCATCATAGCTTGTCACTCCATCTCTCCAACCAGTCTCGTGCCGCTTCATGCCGTTGTGCTTGATGAAACGGCATAAAGGACGAAGTTTCAGATTTGTATGGATGTCAATCATTTTAAAACCTTTTAAATCTCATTACCTCTTGTATAATCACTAAGTCATAGCTCAAAACAAACGAATGCCGTTCAATCAGTTTCTAAGCCACAAATATAGGTGCAAACTGCACGGCACATACATGGACATGGCAACGGCAGGTAATGCGCCCCCTGACGATCGGAGCATGCCTTGGCAATGTTTTGCCATGTCAAAAACGTCTAAGAATGTGTTGGAAGTAGTTTTGTTTCTAAAGAAGTGCATCGTATCGCTGCTTTATGTAAGGCAGTTTATAGGGAATTACATGTAATGTAACCATAGTATCATTGGTTCGTATGGTCTTGATGATTGAGGTATATTTTCCCATCTTTCCAAGTAGAGTGGTATTCATTTCAAAAAGACGTAAAAAGCGTCGAATTATCATTGAAATCCAAAGCACATGTAAGGTACGGTTGTCATATCTAAGCTGTCCCTGTCTGATGAAGACAAAGCTCAAGCAAATCTGATTTAGTGCCAGGTATTTTCCACGCGAAATCCGCTCATATTGAGCTCGTAAAATAGCTATTACAACGACTTATCCCTCCATTGCAGAAATCTCTTCGCTGCTTTCATAACCCAAATAGCCATTAGGCTCCATCTATTCAACTTACACTCTGCAATAATAGTATGAAAACGAATCTGAGAGGAACAAGGGGCCAACAAATCTACTTGATAAATCTCAATTCTGACGCCGCTGGAATCGATATTGCTGGGAATCTATCACTTAAAAGCATACGCGAGGAGTTTGGGCTTATTCGTGCGCTCGATGCTCTCCCCATTTTCATCGATTAATGATAAGGGTCATCTACTTCGTTGTCAATCAGTGAACACGGTTGAATATAGACACCTTATTCCTTTCATGCAAAAGTAACTTGGCTTGGTGGTTTGCAAGATTTACCGAAGGCAGCCTTCTGACGAGAAGAGTGGAGTATGGCATGGCATCGTAGTTAGCAGATTCTGAATTGAACTTTACATGCATAGCACTTTCTGGAAAGTTTACAATGAACTCATTTTTTTCGAAGACCTTCGTTTAACCACATGCTGCCAGTCAAATCTCTAAGTGGTTGCAGTTATGAACCTGGTGGCTGAACTGCTATTGTGGAATATAATAGCTATAATGAGATAGTTCTTAAGCTATATCTATGAAATCAAGCATATAACTTAAGTGTCCACTCTGTTTGAGGGCCGTTACAGTAAAGACAATGCACCACAAAACTCCCCAAGTACACCAGATATAGTTCATAAGCTTGAACGTCTACTTGTCATAAAGAAACCTAATTCACTTTTATATGAATGATGGTTTACTTCATCATAAGAAACTCCACACAGGGCAAACGTTTTAATGGATCTTGACAATTAAATCCGTACACCAATGGTCAACACTGTACCCAAGTTTTGACAAATGAGCGTCCACAAATTCCCAATCGAATTAGATCCATACAGAGTGATGCACCGCTGAGACAGCAACTGTTGAGTATTGTGATATACATCCTCGCATGTCTGAGATAGATATTGCGTATTGATGCAGGCTAGGTTTGATTCATGACTGTTTCAGTCTCCAATTTACTGAGCTTCTCAATAATTCAGCTGGGGGTCGTGACACGAAGGCCGAGAAAGCGTGTGATTAATTTGGGTTCTGACTTGGCTACTGCGCCGGTCGATCACCCGCCGCAATCTCAGGAGGAGCTCCTCCAGCTAGGATAACTGACTGTCGTTTCGTAACATAAGCTCGTTAAGCTCATCATTGATGAGTACACTGATGGGGACACAGGTGGGTATATTACTGCATATGAGATTCGCTCTGTTGAAAAAAAAGTTAGGAATACGGGTTTGACAAGGTTCTTACTTGCAATCAATAAACAATGTCAACAGAGGTAATTGTGTTCTCTCTCATAGGATGTACATAGAGTCAGAAAATGAAAATGATATATTCAAAATAATCAAAACGTTTGGCCTCAGACACAATCTTTGGTAAGTTTATCCCTTTTCAATATGCTTTATGTGACTGAACTTTACATTAGAAATTTAGGTGGCTTTCCCCAATCCAACTGAAAGGCTGTATCAAACTTTCATCACATATGGACAGCTTTTTTTCGTTAGTAATACCTTTCATGTTTGCAAATAGACCGGTCTAGTTTGAATGTGAGTTTACAACACTAATGAACATGCCTCGTACAGAACAGAACATTGCTAAGATCCTTTCTTTAATGATAGTTAGAAAAATTTCTAATTAGAATTGTTTCTTTCTCTGTATTTAATGACTAGGCACGGGAAGAACTAAGGTGCTGAGGTAAGGTGCTGTATCTAGTAAGACGGGTTGTCAGGTAACATATCGTTTGAACAGAACGAAGTAGACACACTAACCCTACAGTTACAACTATCTATCCCACCGTGCTTTATCCGCTTCCACTGTGTCTTCCTGCTGAGACAGTTTTGTGCGCTCAATTGATTATCGAATCATGTAATGAAGGAAAGGAACAGCATCTGTATAATTCATACCACGAAGAGTCAATATCACTTTCCTTATTCATTGATTTCTTCTCATTCTCGTGGTGTCAAGCACAGGACCGTGATCCTAGAGGTCATTAGTTCCAAAGTTAACACTGACACTATTGTACAAGTGTAGTATCGAAAGCGTTTCATTACTTCCTAGGTTACACAGACATGGTAGTCATTGTAGCAGTTGCAAAGAATGTTATTGATGATACTCCACTGCATACAACAAAGAAATCAAACCCAGCAATAACTATATTAGAAGTAGCATTAGTTAAGGATTCTCAATTTATTTTATGCTCATTTTTTATTGTTTACTATTATTCTAATTCTATTGTCCCCAATGTACTTGCAATGAGCCTTCCAGCATGAATTTGCAATAAAGTTTGTTTGATGATATATGATGTTGATTAATTCAATTTTTCATTTAAAGTAGTTTGATGTCTTCGATTGTATTACGAACAACAAGGAAAGTATTTGGAAAAAAATTACAGGATGAAAAAGTACCAACTCTATGAAAGTTAGTTCAGCGTTAAATCAGGTATGTTTAGTTGATAGTCTCAGAGTAAAGTTGCCATAAGTAATTACGCCGAAACTTATATAAAAGTATTTTCTTTTTGTTACCGGGCAACTTGCGAACTTGTTCTCACTTTGGGGTATCATATGATTGGTCAATCTTCTTAGTTTTTGGTCATGTTTTAATTGATATGGCACAGTTGGGTAAGAAGAAATCGTAACAACTGTGTTATATCATAGCATGCTTCAGCAAACCATTACTTCTTTCAACATGACGGCGTCATATTCACCTCAGGCATTCTCCTGCATTAATATGCATAATACCAATAATGAGCCAATGACGTATGAGAAACTCTATCCAAAAGTGACATTTATGACATCGTTTATATGGTTATTTGCGAGCATTTTGATAGCGATTGGACCTTATAGTGCAATACTTCTTTCTTCAACCTCCTTGCTGACTGCTGGTCGATTAATCGGTAATCGATGCGTTTATTGCAAAGCCAACACCAGCAGAAGCCGATAGCTCAGAGAAATGCGAGAAAAGACAAATGGCAACGTGTCGTTTACACCTGAAGATAAATGGGGCGCACGAAGCGCTGCTAAAGCTGCATTATTCGCTATCCGTGATTGTCATGAAGCATGACCCAGCACTCGCAAATTACTATCGATTGGCAACCATGACCCTCGACCTTCGATGTCGACATTCGCGTGATGGTCGCAATGTGGTTAAACTCTGTCGTCGGTAAAGATAAAACGTGATTATTTTCAGGCTTTCTGATTGGCCGCTGGATATTATACTTAAAGTCAGGGGCGTGGCCACCATGGTCGACATTGCACCGTCGCCGTCTGAGTGTAAACAGAGTTTGCGTTGGACACAGACAAACTGTACCTGATCAGTAGCTGACGAACTTTTGGCACAGAGCCTGTGCCTCCCCAAAAGGTACCGTGAAATAGCTTGTACCTTTACAAGTAGGAAGCGCAAGCTTGCCAACGATAGTACAGATTTACGTTTTATAGATGACCATGATTTTCGACAGATCAGATTAGAATGCCAATTGGCATATATTATTATTGTAACGAGCGTTTATTGGATTAGTATGTATTACGTTGTTTTTATGGACCAGATGTCCCTTAAATGTGGCAATGCGTCGCCTTATTTTGAATTCAACAGTTCTCGTTTAGTTGTTAATGCTTTTCGTTCTTGTAATACTTTCCATCTATAAATCACTGTTTTTGACAATCGATTAAATTCCGTTTTTTACTTATTCATTGCAAAATACTGTGTGTGTGAGTTAGCCATGATGCATTGCAAACCGTTAAAAACCCTCTTCTACCAGATTTACCGTATGTTTCAGCTTTTCCATGACAGCTACATCTCAAATTCAACATTTCATGCAAACGTTATTTCACATTCTTGGCAAACTTTCAACAGTTTAATCAATAAAATCAATTACGACCCAAAAAAGCAAATCTTAAGTTAGACATTTAAACAGCTGTCGGCTACTCGAGGATGGGCAAATTTCTTAGAAATCATCTATCATACCCAAAATGGTACAACGTCTCACCTTTGGGAAATAAGTTTTTTTCTTTATCTCACCACGGATTTAGTCCTAATGCTTTTAAAGACACCTTTTATTATGGTCTGGCAAAAATCATTAATGTCATCTCTAGAGAACTGATACGTGAGACATTGTTGAAGCCTTGGGTGAATATTGCATCAGACGTTGTTACAAGTTACGAGCAATTTAGAGTGAAAGAAAAATAGGTGTGCCTTAGTCGAGATTACATACTGCTACTACTGGGCAAGTACTTAATTTGTTACTTGTCTACGTGAAGAAACACGTGCTATCGAAACATTGACATTGCATTACACACCGGCGGACATCCATGTTTATTATGATCTGAAGTTTAATATAAGGCTTATTTTTTACGTGTATTGAGGACAATTCCTGGAACCTACAATATTCGCGAATAGACCAGTTAAAAAGTTAACTGGCTATTGAAGATTTATATCAAATTAACTCTTTTAATTAACTGAACTTTAGAGTTTAGACGTAGTATAAAAATATGATTTTTTAAAAATTGTATATACATGTAAGCTTGATTTATCAACATGTATTGGTCTTCAAAGCAGTTTGTCAATTAATGCAAAAAATATCAATAGTTTGTACTGAAATTGAAGTAGTCACCTGAAACCTTCCTGACAGTGTATTGAGAACAGAAGATGTGCAGGAACAAGCAACCCTGGTTTTATACATATATACCATCCGGATTTACATAACTGTCATTGATAAGCCATGGTTCCGGGATCCTGAAAAATTATGACGAATCGTGTAATAATCCCACACTCTGGATCTTGTCTTGGAAGTCGCAGAAAAATGATCCTGACATAGTAACATTGTAAAGAACAGCGCTTGAAATCTTTCTTTCAACAGTGTAGTCTGAAGCTAGTGTTTACTAGCTGAATATCACTTGAACGGTGTTTTTATGGACCAGATGTGCTCTTATTAGATTAAGTTATGATAATATGTTAAGCAGGAAATATTTGAGGTAGCAAGCCCCTAGGTGATGATGTGTTCGGAAAGTCGTGAAAATGTCATTGAAAGCAGTTGCATATTCATTGATCTTGCTAGAGTGAAGAGTATTGTGTAGTATAATTGACTAGTGATTTTAGACTTTGGGCTTTCTCTCTAAATTGCAGTTCGTCTGATCAGTTCTATTAGTTACTTCCGGGAATTTGAGTGCCCCTGTAGAGGGTGCACTATATGGTCTTATCACCTGTTGTTTGGTTATTTACCTCGAGAGATCAGCCTCCCTTCTTTTTAACAATGTAAGTAAACCGACGTTTATCTGGTCGTTTATCTTGTGGGATTCTATCCCACACATAATATACTACTAAGCTCTTGTCTGCGCAGTATTATGTGAACCTGCTGTTACAGAGAGTAACGACACTATAAGGCACTACAACCAGAGGGCCAAGATTAGGTGCGGATTCTCCTTGCTTTACGATATTACACTAAAGCGCGTCCAAGGAACAAA
Source organism: Branchiostoma floridae x Branchiostoma japonicum (assembly GCA_013266295.2). Lineage (NCBI taxonomy): Eukaryota > Metazoa > Chordata > Leptocardii > Amphioxiformes > Branchiostomatidae > Branchiostoma > Branchiostoma floridae x Branchiostoma japonicum. The sequence goes on from CM023828.1 coordinate 8,221,702, forward strand.
GGAATAGGAAGCAGTATTACTTTTCCAGTCCTGCTGCTGTGGAAACAAGAATCGGAGATTTCTGACTTCCGGGAAGTGTCTTGGGATTTCGTGAACATATTGCTACTGTGAAGGAGGTTGCATAGTGCATAGTGTAATCTAGTCGGTATTACAACACTTACTGAATTCGTGCACAATTATTACACAATGACATGCTCCAACCCGGCTCGTGCTCGAACATCTTCAACCTTGACCTATAGCTATCAACAAATCAGCTGTCAAACTGTCAAATCAACTGTCAAAACCACCCCCCACTTTCTAACAACCGTTTCCACTCTGGAACCGAAACATACAACTCCCCTCAACCAGCGCCGCCCAAAGCAATACTTCCATCCCGGAAGTAAAAAGCGGTTGGCATGTAAAGAAAGTACAAGTTCAGAATATTTCAGCATGGAAAATCACTTTTTGTAGACTGCAAAGTTCATGCGTTGATCAACCAAAGTATAAGTTGTAAGATAAACATCTCTGTAGGATTTCAAAAGTCATGTAATAACTTTCTTCGGACGTCTTGTCGGAGAAAGTGGCAACCTTACATGAAGAACGTGACAAAACTATGTTCAAAGATATAAAAGTTGTCATTAGCAGATAAAGAGTATCAGTGCCGAGGCGCTGACAGACTTCTGCAGGGCGGACGACCCCGATGGTCAAGCTTGTTGCCCTCCCTCCATCACCAAATCCCCAGTGCTGGAGACTAATGCGTCCCTATCGGACTACTGACGGACCGCTGTGCTCTTAGGTCCGCCGCCTGATTTCCATAGGCGCCATGGTCTAAGTGAGAAGTCTTACATCAACCCAGGCTTCGAGTTACCTTTCCATTTATCTTTGGTCCAAGCGTGCCCAGGGCGTCTCCTGCTAAACTAGGGTCGCGCCTCGGACATCTTGGCCACCATCTTGAGCGCAGAATACGGAGACAAGCTTTCTCCATAATGCGTTCATGCAGAGGGGCTTTCATCCGGGATCTTCAAGAGTTGTGAACATATCTAATTGTGTGTGATGAGGTGGAAATGAAAGTATCACTTTTGGGTTGTTCTGTTGAAGGGGGTTAGAGATTTTGAAATCAGACGTTTCTTATTGATGTAATTTATAACAACTTTTTGATACAGGGAACAGAATAATGAGTTAAAATTCAATGGAGTCGAGTCAAGTATAGGAGTATCTACCACCACTACATATGGTGACTATGGCGTCTAAAATCTAATACTGTTACGAGGGTCCGATTCTTTGCTCCTGGTCAGGACGTGTCTGCTACATATCATCAAAGACAAGTTTGTCATATCCTTGGCCTTACTGATGACATGTAATAAGGATGCCGGCAATGGTTCCTGGCTTTGTTGCTGATCTGTCGCCATGGGCTGTTCATCAAAAAACTGCAGACAGCTACCTGGGATCCGTCGTAGTGGCGACCATATTAACGATTTTTTTTCCAGTGAGCGTCAGAGCAGTCCCTTCTGGCCTCGAAAGCGCCGTTAAGATCTTATGGAGTTTAAGTGATGCCTTTCGGATTAGAAAACGCACCATGGCCAGCGAGGCAAAGAACTTCTTTAGGGCTCCCCGAATAATGAAACTAAAGAACGGAAGTATGCTAATTTTCAAAACATCGTTTCCTTGTTCAAGGAGCGGAAATGTTTTTCCCTGGTAAAAGTATATAACGATTTTTCAAACTGGATGTCTTACCAGAAGCATACGATGGTAATGTCGCTTTGACCTAGCGCCACCTATGAAAAACAACTCGGCGCGAACGGGTCAGGAAAATAGCGTGTGGGCTTTGAGATAAATCCCCATCTCTCCCTTAGGTCAGTCATTACTTTCACCATTCCTGCACGACAAACGTTATTAGCTCGCCACCAAATTGATGGCCTGAGGCAGGAGATGGCAATCACCATGTAGCCGTAACTCTTTGAGCGAAAGGGAACTGAGTTGGATGTCTACTTCCGGCACTTTCCTGTCCAAGACAAGCAAAGATCCTGTGATAAATGGCTGTTCCACGGCAGAGCCAACCGATCTACATTGAACAAGTTACAAAGAGAACCACACAATATATTTCTTTGGCTTGAAGTTTTACTATCCACGAGTCTTGGTTTGAGTCTTTAATGAGAGAGGAATATTGATCCTCCGTTGCAGTCACATCTCAATTCATAGTGGGTCATTTAAGGAGAGTTTTTGGACCACATACATAATAAAACTACAAACTACGCAGAAGATATGGCTCCATTTTCATCATGAAAGCAACGCCGGGTAGCTGAACTTCTTACTTTAGAAAGTAATCAAAAGAGAACCTAATCTACTTAATCCAACAAGATAACTTTGTTTCCTATTTATTCTATTCACACATTGACAGAAAGAGATCAACATGGAAATGATCTGTTGTTCTCAAAGATGACAATATTAAACTCGACTGACACCTTTACTGCAATCCATTGCGCGCCAGGATATATTAGCTTACGTCGGTGTTGTAAAGTCTCAAACAATTCCGGCTATAACTTTATTCCCCCAAAGTGTTGTGTTTCGCCTTTTCCAGGAATTATCAAACAGATCAAACAGATGTCACACAGCTGACTGATAAAAAGTATGAACGTGTCCGTATGAAGCCGATGAGGCTATCCTTATCAAACCTGGCAGAGATTACACAAGCGAATACGAGAAATCTCCAAAGCGTTTGTCTCGATTGCTACAAAGCTGTGAAGAGAAATTGGTCTACTGTGAAACGTTGACATAAGTTCCCCGTCGGCAGGGATAATATCAGCCCGAGGCAACCTCTCCATCACAAAACAGATTACATCAGCCTGTTTGTATTAGATAGTGCTGTATCGTATCCTATGTTAATCCTTTGTTTGTTCTTTCATCAACACAGCAAATACCAAGTTCTGGCATTTCCCTTCTCATGCAAAGATTTGTTTAACAATAAAAGGAAGCGAAACAGAATTAGCACGCTTTAAGCCCCTGTCACGCATATATAGGCGAATATGGCCTCCGAAACACTAGCCAAACTCCCTCTTCAATGGTTAGGAGTAGGTCGGGAGCAAGGTCGGCTGTGGTTGGCTGGTGTTCGGCCGGCCAGGTCGGCTAATGTTCGGCTGCGCCAGTTCGAAAGGGAGGTTCGGCCATGGTTAGCTGGTGGTTGGCTGGTGTTCGGGAGTAGGTAGGGGGCGTGGTTGGCAGTCAAATTTGATTAAAATTTAACTCAAATTCGATTCGATTCGAATAGAAAGGTAGGCGTGGCTTAAACGTGGTCAGAATGCTCCCGAACGTAAGCCAACCTTGGTCGGCTGGTGTTTGGTGGAAGGTTCTGAATGTGTGGCAGGGGCTTTACTGACAGTGAAAAATTAAAACATGCCTTAGTTTACGATTCTACACAAACATAAGATTCATCACAATGATCAAATCCCTAATCTATTCTTGATGACTGATCCTGTGGGATTCATTCTTAATAAATCAACATGAATCTAAGCTTCCTTATTTATCTTCTTGATTCGGTGTAAACAGTATGCAAGTTGTGTGATAGGACGTCCGGTGTTGGCTTTGTATGCTTCTTCCAGGAAAAATGAAGACAATAAAGCAAACGGCATAGGGATCTTATAATAGTTAGTGTCCCGATTTAGACGGCAATCGGTTGGAGAAGATCTCGAATTGAGAATACAAGACTCCAGTGCCAATGCTAAATGTTCTAGGGAGAAAGTCGAGCACTAGCAGAAAAATGTCATGTAGCGTCACCAGGCCACCAACCAAGCCACGACCGAGCAGCCCGACTTAAGTTCTGCATTATATTTTGTTACAATATTCGCCTGATTTGCCAACTATATGTTTAAAGATAAAGGAAATGCTTCATCTTGTAAACCAAGTCTCAAAAATGCTCTACATGCTATACTTAATGAATTCGTTGCTCAGGTGCAATTGATAATTCAGGCCTAGAAAAAAAATATTTCCGGTTTCCCGATCGACCCTAGCTAAAACTCACTGACCCTAGCATTTTTTGATCGATCGCTGGCAAGGCCATAAAATAATTTAAAATCCCCTGAAACTTTATTTCACGCATTTTCAGAAGTAAATTTGTATGACGTAAATCGGGTGGACCCTTCTTCCCGAGTAAACGGAGGCGCAGGTCCTGGAGATAACCCTGGTCCTGATGCATTTCAGTTTTACATTGTTTAACTGTTTTTGTTGGATCACCACAGCCGACATAAAATAAAGAATATATTCGGGTGAACAGTACTCTACTCCATTTTTTCATTGTGACCGGAAACACAAGATTTTTTCCTAGGCCTTATGCTCAACATGCGCAACGTTCTTCCTTAGTACGCCTTCACTACGACACAATGGTGCCATTGCCGATGTAATCTCACCTGGTGAACCAGTTTTACTCCTTTGTAATTAACCACTGAGCAACAAATCTTCAGGCAACTTTTACTGTTCAAATGTGTTTTGAACTCGTTCGAGTTGCCGGTCAGCGGTGGTCTTTCTTTGCCTTAATGACCGATGGCTTAATCGACTTCATGGAAATTGGCAGCCAAATGGCATGTCCGGCTCTCAAAGGAGACATTTCCTTATGCCCAAGGGCGTCATCTCCGAGTGAAAAACGTATGCACCATTTCACACAGAAAGTGAAACATTGGTCCACTTGGGTCATTTTCGTGCAAACACGCACGACATATGAATATGTATCGGTATCTTTCCACTTACGAAGCGCTCTATATCAGCTTGTTCATCGTTATACAGACCTAAACAAAGAGTAAGCAAAATTGACCCGGTATAGATACCTATTAACATTCAATTCCGTCTTTTCTTCAAGATTTGATGTTACCAAGATGAGCTATTAGTAGTCTGTTTCCCAATAAATTTACAGCTGGGTTGAACACCTTTCGAAGATTATACCTCGTCTATTGTCTTTGCAAGACAATGTTGCACAAATTAATCAATATAGTTAAAAGTTCATGTAAAATGTTGTAACCTATATTAGGTATCAAGTGTAAATCCAAAGTAGTATGTAAGTCTTGTTGTGTAGTCAATTAAAAATATATATTAGATTTAAAAAAAAAAACTGAAAAAAATCTGAATATACGATTGCAGATCTGGGCAAAAGATAACGAGACACTAACTAACACACCAGCATCTACTAAACAGCTTCTGTTTATATGTTATAAAGTATGGTAAGGACCATGAGCATGCGTGCTGTTGTTCCTTTCTTTGGGCCTACGATGCGCTTCCATTTGGTTGGATCACAGCGATTAATATGTATACCAGTGGATAAACGTAAACACTGCTTAATACTTGGTGGTAAAAGACAGCTTAGTTAATTAGCACTCCAGGCTTCGACCGCAGTAAACTCTGACCTGTGAAGTTGATAAATGACCGGTAAAGGTGCCCTGCGCCATTAACTTGTTGACCCAGGTGATAAAGAGACTAATGAAATTTTACGACAAATGGTACCGTGGGAAGTCATTGTATTCTAATTCTCCCTGATTGACTGTGAATGTGCTCGGTGTTGATTACCTTTGGTGCAGTGTGTACTTTGTCATTACCAGTCAACTTTTATTCGTCAATCTTCCACTTGACATAGTTACACAGTAATGGAATGCTTTTGTTCCCGTAGTAAATAATTGGTGATTGTTTAATAACTGATGAGAATGGGAGTTTATCCAAATTTACCTGGGTTTTGCCAGTGTCCTTCCATAGTCAGTAGAAATGAAATGTATTGCCTTGAAAAAAGTTAATTTTGGCACCGTATCGTGTAATAAATGATTATAATTTTCTTTCTTAATGGCACATAACGCCTTTCGACTCTATGGTTTGCTCCATTGGCTAGCGTATGATCTGCAATAGCAAAAGTCATGGCTTAGTGGGCACGCATATCGTAGAAATCATTGCATTCGCATTGCCATTGGTTGAGCTGTTTCTGGTCTGCATATCATTTGCATTTCTTAATCTTTTCGCTTTTAAAAAAAGCTCACCACGGATATTTTTTTTATACTTGAATAAATATGATACGCAATCTGAAAACCAAGGATCAGTGTGGCCTTTGTAAAATCGGTGGAAGTAGCCTGGCCGATTTTAGTAATACTTAGTCGATTAGTTGAAGTACTTGGATTAGTAAGAAAAGCCGGATTTACCTAATTTTCACCAAACGATACAGGGTGATTCACCCCCCTCGTAGATGTGGGTCTAAGTTAAACGAACGTCGAACATTTTATTTTTCTGTAGATTTGAAAACTGGTTTCTTTAAAATGATGAAAACTAAGTTCCTGCAAATATTCTTTTATAAGATAATCTGTGATGTCGTGGACCAAATGAGTGAGTTTTGTACGCACAGTATCCGACCAATTTCTTTTCAAAACGTTTTGTGCTGTTTTATGTAAATATCAATGTATTTTCCAATATTGTTGGTACAATGCACTCGGTTACACATGCTATTTCTGTCCCGGTCTTATCTAACCATCTGGTCTTATATACCTTCCCGGCCTGAGTTATGTTCCTATGTCCGACTACAAAAGATATATCGATATACCCTGGATACGCTCAACTTGCATCGTATGACGGGCGGGCTATTATGGCGTGTGCCAGGTGCGTAAGCATGGCGGTAGGATTAAGTCCCTGCATTGTTTGCATACATATGGCAATAAAATACAGGTGCTTAGGTGTGCTGCGTCTCTTTGATGGCTCGTAGAAACTGACAGGTACGATCTCTCAGTGCTGCCTATTTCTGACGAAGGGCCGTCAGTCATTTTGATTGGCGGCTTGTGTGACAGAATTAAAGCGACTCTGGCCTTTGTGTCGTTCTAACGCCGCCCATAACAGAAGCATCCACTCGTGAAGGTCAAATATGTGGAAAACGTCGCAGTTGCAGCAAATGAAACATTTTCTTCCGTGGCAGCGGGCCGTCCTAGGCGGTAATATCGTGATCATAAATCAAGGCATTGGATGTTCTTTGCATTCATGGTACCGTCTCTACCGCTACTTAAAGAGCACGCAGGGACATTACTTTATTTCCCTATAAAGTGTGAGATCCTCCCCGTGGAAAATCGGCGCGCGAAACTTTCTATTGGGATCGTAAATCCGACGTTTCTCATAGTCCCAGGAGCGGAGTGTAATGATTCGGGGACTCTGGTCCGACCCTAGGTTACCAACAACAGGTTTTATAAAATGTGATTAATTCGCAGCCGTGTTATTAGAAAAGTAATTTCGGGCGCATCTGGAGAAGCTATAGTGATTACGGCGTATGGCGGTCATTCAGGCTGTGAATAAATTTTATGGGGTTATTTGTATAACCAATATAATTTTCTTTATCGGCGGTTTGGGAGGCACTGGGAGAAAACATTCGGGGTTTAGGACTACGGGGGTCAAAAGGCACGACGGCAGGGGCACGGAGAAATGGGGTTTTAGGGACGTTATGTGAGTCTAAGCTTCTGCAACGAATCCTCAGAGCCTGACGAAACTCGCAAAATTATTGATGACTCGGAGTTTTGTAAACGGTTTAATAAAGCCTATTTCATGCTTTGGGAATAGTGTAATAGATACTAAAGCGCTCTCTGCAGGTGTTTGAAATGAGGTTTGATAAATTGTGATGATTGACGCTCACATCTGTAACGTACGTGCGCTACGTGCTAGAAAATACCATCACTTCTCTTGAATTGTTTGATTAAGAGTCTTTAGAAGCGTCCTGTGGAGAGTATTATCGTGTATAGTCCCTGTGCTGTTGATTTTATTGCCAGTAGCTATAGGCTTTTGAGATATAGGCGTTTATATATTTGTAGACTCTACGAAACATTTTTCATAATACGTGATTGAGAAACTAAACCTGTCAACAATTACATAAGCTTTTAAGTCAATGCATTTAAAGTGAATTGCGCAGAGTTGCTGCACTCAGGAGTCCCCACACAGAGTGATTTTGTGTGCAGTATTATATTGGAAATTTCTTGACGCGTGCCTTATATCGCATCTTGGGTTGAACTTATGCCAAGTGAAATACCATATAAGATACTTAGTGTGTACCAAGGAGACTAATAAAATGTCTGGGTTTATAGTTCTTGGCACCAAGATGACCCTAGAGGTTCAAATGTAAGAATCAATAGAACTTGTTTAAAAAGCTCTAAAATGGCTCTTAAATATTTTTTTAAAGTCCATCTGATGAGAAATTTTTACAAATTTACAGAAATGTATATTGCATGTAGGTTATATACTATATATGGCATCTTTCAGTCAATATTGACCATGGTAAATCCTAATTTATATCAGCCCTAGAGCTTCGGCTATGGCTGAACAGTCCTATACGAGAATGACAGTCTCTGTCACATAGGGTTCATCTGTAAGCTGACTCAGGTCTGTTGCAAAGTTCTTTTCTCCGGGTCCGCTTCTCTTCTGTGCAGTGCATCAGTCTAGCTTCTCCTGATTTTAGTTGCCTGGACAGTGTAGTAGCGAAGAAGTAATAGTTAACTTTTAAGAATAATCTCTGGAGAACTCACATAACTTTCCGTGAAGCCTTCAGTACAACTACAAAGCAACGGAGGTGCGGTGACGCGTCACCGCGATATTCATCATTTCCACATCATGACAAGTACAAGGCAGCTCCTGACTTTTGACGAATAGCCCCTTTCTGTCGTTCGCTCATTGTTGAGAATCTCCAGCCACGCGTGTTGGTAAAGTCGTGATGAATGGTGGAGCACAACAGAGCCAAGATAAAGTAGTTTGATTGCAATGTAAAGTGAGTTCTTACTTCCACGTTATGGCCGAACTACGTGCCTGAGTTTGATATGGCAAGACCAGGAATATCGACGTTAGTGCTTGAGTTTCGTTTGAATCACGGCATGCTGGTGGAAGTTTGAAAGTAACAGATTTGCCACGTTGCCTCGAAAATGTTGCCCTGTCAAGAAGTATATCAGTCTTTGTAATGCCAGAGTGTGATATACATTGTGCATTTTATGCAGTCGAAACAAGCTAAGCAACATCAAATTGTTACCCAAAAAGAAAGTGGAAACAAACAAATACAATAAAGATATTACTATTCAAGTAAGTACTCAAAAACGAAATTACATATACTATATTGTGCATACCCGTAAGTAAGAAATAAAGCATGTAAAATTCTACCTCAGCTACTGTTGAGTTTGCATGTGTCTTGCACTCGGCATAAAATCCATAACCGTAAAGCTGACAGAACGAATCCACCCAGAACGCCCTCAGTTATCAAGGTGAACGTATCAATTTTGGATACTTCTTGCTGATGATGTCCTTTATCTCTGGCTAGGAAATGCGTTACAAGTGCACTATTGGCAGGTATGTGTGTATTGTCCACCGATGAAAAATTACCAAGTCCTCGGGGCACATTTTTTGCATCTCATTTAATCCCTTCATATAGATTTTAACAAAGCCGTGCTCAATCAGAAATACGATATTAGTTGACTTAAATATACTTTATATGAGCAAACGGAAAAGAAATATGCATGGAACTTAGCTTGTCGAAGATGGAATATCCTTCGTTGTAACAGAAGGATACTACATATTGGAAAATGTAAATCTTGATTGCAGGTATGCAATTGTTCATGATAATTGTAAATAGTTCAACGACATTTCATTCAACAACCAATCTTATGTAAGGTGAAGGATTCACCACAAGCATGTCTATTACGAATCTGGGCGTTTCACGTTTTAACCCTCGCAGGCGTATTTCATCTGTACCTGACATTCCATCAGAAGTCGCAGTGTCCTGCGGTTCTGATATTACGTGGGCGAAATGAGTTCTTTTAACTTTTAAAGAAAGAGGAATTGAAGGGTCTCAGGAGCGTTGAAGATAAAGTGTACAGGGTCTTTGACTAAGAATGAAGGCTAATATGGGCTACGAGTCAGTGTTAAAGCTTACGACCGATGCTTTATCTACGTTGGAGCATGTTTAAGCTAGAAGTTTGATCAGACAATCAGATCAAGAACATCTTGAATGGCTGTTCACTACCTCTTTCGTCTTCATGAATGTAGATTACAATGTTGCCACGAAAAAAATCTGCTATTAAAAAAAACACATATCATGGAAGAAGTGAGCCAATTTGTCTTCCACTGCCTGAAAAGAAGTCAAACCCAACAAATTTAGCTCAATGTATATTCTAGAATGTAGGAACTAGTTCTTGATAACATTGTATCCGCCATTGTTACTTCCATATTAAATGTACCTTTAATTAGCCTTCGGACATGCGTTTGCAATAATCTTATATATTGTCTTAAGAGTAGCTGGCAACGTTCCCAAACTAAGGCAAATTTCAGGTCAAGTTTTATATGTTAGAAATGTCAAGTTTCAGGACGGCCATCCTTACATACAACCATTTACGTTGATGAAGATTAGGTAAACGATATCCAGGTTGACTAGTCTTATCAGCTCATTATAATGACGTTGAAGAAGAGTGATGGATGTCACTCGAAACGTTCGGAACTAATTAATCTCTGTATTTATCTAGTACTAGAGTTTGAATTGTCTATGAATGCAACCATTTAGTCCAGTTTACATTGCCTGTTCTGGCTACTCCCTCTTCCACCTTTTTTTGATTGACTTGCCCCCTCCCCAACCCAACCGAGTCTGTCGTCACGGCAGGGGACCGAGCGATTTTCTTTCCAAAGCCTTATCCCACTTATCAATCACCTCCTCTAACATATGGTAACCTGTACTCGTGATGTAGCTGACGCTGAACGTTATCTTTAAGTATTATCATTCACAACGATTGTTTCACGAACACCGAAGATGTATCGCGAATAGACAATGAGCAATGAATTGATGAATGATGCACTTCCAAATTCATGACAAACTTTTAAAACATTTCCTTTACATATTTATATGTTCCAAGATGATGTAAGAGATAGGCCTTGTCACAAGGAATCTGGATGCTCTCCCCTTGAGAGTCCTTACTTTCAGGATAGCCTGTGGTGACTCGACCCTATCTTATAGCGCGGGTCGGAAGAGATCCGTCTGTCAGGCTGTGTTTGATGGTAATGAATGGGTCCCCCACGAGTTTGGCAGTACCAAGCCACTCACATCCTTTCCTGCCGCTATCAAGACCCGCTGGCCGGAGAGTCCGATTAACACACCCGTCCCTCTCCCTTGTATTATACTACGAGTGATTACGCCAAGATTGGTGTTATGGGGTCTTCCAAGGCGGCCAATCTTCAAGAGAGATATTATCGAATCGAATTTGCTTTCTCTCCCCAATAGTTCCGAGCGGAGAGCCCTTGATCTCGGTGGATGTTGAAGGCTACGCGGGTGGACTGTTAATCGATGTGTGAGGGCTTGGCGCTGTCAGAGGCGGTCCACAAGACGCCAGCTCCGTCCTGAAGCCGAGGTAAGATGCCAGCTCTTCCTGTTTATTAGCCTTGTCGTTATCAGGCAAGTAACCTACAATCCCGGTCGTATTGAGGTAATAACCTTGTATTTTTACCGTTACGACGGCCCAGGAAATAGTTGGGGAAAGTAGTACCGTGTTATTAGGCGCTACTGGTAATGAGACGCCCATACAGTTGGCATACACAGTTTTACAAGCCTGGAATCTGCTGCATTGCTGCCTGAGAGTAAAACGTGCTGTAAAGAATGGTTTCATGTGTCATTTCCATGATGTAAGAGTAAGAAAACAGCGCAGTTTTATTAGTAGGGGCTGATATGGTTTAGAATCCGGACGCTGTTTTATAATTAGCGCGTACTCGTTCGATGCTCAAAGAGATTTTTTGTGATGTTTTAAGCATAATTCAACAACCGTACTCTTCTCTTAGGAAAGTAATACTATGTAAGCAACAATACACGAGTGGCTGACGAAGGGAGTCGGAATAGCCTAGAGTTGACCATTTACGGTTTGTTAATTTTTGCTGTGGGAGTTGCGGCATGGAGTTACGATGCAGTGGCAGATGGGGAATCAGTGCGCCAATTTTGCGGCAGATTATACGACAATTTCGGTAATGATGCCAAAGTTCACGCGTAATTTCGAACCGTATGTGTGGTGCACCCGATGGCCCGTGCACACAACTACTCCTTCACGCCACACACTGGAAAGCATCGGTTTTGGGTATAATCGAAGAGAAAAAAGCATGCCTTTGAATTGGCACAAGATTCAATACCAATTCTACAGAACTGCAGTTGGTGTGCTCTAGGTATTAGGAATTATTAAATCCCCGCAGCGGGCCGGAGTTAACCACTGTTTTTCAAGCATGGGATCAAAGTGGATGTAATCCCTGCTTCGCTTGATACAGATTGATCGTGGTGGGTGTTTCGCTAGGCAGCTCCCGGGAGACCTGGCTTCTCGGCGCACTGAACTGAAAATAATGGCCTCCATAAGGAAATACCATCGACTTTCTATTTATTTGTGCCTGCTGGCCTCATTTATAAGGTTTCCGCATCGCTGCACAGGGAGATGTGGTGGCATATCTTTTGTTTTAACATCAGTGTGCGCCATTGAATGTAAAAAAACGTTGTCCAAGTACTGGACGTTTATGCATTTTCATTCTGTTGGTTCGTCAGCAGTCGTTATCCAACAGCGTCTCTTTCAGACGAGCGAAACACGTAGGTTACAGATAACCGAGTTGCAAAATTTGTTTGTACATTGTTTCTACAATAAATTGTTGGAGGTTTGAAGCATTGGAGAAATACTACAGTCGCCCCTAGCTGCTGTTATTTTCCTTAAAATTGCTGTAGTATCTTTACCTAATGGGTGGCCAAATGAAACGTCACATATATGTACAAACTGGAAAAAAAGTTTGACCGTATGCAAACTGTGCCAATCCCTTGATACATCCCCATAATCCAATAATATGAATGTGTCTGTAGGGATTTTGGTTTAATGGTGACGGAACAATCAAGTACCCTCCGGTAAATATACATGGTATGTCAGCGTCCTCTACAAATACTAGTCCCCAGGAGTAAAAGGGACTAGTAAGAGTATCTGATGCAGAATCTATAGGGTGATACACGTACATAATGTTTAGCATCTCTGCTTGTGATCACATGCGTACTTTAAGGCTCCCAGGACACTTCTATTTACATCGTTATTTTCATCCCTAGTGCATGCCAGAGACAGCAAGACTACAAATATTAAACAAGTACTCAAAATAAAGCAAGCTGGCATATAATTAAAGCTTTTGTACATTAATGGGTGATTGTTTTTGTCGTATGCAAACCCACAGCAGTGATTGATGAGTTGTTACAGCAGAGTGTTTCGGGAAAATATGTGGACGTCTTTTTGATTTCTCGCATTGACCTTTTCCGTCTGCTGGACTTTGCACCCCAAACCGTATCTCTCTCACAGTCCCGCCCAGGCAATCTAGTGGAGGTCGTGTGGAACGAAATACCACCAAAAGAAGGATCCACCTCCGTCACGAGAAAACGGCCTTCTAATACAACAGATCTATACATGTCCCACTCGTGTACTTTCGTGTAAATGGAAGAAACAGATTATTTCAAACAGTTTCCAGAAATTTACGATTCACCGAAAGACTACGTTTCTAGGGAGTGAACCCTAGCACAGTATGAAATACCCCTGTAAAAAGTCCAAGGACTGGCACATATTGAGGACTGGCACACAAAAATTGATATGTGTATGTTTATGTATCTTACGCTTACTGCATCAGACTACAAAAGCACCATGCTAAGACGCGTAGAAAGTTCTTAATGTTTTTTTAAACAAAGCATCACCGCGATTGGTCCAAACTTAACGATCCTGTAGGTCTCAAGTTCAGTGAGACGAAGGCAGAAATGGGTTTCTAATAGTATCTGAATGCACATGGCATATCTAGGACATACTTGAAGGTCGGCATTCAACTTTGATCAATGTATTGAAGCATGAAAACTCACTGTGCTGTCACTATGCATGTGGCTTGACGTGGGGTGTTTGTCAAAAATGCACTGAGCATTTTGTAGGAAGATGCCCAAATGCTGGTACTGGTAGGGTATCAAGTTCAGCAAGCAGAGCGGGAGGTAATAATGATAAAAAGTAGTGTTTAATGATGAGTAATGTGAAGGTACGATATTTGTGTTAGGAGGAACCAGACAACGTGTGTGTATTGGAAAAAGAGAGAAGATATATTATAATAAGCTCATGTGTTAACGTCAACCTGATATACCTACTTTTGATGACATGCGTGCTCTAAGAGCTACTTAAACTAGATAACCCTATGCTCTGGAAAAAAATCCGGCTAACTGTCAGTGCACGTGTCCCAATGCATTGCTATAAAACACATTGCATTTGATTTTATCACTTGAGGCAATGGTAACCGATCTGGAGTGGCCTACAGAATTATTATTTTAAATATTTTATATTTTTATTTTCTTAAAGTTTTATTCCACATAAAACACAAAGCGACATTGTTGGTAAGAATAAATCACGCTACAACTAAAACATTAATTAAAAACTGTTACAATGTTTACCTCTTCACAACTTAGCCTATGGCAAGATAATGTCCCATACTTTTGTTCAATAGATATTTTAAACATGTCGAGGTATTTTAAAAAGTTATTAAAACTACCAACGAAGCAAGGAAGTTACACTTTTTATCTGTTTCTCTTAGTCTAGCCCCAACGCATATGATTTCACATTCGGAGCGGTAACAGCGTTTTTGACCTGGATGAAGAAGGGCCACCTTATTCCAAGGCAAATTTAATTATATTCCCAATGGTAACTGAAGCCACGTCCCGTTGACACCCCTACTGAAGCCCGGTAAAACTGCCTGTATCCTCAGTAGTACAAGGTCGGGTCTAGGGTGAAGGACCTTCGGACGTGCTTCCCCGTGAAGAAATTTCAGTTAATGTCAAATGTTTAAGTGGGTATGAGAATTAATATAGCCTGGTTTCGGTTCGTTTATACTTATAAACAAGGCGATTTGTGGGCCACGCCAGATCATGATTATACGTGACCTAAAGTGTTACAGGGTGGAGTTCAGTCCGTGACAAAGAAAATGGGGTTATGCCTTTGATTCAGAAAGATCGCCAAGTTTGGGAGTATTTTTAGACTGATATGAATCATGGACGTTGTGGGAGGTTTGAAGGTCTCTCTGGTCAGTGAACACACAGCTAACGCTCCGAGTGATGCTCACTCACAGACTGAACGACGCTGGATGAAAACAGATAGAAACGGCTGGAACTTACATGTTTTGTGTTCAAATGGCTAGTCTGTTTTCAACGGGATGACCAAACAAAAAATAAACTTTCATAATTCTTTGTTGGTAGGTCGGTCTTTATGCTAGCACGGCACAAAAATCGATGTTTTACGAACACTTTAAAGCGTGCGTAAAGTTTGCATTTCTCCACTCGCGTGGACCTTTACGGAAATTTAATGTGTGATTAAAGAGAGGATTTCGTGCAGTGTAGGATACGAATTTAGCAAAATAATGTATGCAAAACTGTATTGGAAATGGGAGATACATGTTACAGTGGAAGTGTGGCACATACAAAGGAGGCTTCCAAGTTCTTTTTTTTTTTCAGGCAAAATGACAATCCAGGATCATGATCTGAGTATGCATGCACTTTATTACAACAAAGCCATATGATACTTATTTTTGGCGGTGCAATCTGTATTCTAAGATGCCCACTGTTTTTTGTCAGACTTAATGGCGCGCGTTTGTTATCTCAAAGAGCGTCTTGCTAAGTTCACGGCCAAAGACATCCGAACAACACCAACATCCAAAACGAAGTTTGAAGCTGCCCCGGCCTGAACTTTACAAATGGGACAGAAATAGAGGTCAGTCGGGTAAAGCCCAATAGGAAAACCCGAATGCAATAAGAATGACCCCAATCAACGGACGCGTTTCAGACCACTGGCCCAGCAGGTATCGCCTTATCTTTCGCGAACAGGACAGACAGGGTCACAGATTTTAACTAGAATGGCCGCCGCCGAGCTGACAGAGAAACGCCACCTTTTAACGAGTGGTAATGATAGCAGAAAGAGTGTGAAATTGCCCACGCCGCTCGTCGTTCGACAAAATTAACTGCTAGTAATAGGGGGCAATGATGTTTGCCTGCCTCTTTGTCTGAAAATTAGGAGGAAAAGACGGCGTTACGTTGATTCCATAGCACAATACAACAGCTGAGTGCGTTCTCATCGTAACACATGGCTGAGCGTATCCACCAGTTCCCTCCTTATTGGACAGATGGTAGGGCGGGGGTGAAGTTACTGCTGATAGATGGCGGGGACTTTTGCGCTTAGACTAGGATTTCAATTACTCTCGGCATTTGTCGTTGTCTCTCGCCGTAATACGATCCAAAGGGGTTATTAATTGAAGCCAAAGCAACATTCATAAACAAAACATTAAGGCAATTTAATCGTGCTTAAATGCCTCAACCGTGGATTTGTTCAATCGAGCGATCCCACAGCCACGCCCACCAGTCGAATGCCTTTGACAAAATATACAAATGCAAACAAAGGGTTGAGGAAATAGCTGACGCACTCAACTGCAGTCACGTGTGATCACTTCTTTTATCAGACAAATTGCAAATTTAAATGGTCAGTCAGCATCAGTCTATTTTGTTACTTTCGTCTACGGAAGTATTGTTTTGGGTGGCTAAGCACGTGAGTATGTCTGTCTGTCTAGAGTAGGTTAACAACCGTGGGTGGGTGAAGAATGAGAGGAAGTCAAAGTTCTTAGAATCTGGCCATGAGCCTGTAGAGGAAAGTCTCATGGAAGCTGAGGGCTCTCTGATTTTTGTTATGTTTTACATTCAACTCTGCAAACATAAAACTCAATAAAAAGTTTTGCCTCTTCGTAAACAGAAGACTTTTAGAAAACTTGAAATAAGAATGAATAAAACATTAACATAACGTATCCTTCGGGTAGCAGCCATGAACGCAGCCGAAAAGAAATGCAATCCTGAACAATTAAGAAGATAAATGGATATTTTTCATGAAGACAATAAGGACCGTTTTAAAGTTGCATAAATGTGCATCGTGTAGAAAAAGGTTGGTTGACACTATGGGGAGTCTTTTTTGTATATTCCCTAAAACCTGGGGTATCTTTTTGCATATTGCAGGTAGGAAATAAAAGATCACAGGAATCCGCCAAAGTCGACAGTGGCAAGCTATTAGCTGTCAACCCTAATGCACCAGGGGGACCCGTATCATGAAAGAAATAGTGAGAGCTTATAACTTATTTATGATATAGGTGTCAAACGGTAACAGGAGGTTTAAATCTCGCCAGAGAAGTTGCTTCAGTAGAGATTCCTGGCCTTACAGTTCATCGTTGCAATCATCCATCACTGTCAATCTTCTAACATCACAAATAACCCCCAGCTACATGATTCCAATAAGGATTTTCGGGTCATGGGATCACCACTAACTGTAATAGATCACTCTCGGTGGCGATACTGGCATCTGCTACATCAAAGTACCAGTTCAAAAAGTTGAGCCAAATCTCTGTTGTGCGTTGATCAACCTGATGTGTAATCAGAGATGACGTACTGAAACTCAAACAATACCGCGCTTTTGTTCTTATATTATGGTTGGCAGAGTGAATTCAATTAGTGATTTGGTGTATCGTACCGCAAACGATAACAGTAAACATTGACGGGAACTATGACCTTATCATAAAATGGAGGAAAGCAATAAGGCTGACTTTGACCTTAGTCTTGGCCTACTCAATAGGTTTAGTTGCCACCTACTCAGCTCAGCTACAACATTTACACTCCGTAACAAGTGCTAATACACCATATATTCCTTTATGCTCTCAATCTGCCAGACAAACGTTGAGTCTGTGGTGTATCCAGAACCGTGCGTTATCCAGAACCATACTCAGCCCGTTACTGGATAGTACAGAACCGTGCATAATCCTAACGCTAACCTATTCAGGCACGGTTCTGGATACAATAGTCTCCTAGTTTCATCAAATCTCAGGATGCATTGTAAAGGCCGGCTACATCCGCATTATCTGGTTACTCCGGCTGCTGCACAGCAGTAAGGTAGACGATGGCTAAAGGTAGACGATGGCTAGAAAACTAATTTTCGCAGGGCAGTTTTTCCCAATCAAAACCAAGGATCGTGAGGTACAGGTGTAGATATAGTCCTTCTAGTTGTACAGGCCATGTTAAACATCACTCAATCGCGTTCAAATCCCAGCATCTTTGATAATCTGCTTCCGGAGGTCCCATTCACGCTGATACGCGGAAGTTTTGTTTTCCTCACAGTGCGGTGGGAAGGCAGCTCCATTTATCAGTCTCCAGCGTGATTTCCTGCGGGAAAATTAAGCGCCGTGGCGGTAGTCCAGCTGGGTACCAGCCTGGCCTCCGGTGATGCCGAAATGGAAGTGGACGGAGTGACATCCATCATTGTTGTTGTGGTCATCGGAGGGGATTTTTTCCAGCTTAGATGGATGGACGTATGGATGAATTGGAGCTAGATGAAAAGGAACGAAGTGCCTTAACCTAGTTCCAAATCCTCCCGGTCCTAGTGTTGGGGCTACAAAGAACCCTTGGGAGTGCATCATCAGGTCCCCCTGAAGCCTATGGTGCAAGGGTGTGCCCAACCAGAGCCCTGAACTCTTACATCATCTCCAAAAATGGAAACAATTTGGAAGTTTTGTTTTGGGTGGCTTGGTCGCGGGATTGTGTCTCTGTCAGTCCTAATTGCTTCCTTTGCATGGTGGATGGGAGGTGATTTTGACAGATGATTGATAGGAAGGTCATGCCTGGGGGTAACCCATGACCAGTGGTGGCATATGTAGGAATTCAGGACGTGGTGTAATGCCCGATTAGATTACATCATACAATCCCCACCACAGTTCGTATACATTCACAAAAGCCCCAAACACTTCACTGAGGTCTGTAAACTTGGTCACGAAGACCACAAATACTTCCCGGAAGTCTGAAATCTTGGTGCAAGGTGTAATCAGAACCAGATCAACGTCGTCAGGATTCAAAGCATTAATGCTGTAGATAGGAGGAAATGCTATTTGCAAAGATTCACTGTCGATAAAAGTCTCTCGCTACTTTCATGAACTGAAGTTATGGCTCTCTGTCAATGCGCAGCTAGAAGGTCTCCATTCAAACTTTGCAACTGCAAAATATGGATCAATGATGATCCAGGCGACCTTAACCTGAAATGCCCTGAAAACTAATAATATTCGACTTTCACCCCACCGTCCTGTTCATGACACGGACATTCCATGACAGACGGTATATTGTTGTATGTGTTGTGATTTATGTAGCAGAATATGAAGCACGTTGTGAAATGGACATGCTCACCTTTGTTGTGTGACGGAAGAGTTGACGCTGAAGAACTGTTCTCTTAATACCCTGGATGAGGTCGGTGCCATCATTCTCTCCTCGAGCCTCCATTCCTGGCAACAGTTGAAGCTTCAGAATATTGGCATGGGTCTTAGTTATCATAAGCTGATTTGTTAAAAGAAGTTAGTAACCTTTACCCAAGGCTAATGCCTAACCCCCCCCCCCAAAAAAAAGAATAATGTTGCGATGTGTGTTTTGTACATGGATCATGACATGGATACAAAAGTGATGCGAAAGGGGAACTTCAACGAGACTCTCGACTCGCGCACGCTAACAAACATGAAGTCTGTGGACTTATCCCTAGTTACTTCCGGGGTGGAAGTATTGTTTTGGGTGACGTCGGTTTAAGGGGAGTTTGTATGTTTGGGTTCCATCAGGCAACATTACAGGAGATGGCAAGTCCCATGACAGGAGGTAAAAAAAAATGGACAGGAGGTAAAAAAAAAGGACTACGTGTAGGGATTCAGTGGTGTAATATCCGATTACATTATACCGTCCCCTCCACACTGCAGTTCCAACACATTCACGAAAACTTCACAGGGGTCTGGAATCTCTGATTTCTTGTTGCCATGGATTACCCTGGGTGCCGCAACACCGATGCTCCTTATATACTGCAGACTTTGCCTTGGGTTAAGGACTAAGCACATCGATTAGCTTTATCACAGCGGCTGTCACCGTTACTGTTGCTTTACTTCTTGTTGATACGTTAGCACTAGTAAGCATAACATGGTGCGTTCTATTTGTTATTATGGAGAACTTGTGGTTCCGTAACAGTGCATTATTTGTTGTAGATATGAGTACAATTTGAACCGCTACTACATTCAGATGTGTTGCTGCCTAGTAGTCCATAGTCAAATCGACCGCAATATGTGCATCAAAGCGTCTTCCTTTGCCTGAAGCTTGGCTAGTTTCCATGCTGATGGTGTGATTAGTAATATCTACCTTCAGGCCAAGATAAACAAGATATAAGTCATAAAGTAGACCTTGTTGTACGGTTCTGCTGCCCATAATGCCGATAGTTCCCCTTCTTACCTACCCCTGAATCACAGCAGCTTTTCTAACCCGCCCCAGAGGGCGGAGGTATTAAAGGATTTATTTTAGCGTTGCTCAGCGCGAGCTTTACGACCTTCCTCCTGTCTGAATGAATCATCCGGTGTGATTATTAGCGTGTCACCCCGTCTCTTAATGTAGTCATTTTTTGGAAGTTACAAAGCAAACACATACGGAGGGTCGTGAATTATTGACGACTCCTTCTGGTGTGCTACCGTGTCGCTTCATATTAGAGTCGACTGCTATCAGGGTAGGGCGTGTCTGTAGGCGGCAGATTCCTGGAAACAGTTCACCGACCTTTCCTTGGAACTGTTACCGGTTATTTGAAAAAAAAACCCCGTAGCTTCCTGGCATATTTTGATTTAGATTCTCTCGTTTTGTAATTAAAGCGTTCAGCCTTCCGTAAATGTTGAAATGCACTCAGATAAAAGCTCATTATTACCAGGTGAAAAATATCAACACATAAAGAGCGTCTTGGGGCGCAAAGAAGGAACCTAGCTTCATCCACGTTTGTTAGATGTTTTGTATATGTTATTTACATAGACTTACATAACGATGGCCTATTATTGTAGGTGTATATGGTAGTGTACATGGGGTGGACTGAAGTGCGTCTATTTTTATATTTACTCTATAACACACATTTATAGCTGACATTTATAGCTGGCTTTTTCTGCCAATTTTACGGCCCGGTGTGTTACTTTCTAGGCAATTTGCCAAAATAGAATCTCAGCAGTAGAATCTATATCTACAGAATGTTTTCAAACACGATCTATGAAAACAATACCTCGTAATACGCTTTGAATTCCTCACCACTGAGCCCTTATATCCAGCCAAGAAACCCCCCAGGACAGCAAGGAAGTCATGTAGGAGCACTTGTACTTGACGTGCCAATTATTCCTAACGATCGCGTTGATTTCTTCTTAATTACCCCAAAGGCATTAGGCTATTTAAAGTAAACGATTTTTCACGGTGTGTTGCACAAGGGAAAGATAAGAAGCTAGGAATTGTTGATTGACAAGATGCCCGTTCAAACCAGATGTGTGCATAGGTACTGCAAATTAACATAATCCAGATGCGGACAAAATCCACAAATATCTTGCATCTTCAGAAAGTCTGCTACTGTTTTAGAAGTATCTAACACAGGCAATAAACATCATTAGCTTATCTATGGAAACTGTACATAGTTGCAGTTTATCAAATTATTCAAGTACCCGCTACAATTTTGATGAACATCGACGATGTCTTCAATTATAAGAATGAAGATTGCGGAAATTCTGAAGACTAAGATATTCTTCGGTCGACGCGATTCTACCTTCCTTTACGCCATTGCTACACTTTAATGATATGAGCACTCTCAACGGCTCTTATCTGAAAGGTCCCGCGTTTATTCTCTGTTGGATTATTACAAAACTTAAGGAAAATACCTCTCATGAATATAGTTTGGAAGGTGCCGTGGTCTCTGCAGCTTATGGAGACCCCAACTGAACGGCTGACTGCACGTAATGAGACGGTGATGATTTGTGTCAAGCACAACAAAAGGTAGCCAACCTTTCAGGGATTAGAAGAAGTTTGAATGTATCTTACAGTTGCCATATCACTGCACATAAGACAGGCATGTTATTAGTCATAAATCTTTGGTAGGATATGATCCTAATTTCATGAGTTTCTAGCTGCTGTTGTGTTGAGCCATAGGCAGAAACCTACACTGTGTATCCCGTCACCAAGAAGACGTATGGCTTAACATCCCTTCTGCTATTTCGCATGCTATAAATTGTGCCAGATGTATTGCTGCATTCTTTCCGCTGCATTACCCACTAATTTCAAAGGAAAGAGCATTTTGCGATGTAAAGAACACCGTAAAGTCATCCATTCGAATACAGAACAGTCCCCTAGGCTACTAGAAACGATGTTGATGATAACATAAGTGTCCTTCCACAGAAGAGTTGGCACGGCTAGGATATGTGTAATATTTCGCAATGGTTTCATACTCATAGCAATATATGTATATATGAAATGAGGGGAAATTGTATCCAAAACAGGACTTTCGTTACACAATCAAAAGAAAAACGTAGAGAAAGAGAAACATGAAAACAAGAGGCGGCGACCGCTACCTGAGGGTTAATCATACAGTCCACAGGAGCGGCCAGATCAAGCATAAAACTAGCTTGATGTGAGCAGTCACCTGGGTGAGCATTTGGAAAATTCATTTGCTCGCCCTGCACATAAATGGCTCCATTTGGCGCGCATCTTACCCAAAACTACTTCGTTTTACGATCACAAAATAATTTGAGAAGAGGCGAACTGGGGGCAAATTTATTTTCCGTGTTCATCAAGTCTGTAAATGCGCAATGTGGCGTGATATGAACTAGTCTACCGACAGCTTGGAACTGCCTTTACTTTCCTAGTTGGCATATAATCAGTCTTTCCGAACCTTTTGATCGCCCCTGCTTACTTTCACCTCGGGTAGTGTGCCAAGCCAAGTGAACCGTGTGTTTTTACTTGACTGGGTGCTGCACTGTTACTCGTTGCACATATGATTGGAAGCCCTGCTCTGGATACTAAATGGATAGCTGGAAACGTTCACATGGACTACTGCTCTATGATAACAGCAAGTTTGGTTAAACGCCACAGCATGTAGCATTTAATGAGAATCAAACTGTTCTTCAACTCACGAAATTTGACTCACCGGAATTTTCGACAAATCTCTCGGTCTCCATAAGCTATCTGACACAAGATTTTCCGCATGTGTGACGTCAGCACTGGGTCAAAGTTCGTCGGAAGTCGGTACCGCACCCCATCCCGGTTGACAGTAGGTTGGTGTGCCCTGATGTAGATGGCCTCCTTCACTCCTCTCATAAAGCAGACGTACTATCTTATTGGCTATTTTTGCTCATCGATCGTTGCTTTTGTTGTCAAAATAGACTCTATTTTCTAAATTTGAATTAAAGGCTTGCTATAATCTTTGCACAAGTCTTCGTTAAAGATCAATTAAATAGGGCACTATTGTTCCCAAAATGTGAATATTTTTACGATATTCACGTTTCCCAGAAGGGGAATTTATTTTCAAAATAAAAACCAAAATCCAGCCATGCGGCGGAGGATAATCAGCAACAAACGAAGACACTCGCTACCCGGCTTGCACTTGAAGTCTTGTTTTATCACTTTGAACACCGTGTTCAACTCCATGTTTGCCCAAGGGGCTTCACCTGCTTAGGTTATCCGCAGTAGATGAAGAAAGTCTATTACGATGTTCATTACCTTGAAATTGTGGAGGGTAGACCGTGACGGCCGTGCACCCTCGTTCTTTGGACTCCACATCGATTTTTTTTCGGTCTGATTCTCTCAAGTTGGGCAGGATATCCTTCAACACAAGGCAGGGGAGGGACGGGATAGGTTTCTGTCAGCACGCTGTCATCTAAACAGGGTTTGCTGATCAATAGTCAACGAAACAAAGGCTGACGAACATGGTGAAGTCACGCCTTTAGCTTTCCAACGGTGGTACAGTATGGGGCAGTGGAGAATGTAACAGAGGGAAGCTATGTTAAAAATTAAAAAAAAAAGTTTACCAAGGGATTTTTAGACAGGTCAGTAAAAGAGTTCCGGTAAAAACACACTGTACATGTCATTGGTATGGGAATGAGATGAAGACATCGTCGTTGGAACTATTACAAGAAATCCAGAAACGGAAAATTTTTGATCAATACATGGAGGGGAATGTGGCATTTGTCAAAATTTTCGCCGTAAGCCCCAACCATCTATCCTGTGAACCCTCTGAGAGTTCTTTCCAAAGCCACGGTTGTGTAAAAGACTAGTTTACAACAATGGTGGTAGCAGTCTTTCTGTACATCATCTAATGGTCCTAGTGTGAATAAATATTTCACATTAATTTTTCACATTAATTTGCTTATGAAAATACGTGAAATAACGTTTCAGAGGGTTCTAAATTCAGATATCAGATCGAAAATTTCATGGCCTTGGCCAAAAAGGCTAGGGTCGGTCGGGAAATCGGAGACACAACATTTTCCTAGGTCTTGTAGAACTTCTGTTCATGAGTAAGCTACTTGTTTCTTTATTCCCTAGATGCACAAGAGCATCGCAATAGGGGTGAACAGCAATGCATGTCGAGTATACAAAAGGAACTCCCATCTCAGTAGTTTATCCTCAGTGTAATAGCTAATTATTTTCTATTCCCATAGTAGCAGTTAGCTCCATTGCCTAGCTAATCAGTGATAGCATATGTGTTTGGCTTATTGTACGTTACAAACTAGTATGAATTAGATACATTCACGTCACTAAACAGAGTAATTTCACACACATTTTAGCGCTGTAATGAAAACAACAACATTTAAGGTATATGCAGTGCTGACTTTATGTCATTTGGACAAGAAAGTCCCTGTGAAACCGCTACAAAAGATTTACCGTTGAGACTGGCTCCACGGAACCCGCGCGCGGGAGCTCCTGTAACCTGATACCCTTCCTTAGAATGGAAACTTTACCCCACGAACAGACCGCCGTGTTGAAACAGGGCACATACGTGTACGCATCCCCAAAAGATACGTGGAGTTTTAGGAGAATGACTATCCATGTCTGGTCGAACAAGGATAATACAATTTTTTTTTCAAACGCAAAATGATTAGGAGTATGGTGCAGTGGCCATGGGAGATGAGATGAGTATAATACGTTTGTACTTCATGCATGCCTGGCTACGTTGAAGTTTGACTATGAGACGTTCTGACGGCTATCTCCTTAGAGACGTGCTGATAGATATCACATCCTACAAACCAAATATGGTCCCTCTCCATAGCCTTACGTCATAATACTGGCTCCTTGCCAGAATATGCCCTGTGCTGTCATGGCCTCCAGTCCATGTGCTCAATCATAGTGCCTTATCATACAGCGGGCCACTAATTTCTGCCCTTTGTCTAATCCCCGCCTCTCGCCTCATCTCCTCTCGGCGCCGTAACTCAAGGCAGCCCATTTCATACTTGTAAACAGCCCGCCCATTTGGTCAATCCCTCTGCAATCTGGTCTTTTTACGCTCGTCTGGGGATCAGGCGGATATGTTCTCCATTTTTCTAACACTCGAAATAAGTCCCGGTGTCCGTATTGGACATCGATCTCCTTCCTTTCCTCGGGGAACTGGTGGAGGTTTAATGACTTGCCGTATGCTTGGGCTCATGTCCGTTCCATTGATATTCACTCCCGCTGCTTGGACTACCTCTCTCCGCCGACTCGCATCGTCATTCCGATAAGAGGAAGAGATGTTTAGGTTCAGGTTCTGCTCTACCGCCTCCTTGATCTCTGTTGGCCCCAATACTTCAGCTCAGTGAGTGCGGGTGGCGTTGCTGCCTCTGTAGTTCTCCGCTAAGAGTCTTACCTCAAGATCATTCGCACGTGGGTGGAGAGGATACAACGTTTTCTCCCGCTCGACAAAGCTGAAGAGTTCACCTTTCGTGAGATTTTATCTTCTGTGAAGGTGACCGAGCTTTCCACACAAGAAGATTACGGTTATGCGGAGTGGAGACTTACAAATCTTATCTGTAAAGTACATATGTTCCTGGAGTCTTTGAGCCGAGGATCAGGGCCAGGAATAGCATTTTCAGTCTCTGGAGAAGATAAATCGCCGAGTAAGTTCCGAGTCAGTAAGTTCAGAGAAGGAGACTGCCTGTTCCTGAGAGACAATCCGACTCCGGATTCGGTACTCATGAATGCCTGCTACCCTGGATAAGCTACGTTTCGGTATGTTACCTTTTTCAATGTTACGTGAATAGCAATATTGTGAGGAATTAAGAGACAGGGATTACATGTGGCGAGTCATTGGATAGTTTTGCTGGCAGGCTATACTTGTGATTTGTACTTGTTTACCCTCAATTTTATTTGGTTTTAATGAAATCGATAATGACGTACAATGATTTTCTCAGCTCACCGGTAGCATGTTGGCTTTTTAACGTTCAATTCTAAAGTTATTTTTACACATTTTGCTTATAAGTATCTCACCTTATGTTTGTTGTCTTGACCATTGAGCCATTGTTTCATGCCTGGAAGCATTCATGATAATCAGGTCCATCTCTGGTACTGTTAAAGAAGCTCTAGAATTGAAGACGTTTGGCACCCAATTCGTATTAATGAATAAAATTAATCAACAATATCAAATCACATTTCATCTTCTCTTGAAGGTGTGAGAACTGTAAAATTTCCTTTCCATATGTCTACAGCCGGATATTTGAACGAATGTACTTAATCTTGACTTCCTTTTCTTTACGACTTCATTTTTCCGATGTAGGCCTGCATGACTGGTTGATGTATGTACGGGATAAAATCAGTAGCTACAAAGTCATACAAGAAACCCCCAGGCATAGTCGGGTAAATTGTTTCGTCTACGGCAAAAATACCCGTGGATTTCCAGTACTTCTTACATCACAAATTTAAAGAGCGTGAAACAGGAAAGCACACAAACATCACGTCTTGATTGGACTAGAAGGGATATTATTCACTACGAATACATTTACATGGTAGTTTTCTGGAGATCTGAATAACTGTAAAAGAAATCCTGAAAATTATTTGGTACCACCTTTTATATATTTGGTGCATTCCTTTTCTTCGGTATCAAACAGATATGAGCCCATGGGTATCTTATGTTACAAAACTTGTTAGTTTTTTTAAACCAATAGTTTGGTTGTGTTGTGTTGGAGTTCCTCTGATATCCAATGACTGTAGAACGTGTTCACAACATAAAATCGTTGAGGTCCAACAGCTGCTGCTGCCTACATACGTATAACGCTTACTGCACACCCTTTACGAGTGGCAATACTCTTCACTTCACCTACCACGTATACGGCTTGACTTTTAATTCCACGTTTACTAAAAATGCCAAGGGTTTCGGCTACTATCACACGTACGTTTAGGACAATACTGATTGCTGCAAAAAGTCGAAACCTTGTTGAGATCCGCTGACATCGTTTTCACAGCAATACGCATATCGATTGATGAGACCCCGAAAGTGGAAGAGTCGTCCAACTTCTGTTTTGTGGTAGATTAGCCAGCCTGTTAGAATTGTAATTGCTTTATTCAAAGATGGCGTCAACAGAATGAGGGAGCTGTAAGGTCAGGCACGTTTTTGACCGAGGCCGAGGTGTGAATAGACCGTGCAGGTCTTGAGTCGCCAGGTAGACTGCCAGCGGTTTCTTCCCCAGTCTCGAGTGATTAAATGGAAAGAAGAGCTTGCTGACATGTAACGAAGGCCTGTCTAGACATTAGCAGCAGAAATTAAACCCGATAACACCTTGAAAATGACAATGATCGATGATGTTGCAGACACTGCACTTCTCTACAGACAATGCACTCTTGATAGTTGATATATTAGAAGTAGGTATCTTGATGTTGAAGCTGCCTCTTTACTGTTTGGAAAAGCTGCTTCCAGATCGCAGGCGCACCCTTCCTCCATATTTCACGTTTGACATTTGAGTTCGCTACTTTCCCACAGGCTGTTGCCCCTATCAGTGCGGAGAACGGCTGCCAGGGCGCATGTATAATTTGGCTCTTTGCAGTCAAGTTCTTCGGCTGCGGAGACTTGAAATAATGCCCATGTCACGAGGGCAGGTCTACTTCATGTCAAGATAGACAATGACAAACGTGGTCGTTCAAGATGAACAACCCATTTCCGAGTCTTTATCCCCGCCTGGAGCCATTTTGTGCATTTGGAAGTATGTATATCGAAGATGGAAGCGATGAACGAGGACTGCTTCCGTTTTGTATGCGTAAGAGGATGTTAGATCACCCCAGATAGTGGTCCTGGAAGGGCGATAACGGCCTTCAGCAGAATACCGGCAGTTCGTAAGTCCTTCTTCAATGTCTTTCTACACCGTCATTTGTCGTCTTCCGTACGTAGGCCTGCAGTGTAGAGAGGATATTCCCCCACAAGAATGAAGACTAGTGACTCCTGTATTTGGATCTTGAGTTATTGTGTTGGGGAAGATGGAAAGTTTCCAAGACTGTGCTCTTCGTCAGTCAGCTACTGTTTCTAAACAAGTTATATGTTTCACCTTGAAAATATCTAATTTTGTTGTTGACCACCAAGATATATTTTGTTGTTGACCACCAAGATATCCATGTAAGTGTTTTGAGCCCAGACAGGTTGTTCCAGAAGGATGTTCTGCAACAGTCAGAGTTAAAAGCATATTTAATCATTTACATTGCAAACCCAATAAATCTGTCTATCTCAGCTGTTAAACTGCGTTTTAAATTTGCTACAAACTTTCCATGCTCAACTTAGCCAAACTTGTGGGCCACGTTGTCAGCAACAAACTACATACTCATTTCTCGTATATAATTCGATCTATAGATACCATACCAACTCGTTTTTGGCTGACTTTTAAAAGAGAACCTGTAGTTCTCTCTCTCCTACCATATATTCACGATAGCCCTCTCTGTCCACCAGAATTTCTACATGTTGCTTTGAATGACGAGGGTTGGAAAATAAGCCTATCTTGTTAACTTCTTGTATTCTTTCCCGTCATTCTTATTGCTATTAGCCTTGTCAGACTGCTTTCTTCGGGGCTTATCTAATCAAGACCTGTCAAACATGCTGGAAAACTGACGTTCACGCGTGACTTTATATAACTCCTGGGCTCAATAAACAAAGTCAAGTGCAGGAAAAGAAACGTGTGAACTGATTATCAGCAACGATACGAATTGGGTTGAAAAGAACTGAGATCAAAGATGACAGGCGATCGCGTTTCATATTGAGCGAAGTTAACGTAAGACGAAGGATTACTAAGAGGTATTCAGAAATGTCAGGTATGCTATGGTGTATTTTATTGGGCCGCAAGCAATTCCACCGTTTAATGACGCTGAGACAGGGAGGTATATGTAATACCATCGCCAATGACAATTGTATTGAAGGCATAGAGAAGAAATGTTGAGCAATAAATAGTAATGCATTAAGTGTTGTATTATCTTTTATGATGTGTAGAGCAAATCTACATTTGCATCTCTCTCTAACGTTCACGCGTGACTTTATAACTCCTGGGTTCAATAAACATAAAGTCAAGTGCAGGAAAAGAAAAGTGTCAACTGATTATCAGCAACGATACGAGTTTGGCAGAAAAGAACTGAGATCAAAGATGACAAGCGATCACGTTTCACATTGAGCGAAGTAAACGTAAGACGAAGGATAACAAAAAGATATTCAGAAATGCCAAAAAAGGCACCGTGTATTTTATTGGGCCGCAAGCAATTCCACCGTTTAATGACGTATAGACACACAGGTAATAACTGTAATACCATCACCAACGACAATGATATTAAAGGCATGGAGAAGAAATGTTGAGCAATAAGTAATGCTGTATTTAGTGTTGTATTATGTTTTATGATGTGTGGAGCACAACATCAGCTAGGTTTGGTGCCTAGAGCCCTACGTGGTATTTTGTAATTTTGAATAAAGTAAATTAAATAGTACCAATGAGTTGCAGTCTTAACAATGAGGAGAAAAAAAAGATAATGGAGCCTTTATTTTTAAATTTCCTCTGTACATTCTGCCAACTGAAGGGGGTTATCCGACTTACCAATAATTTTTCAAGATTTTTGATTGTCCATATTGACCTTCATGAAGAAAAAACCTAGTATCTATGAGTCTTGGTGAGTACCGAATAGTTAGCTCCATTGATTTGAAAACGGTACTTCTTCCAGGCAAAGCAAGAATCAATCACCGTGCTAAGAGAAAGTCACATGAGTAGATCCTTATCAAACCCGAAGGGTACAGATGCTATCTTAAGCTCTCACCAAGGCCCTCTGTACATGTACCAAGCGGAGCATATTACTACTACCATGGATTACCCATTACGTCCTTGGCTGCCAATGCAAGACGTCGTATTTCTACAGATCTGAAACTTACAAATGTAGGGGACTTAAGAGAAGCTGGTTGGGCAACTTCGTGGATAAAACTTGCTTGCCCAGGGTTCCAGAAATACGAAAAATTTCTGTGTGAAGCGTTCTCCTCAAAGATGACCATTCCTGAGAAGGGTTTTAGTTTTACACGCTATGCTTTGTACCTTTCATAAAGGGCTCGTGATATTGGAAATATATGAATTTTGATATACTTTACTCTGGCCCAAGTTAATATAAAAAATTAAAATCATGTTTGACCGCCTCGTATTATCATAAAAATTGCGGGAAAAATGTGTCAACTTTTTGTTCTTTTCCGATAGTCGTGCGTGGAATATAGTTACCCTATGGTCATCAGCTGTCTTGTATTTCTAGAATCATTGAACGGAAAATTCAATAGATTTTATGCAATGATACGCATTGCAGTAGGTACACGTAACATTTTGTTTATTACAACCCTTGAAACTATTTAGTAATACACATTTCTAGTCACCACTAGCTATAAAACTATTTGTTTTGGATAAAAAAATCAGCGTAACCATAAAACTGCGGTACACCTAAATTCTCATCAACAACTGACAATTGTACATGGTGACTTTGAACACAAAGCTTTTATCAGTTGCCCAGTTTGAATTAGAGCCATGCGCTGTTGATCGTTGAATAATCGGAGGGCTAAATGAGCGCCCCAATTTCGGCCTGGTTAATTACACGTAGAACAGAGCTTAATTAGATGTGGATTGTGGGCGGGTCAAGGCGTAAAGCCCCTGTCACACATTCAGAATCTTCCCCCAAACACCAGCCGACTAAGTTTTACTGAAGTTCGGGAGCAGTCTAACCAGATTTAGGCCACGCCTCCCTTCCTTGACGAATCGAGTTAAATTTGAGTCCAATTTGACTGTCAACCACGCCCCGACCTACTCCGGAACACCAGCCAACCAACCTCCCGTACACACCCTAATGCTTTAAACATTTTGAAACATTTGGCTGGCGCAGCCGAACACCAGCCGACCTTACTCTCGACCTACTCCTAACTATGGTTGGGGGCGTTCGGCTAATGTCCCGCAGGCCAAATTCGAGAATGTGTGACAGGGGCTTAACTCTGTTCCTTCATTAATTTATCTCTTTGATGTTGTTGGCATGTTTTAGTGGTTGTTTACTTCAAGTCCTAGGAATGATCTTTCTTATCGCATTTTAGTATATAGCTCATAGAATATTACATCTTGACTACAGACTCACATATAAGCTTTACTGTAATATATTGATATAATCAACTTGCACCCTACTTCAACGTCTTTTTCAACTTTTTGTGCAGTAATATGTGCTAGTCTATATATTCTACTTCAACGTCCTCATTACACCCCCTTTATTTAATGTCAGTGATCAATGCAAAAATTGCTTTGGCCAATTTTCTAGAGAGCCCTTGTTAGCATCGGCTCCAGCAGGACATATCATTTTCAGGGTAAAACAGCACAATTGGGCTTCAGAGGATTGCCCATTGACATCGAGGTCAGGCTATAGTTTGGAGGCAACCAAATAGCCTATTACACTAGTAGAAAACGCCCATACTTTGTCCCAGTCCATTTATTCTTACTACACGCAATGTGCCAGATGCCATTCCTAATAAGCCTATTTGGCTGAAAACGAGCGATCATTGCACCTGCTGCAGCACCAACAGATATCCGGTAGGAGGCGATGTTGTACAAAGTACTGGCTAACATAAGGCACATCCATCTTGCAATCAGTGACTCATGGAAATTAATATCCGGCAAAGTTGGCTGATTGACTTATACTATAATCATGACTTCTTCTGGGAAGAGAAGTTCTCTGGGTAATATAAAATCGATGGGGAGGAAAATCCGGGGGGAAAACAGCTACTAGAGCGCGGCGGGAGGGTGTCACGTATACTGCCTGCCGACGATTGCAACGTCAAGAGGAATGCCACTAGAAATATTTCAGGACGGGACGGAAAGGTATGTTGAATGCCATGAATATGTCATAACAGTTGACTGTGTAACTGATCCAGCTGGGCAAGGCAGTGCTACTGGGAAGATGCCTGCCGTATAGAGCATATATATAAGATGGCTTTGGTATTGGGGTGGTGTGCATAATTCATGATGACACGCCTTGTCTAGTCTTCGTTGTGCCAACTAGCAGGTTGTGCCGTGGAACTGTATGTACCAACTAGTACACACGACTTAACAGTTGTTCATCTATTTCTGGTTGTCAATCAGTACATAGGTGGCACATTGATTTTTTGATTTTTAAGTACATCTTTTTAGCAAGGGGTTTGAAGAGGGTTCTATGTCATGTTGATGCAACATAATCTAATTTCTCGCAAACAGCCTTTTCTCCAAGGTCGACGTCAACTCTGCATACAAGTCATTACTCCTGAAATATTAATAAGGGTAATCAGTCTCACTTTATACTTAACGGTGACAGGTTGGTAAAAAAATTCTATTTTGGACTCGTAATATAGTTATACCAACAGACACTAGGATGACCCAGAAATGCGGCCTCATCTAAAAAAACATAATAAAGTATTTTGATTGCAGTATCAGCTGCCATCTCAATCCCTATCCCCCTAGACGAATGTTAATGTGATATCACGATCAGACGACACAGATAGCAAAGAAGGATGGCGCTCCATTTGGTCTCGTGTCACTCTAATGTAAATAAACTGCCATCTAGCATTCTCCAGATGTGACTCAGCTTCATTTTTCACGGGAGTGGATTCGTTCCCTGGTCGGTAAATGTCACGAAGTGCGTTCCCAATATTCCATAAACGTCGCGTCGCATGACCGCGCCCTGTACTATTCCCGTTGAAGACTACCTTTTGTGAACTTTTTTCTTGCCCTGTGCTTCTTCTGCTAGAATTGTAAGGCAGGTGAGAGTCAAAGGACCCGCTTTCAACTCCAAGAGAATCCCCTGTTTTCTACAGTGTTAAACCTTTCAACCCGCGGTGTCAAATAGAGAGCCAGTTAAGCGCGCACCATGCACGCCTAAAACTGCGGGGGAATTATTTATGTAAGAGTGATTTCATGTTTTAGTACATACGACTAATAAGGAATTAGTTGTATTGCATATATTGGCATTTTGTACGGATGACATATGACTAATGTACAACAAAGTTTGCATGCACGGAGTAGATGGTTATCGTAAGAAAGGGACTTGAGTTACGCACACCTATTATAGAGAGCTTATCGCGTCTGCATCTTTATGCCGTCACAACAAGATTATATCTGTCACACTTGGGTTTGTTAATCTATCCACTTAATCTCGTCAGGGGCGTGGGTAGATTTCTCCTTTAACCTGCACCAACCCTGTTCCGTTCCATTGTGTCAAATTCCAATGTCTCAATAGCATTACTTATCCTATCATTTGAGATCACTCCAACCACAAAAATACTTCTGATGGTAACTACAGCTTTATCTTTGTCGTCAGGAAATGAAATATTCATAAAGTTATGATAATCCAGAAGAATAGAGGCACCACGATGACTTTCAACCCACTTTCTAATATGGTTGACTCACTTATGATGTCACGACGATGACCAATAGGCTTATGTATCTCCCTGTAATTTGTTTGATAAGATTATGATTGTGATATGGCTGGCTTTATTCCAGTCGTCATCATCTTTATGAGATACGTCATCATTTTTATTAGATACGTCAAACCGTTTGAGACTGATTAGTATGGTTAGTCATGGTCCGCCGTATCTAATTTCCTTTTCCATGTAACTTCTTTACAATTCCGGTTTATCGCTCGAAATAACGCATAGCCATAAGACGACTAATAACTGTTATTGGGTTTATGCCAAACGATAAAAAGGAAAAATACATTTGTTTGTTACGTTTCGCATAACCGGTAAACCGCTTTTAGGCGTAACACACCAGTTTTGTACAGTAAGTACAAGATGCGTATGGTTTGAACAACACACACCGAGAAGGACCCCTGCTCTTTTCGATGGGTGTGGTGGGATCTTTAACGTGTTTGTCCTTAAACATGGGACCTCCTGCTTTACGTCCCATCCGATTGGACGTCTCTAAACGAAGGGTACGAAGGTAGGTACTCATGTACACCTGAGTTGAGTGAGGAATAAGAACATTAAACTTTAATATATAACGAAATGTACACGGTAGCCATGTCATAGAAAACAAAAAGACTGCATTTTTTGGTTATTCCTTCGCCTCTTTTTTGTAAAAAGTGGAGTTGATAAAGAGACTAAACTGCAGGTTCCATCTAAATCTTACGCTGATATATTCACACACTTTACGTCATCCGACCCATTCCTCTCTTTTGCCGCTTTGCCAAATTCCTGTCCGTTCTTGTCACGTTACATGCGCGTCAACGTTCGTCACCGATTCGTTATCCTCCACATACACCCCAAGTGCCCTTCGTTGTCACACGCGTGTGATGTTATTTATGGTGAAACAAGCGTACAGGTTCCTAACAGGTCCCATGTGGTACGCCTAGTGCCAAGGACAACTCCCTATCGTCCTCTCCATCTCAGCCCGGGTCCCAAACCCCATCGGGAAACAGGATCTGATTGGCGGCCAGTCCTTGCCACGTTTGATAACACGACATAAAGGAAGGGTAATAAATAATATATCACACAGCCTGTTCTAGGACACACATGCACTGCAGCTGTACATCCATTTCCTCATCATCTTGGTTTAGAAGGATGGTGTATTCTTGATGGAGAGCATATTCCTGGTCAAATACATCTCCTTTTTATGACTTGGTATATTACCGCCCATAATAGAAGATCCAAACTTAGTGATGTGAAATTGCCCTCGAATGGACTGAGTGTCGTAAAGTCTGACTTCAAGGCATCAACTTTATTCCCACACAGCATTTTCAATATGGAATTCAGTAATAATCAATTTAGAGCCGCGTTTGGGCATAAATCACGCGTAGTTAGCCTGCCCCATGGGAGCGGAAGAGTGGTGAACGAGGAATAAAATTGCGATTGGGGGTGACCCAGGGCGCTGGTAAGGCCCGGCCGCGCGGAATGAGTTTTGACTATTGCACAATGTTCTATGATTGGAGCAAATCCCAAGAAAGGCACGGCGTTATTTGGCGGTAATTTGCGGTATACATCAGATGAAATAGGGTCACCACGAAAACGCTCCTCTCCTACAGGGGGTCGGCGGGTCCAGTCGCCAGTAGGCCGCCCAGGATTTATTGAGGTCCCGTCCTTCTGGAGGTGAGCCGAGAGATTTGCTTTAAATCTTTCCAGTTCTCCATCAGGAAGTATCTTTGCCTCGGATAAGTGAACTGCGGTATGTATTTGAACAGAACTAGTAGAGATATAGAGACGTCCATTTTTACAGGCAGAATATGTGTTGGTATACAGTGGTACTAGTGCTTGCAAATGTGGTGCATCGTTGACAGCATTGCTTGTGTGTTATCATACAGCATTGCCAGATCTTCCCAACCGGATTCTGACATTTAAATAATTATACTGGACACTGAGAGACTGGCTAAGTCAAAGATTGTAGTCTTGCTATTGCGGGAATACAATGGCTATCCATTGTAGTAGATGGTCTTATAAATGTGACATTCAAAGAAATGAGATGGTTATATTATAGAAGATGGATCAAAATTACATATGAAAAAGACCTAATGTTCTTCTCGTTACTACATCCTGTATACCACATCTATTTTTGCTTGTGCCTGGAAGAGGTATTGTATCTTTGTTACATTGTACATGAACAGTTCCAGTTGCATTGCTTTAATCATGAGGTTTGTTCCACTGGCTTGAACTGCAGCCATTTCCAATTGGTCTGCCCAGAGCAGAAACCTGATTTACCCTTCTGTGTATATCAAAAGCAGTAAGCCTGAAACCAGTACTTAACGATTCTGTTTACGGTCATAAATACCTCCCTGTACGAACACAGGTGTTAATTTTGAAGTCTGCCGTGGGTCATCTTGCCCACGTGTAGATATGAGATGAACAAATGAACATTGTACTGGATCAAATACCATAGTTCTAGCTTACTCGTCACTAGGACGAACATATGCAACATGACAAGCTCTACCATGGCAGTACTGTCCTTACTGACGCTAACTGGGTAATTGCTTGGAAATGTCTGTACCATACATGTAGTGTGTTTTCCGTGACAAAAACCCTTGCTGAATTATTCAAGCGTGGTGGAAATAATGCGAAAATTGCGTTACTGTAATCCACTTTAGGGGGAAGTTCCTACAACATTCTCACTATGTCACCTTCCGTTTGATCGATTCCCTTGTGACTGAGTACATTTTCATGAGCTGACCTTCGTCGTTCCTTGGGGGTCTGGTACATTCGTCTTACAATAGCTTTACTGCAACAGATAGACAAAATGTTCGAGAATGTGTCAAAGAAAATTCCACTGTTTTTGACAGAAAATTGTCGTGGAGCCTTGTTGTTTCTGCCATGGCGTTGTTGAAAATCCTTGGATAAAAATCCGGCGATTGCAAATGTGACTGTGACAACGTCGACAGTCGCGCAGTATAGTAATTCCCCTGGCAGTTGAAAACGACATGTAGTTTTATGGGCGTGAGCTTCCCATAACTCTGCAGTGCAAAGTGGATGTGCTTGTGTACACATCGTGTCATGCGTGACTCTTCGGTTAATTCCACTAGAGCCACCCTATACTTAACTCAGGGGGACCAAGAATTGTGGAAAAGGAGCAGTTTACTGTTAGTGTGAGGCGAGTGGTTGAGGTAATATCTACATCCTAGTGTTTAACCAGTCATGTAAAAAGGCAGCTTATGCAAGATATAGATTGTGCTACATGTTTGCATTTTAATGTCCTTTGCCACACCAGTTGAAATTGTCATGCTGATCATGTCATCCACAACAATACCATAAAATGCCTTTATCACGATGAACATGTGAGCCCTCCAAGAATTGTGGAAAATAACAGGTTCTACTTCCTAGTGTTTAGCCACTTATGTAATATATATTTTCATATATTGTGCTACATATTTGCATTTTAATGTCCTTTGCCACACCATTTGTAAATTGCCATGCTGATCATGTCATCCACAATAATACCATAAAATGCCTTTATTACGATGAACATATGAGCCCTACGAGTTGAGATGCTTAAAATAGTTAATAGAAATGTATCATAAATGTATGATGAGTATAGAACTGGTTTATCCACGGTGCTAATGTTCCAAAAAAGTTTGTTACAAGATGTGCGGTGACTTTGTTAATGGTTGAAATATTGCACCGCGATGAAGCCCCAGGGACCGATTGTGTTCTATCAGTTCTTTCACGTTTTATTTACAATGACGTGTTCAACCTTGTGTGCATAATGGTGGATTTAAGAAAAACACATTTAGTAATTATTACATATCATCTGAATAAGCTTGCGTCATTTCGCAACAATGTGAAATCTATTCTCACTTGCGTATGTTTTGTTCCTGTTCCTTGTTTGCATCTAAAATAGTTATGTTGTGGATGTTTCCGGGCTTCTGCATGAAGTCTACTGTAGTTTTCATATTTTATTTTTATAGACTCGTAAAAGCTGCAGATATTTGAGTCCCTGGGCAGACTTTACAAGAGTGCGTTTCCATTTTAATTTATTTACGTATAGTTACGTTTGAAAGAACTGACGTCAAATACTCTATTTTTTACTGCATTTTTTCATTTCAATTGCATGTGTGTATGTCATCAGTGAGAAACAGACATCGGTTCGCTTTGCTTTCGCGAGTTTTCTTTATTTGAACATTATATGATTGGCCATGCTGGGACGATGTGTAACTGAAGACACCCACTTTACCTTGAGAAGACGCAGGGTGGTGACGTCAAGGGTATCACATGTCATTTTTACTTGTCAGGCCAATTCGTCTTCTGCACGAGGTTCATACATGCACCTGTGATACCTAAGGTTGAATAATCGGCACCAGCTAGAACGAATGTCCTGCTGTCGTACTCTAGAGCTACTTTGACAACATTGGCTTCTGTATCTAACCTTAGTATCTACAGTACTGGATTCCTTTGGTGTCCTACGGATTTTACTCTTCTTTCAAGCATGTGCTTTCTTCGGTAAGGTATGTGTGCTTTTAGTGGAGATATAATCTTCTTTTCCATGCTCTGCGTTTGAGCAGGACGTAACGTTATGATAAGATAAGGTAGTACATCTTCTGTCTCTCTGCCCTTGGCACGTTGTCACGTGGTCTGGTTGGCCAATGTGAACGACCTTTCGTTGCCGGCCAGAAACCATCGATGTCTGTCTTGTCTTGTGAATAGTTTTGTCATAACCGTTATACTGTTTTGCTTGAAAAGTATGGCATTCTAAACTCGTCTATCTTGTCTCCATTTCTTTGGTTTGGTCCCCTCAACTTTGATGCTAAATAGCTCTCTTGTAAAAAAAAAGATGAAAAAAGAGGAGTGTTTAATTGCAACATGCCGTCATGTATGAATGTGCGTGGACAGAACTGTATGGCTGGCGACATTGTACAAAAAAACAGGGTAAAACTATGTAATAGGCTATGGTATGCAAGGAAATTATCGTAACCTTCCATGCTAAACATGATCTCTATTGCTATCATGCTGTCCGGAACAGCACAATAAAATGACGTAATTGCAAATTGAATATGGTCTTTTTAATCAAGATATTGTAGCTTTTGGCATGGTAGACTAGATGTTCGTTATTTGCCGGTACGTAATTCGTGGTACACTTTAGCTGAAAAAAGGGTCACCCCGAAAACTGAATTTTTGCAGAATTATTACACACTGGCATGCTCCAACCCGGCAAGTTCTGAGTCACCTTCAACCACAATATATCTATAATTCAACTGTCAAAACCACCTCACTCTCCAGTAACCATTGCCATTCTGGAATCGAAACAATTAAATATACGAACCCCCTAAACCAGTGCCGACCAAAACAATACTTCCGTCCCGAAAGGAAAAAACAACAACAGACAATACAGCAATGGCAAACCCATAGACTCTGGTAAGGAGTTGGGTAAACCGCCACACCCCCTTTGGTGAATGATGAAAGCCGGCAACCAAATCAGTCTGACTGGGGGTATCGATCACTCGTTCAACTGCCAGCATTGATTCAATTACATGCGAGATTGTAGCAACCTAGGAGTCTCTGCACCAAATCTTCTTTCCTTCGGCTCTTAATCCATCCGAGTCCTGTCTGGTCAGAGTGAACAGCAATCAAGTCAATTCCAATCGTGTACTGGGATCCGTTACCTATGGACTTACCGGAAAAAGGGATGTAAGTCGTGTTTTAAAGTGATATTCTAGCTGAGGCCCTACTCAAACATTACGTAATTAGTAGTTTCAATGATCGTAGGTTAGAACACATTTGGGTAAAATTTAGTGTACAAATTTACAAATGTTTCGTGAATGATCTCGTATGAAGAAATTTGAGAGAGAGAGAGAGAGAGAGAGAGATAGGGAAAGAGAGGGAGAGAGTTACAATGCGTCTTTCACTTTTCTGCCTGAGTCCAGCTGTGCACGAGTTTTAAGCATACTTACACAGATTTACATGATTGGCATCGATGACGCATATATACGCATGAGACATACCACTATCACATTGACAACGCCCCCTGGTATTTATGGTAATCGTCATTACGTCACAGATCACAGCTGTGTGTGACTAAATTCTATTTACGCATTTCCTGTCATCGTAATTTAGTTACGGTGATCTCACAATTTATATGATATATTGTTCAGTTCAGTTTATCCTCTTTAGAATGTGACACTCGTGGTGGTCCTCCGAACATCTCTCGAGCATGCCACAGTCGTTCAGACCATCTTCGCCCTCTACCACTTTCTTTAGTGTCAGGTATATTGTTCCTACAAGATAAAAACATTAAAACTGGTCATAACGTCACCTTTTACGTGGTTTTATAATTGGCTAGAAATGCAGGAAAAGGCTCCCAAAAACAATAACCAAATCTCAAATAAAACCAAATGCATCTTTCACGCGATTTGTACATGATAAGGTGTCCTTATTGGCTAGAAATGCAAGAAAAGCCTCCCAAAACGGTTAACAAATCTCAAATACAACCAACAACTCTGATAAAAATATCTACTAGCCTCCCCAGGCAACTTTATGTTCCATTTATCTCGTTCCAATCCTTTGACAACAACGAGACCGCACCTAAACTACCAAGAGGTAATGCATGACTTGTAAAAATACTTACCAGATTTCATTTTCCAGACACGTAGATGCTTTTGATATCGTTTTTACTGCGTCAAATGCTGCTCCAAAAGGTGCTACTTGTCAAACAAATAGCTTACGTGGTTCTTATACTTTGCCTCCAATGTTTGAGATAAAACAATATCTCTGTAAACCAGACGCTGAATGTGACGAACGTAAGTTAGTGCTGCAGACCCCTGTGGCTAAAGGGTCAACATATTCGTACCATCGCATCTGAATTCTTTCGCATTTTATGACATCCTGGTGACAACTATTGATGGTCATGCTGCTTTAGTGGAGACGTAGGCATCAATTTCGTTGTCGAAGATGTAAAATTTCTAAATGCGGGCGCCTTGTATA
This sequence comes from Branchiostoma floridae x Branchiostoma japonicum, assembly GCA_013266295.2. NCBI lineage: Eukaryota > Metazoa > Chordata > Leptocardii > Amphioxiformes > Branchiostomatidae > Branchiostoma > Branchiostoma floridae x Branchiostoma japonicum. The sequence goes on from CM023828.1 coordinate 8,262,408, forward strand.
TTGTGCTTTCTCATCAATAGTGTAATAAAAACGTAGATAAGAATGCTTTTAGGATTTCTGACCAGCGTGAGATTGCTGACTTCTCAGCATGTGTGTGTCAGTGAAACATGCAAGCGCGTTTTATTACTGTGATGACGAATGACTGTAGTAGTAAGATACGTGCGATACCGTGCTGTTGATTGGGATTGGATAGTACAATTTTCCAGGAATTTAAACATATTTTCGTTATGTAAGATTTACAATTTTACATACGCACGATGTATTCTGTATTTCTTCAAGAATATTAATTAAATATTATCAATGAATATTCTTTCATTGAATCTTAATATCAAGATTATACTTCGCTATTTCATTACCTGTTTTGTATATTTTTACATATAGTTGATTTTGCCATGTATTGTGCTGTTGTTGCTTTCTGTGTGTCGCAGGTCAACTTATAAAGGTGCGTATGCCCTCGCTTTCACGTTGTGATAAACTCAAATAAACAAATGCAGTCTGTACCAAAGCTGGAGAGAGTGTAGTTAGTAGAATTTTTTAACATTTTATTGAACTATATCGTTAATTTCCTTAAACTTTACCTGTTGCCAAGTGTTGGGACACTCTATTGAATGGCAAGGTTGATTTCTTGGTGAACTGACTAGCATGTCCAAGCATTGTGGAAAGTCGTTCAATAACTTGGGAAATCCAACAGCAATGAAGGAAAATAAAAATCAATTGACTGTAAAAACTCAGCTCAATCGCCCAACCCTTATCTAATTAATATTGTAAGATGCAGTGATAAAATCCATTCACAAACACGTCAGCGACATAGTTTATCAATAGAGCAATTTTTCATTAAAATTGAATCAGATGTGCGCCATTGTACGTAAATTCGTGATCGAATAATGACTCGGGGTTAATTATTTGACAAATCTTAATTGAAATTACATCCGCAAACAACATTATTCAATCATATCATTGCTATAGAATCAAGCGCGGCGTACCACCTAGTACCTAGATCAGTGGCAAGTAACAAATATGTGCTGCTATTATGTAAATATACTTTACATCGTACTGTTTTGCATTGGACAATGTATATGTGAAAAATAGATTTAGCTGAGCAGGTGTACACATGTCCTTCCTGTCTTGCACAGGCTGTCTAATCATCTTCACCGGGGTTGAAACCATACATGACATGATTTAATTTGTACCGAATTAATCTCCAATCGCTCTGACACGACAGTCCCCGGGGGGCTTAGTGCACAAAGGACGGCCATGAGTAGGGTGAATTGTTGTCCCTTTAACTTGACTAATTACTATTTCGTTCCCGACAGTTTACTGATCTGCATACAAATTAATGACACTGTGTCAAAGGTTGTCTAGGTTGCCAAGAAGATTTATGAAGTGAAAAAAAGGCAACCAAACTTAAAGTTTGCTTTTGTTCTGTACTAGTATGCTATTACTTCTCAACTAAAAGTTATGACTTTGATTTATTGTATTTCATGTTGGACTCCAGGAAGAATAGTGTTTAAACAAACAAATTAAAACCAGGTAGGCTGATGAGAATTGGTCATAAGAATGTATATCATAAGAATGCTATCATAAATGATATTGCATTTTTTCAGTCCGTTTCAACATCGTGATATTCTGATGAGGTTTATTTTTATGGCACGTGTAGGAAACTTTGTAAGTATTTTCAATCAATTTTTATTGTTCAGGAACTGAAGGCAAATAAATATAAGGTTTATATATCGACCTGTTTTCCAGAAACCCCTGCATAAAAACTGCGAGGACCAGTATCTAAAGAGGTTTGCATCTCCTCTTCAGTTAATGATCAAGATGAAATGATAACTACTTTGTTGCATTATGTGGTCAGGAATTGGCACTTGTCGCTCAGGAGGAGGTAGATACAGCTGCGCCGTACCCCTGACGGTCGTTACCGGCAGCCTTTTTCAGGCGAACCGTCGTTTTTTAAAGCTTGCTAAGCCCGGTGGGACCGAGGATGCCGTGTTCAATTAAATTACTTGTGAAAGGTGATGGCACGCGACATCCGCAGGAGGCATGGTCGGTTTCTTTCGAAAGACACACCCAGCAAGCCTGGCCGTGTATGCACCGTTAGGAGTCTCTCACAACATAAATCCACCAGCGTTACAGAAGACCTTTTTATTTACCGACAGGGGAATAGAGAGAAAGGCGATACATGACACGTCCAATAACCTTCCAGCGCGTCAGCCGCCGGCCCCTTATCATAGCCCGTAAAGCAGCTCATCTCTCGAGCCAGCTGGATTGGCGCACAGTGATTTGACAGGAATGCATGAGCATTACATGGCCCCCATGGGAGATCCCTTATCTATAATTAAGCTTCAGCCGAGGCTGGAGACTCGTCCTAACACGTGAAAGAGGCTACGCCTGTGGATAGACCTGGTTCGGCATCGCAGCAGCTCTGAAGAAGACCAGCGTGGCGGAAGGTTTCACTGCGGACCAAGGTCATCTGCCCAGGGTAAACGTAGGTAGACATTTCCGCACATCAGGCGATCGTTTCATTCATACTACAGTCGTTATGAAAATACTCGTTTCTTTTTAAGCCTGGCTTTACAGTAGTGCAGAATCTAGAGAGCAGGTGGCGAAGCAGGTGCAGTATACGGTTGTGGAGTTTGCTACTTTTGCAACAACCGCAATGCAAAGAATCCGGTGCTACTAATTTGCCTTTTAACCTAAGTATTGTTCTCGAAGGGTGAGATTTTTTTCTTGAAAGAAAATTCGACATTGCAATTCCTATTCTATTCTCTGCTGATAGAAGGCTACTTCAAAAACAGCTTTGAGGTCGATGTCGTGACCCCTCATGTGTGAGCATCACCAAATCCTCTAGATGTGTTCATTGTAATTGCATTTCCCTTTACAAGATCCCACCCTCTCTAGGCGCGTCGTTAGAGACAGAGAAGGTCGTGAACAGATGCCTCTATCCTTTCTCGACTAGGGATTTGACCGGGTGATAACACATCGGGTTATTACACAGGGCTGTCTGCAGTTTGCTTTGATCCATCAGGGTTGAAACATTGGAATAGTCGTTCACCTTTCTGACATAAAAAAACAACTTCGGGCAGGTGATAAATCTCGTGTGGCGTGATGTCTTCATTTATGGCACTGTTGTCGAGTTCGTCTTCATTTGGATCTCATTATATCGGTCTGATAGATTGTTGAAATGAGAGTCTGGGACGGACGAGGGCATCACGGGTAATCGTGGCTGACACCTACCGTGCCACAGGGTACAATGAGCTGCACGCATCCAAGGCAGCCTGGGAGCGCTTCTTCGACACCTCGAATAAGACCATCCATCTCCTGCTAAACGAATTTCAGCATATCGGGGCCCGGCCGGCTATTTCTGTGCGTACGTCATAGACACAGCTATTTTAGTATGTTTTGCGAACATTCGCAATCGACCATACTCCTTGTAGCATGGCCGTATGAGCTACAAAGGTCAACATTTTATGGGCGCAGTCGAATAAAAGTGCTTAACTTTGTTTGGTATTATCGAGGTGGCTATACAAGAATCTATATCCTGTGACTCACGAAGGCATTATATTTCCGTGAGAAATGTCCATCATGCCAGAGGAAAGTGAAGGCCGTTTGTTTTTGTGAGGATGTAGCTTCTCTGTAATTTAGGTGCAGTTGAGATATTTTTGCACGGCAGTGAATATGGAAGGCCATGCCTTTTATTGACACTTTTTACCTAAAACATATCCTCACAAAAATCTGCTAATTTTAGTTTCTACTGTAGAGAAGTGTGTTGTAAACGTTTGCGATTAGAGCTATTTGTCAAAGATATGTAAAAGCTTTATGTTAACATTGAATTTCCTATGTAGTAATATGAAGATATGTGTTTCTAATTCTCCAGAAAGGTCAAATTAAGGTTAACACCACTCTCTGTGTTTGCCAAGCTGATGTGAGGTCATTGTAAAAAGGTGTTTCCCAAGAATTGTGGCTTCTTATTCTCAATTATACTTTTCCTGGATAATGACAGAGTTTATGCCATGTTGAATGTCCAAAACGTCCTCTTGGAACATCTGAAACACCAGTACCATTGTAAAGACTCACTGACCCCTGCAACATTTCTTTTCGAAGGGTGAAAGTTTGATCCTTCCTTATTCTGGGTGAAATGTTGTAACTTTCATATTCACATGGTTACCATGTAATTGTGGTTTACTTCATTGTACTTATCACTTATCACCAACACACGACACACTTCGTTGTACTTATTACTTATCACCAACACACAACACACTTCGTTGTACTTATCACTTATCACCAACACACGTACATTGCCTGAGGCTTGAAACCAATCCCTTTCCTGGGTAACCATGCCTTATCTCCAAGAGATACAGGATCAGCTCAGTATGCTCAGCCCGCGTGTCGGTGAACCAATTCCAGAATTTATCTTTACAAGGATCAATTGATTACCTATTATTTAGCCACAGTGTAGTCCGGTGGTATCTGGCTGATTTGGTAGATGTGAGTATTATGGGTGCATCTATCTGTCGTAGTTGATAGGAGGGTCTATAAAATAGACTCTTGTACAGGAAGGACTCTGTTGTAACTTGTAGATACGTGAGACGAGATTTCTGTGCCTGACATATTTTTTTTGCATCTGTAACAATTACTTGACCCTGAATTCTGACCATGTAGTGTAAGAAAACGGTACAGTTGCACAATTGCACGCGTAAGAAAAAGGTAAAGTTGCACAATTTTATTGCCATTTATAACCAGGTCATATAATTAAAGGTATACAATCAATTCATCTTATGTAATTACAGCAATACGCTGTCTAGTCCAATGTTTTATTTATGACTATTACGAGCATTGGGGGTTCGTCTGTTTTTGGAACCCCTCATGAGAAGTGATATACTGCACCCCTGTGGCAAAGACCAGGTGTATTGAAGAAGAGTGGAGACCAGTTGCTCGGTTTTTCCGTAATATCTATCACGCTTGCAATTGATTTTTACAATACTTCAGCCTGGAATTGGATTTGAACCTTTGGTACGGCCTTCCTTGTCTGGTATGTTCAAAGATACTGTTAGTTTCTTTGCCTGATGATCGATATCTTGATAGATGTAGAATGTCGCGACGGATTACCGGTCTGCTGTAGGGATAGGCAGGAGGATTTTATAGTGCATCAGGTTTGGTGTATTTCTTGACAATACAAGGCTTGGACCACGAACCTAACACTTCCATTGACAACACTGAGGGATATATGCTTGTAAGCTTTTGGAACGAATGGTACGGAAGCTTTTCGGTGGCCAAAGGCATGTCTTGACCAGAAGCCTCCATTAGTAAAAACAAATACCCCATATGAAGTATTGAACCAATACACCCATCACAAAATATAGCAACACTCCATGTATACGTAGAAGCTCAACATTGCGTCACCTTATAAGTATCTTTTTCTGAAAACGTCTGAAAGTTTTTGCTAGTTTGTTTTTTTACAGACAGGAAGTTTAGATGATGAAAAATTAAATGAGTGCTGATATGGAAGAACCCATTTGGTATGGAAGACGTAGAACACAGTAGTAAAATTGCGGAGATTACCCATGCCCATGTATTGGGATATAAAAATGTGTCCACATCGGAGCAGCAAGAAGATAGGGTCGATTGGGCCCGTTCCAACTGCTGTATTACAGCCTTCATGGCCTCTTTTCAGGCAATAGATGAAAGCTGTCCAGTCAGGCGATTCTGCATCGTATGTTCACTGAATTTTATTCGGAAGCCATTTAAAGACTTCGACCGTCAATGGTACAGAGAATGTTGCAGTAGATAATGGTTACGTGCTGTGTCATATGTGTTTGACAACTTATGGAGCCTAATATATACGATTAAGCATTGACCACTTTGTATAAAGATACAGTTGTTATATAAAGAGGGTGACACTGTAAAAAGTTTCAATGCCTTGGTGACCTTGTCCTTGATATTCAAATGTGTTGTCGAATGGGCATACATATATTTCAAGTTGTATACGGTTATGTGGTATCTGCATTGAGTTTATTTTAGATTATGCACTCAATGAGACGCTGGAGTATACAAATAAAACTTCCTTCTTTCCTTTCTTTCAAAGCAACAACAATCAACAAAAATGTAAAGGTGGTGGTACTAATCAATACAATACAGGAGGTTGGATCTGATATCTTCAAAACCTCAAGACAAATTGTTATGAAAGTGCTTTTGTATAGGGTAAGTGATCATTGCAGCTGATTTATATTATTCACTCGCTGACCCTGACTTTACAACCTTTGAATATAAAGGCGTAGCGTGTCAAGAAAGCACATTCTTCACCATTCTGTCAGAAGTAGTGATGTTTGCATCTGATAGGAAAAGGAAGAAATGTACATAAAATCGATAAATAGGCGTGGTGTCTGAGTGTGAGCCCGACAATTAACTGTCCCTGCGCCACCTTCTTCTTACCCAGTTTTGATTAAAAAGGTTTATTTTCAAACCCTGCTATCATTTACATCAGGTAAATCATGGACTATCTTTATCGATATGTAGGAGTTACTATTATATTGTCTATTTATTGCTTGCATTTTGTGTTGTATTACATGTTTTATAATGCGTGCTGCCTCGTGCTCGCAAATTAAATAAATAAATAAAGAATATTCAGAGATTGAAATAGATGGTGTAATCAAATGATATTCATTGTAACTAACACTCAAATGATATTCATTGTAACTAACACACATTTCTTGACATAGACGTTATTTCAATCAGGAGAAACATCTATAATTCATATACGTTATACAATCGCATTCGTTACATCAATCGTATGTATATTTACAGTTGAAGAAACTTTACAACAATGCTGTGATAAACTTTGACATTAGGCTTCCACAGTGCAAAGCGCATCGTTGGCCCAATAAAAAGCGCAGCCTTCGTCCATATTAAAGATTTCAAAGAAACATCTTTGGGCCATCTTCAGGCCGTACCACCGTTGAGGTAACGACACTTTGGGGTCATATGAGCCTTCTCTGCGAGGCTATTGTGAGTGCAGTTGGTTGGCAGATTGCTTTGAACCGTCATTTGTTCTGAGAATAATGACGCCTCACCCCATCAGGGGTAATTTGTAGCGGAGTTACAACCCTTTGACGCTGGTACTTGGTAGGGTTGATAAACGACGTGTCACACTATCTATATGACTTCAGCAACATGCAGAAGTAGCGTGCGTAGTCCAACGGTTAGCGATGCTGCCTCTTGACCATAAGGTTGGGGGTTCGAGTCCTGGATGTTGTCACTCAAGTGACATACATGCTACTGGAAAGGGTTGAAGGGTGTTAAACCGTGGTCAACCGTTCATTGTGCTTGTAGAAATGAGCTAGGGGAATTTCTCCGGTACAAGGAACCTATAAATACTGTATATAGCGCCTGTCTTCTCTGTCGCGGCCGGTGAAAGAATAGATCTTTAGTGAGCTAAAACTGGATCGAGATCACTTTCCTTTCCTACCCACTCTTCGTCTCACCCAGGAGACGAACAGACATCTCTCTCACTTTGCAGCAATTATATTTGCACGAAATTAAAGGGAATCTAGTGCTTAACTGGTTCGTTGTAACCCTGCAACTAAGTGATAAGTACGTTACCATTGGAGTGATCGATGAGCTACTGCTTTCAAGCTGATGGCTAACTAGTATTATTTACCGTAAGGCACATCTCAATGACTGTACAATTAGAGCAATCAAAACACTGTTTCATCAAAATCAATGTCACAAAAACGATTACATCGTTCCATATGCACACTTTGCATTGAAGTTAAGCCGGAAAATATGATAGTAATTTCTTGTCACTTAAGCAGTTTCGCTCATATGGAAAATTGGATATAAGTGAAGCATCCATTTCAAAGGATCTGAGCAAAATTGTTTTAAAGTATTCCAATGCGAACATTTTCAGTGGATTAAGAGAAATTTGGGGCAGGGATTTTCCTTGCAAACAAAGACAAAAATAGGCTCTTGTATGGGACTTGCAAGTGTTGATACGTTTGCATGTATTATCCATGAATACATTTTATATAGTTTTATTGGGAAGACCAACTGAGGAACTATCACTGGTCAGTCAGTTGCTCTCTTTCCTTTCTAAGAGTAAAGTGACCTGCTTGATATTACACCATTGCGTTAAAAAAACTGGTCTGCTTAAACACAAATACAGACAAAAAGCAAACACAATCAAACTGAAATACACTAGAATGATGACTGATGACACAATATCCCGCCTTACTGGCGTGAAGCACATTTGCAGCGAGAGACTCCATCTACAGGCATACATGCCATTTATCTCACTGGGATGTTGGCATATTGAATCTCCAGGTTGCGATCCGGCTTATGTAATTACTTGCTTTCTAGGGCGTAGCGGTCCCAGCTTTAGTCGGGCTTACACTGCAGACCCCAAACAATAACAACGTTAAGCTGGTAAGAGGATTTCTCCGCTTCACGCAAAGCCACACTTTACCGCAAAACAATCCAGCAGCATGTCATGAATGTCAACCTGTGGCTACATTAGCCTTTTGCCGGCAACCGGACATTGATTAATGCCTGAACATATCTTAGAAATAGGCCGCCACGGTTACATGCTTTATATTAAAGAATGGATTACGAAGAGAAGGGAGGATTTTGTTTTACTGTGACCTAGATTGCTCACACAGACTAGCATGGGTTTCTAATAAGGACTTACAAATCAGTGCTGAATACATGAATACTGCCATAAATTCTTACAATCACTTAACATCTACTAATCAATATGCATTTTGTCTCAGAAACTTTTTTCTTAAACTCCTCTCTCCGTCTGTTTAGTGTGACGCCCATTTACTAGGTTAAAATGGTCGGTTGTGATTTGCTATCGGGTAGGAATCCAGCTTACAGCTAATAATGCCTCCTGGGTATTGTACCTTATAACAAAAGCCGAGACCCCAAGTCCCAGCCCATGCATTTCTACCTTTAATCCGGCCCAATTAATTTCAGGACACTGGCTTATTTTGCTGGGATCTTAGGAGTATCCGGCTGAAGATAGTTTCTCAAGCCTGGAATCCATTATAAGACTATTACCATCACAAATCTACTGATCACCTCTACAGACTACCAATTTAGTTTGAATGATTCAGCATTGGTTAAATCATCTCATAAAAGATGAATATGTAATAATATCGTAGACAAGACAGTTTTCCATTTACTAAATTATTCTTGAATTTAATTTACCTACTCCCAAATCATTTATATAACAAATGTGCTTAGCAGCAAAACCAATGCATTTAATGTACACCTTTCTAAATGCTTTTACAAAAACGTCTGGAATAAAAAAAATACACTTGATGATATCTATGTACGTTGCCGTACAAAGGTTTTACATGTGGAGTGTGGGTGATAGTAAAACATTCTGCCATCTTCTACTAATAACTGTTCTCTGAAGGTGATTGAGATCCTGAGTTGACAGGTGTCGCAGTAGTCACGATAACAGCTTATTAAAACGTTTCATGTGTGGAACAAGACAAATGACGCCCTACGGCCACTGCTGACACAGTTCCCACAAACAAAGGCCATTTATACACGTACACCACTGCATTATGCCCTACATAAACAGGGTCTAGAGAATCTGTCAAAGTTCTATCTGATATCAGCAGAAAAAAAACGCTTTGAAGATGCTGCGTTTCACTAAAAATGCATTACTAAAAATATGTTTTACTAAAAATGCCTTGAAGATACCGCGTTTTACTACCCCTGTTCTGTTGGCAATTCTGCGCATTACTATATGCTTCATGTGCTGGGGATTTCAGACAAGATATTCTAACATCAGAATTACAAAAATGGAAAAAAAAGCCTTCCCAACAAATGTTGGGCACAGCACTGGGGACGTGAATCTGCTTCCCAACATATGTTGGGAGCAGCAGGACAAGGGAGCATTATATCGTCATGGACTACTCAAAGTGCATTTATATATGTACAGGTAAACTGTGTAAACAAAGTCATCAAAGTGTTCTTTTTATCATTTGACGGTCATTGTGTTGCATATGCGTCATGACCATATCCCTTATGAACGTCCGCTAAATAAAGTGGTGAGAACGTGTGACACACTGAAGTCGGTGTCTTCCGGCGCGATTAAAAGTTAATAGGGTTAGTTGCCGCTTCAATAGCTGAGACCAATCAGATTGCGCTAATTCTATATCATCTGGTGTTCTTTACCGTTTCAGACGTGCACACGTACGGAGAGCACGCTGATGTTGCCATGTCTGACTGACGACGAACTGCTATGTAGCAAACAATGACCAAGAGCGTCCTTAGGCTATCACTGGGGGTGGTGTTGGCCTTGACACTATGTCCCCATCCCTCAGTCAACAAACTCACAGGATGCGAGTACCCAAACGTCACCACGGGCATGTTGGAGTACAGGCCGTGCGAACCGATGGTTATGGACATGGCTAAACTGGCCGACCCTCTGGTGGAGCCGGCCAACATGACCTGTGGCAACACAGGGTCTGAATTTTGTACCATGGTGAGTTCAGAATACCTTTATATGTATAGTTTATCATATCATATCTAACACCTACTGGCTCTATGTGTATATATGTGAATTACACTCTAAATGTAAAACCGAGAAATTATGAGTCCAGTTGACTTCAGAAGATCAAGCAAAAGACAGTTGTCTCTGCTTGATCTTAGCAAGTTAGCTGTACATAACATTTTGCTTCATAGGCATCTTGGTCTGGCCTAAATTGCTAAGTAAAGTAGGGGGTTATATACGTTTTAGTAGCTGTCATGTTCGTGTGCAAATACCATGTGCAAAAGACGGCTAAACGGTTGTGGCAGTGAGTGACACATATTTGTGTATTAGCAAGACGAAGCTTAACATTTTGAAAGGTTGAGATAATACAGATGTAGAACGACCAGATCTTTCGTGACGTGTTTGTAATGTGTCGTAATGGATTGAGCCAATAGCAGGTCAAGGATAGGATACTACGAAAATAATATCTTTGTATTCAACAACATTCAAGATGAACCATACCACAAAATCAACTATAACATTTGATAGCGTTTGAGATCGTTTGTCCACCGGCAGATTCTGACGTTTTGAAGGATGGAAATTTGTTCCCTCATATTGCTTTAGGCAGCTGTTGCATAAAATCAACGATGCGAGACTGTCATGGTTACAAGGAATCAACTGTCTCTTTTCAGCTTTTAATATCCGTCATCTTAGGGACATTTATTTTGCAGAAGTTTGACTCAAATTTCTTTTGACACATGTGCAATCAACCAGTCTAGATGGGAGAATAATACATTCCCGATTGATCTAAAGATTATCCGATAGATTTTAATCAGTAATGCAGGGCGTTTCGTGCGAGGGTGAAATCCCAAGACGACCTGGGTTATTATAATCCAGCCGTAACGTTTTGATGGGTGCTGAAATGATAGCGTTGAGATTACTGTCATCACCTTTTGAAAAGCTTTCGAGAGCTGGCACTGGATATTAAGAGAGATTTATTTTCATGGACGTCCGAGTAGGAACGCGCATGCAACATGGAAAGAATAGGTAGATTTACTGACTGAAAGAGAAGGCAAGAACTAAATTTATAGTTGTTAAAAGTGTCGTAAGTTTGATTCGCTGTGCGACAGGTAAGGCTTTGATAACGAAAAATGAAAATAACAGGGAAAGTCTTAGCTGTGGTATGGAACTGCAACATTGTTTATATTATATTGTGTTATATATACACATGGAAGCCATGTGGATTTAGTGTGAGCCTCGCGTACCAAAACATTGTGCTGCTTTTTAACCAGGACAAATCAGTACACGCACCTTTTCAAGACAGGGCAAGTTAAATTGCGTTGCCCCTTGCAGATCTGACCCATCTTATTTAGGGGTCTTTGGTTTCATAATGACACTCCCTATCAGAAAAAGACAGTACCATAAAACAGACATAAAACAATATCAACGACACCTCTAAGCCAGATAAGAACATAACGAAGCCCGGAAATTTCCTATGATTCATGTTATCTTCCCCTTATTCCGACAGAGTAGTGTATGAATCATGCATGGCGCGATCGTCGTAATAACTGACCTACTGGCCCGGTTTTGGTGACTATGATGGGATCACAGGGAATGTATGTTAACTGGTATTGGCATATAAAAGAACATTTTTTTAGTGTTATAAGCCGACTTAATATTTGTGTAGTTTTTATGCATACTGTTACACGTGTACTATCTATTTTGGTGTTGGTTTTTGGACCACATAATAAACCACTGCCACCACATCAGGTTACCGAAAGCTGTGGTTACGACGCGGATAAAGTTCTTTAAAGGGGATACCATTCCATGCCAATCAAATTGAGATAATGTGTTACTCATTATACCGCAAATTATATGACGGATTATTAGATTTTGATTGAGTTTTCAATTTTCGGAATAAATGAAAATGTATTTATTAAACATTAATAAGGTGTTGCCCCAAATTTTCACTTTTGGAAGAAATACATAATTTACCTGCGAATTTAGCTGTACAGTGAATATTTCACGGTTTAAAATACCAATACCTTTGACGGGGGGATGCCAATACAATGCAATGGAAGAAGCTTAGAACGTAAACTTTTATCTGTGCTTCGTGGTTTCTAATGACATTATGTTGTTTTTCAATGTCAATTCAAACGTATAACAGGGTCACAAGAGATCGAACATAAACAGCACGATAGGCCGTAAATACAATTGCTCTGTGTATATGCTGCAGGAGGTAACGTATATTTGAGACACCGGTACAATCCACTAAGGACGGTACGCTAAACTAAACCCGCAAGCCTGCGATCATCAATTCACCACCTAATTGGCATATCGGAGCTCAGGGGCCTTGGCTCCACCCAAATTATCCACACGACAGCTTTAATTCAATTCAACTCTTTGCTGCACCGTTGCTTCTTAGTTCGGGGTTTATTTCATCTCGCACGTTGATTTTTTTTTAGTCTGGACTAATAGGAGTGAAATGTGCCAGGGCGTTTGGACACCATTCCGTACCAGGGATAGAGATTTTTATTTACCAATTAAAGAAATTATGGCAGCTTACTCCTGCGTGTGTCTGGAATTAATTTACGTCGTTAACTTATTTTGAAAAAAGAATGTTGCATTCGTCGTATTTTAAAGTCACCAAACATCATTTGAGTATTTTAAATTTTGTAGTAAGCCTCTGTAGCTGCAGCCCCCTCCCCGAATTAAACAATGTAGTATAGGTACAGATATTTGCGAACATGATATTTTCATGTCAGACATCTCTGGGTGCCATACGGTACGGCAAGCCGCCAGAGGTGATGATATCATCTTTCAGACCCAAACTAAAATGTTAGTGTTAACTGCATGGTTCAATGGAAAACTTTCCGTGACGTTCCCTAAAGATTTATGCACGGTTTCGCTGACGGGGCTGGCACTTCGCGTGCGGCAACCTGTCAGTTCGTACATTATCAAAGCGCAGATCGATTTCTCTCTACCACCAGTCCCTGCATCATTGTAAATAACACCCAAATGACTAGTGATGAATGCAACCCTGTCTGTTACCCGTTACCCCTAGGGTAAACGTTAATAGTCTACGGACATTTGCAACAAAAATCCTGTAAAATTAGTAACAGGTTCTCGATGGGTTCTATAAATTCAACTTCTAATTGGCTACAAAAAATCACAAACGACCATTTTTGTGGAAGTCATGTACCACATTCTTGTTCATGAACTTGGATGGCAATATAGGATACGATGTAAATTGAGGTTGCCTTTTCCTTTTCTATTGTACGCTTTAATCATAAGAGCATTCGCTACTTTGTTATACACAATACAATGGCACGATCAGGCTTTGTATTTTGTATTTTGCAAGAAAAACAGAAAGCTAGTAGTATACAATCTTTCACTCTATTTCTAAACCTACTTACTTTCCTAACAATCAGATTATATTTAACAGAGATGTTTTGTGACTTGGTGTTGTTGCTCTCAGAAAACTATAGGTGGTTTGATCTATTCAACTTTTAATCCATCTTCCCCTTTCTCCAAGGGTTTCATCGGCCTTTACATCCCATGGACCTTATTGCTGACAATAATAGGATCTTCCCATGGAACTTATTAGGGAACGAGATAGAACACAGTCCGGCATTGGAAGTTTAATCATCTGGGTTTATCCGACGTCCAGTCAGAAGTCCCAATGGATATCTTCCACTCTGCTACAGTCTAAAGCAATCAGAGTCTTTGATTCCACTCAAATTGGCTGGAAGCACTTTAAGAGAACTTCAATGATTATGGGTCAATACTTTAAAACGTATCTTTCTTTAGCATTCACGGAAGAGGTGTGGTCGGTACAAAATTGCAATAGGCCAACTGTGTTGAGAAGCATTAAAGAAAGTTTCAAAAGGAAACCTTTAACGTAAGAACAGTTATAGAAATGGTAATACGGTCTCTGTACAGTTAGGGCCAAGTTTGTCTAATCTGGACATCTGCTGATGTTTGCAAATTACAAATTTGGGCTAAGTATTGGCATTTCGTGGTAGAAATTTGAAGACGATTGACTAGCTTTCAGGCAACGTCAGTCAGGTATATGGGTTTGAGATGTTGCATTCACGTATACTGTGTTTTAAAGTCTCGTCACAAGTAGTAATATGTATCCCAAGAACATATCTATTGTTTAGGTATGTATGATTGGGGGCAGTCTAGACTGATATTGGTCCAAATGTAGCACAATTATATCTATATAACTGGTAGCACAATTAGCCTTATTCGTATTCACTCTTTAAAGTAATATCTACTTCAAGCAGTATGCCTTGCAAATCCGAAGATTGCACTGCAATTCCGGTGTAAATATAAACACACCGATGAACACCAGTCAAAGTTGTGATATCTCTACCCGGTACCCCAAACTTGACTGCACCGCGCCATTAGCCACCTCGAGGCGCCGCGCCAATCCATCAACAGAACGCAATGTTGTCGTTGTCAATGCGTATTTACTACATGGCGACATCTCCTTCACGATCGATGCCAAGATGTCTTCCCGCTGCCTTGCGCGTGTAATGGAAGCGTGATAATGTGAGACTCATGACTCGACTGGAAGAACATCTAACAGCAGGAAATGTCAACCTGATTACAAGATAAAATCGCCATATTACCAATATGACTTCTAGTAAACATAATCTTCCAATTTGCATGCTTTATCGAATACAGATCTCTATGTTTGTAAGCATTTTTATTTCACGTCTAAAAGTACAGTGACAACGTTTTGTTATGCACAATAACATAGTTTACGTTAGTGTGGTAAAAAATTCAGATTAACTATCCTAATCAAATGAATAGAGGAAGTCCCTTGATATCTAGTGTTGTCTCAGTTTGACTAATTATCTTCATTATCAACCTGATATCTATTGAACAATGTTAGTAAAGTAACTTAAAAATGATAGCATATATATACAAACGTACAAAATAAAAAAAAATGTTACCGTTGTTTCAATATTTTGAAAAAAATTATATTTTTACTGGATTGATGCATCAAAAGCTCGACGTCGTGCCTTACCATAACTGTTAGTTCTGCATTAAATTGCAATCTATGCTAATCTATGCTAATAAGAATTACTGCACTGAACTGATGCTAATGTATGTGTGTTGGCTTAGAAGGTAAAATAGAGTTCCTATGGTAAATGTGACACCTCAGTACTGTTAAATGCTAAACAGGCGAGACATTTAAAGAGAAAGAATAGAATAAACTGCATAGTTTGGTTCCTATAAAGCAATTACAATTGAAGTCCCAGGGCGACAATACCACGAAAGTTACTAACATCTCGTCAGTCACTCTCTATTTGAAGTGGAATAAAAGTGGCAGGTAAAATAGAGGGAGGCATTACAGTCGACATATGAAAAAGACCGGCGGCAAGTTTTACTGAAACATTGCATTACGAGCAACGACAATATTGGAAAATGCCATGAGATTCATATCAAAACATGCCTCGCAATATCATTCACGCTCACTTAGTGAGCGACGGCAAATTGCACTGCCATTACTCTGCAGCAAACGCTATCTTCGAGGAAATAACTCGCATAAAACCAGTTGTGGCATAGACTGTAATTGGAGTATTAAAATCCGTATCATGAGCTTCTTTGACTTTACGATAGCTTAATGTAATATATTTCAAAAGAGTTATGGTGATACGTAGTATATTACATATCAGGAAAACACTTATATAAAGGCCAGCTCTATGAAGACTTAACTTGCCTTTATAATCAGTATAAATCTCACACTTCTTACGCACAAGCAGTACCTAAGCGTCCTCTTTCAGGTGTCTGCATGAAGGATGTTAGTAAAATTTGCACGAGTTCATGATATTTGTTTTGACAGCACCTCAGGCGTTCTTCCATGTTTTTCATAGTGACAAGCTGGTGTAAATCATGTCAAAATGTTTGTCGTGTGCAAGCACAGATAAGGCCGAGAGACATTTGTCATGTTTGAGTTATTCTTTATTGCTTGTGTCTTAATATACTGCGAGTAATGTTGTATGAACAGGCACGGATGTATAGAGATGTCGCCAGCGCGTGTATAATGCTCCGTCACACTGTCGGAATTCAGGAAGTGCTCATCTTGGGAGAATGTCTGGTGTTTCGAATTCTCTTGTGTGATACACCCGCGTTTCTAATAAAAAGCAAGAGGAAACCATTTGTTAACATGAAATATTCATCTTGGTTATATTTCAATCTCGTACTTACAACCATGCGCATGAAGAAAATATTACAGTTAGCAAGTCATAACTTCAGCTTTGTATGCACCGTGTTCTTCATTCAGTGTATCTTATAATTTTGTCAGTCAAATGAAAACTAAACATATATCAAGGTATGCTTGACCTGATGGAATATGTGCATTACCAGGCCTGATCCGGTTAATGCTCCGTAGCAGAAATCCCTTCTATCCCAGGGCACTATTACACTGCCTAAGAAGATGCAGAGGTCTTGCATACCCGTTAGCTATGTTACCAAGGTACCAGACTGGTCTCAGCGTCATGCTGAACAATACCCCTGTGGCGTGCTCGTTTTTCCTAACAAAAAGTAATAGGGCTGGCGCAGCACGTTTGTTATCTTTTCTGATGAGGACGAGCGTTGCCGTAAGCCCATGTTAGCCTAGGGAAATCCGCCCTCGTAATTAATAGACCGTATGGTTAAGCCCGATGCAGATAACGCAGCTAACATTAACAACGCCCTCAGGCCACATGAATCAATCCCGTAGATAACCTCCCAAATACTCCGTGGTAGACCGTGTTTTGCTCACAGCTAACCCAACCGTGGTGGGACTTTGAAAGCTTTGAAAGTTAAAAACTACAATGCTGTATTTCGTCGGCTTCCCGTACATTCACAAAGTACAGGTACTAGGAGGATATGACATTCTGATAACAAGCAGTTGCCAACAGGGACTTTATTGAGAAAGAAGAACCAATTGATAAGATCTGGTATAAAAAAAAGACGGCATCTGCAGGACCGAATCTAAAGCTGTAGTGATTAATTGTGTCCATAGCACTGAAACAAAGGGTGTTCCTAAAAGTGGTCCAAGAATTAGCCGTGACATTGATGGATCAATCAATTAATGGTGGGAGAAACTCAACAAGCCTGCTAATTGGCAGCAAGGATCTATCGGGATGTCATGCCCGTGTCCGTTGATGAAGTGGTGCTTTTAAAGAGTTGCCTCTTCATATGGAGGGGCGTGGCTCTAAATCATGTTTGTATGTCGGTCGAGAGACCTGACCAACATAATCTTTAATGATATACATAAGGCTTACTTTGATACGTTTGACAATGTTGATTTAGGTAAGTAAGAGTCAAGTCGAGTCAGGTTAAATGAATTTCTGAGGGATCGTTAAATTAATCCAAGCCAAAGTTAAACTGTTTAACGTTCAGCCACCCACAGTGCGGTCTAACTAGTACCTAAATAAGACTTTCCATTGCTACATTGTATATTCAGACTAGTAGTAGTTAGCTGTTCCTCGTGAGATCTGCTATGAGGCAGTGCACTTGTAATGATGGGGTCATTCCAGCAATCATTCTGCAATTGTGCACTCGTCCCGTATATAGATCCCAAAATGCCGCACGCAACCAAGCTGCTACTGATATGGGACGCCATTATTCTAACAGCTAACCCCCTCTCCTTTGAAATCGCGCAACAAAGAAGAAACTAGACGGACAAATCGATGTCCTCGCGTTAGATAGGCAACAACAATCCAGTCTAATGAGCGTGATATATTTTTTACTAGCCCATAAACTAATCCGATAAAATCGTACAACCCTTTGTGACAGTGATATTGCGGCTTCGCACGCCATGCCAGGATTGATACATTAGTCTATTAACGAGTTGCGCTACACCTGATAGTCGGGAGGTGGACACCGATCGATGTTAATCTATCTAGATCTCTGGTTTGGACAAATCTACTGCACTAGGTTGCCATGACGACTAGTCTTATCTGCATGCAAGGATACATTTGAATTCAATGAAGATATTTCAAGGCTGTAGTTTGTGTTGTTAACATCCAGTCACACATAAAAGGTATGACGAATTTTAAAAAAATTACATATGTATTGTTAGGACAAGTTCTGTTACTTACATGTGCCATTTGCAATATACTACCAAAATAAGTAAGTACGGCAGTCATTCCATTTCATAGAATTAGCATTATCAGTTTACCTGCCCGAAATCATGAGCATTAAATATGACCATGGAGAAACCGCACCGTGTTTGATGATGTTTCATTATGACAGTGATTACTACAAAGTATGTTGAAGCATTTAGGTCTATCTATATCGCAAGGACAAGTGACCAAAAGTGAAGGTTTTTAGGGGGCTCAACAAAGCTTGATGCACTGATTGGCACACATTAGTAGATGAACCTGGAATCCATAATGTTTTTAAACAGAGTATTTTTAGAAATAAACCTTATGTTTATATAAAGAGTGTAATTCCTTGGCGACTGATATTAGTCGTTCTTTCCCTCGAAAACTTTAAGTTTCTATTCACTACATTTTTACAGGATGCTCCATCTTCGTGCGAAGTGTGTGATGCTCGTATTTCGGGGCTCGCGCACCCACCAAAGTTCATGACTGATGGAGAAAAGGGACCACGACCTTTAACGTGGTGGCAATCTGTGTCCTGGCTGAACTACCCGTCCCCACTGCAAGTCAACATCACATTCTCGTGGCAAAAGACGTTCGAAATCACCGAAAATATCAGAATAGTTTTCCAGTCACCTCGCCCGTACCAGATGATCATCGAGAAGTCGTTAGATTACGGTATGACATGGCAGCCGTGGCAGTACTATGCACGGAGCTGTCGAGATGCGTTTGGGATGCTGCCAGCCAGAGCAAGCACTATCTCGCGGAGGGATATCACCAACGTCATCTGCACACAGCTATACAGTAATACCCTTCCGCGTAAGAATGGCGAGGTGCTACTTGAGGTGGAGGACAGGTTCAGGTTATATCTGAACGGTAGGAAGAGTGGCAAGGACATCGACATTGAACTGCACCAGCACAAGGGCTTGGAAAAATTCGTGTCCCTCACGGACATGAGAATACGGCTTCTGCAGCCAGCCACTAACGGCGTCTATAGCAGGACTTCTGCAACTTCCAACGAACTCATGAGATATTACTACGCAATTTCTGATATCCAGATCAGGGGCAGGTTAGTATAAAAAAACACGGATCAACAAAGGAAACTTTTTTTAGCCGGGAAGTGCCTATTGTTATGTATTTTCAGAAAATGTATTTGTTCTAATCCTCTTTTTGTCGTTTAGAATTTGATATGCCCTGTAAAAAATGTTCGGTCAGAACAACATTAACAGCAGTCAAGATTGTAATGACAACTTCACTTAACGAATTCGAGGCCAAAAGCTTGCATGGAGATATTTGTAAAGTAAAAATGGAACATGTTTTAAGAAAATGGGGGAGTAATTTTTTTGTGTTAAGTTTTAAAAAATCCATGCATTTTTACTTTACAGGCTCTACTTCTTACATTAGACGTTAATAACTTTTTTATAAACTGCCTACCTGGCTTTGTTATAGCATAGATATAAAATTGCCTTCCAAATGGCTCTAACTATTATCTATTTCTACGACTAGGTGTAAATGCAACCTCCACGCCAGCTACTGTCTTAGGGATACGAAGACCAAGAAGTTTTATTGCGATTGTAAACATAACACAGAGGGGGCCGACTGCAACAAGTGAGTAGTAATCGTGGCTTTGACGTATGTTTTAAAACAGAAATTCTTGGAAAACGTTTTTTTGTGTTGTCTTGTTAACATCCCAACCACAAGGTGTTACGGATCTAGACAAAATCTAGGTAGAATTAAAGACAGCAACATTGCTTGATTTAAGCAACCGATTTTGTTTGTAGGGCCCACATAAAAGTTGTAAAATGTCTACAGTCGCTATTGCATTTATTATAATGATTGTGTTAGATTATTGATACAACTGCAGTATAGGGAGCTATGATGAACATCATGAAAAAAAAGGAATGATCATACGTCTACCGGTTCATCAGAGGAATCTTGACATGTCTATCATAGTATCTTCATGAAAGCAAAAGACTGACAAAACCCTATGTCTTTCCCTATTCCTTCAGGTGTAAGAAGAACTTCGTCGCCAGACAGTGGGCGTCCGGCAGCTACTATCCACTCGGCACCGGCTCGGCGAATGAGTGTCGAAGTAAGACGTTATTTTTTCTTCATCACACTTGTTATACTTCATTGATTTAAAACACTAATTTGGATATACAAATATTACCTATTTTACTGTTTTCAAAATGTTACTAAACGTCAGTATATCATTTTTGAGTCGTGGAAAAAGAAAGGAAACAGACTGAGGTGGTTTTACATGCATTTTGAAAAAGGTTACATAGTTTTTAAATACCTCTTTGTTTGACATACTTCTATACCATGCTGTTCTTATTGTAAATTGGATTCACATCAATTGCTGTTGGCAAAAAGTCAATAATAGAAGCGTGTGGACGGAGCGCCGTCTTGCGAGGTACAACCCAAGCTCATGTTTCGGGAAAACTAATTAGAACGCTGTTCGAAATATTGAGAGTTGAACATAACTAGTTCCAAACAGAGGCTCCACATTTCACTTGCGCAAGCATGTGTGCATCCGCTATGTAGAAAGTGTCGTCGACATTAATACAATATGAATAAAATAGTACTTAGATGCAGATGTTTCAAATCGTAATTTTCAGGCGTCATCTACCGATAACATCTATATCTACAGGATGTTTTTTTTACTAAAATGTATTCGAACTGGTTTCTGAGGAGTTGCTTCAGAAAACATGAGACTATCAAAGATAATCAAATAGATCCCGCAAGGCCCTAGCTTGGCACTAAGAAGTATGGCATTTTATTTATGTAACTTTTGTCGCTCCTCAGATATTACTGTATCAATCATTCTTTTCATGACAACTATCTGCTGCCTTCACTATCTTTAAATTGGCTCACAGTTGCGGTGATGACAAATGTCTCCTCAACTTCAGCGATAAATTATGCTGTCCCATTATGTTAGAAAGTCTGCGAAGGCCATTCATCTAGATATTCTGATTTTGTAGTTATCTGAAATGCCCCTTGATATTTTTGTTACGCAATGTTGAAACTTTTTTCACATATACGGAGACTGGCTATTACTATGAGATAAGATAGGGTCAGACCTTCAGCACTTGCTTAGGTATAAGAGTATGATATTCCGTACACATGTAAATCAAGCTCTTGAATACAAGATTACAAGATTTTCATGATCAGGCCTGCTCTGTTTCTAATGTTTTTCTAAGTTTCATTCCCATTTTACTTACCAAAGAAAAGAAGAAATAATAATAGAAAGAAAACAAGTAAATCCATTGCGATGCTGAAAAAGATGATGGAAAATCCATACAGGAAAAGCCAAGATTTGAAGTACGATTTGTGTTATAAGAACAGTGGGTGATGTCATTAACATTAAAAAAAGAGAACATTGAAGAACACGCAATATTCCCATGGCTCCATATCGGACGGAGAGGCTTTGTTAGATGCCATTTTCTGTCCACGCAGGGATATCTGTTATGGTTATTGTAGACGTAATGGCACCCCGGGGGAGGGGGAATATTGTAGTCTTCTGCAAAATGGAATTTACTGTACTAAAGGCTTTAGTCTCTTATAGGCTGTAGGGATGTGCGGAGGTTGCATAACGTTACGAAAAATGGCTTGTCCCACCCGCGCTTGAGATAACAAAAGTGCACTTTCATCAAGTTCTTGAAAGCCACAGATTCCCAATCAGAGCCTCAAGCAAGAAAAGAAACATAACAGTGTAACTCTGTTCTTGCTTCATAGACTGGCTAGTAACTATTACATTTAGAAGAGATGTTGGAATGAAATTTTCAAAGCATGTATAATTGAGTTATTTTTATCAGCAGCTTCAATTACATGATCTTCCTTCTATTCTGTGAATTCTAATATCGTGTTTTTATGTAATACTATACAAAAATAATACATACCACATTCATAATCAATATTGCGAAAATGCTGAAGAAAAGTTTGGGACATTTATCAATAGATGAAGTATTATCCCAGAGCTTACCAAGCTTACATTTTATTGGTGCTAAATGCGTCAGAACTTTTTAAGGTTGACTATATGTTCAGGGTTCACTTACAGGAGGATGATTGATGCTTTCTTGGATCACCGTAAATTTAAGCCGGATTCTCCAGCCGTTCGGTAGTTCTCGACCCCTGGCTGAGGTTAGGCCCTAAATCTGGTTTGCCACGTTACTTTTCGTACCGAATAGCCGTTATATACCATCAAGGGAAGCCCAACAAAGCCGGGGAAGTGCCCTATTCGTCACCCTGTGAACGGTTCTTTTGGTGGATAAAGCTAAATGAATGCATCGGCGGTGAAAAATCGTTTCCGGGGGCTATGGTTAATCTGAATATCTTTCTTCTTGACATTTGGTCTGAGCCCTGAAATATCCAGTGATCTATTCTTAAACTTTTTTTCAGATCAGATGTGCATTAGAAATAATGTTAAATAACGAACTCCCACGCGTTTAGTCCTGTTGAAAAGAAAGATAGTATGAAGATAAGATTTGACATCTGAACGAATCCAAAACTTTTAATGTGCATTTTCTGTTAGTATTTAGGGTTGTCCGGTAGGCCCCCTCTTTAGTGGTATACATCTGAAAATACATGTTTCAGATCCTGCCAATTTACGTGCATAATCATTAATTAAAAAGACGCATACTTATTCTTTGGCAGCCACTGACACATGAAGCTGGTTCGAATTGTGGTACATTTCTCTAAACATTTACAATAAGATATCAACAAACGTTTTCTCTTGTGCTTTCTCAAGACATGTAGAACGATGACATTCGTCGTGTACACCTGGTGTCTTCTCAATATTATCATGACGTTTCCTCATTATTCTTGTGTATTTTTCAGCATGTGAATGCAACACTCATTCTGACCGTTGCCGGTTCATCCAAGTGTTGGGGTACGTGGTTTGTATCGGGTGTTATCATAACACCATGGGCAGGAACTGTGCGGAGTGCCGCCCCGGATACTACAGAGATATCACCAAGGACATCACGGCCCACGATGTCTGTAAAGGTACATAAAGCTATTTTATTTGGATGTGCGTCCGTGTTATGGGGATTTTGTATGGAGATTCTAGCCTTATCTTTATGTGTTACTAGAAATTGTTTAGTATTTGTAATCTTCATCATATTTGACACGACGACTTTGGAAAATGCATGTCTTGTTTTAGATTTTGTGGCCAAAACTATCGGGGTCATCGTCATAGTTGAATAACTGTGATGGAAGCAGGTCGTTCCTACAATATATTTGACAATGACCACCACAATGAAGTGCAGTGTAATGTCGCCCAACAAACCAGAACAACTAACAACTTATAGAAACTCTTCTAGGTTTTTCCCTCGTACTGTCAAGCTTGCTTGGCATTTTGAAAGTTAATAGCTAATCGTGATCATTCTTCGTATTATTTTTGACCAGCCTGCGACTGTAACCCGATGGGTTCGAGACACGACAAATGCAACGCCACGACTGGCAAGTGTCAGTGTAAGGACGGCGCAGATGGCATGCGCTGTGACATGTGTGTGGGAGCTTACTACTGGACCCCAGACAAAGGGTGTCAAAGTAAGTCTTTTTTTTTTAAATCTTGGTTTATCTTTCATACAATGATTACACAGTACAAATTAAATACCACATCCTCCCATCCAGGGCATACCGGATCATAACCCTGTCAACCAACTGAAACCCAATCTACGCCCACTCACATTCAATCATTGCTGCTGAGGACGAGATACATACAAACTTCCCCATACACCAGCGCAGCTCAAAACAATACTTCCATCCGCGAAGTATACAAAAATCAATTGCTGTTTTAGATCACTATAACTATACCACATCAACGGCTCTGACAACGTTGTTGTTCGGCTTTCAGAGGCCGTCTGTACCTTTAGTGAGGAGAACAACTGTAGAAACGGCGGGACCTGCGACAACTATGAGAGATGCATCTGCCCAGACGGATATACCGGCAGGCTTTGCGAGCGGGCTATCGGCATGACGTCACCCAGGAAAAATGGCGGAAG
The DNA here is from genome assembly GCA_013266295.2 of Branchiostoma floridae x Branchiostoma japonicum. Taxonomy (NCBI): domain Eukaryota; kingdom Metazoa; phylum Chordata; class Leptocardii; order Amphioxiformes; family Branchiostomatidae; genus Branchiostoma; species Branchiostoma floridae x Branchiostoma japonicum. The sequence goes on from CM023828.1 coordinate 8,287,001, forward strand.
AAATGCAGCCGCAAGAAGGATGCCGGGACATGCATGCACTCTATCGGCTTTCCTGACTGTCATATTATTAAAAATGATATCCTGACATACGTAGAAATGCAAAGCATTGGCGAACAAAACTTACATTGGCTAAACAACACGAACTTTTCTCATGAATTGTAAACATAGTATAAAACTATTGAATATCAAACCCATGGGTTTACTACTTATTAGCAACAGTTTTATCCTGCTATCCTATGAGGTTTTGTTTGTAACGGCTGACTAAGATCCCCAATCCTGTCAAAATTGAGTAATGGGCAATATTATCCGTAAAATGTCGTTACTGTCAAACAACCACCATTAAAAAACAAAACGCTTCCCTTGCATGAACATTTGTAGTCAATTCAAAGTATGCCGATTTCCTAAATACCCATCCAAAACTCCACCTGTAAGTGATTGAAGAGTGTAATGTTCACGATTATGGGCATCAAATATGAGCAAATTTCTCAGATGATGTTTTTAACGTCGCAAATGTTGCTGGAACGTAACGTATCAATGTTGACATTGAACTCCAGCAATGCTTGTGTAAGCATATTGTAACTGGCGTTTGTAAATAACCAAATGCGGAAGTAGTATGGTATTTGATACATTGCAAAATTTATAAGATTAAGATGACAAACACAATAGATGCTACTGCATATCACCATCTGTACATTTTTCGCACCGTGTGATGAAATAGTAGTATGTCTCTGCAATCATGAAGAATGCAAGAAAACATTATCATAAAGTCAGTGTGCTGAAGATTTTCTACCTTGATGTTTTTTTACGCAGTAAATACTTCATAGTACCGTAGGTTTGGAACGTAAAGTGTTATCCCTGTTTGATGAATGTGATAAAGCCTGTCTGAAATGATGTTATAGGCACAGTTCTTGCAGCATGTGCAGCAAAGGTTGGCCTGTTGCAGAAGCAATGGTTCGCATTACGGACTCTGTAACAGAGTTGTTTTGATGGGCTTATTAGCTATCAGGGCACCAGAAGATAGTAAAAGATGGAGAGTTAACACATGGTATCTTACAATATCACGCTTAGATGTAGCCATTTGGGTGACGTGAATGTTGAAAAGTGAACACTTCAGTTAAAAAAAGAAACCCCATAGCGTATAGAAACGCTGAAAATCACTCTGTGCAATTGAAAAGAGCCCTAGAAAAGATTGAATGCATTTTGTGGAGTAGAAAACAAAGCAGAAAGCTGTACATACAATTTAGTGAATTGTGATATACGGTAAGGTAGCTGTAGTACGCTTTTGAATATGCATGCTTGTGTCTTTGAGTCCTCGATTTATGGATAGAAATATGATGTGGTGTGAACGGTTTTGTACATTGGAAGCGTGAAAGTATAGTTTAGAATTGTGTTAATGGTATCTATTTAATTGAAGGATGACGGTAAAGGTACCATCAGAATTGTTATATTTTATCTTTTCACCATTTGGCAATGCTCACAGTGGGTTGCCAGAAAAGACAGGCTTAGTAACAATTAACAGTTTCATATTAGCACAATTGCAATCTTTCGTAAATTGATGATTTGTTTTAATAACCATAATGGCATATCAATCTTGGCATAACATTGATATAAGAATTTTACTACATTCTCAGACTTTACATCAGAGTACCGCCATCCTTCTATCAAATATAAGATACCCAATGGCTAGCATGATACCCATAATGCCCTGCAGTCAATATACCTCAAGGGGTGGCCGACCTTGACTGAAACAAGGTCAGTTATCCCCTTCCACACCGTGTGAATAAAGGCTATTTTTGATAGGGTACACCATATCGGCATCCGTTGTATTTTGTCTTACTTGCAAACATTCCAACAATCCTAAATTAACTGTAGTTCCCTCTAGTCATATAGAAGCCTAGCTAGCCTATATAGTCTTTTTACGTCCATTTTAAACCGGTACTGAAAGAAGGGGAGCCTTGCCAAGGTACGTTTGGTACTGTGCTGACTAAATCTTCGTCACATATAAAGAGATAGGTAAGGTGACTACTATCTGTACCACATGTAATTCACCGGGGCTAATGTATATTGCATGGAACACCTTCAAATCGATAAGTCCTGATCAAGGACACTGGACGTTCCAAGATCAGTTACGTAAGAAAACATGGCGACACAGGAGGCCCCAGTCATATAAAGTTATGGCTTTTTTTATATCCTTTTGAAAAGCTGGTAGCTGCCTTAGCGATAAGTCACTTGTATAAAGGATAGATATACACCAATAAAGCGGGACGTGGATCGACCTTTATGGTGATCCATGCGAATGCCGGAAGTCGTGATGCTGTAAAATTCGGTTATCATTGAAAGGTCAATCATACTCACAGCACTTAGTAGGGTGCTTCGTATCTGATGAAACAAATATGGCGACAAATTGAAAAATTTTGAAACGTCGCAGGCAGCTGAACCTTCTTGTCTTCATTCTTAATATCATGGTCATTTGGCACACTTTGTCTTTATCGATTTTCAAGGTTATTGTTCTGGAATATTAGCTGCTGCAAGAAATCCATAAGGACTGCTAAACCAAGACTAGTTTCTGTTTCTTGTCTTTTGGAAGTCTAAGCGATGCAAGGCAGCCTTTAGGTTGGACTGTAAGTTTGACTAGTAAAGTGAAAAGTAAAAAAACATCGCCTGGAAAAGGTTCAATGTAGCTCACCAGGTCAATATCGTACTGTTGTGCCTCGGAGCCTAACATCAAAACATCTAAAACATGATGATTTTCTTAATCTAGAAACACAAAATTAAAACAAAAAGTTCTTGCTGCTTTTCTTACATCACGATTTCACCGTCTATCATGCACTGACAGCCAGGCACATGAAGACGTCACACACGATACCTCATATGTGATGAATGTGTGCTAAATGTTCTGATATCAATCACTTGGACGTTAATGTGACTGCAGCTCTGCCGATGTTTTATGTGTTCCTCTCCCTTCCACAGGAGACCCATAATCAGAGACATCACGGATGTATGAACCTGCGTCATTCTCATATACTTCATAATCTCTGTCATCATAGTAACGGGACAGTCATGAATGATTACACGACAATATATGAGAGACGGAAATTACAAATTCATTATAATCACCGAATAGCGTATCGTTGATTACCGATAGGGATTCGTCATCCATATCGGATTAGTGTTTTTTTTAAATAATTGATTAAAACAGTTATTACTGTAGAATATTTCTTTGGTTTCAGAACAGCATAAGGCATCTTAGTTGACTTGCCATCGTCCAAAAGCTGACTTACAGACTTAAAGGGGAATGAATGGTCTGATGTGGGAGTATACAGCTCCCATAGACATGTCCCTGAATATGGGTTGTAGGGACTCGACAAAGATGTACCCCAAAAGGCTGACTTTGTCTCTGACCTACGCTATACCCTTGGGTGACACGTTACCCGGTTTTCGTGAGAAACGTTCCGTTTTGTTTACCACATTTTGAGCACTAAAAGTTATTTCAGGTTGTAATGATGGAATTCGGGAATCTGATCAGGGCTATTTTGGGGATATTTGTTCAACAAAAGTGACAGGTTAGGTTATTTCCGCACGTTTTGCACGACATCACCTAAATTGGTATCACAAACATCACTGCAGATAAATATGTCGATGACATCATCTATCTGTAGAAGACGATGCCATCAATGTTGGTTGTTCTTCGATAAAGATGACCCCAATAGCACTAAAGGTTCCCTTGCTTTATGAAGTCGCAAGCAATCCACAAAATCTATCTAACACAACCAGCAATGGCGTATACTGTACCAAATTGTGTAATTACATGGTGGATATCTAGTTTAGGGTTTTGTATCTAATGTATATTTGAATCCATGTAGACAAAGGCATTTCGACAGGTAAAATCACCATATCCATTTCCCATTATGCAAAATTTTATGTCACTACGTCATTGACAAAGTGAGTCATTGATAGTGTAAGTGCTGTATATTATGGCAACAACTGAATATTACAAAACGTACAATAATGGTAATGACAGAACAAATAATGTAACAATGAACATGTTATTATGGCAACAACTGAATATTACAAAACGTACAATAATGGTAATGACAGAACAAATAATGTAACAATGAACATGTTCCATATGGCGTCTTCCCACAATACAATAAAGTTATTTTAACATAATCATTTTCTAAAGGGAAGGTTACATTTCATTTTCTAGCATTGGCAGCTTCACCGAAGTTGCAGTGCTATAGCAGGTCATTCTGCGGAAGAGTTATCCTCCTCTTGTCCTAGTTTTACGATGAGAAATTGAAACCTTGACGGCGAGGTCACCGGTACATTATATGGCAATCATCGATCAATAGTTCTCCAGCAGATATTCGCTTGAACATCCAATAAACTCCTTACGTATCCTTCATTCGTAATGTCTGACGTTTATTGTGGGACAACTGTTGGTAGTACATAACCATAGTTTACCGTTTATCGAAGTGCGAGATCGTGCTTTATAATTATGGTGGGAAATATAATGTCGACATGTTTCATGAACCAAGATGTGATTTGCGGCTGCCTTATTGGAGGAATGAGCCTATGAAATAGCTATCTGAGATAGATCTCTCCGTCATCATTAGTGGTACTTGATCCCCGCCAGATCTTCAAATATTCCCACCTCGCTGAGAAGGCCACACAGCCCGAAAGGTGTATGGGGCCTGGTCTGGGATGTGGATATTCAGCAGGCAGAAAAAGTGACCGGGTTCTGGTATCGACATTTAGTGGCAACCGGCAACCGCAGTCTGCATATGTACAACCACGGAGGAGTTTAGCAACGAATAAGGTATGAAAAGCAGGTGCTTTGTTTTATTCAAGATACAATGGGTCCACTGACAATGTGATGTACGCATCCTGTTATTTGTAGAATGTGTGATAATCCCTTGCCAATATCCTGTTACTCATTTTTCCATTTTATTCACCTTGCGATACCACTTCGAAGATTTTCCACGTTGTTCACTATTGAATTTTCTATCACTGTTTTCTTTGAGTTTGGCATTCATCACATCTCCCGTGTATAACCGTGCATTGCAGTTATCAACTGTATAAACTATGTTGGGTAGATTAATCTAGTGTTGCATACCTACATATTGTATGTGATCAAAGGACCACGCAAAGTCACGGGTTGATAAATTAATGAATCTGTCGATTTAAAGTATGTGGTTATTCCTTAAAACAGTACAATAGTTGTTTGGAGACCACTTCGGCGGTACTAATAGGCAAAACAAAACTCGAGGCACGTTTGAGTGGCACAGACCCCGGAGATAAGCTGCAATCTCCAACCCAGCATGTCCATCATTCATAACGTTAACATGAGGGAAAACATGTTCAGTACAGCGATATCATCTTGTCAGCCTAAAAGGTCTTGAATTGCATCGTTATGTTGTACTTATGTCACTTCATTGTAATACATGTGGGCAGACAACGTGAAGCTTGCCCAGTGGCCACGATTTGTATCAATCTGCTGTCACTCAAGTGGAGTTCATTACTGTTCTCTACAAGGTATCTGGAGTATGGCAGGATAAAACATGCCTGTCGTTAAAAGCTTTAGCTGTCAAAAGAAGACACAAACACGTTCACCAATGATAACATGTTCACCAATGATAAAATTTAAATATAATAAATGAATCATATATGAATCATATATGAATTTTTAATAATGTATAAATAATTATAGAGTGTACTAGAAAGGAATTTTTATGTCGTTATCCTTATGTTGTTCTAAATTGACCTTGTCACAATGCTTGCCTGTGTATGTAACAGCACCAACAAAAATCCTCATTGGAGATACTTTATTGGGTGTAAGTTACAGCACATACAGCAGCATCGCGCGGAAAGGATTAAAACTGCAGGATCCAAGTCATTCCTGCTCTAAGTACGTTTTAAACGTTGAAACAATAACATATGTTCGAAACTTTGTAGATCATACCCTCCAACACAAAAGTAAACTCAAGAATCAGCTCATCTATGTAGTATTGTGACAAGTTTTTTGTGACAGATTTACTTTAAAAATATTCCACCGCCTCCATCTAGGGCGACAGCAATCTAACCCGCGGCACGGGTATTCCCATGTTACCTGATGAAATGGCAAAGTCGCTTGTACATGTCTACTTTCTTATTACCCTGTGATGATTCAAACATCCCGATGCAAACCCAGGTCGGGATGCCTGTCATTACGGTTGGCTAGAAGTGACGGCCAAAACTGAACCTTGATTTACTTCTGTCATACACCAAATCCCACAGCAATCTTAGCCGCAAGAGTGAAAAAAACTTAAGTCAAGAGGAAAGGAAAATAACTTAGCTAGTATGTTATGTTTACTACTGTAACGATTGATATGCCTTTGTGATCTGCATCTTTGGGCTTCTTTCTACATCGCGGAAATTTTCGTCGCGTAAGCGAAAAGAAGAAATCTTTATGCTAACTCAAGGGTATAATAAGAATCGTAATGACGGATATGTAAGCTGTAATTTTTAACTCAATATGACAAGGACGAATGTTATCCTTGAACCATTGGACAAAGACATACTGTTGGTCTACTAAATCCATACATCTATATTCACTCTTTCCTTTGAAATCATCTATAATCGAAGCTTCAAGTCGAACATTTTCTTTTGAAGTCTGTACAAAAAGATAACACTAATACAAGGATGAAAACAGTAAAGTTTATCATTTAAAACGTATTGTTGCAATTGCTGCATAGTCATTGAAAGTATTCTATTTTTAGTGAAATGTACCCCGTAAGATTGGCCAGAACAACGCTGTCTTGGGGCGATTGCCTAACATCGTCCTTCAATGCCTGGCCTTTTGCATGGTTTGACAGTTGCACTTGTTGGGAGATGTATTGCCCGCCATCTTCAGTCATACCCTTAGGAGATCTTATGTCACAAATTTCTAAATTATCGATGTGTTTCAAAAGTAATGAATGGACTCGACAGTTGTAATCCACACGGATGTTGTTACATAAGTGTTAGAGGCATATTACATAACTTTTTCAGTAAACTATATTCTCTAGCGTCTTTATCAGTTACATAACGCCCACACTGTATTGATGTTATCGACTCCTTTTTTTACTTGAAGCGTGGTGGGAGAACGAATGATATTGTATGAGAAATTGTGCTTTCACAAAACCAAAAAACGTAGTAGTACGAAAGTGCAAATCTATGATTACCTTTCTCGATACTTTCAAGTTTCAGATAATCGCAATAATAACAAAAAAGCCTCAATAACATCAGTTGCTTTTAGTTGCTTTTAGCTCGATTCACCCATCACTTAAAAGTTTTGCTCATGCCGTAGAAACGTCCTTAGGTTGAGATTTGACGTTCCGCGCTTCAAAAAAAATTCCAAGTGCAAAATTCCATCAGATATTTAAAATTGGAATCTACTTGAATAAGATTCAGGACCTCTTTCTGACAGCTGCTGCAATCCATCACTGTTCGTAAGTGACCTTCAGTGGTACAAAGAGATCAAAGGTCAATAAATCAGAATATTCATGTTCCATCTAATTTCCAGATCTTTCGCTATCCATAGCACAGTCAAATATCTACTTTGGTGAATGTAAAACAAATCACATCATATAAAATGATACGGGAAATCAAATTATATGTTGAAATTGCAAAGTATCTCGTTTAGCAGGGTAAATTGCATGCCGTGAGGAATAACTTCAGCTAACGTAGTTTTGAAGAATGTTCAAAGTGATGAATTTAAATGAGTTGGCCAAGAACCAAAGAAATCTGCTCAGGCTGCAAAGTAATCGGCAGAATATCATACATCACAATATGAGGTCTGGTAATTTTGAATTGCATGTCAAACTCGGTGTCGGGTGAAAACTATAATCCGTCCGACTGCTGATCGATTCCTCCCCGGAGTGACTGCAATTCCAAATAATCACATGATAATTCTGAGAACCACACGGTAACTACCAACAGGTAATCATTAGCGTCTCGTGTGGAGGAAAATATACCTTATTAAGGTACTCTTAATGAATGTATTGGATCACAGAACTATTTCTTCAATTTATTTCCACATCAATCACAGACAAGATCAAAGTTTTGCTCATATTTTGGTGCTTATCAATCATGTTTTCTCCGATGCCTATTCTGAATTACATCCTTGATTACATTACGTGCAGTATGTGTATCTATTTAGATGCTGGAAACCAAATGAAAGAATCCCGGTTTGGCTATTTAGCAGGTTTTAGATATAAAGAAGCTGGCAAGTAATGGCAGTGATAAGAATGTGTTTGAAGTGCTTGAAAAGTCCTCTGTCTTTCAACATTTTAAAGATTACAGACATGCTGACGCAAAACTGAACTCTTGAGAGCCAGTCTGCATTTCCAAAGCTCACTGCTATATGTTATGTCAACGTTTGCCTTGGAGGGACTTGGGTCTGTAGTATAAATTTAAATCCATACACTGCATTTGGGCGGGGGGGAGGGGCAACTGACAGAGCCAGAGATGTATTGCTGCCCCTTCCATTCTTTGGGGAAAATCCAAATAAACAGATTTAAAAACAAAATGGAGCAAGATATATCAGGATCAAGCGACTTTATAACCAGAAACATTCTATTAGGAATGTATAAAATAGAGGACGTGACATTGTCCTTGCTGTTTGTTTGACTTTATAGGTGATAAATAGCCTTCATTAGATATGTACGGTATTGCAAAATAGAGTATACATGTATTTCGTTAACAAACAGAAACAATTGCAACAAGAATTAAAATTGCTGGTACATGGTGCTTATAGAGGATGAGGCGGGAAGAAAGTAATAGATAATGATAACATATCGTAATGTTACAGCCGTGCAAGGTGTGCACTGCGCCAGAATGTAGCAGCGTTGCGAGAAAAATTGCTTTAATGAAAGAGTGCTTTATTCCGGGAAAAATTTCCAGAACACCGAAGTTTGTTTTAGTACACCATAGTTGATAGGCTGATAGGATCAACCGAAAGGCAATTAGACGTTTGCATACGCCCTCTCTCACTGTCGTGCGTTGGTTCATGAAATACCAGAGGTTTGACAGAGATGTATGGTGGCGTGGTAACATTTTGGGATGACTTATGAGGAGGCCAGTCTGTGTGTGTTTTATACTGACGCCCGACTTTGTTCATAAGGCGTGATGTACAGCACCCTTTCTGTTTGAAATATGATCCACAACGCATCAAAGTGCACAAGCACGCAGCCGCTAGAGCTGACATACAGGGCGTGGTGGGACGTAGTTTCTAGCAGCTGCCTTTTTTGGGGGACAGTAGATGTTGTTGGACTGACAAAAAAGGTACTACCTGTGGCTTCCAAAGCCTCCTTTAAGTTACATGTAACAGTTACAACACACAGGAAAGACTAATATTCTGTAAAAACACTTTCGGATCCAATGTTGTCCACTTACCATCAGATACTTTGTGCCTTTATGAGGGCATTCTAGCAATGTTTCTGTTTCGGAATGTTTTTCTAACAGTGATAAAGTTTTACTCGAAATTTTTTTGACGTGGCTTATCTATCAGTAAAGACGATATGTTTTATGCAAGTAAAGACGGGAAGTTGTATGCAGCATCATCGGTACACAGGAAACATTCCTAGCAACAGTCAAGAGACACAGGCTACAGTGGTACGGCCACGTGACGCGCCATGACAACCTGGCAAAGACAATCCTACAGTGCGCTCTGGAAGGAGGAACGCCGTCGGGCATGACAGCGAAAATCCTGGCAGGATAACATCGCAGAGTGGACATCCCTAAACCTGGCCGAAAAGCTGACTGCTGGAAGAGACAGACGGGCCTGGAGACAGCTCTCCATCCTCTTGTAAATCATGTCTACCTTGTTCCCCCAACGACCAGGCGGTCAAGGAACTAGGTAGGTATCGGTATGTAAAGACGATATCGGGTTACAAGCGTTCCCGCGCGCGGTTATCCGGCCAATCAGCATGCTGCTTCTGGGTGATTGACAGATCGTTTCCCGCCATTCAAACATTACCGACAACACAAACAACTCAAATGTGTAACTTACTTGCCAAGAGACGACGGCGCTTTTCAACCATGTTTTTATGCTTTTAAAAGAAACTTTATTCTTACTAGTAATGTTTCTGTTTCGGAATGTTTTTCTAACTGAAGTTTTCCTCGAAATTTTTTTTTACGTGGCTGAACTGTTTCTTTTTATCTATCAGTAAAGACGATATGTTGTATGCAGGTTAAGACGGGAAGTTGTATGCAGCATCGTCGGTACACAGGAACCACTCCTAGCAACAGTCAAGAGACGCAGGCCACAGTGGTACGGTCACGTGACGCGCCATGACAACCTGGCAAAGACAATCCTACAGGGCACTCTGGAAGGAGGGGGGGGGGCAGGAAAAAAAAAAACTTCTGTCAGGAGAACATCGCAGAGTGGACATTCCTAAACCTGGCCGAAAAGCTGACTGCTGCAAGAGACAGACAGGCCTGGAGACAGCTCTCCATCCTCATGCAAATCATGTCTACCTTGTTCCCCCAACGACCAGGCGGTCAAGGGACTACGTAGGTATGTAAAGACGATATCGGGTTACAAGTGTCCCCGCGAGCGGTTATCCGGCCAATCAGCATGCTGCTTCTGGGTGATTGACAGATCGTTTCCCGCCATTCAAATGTTACCGTCAACACAAACAAATCCAATGTGTAACTTACTAGTCAAGAGACGACGGCGCTTTTCAACCTTTTTTATGCTTTTAAAGAAACTGTATTCATATAACAAATATTTACATATCCACATTTCTCACGTGTTGAGAGGGATAACTTTGCTACTCTACACCTAGCTACTATATATTTTACAACCCATGTATATGTACAAGTTTGTAAATATTTGTCAATGTCGCTTTCAAAACTAATAAGTAAAACCGATAATTATGGAACAAGTTCTAAAAAGCTACGAGTTATCACTACATTTTTATAGATATTAGATTGTTATCACTTTAGGAGAAAGTTTTTCTACGATGAATGAACATGAAACATTATGAGAGTTTTGTATTTGTCGTAAGGTGTCTAAATCACCAGAGCAAAGCGATGGGTTGATATAAAAGCAAGAGAAATGATCTATCTAAACTGTCTTATGTCATTAGCCGACAGACAGGGCGCTATGGAAAAGAGACAGGGACACAGCGAGGAGATAATGGAGCGAGGTAATTTCATCAGTGGATTTTAGAACGGATGGTCGGAGTGGGGGAATATGTCACGAAGTTTCGGCAAGTGTGGAGACATTAATTTTGTACGCATTCTGGGGAAATATGAACACTCATAGATGAAGATGTATATTTTGGGGGGGATTTGTTTTTATTTATAAAAGAATGTCTAGCTTAGATCACAACGTAGCAGTCGTCAATCATCTTCGACGACAATACGATGTAGTGAGTTTTTGTTTGTTCCACTGAATCTAGGATTATTGACAGCAAGAATTCTTAGTGCAGAAGCTAGATTTAAATGCACACAAGAGATACTGGTCTAGCTGTAGAAGTTGAGTTGGTCTGATTTTGATTTTTTTTTCCGTGATATGGATTGTGCGAAGTTGTAAGCTTTTTTATCGACCGTTACACGAGTCCAAGGTTTTCTTAATGTCTTTAGGGAACAAAAGGGATCTGAAGATGCTGGCAGTGTAGGGGGTTAGAAAGGAACATATAAAGCTATTGGGGGTAACAATACTGATTAACACTTCACAGTTATAGTCTCCCAGAAGTAATCCAAAACTTTATGGAACTGAATTACGTTCTTAGACACCTAGTGTGTATTTAAAGTATTTCATTAGGTTGATGAATGATACGGGTTGTTCATTTTCTTAGCACCCTCTACCAAAATGGTAACGGGTTAACATGGTATATTTTATCAAGATAAATATCCAAGAAAATGTGGGTTTGAGTATAAAAGAATATAGCTGCAAAATTTTACTACACTATTTGTAATCTTGTTTGACTGTGTCTAAGATGGCAGATTATCATCATTCAAGTAAACTGTTACAAAAACGAGCTCACTAATTGTTGAGCTATCCTGCTTCAGCCAGCAATGTCCCCTTTGGGGCAGCCTTGTTGGAAAATTTATCGTATTTGCGCAACATTTTGACGTTTTTACCGTCTCCTTGTGGCCAATTTACTTCGGAACGTGCACAGCGGTTAAATCATGGCGCCATTATTGCACAACTAGTGATTACAATTGTCAAACGTAGTCCAACAGGAAAATCAATCAAGCAAATTTTAATTTGGCTTTGCGTTTGCCAGAATATATCACACAAGCAATATTGCTATCAATCTATGGCACAGTATATTACAACGCGTTTCTCTGATTATTACAGGAAGCTCAAAGTTTCTTTACGCCAGGAAATACATTTGTCTCAATTCGGCTCAGAAATGGGCTGGGAGGGAATGGGGGTGTGTAGATGTAATGTATGGCCAAGTTGTCTTTGTCTTAGTTGTCATCTGTTTTATTTAACTTCATATGATAGTTTCTAATTATTTCTTTTGAATGACTGGCAAGCCAATCGCACGCGAAATGCGTGGGTGTGTCACGGGGAACCTTTGAAAGTCAAAACTTGTATTTCTTTGAGTGAAACAATATCCATCTTCGCATCGGTCTCATATATGTGTCACCAGGGGTACGAAAGTATTTGTGTGTTCAGAACGTGCTGCCAATGAGAAGACTTTATACGGAATTGAATTCACAAGATTGCATGTACGTATTTGACTTGCTAAGCCTACCCCCAATAGATGGATAACCCGCCCAAACGCCGTGTCCGTGCATTGAACCTTTTCCGTACATCTGTTACCTTGAACCGGCAGACTTTATTCTGCCCTCAACTTTATCAGCTCATCACCATTCATCAAGAACGGCATCTATTATCACTAACTCCTACGGGGATCGTCAATAAAAACGATTGATACATCAATATTGCAGTTTGGTGTCTAGCACGGTCTCCAATAATACTGCAAGAACAAGCGAGAAAAAAAGGGATTGATAACATCTTCAGAAAACACGGTGCAGAAGGATTTTAAAGAGATAGAGAGATAGAAGTAAAAAACAATCATGTTTTCTAACACCCCAAGATTGACACGTACAGTGACAAAAGTAAGACGATGTGCTTTTCTATGAAACGTCGTATAAACACATCATATCAACTGCCTATCCAAAGATGACCACATCTGCGTTTATTACTTCAGACAAATCAGGCAGTACGTAAAAATAAACATTGTAAAGTTCAACATGACAGCAACGTATTATGGATATTTGATATTTACACATACGGCTGTTTATGAAATGTCAAATATGCCCAAACGATAAAGTTCCATTCTTGCACAATGACGAACTATTTTCACTTCAAGATGTAATGTTGATTCCCTCTAAGCATTTCCTATCTAGTACCTGGTATCCCCCATCACCGAAGCTTGTTTTCTAGTAATAAAATCAATCCTTCAAGGAACAATGATGGGATTTAGTTAAAGGCACGATTCGACCAGACTTTATGCCTTGTGGGTGCAATAGAGGAGGAATTTTTTATTCACATCTTATACTCAGCAGACTTATGAACTTTACGGCTTCACTGTAACAAGGGCACTTACCGGAAAACAAGTCATGAAAACAGCTCACTGGAGACCGCTAAAATTACAAACAGTTCTAAAAGGTTTTGATGGATGGATCCCGTGCGAGTCTTTATTGCGATCCGGCGTACTGGAAGCGATACCGACGCCGCATGCTGAAGGGCACTGCGGCTGATTCCTCCGCCTTCTCGCTTCGATATCGAGGAGATCTATATTCAGAAACAACACGAGATGCTATCTTGCTACAATATTACCAGACGTGAACAGTGTACTATTACATCCGCACCGAGAAACTTCAGTCATTGTCTGCTTGCATTTGAGTAATCTTGCATTGGGCGGCGGTAACGCACTGGTGACTCCAGTTTCTTCTGTCAGAAGCATCGTCGTGAATAACGTAAGTTCAAGCATAACATATAACTCGTCGAAATGTCTGGTCATAGTCCTTTACCTTACTTAGGACGAATGATGACAGTATCGGCAAAAAATTATTAGTGTTATCGGTGTATTTGTAGTTCATTGATGAACGCTTGGTGCATATAAATATTTGTAGTTTAATAAGGATGTATATGCACGAAAGTAGTTTTTTTACTCTTTATTAGATACTCATCATCACAGTTGCAAGTGACAACAGTATCTTTTCCCTTTAATATGGTTAGCTGTGTTTTTTATGAAGAAATTAATTATTTAAAGCAATGTAGACAAAGTTCATATGTAAACATGTTCTCATAACATTTCTCTCCACATCGTAACCTAACAGTTTAACACTGTGGCTACTCAGAGTTTTGTCTGCTGATACATAACGTTGGTAATCATATCATGCGGAACATTGTCTCAGAGCGATACTGTACTGCGTCGAGGGATACTCAAATAGCCAGCGATACAATCCTGTAAGACCGCCATTGTGCCCCCCTAATCCACGAGGGTATGTTCAAGCAAACAGATGAATCCCTGCAGGGTTCCACCAGCTACGACCATGAAAACGTGAACTGATCACCTTTTCCGCAAAGTATGGGATGGTTCCATGATTGTAATGAAATCATGTGATCTAGAAGGTCAAAATACTTGACTTTTAAATCTCCTGTAACTGTTGAACTGTGCATATCACAAAAAAACTGTTTATAAACTCAGAAATCCTGGTACTCCGGTCCTATATATACTGAACACCCATTGGCGTTTTCAATTAGGTTGTACTCCCCTGGCATGGCCGGCTACTTCGAATTCTCTGGCGTACTATTCATTCTATTTAGCCAATTCCTACTTTTCCAGAAACCCGGGGAGTCCTGTATACAGAGGTTAGTTTCCAACGGTGATGAGTTTCAATTTTTCTGTTACATGTACTTCTCTCGACAAGCTATCTGAATATAGAATAAGAAAGGCAGATAGAACCAGGGTGTTCACAGTACAACATGTAGAAATAACGTGCAATACAGTGTGGCAAATGCTAACATGGTCGGCTGTTGTTTTTTTCGCCGTTCATGTTTGTGCAAAGAAATTGCTGTGATCTACATTTTTAAGATCAAAGCGTAGTTGTTCAAATATATCTCCCGTATATTATGGAACACTTTTCATTATATAGGCGTTGGTTATGCCCAATGTATACGACCATTATTGCGAACAATAATGTTAATCTCCAAAGCCAAACTCCGCAATGGATAAAAAAGATGCATTATTAATTTCCTTGGCGGCTTCCATTTTTGTTTGAAGTTATTGGCATAAAACTCAATGATCTAAGATGATACATAAACCGTTTTAGACTCATCACAACAGAATCGTCTAAAATTTGAGAAATGTAATTTAGGAAAAATAACATCTCTGTACTGAACGCATCCATTCGAGGTCTAGTAGACTAGTAGACTAGTCAGGTACTGCCACACCACTTACCATTCTATCCACGTTGATATATAATTACAAAGAGTCTTGTTCCAACTGACATAAAAGTTCGTGTTCGCTGGCTCTGAACCTCAGACGCTTTGGTTTCCTCATAAAGTTCGAAATGACTTCCCAAAGGATGAAAGACGTCAATGGCGCCATATGGACATAAATGAGGTTGATAGATGTGTGAAACCGGGACGTTATCTCTTGCAATGATGAACGGTAAATTACAGAGAGATGAACAACTTTGTTGAACCGGCGTGTGATTTTATAATGATATAACAGTTTATAGATAGTACGCTGGGCATGTTTGCACTCTTACATTTACCACATCAAATACGGGTGTGTGGTGTCCAATTTTCCCAGCAATTCTGAGAATTTGCCGGTGGTGATGCTTGGGGGGGGGGCAATGGCAAAAGTGGCTGGTGCAGGTATCGCGATGGTACGAAACTACAAAACGTGCTAGCATGTAGTATTGCTAAAACCGTCCGCTATGGGCATAACAAAAATAATTAATATGTACCCAAGTAATGGTAAACAGGTGGAATCTTCTAAGTATAGGTTCATAGGTTTTAGGATCTACCTCCATGTAGCCCAAACTCTCCTGGCCCCTTGCTGCCAAGACGTACAAAATGTATTGCAATCGATCAATGAACAATGACTCGACCTATGTTGTTCATGATGTATAACATGCCCTCAAAATGCCTCCTGTAGTTGTGAATTTTACCTTTTTTATTGGTCATGTCAGTTTTTTCATAACATGCAGCCAAACGCTCATTAGCTTGAAGAAACTTGTGGCACATCAAAGGTTGTTAGGATGCACAACTTTAAGATACATGGGGTGATTTCTCCAATGTAAATACCCTTCTCAAGGAAGATTGTAACATCTAAAAAGAACACCCCCCCCCCAAAAATCTCGTGCTCAAGACCTTTTTTTTTATAAAACAACATAGAAAGTACAAGACAGTGGTGAACTCCAGCAAATTGGTAATTTTAGCCTCAGTACTGACAAAGCCGAATACATACAATAACAAAACAACAAGTAAAAACAAACGGCACATTGGCGTTCCAAAAATACAAAGATAACATGTAAAAAAAGGATCATAGTATTGTGAGATAGTCAAGACTTGCAAAATTGTTTCCGAGATGGAATGTAGAGGTAATGCAGATGATATCAAAGTCGGCAAAGTTCGAGAGTTCATTTTAAAATTTGTGAAGGAAACATACTTCTTTCGTCTTCAACAAGACCCCGGGGCAATATTGCACATGCCTTTTGGGAACTGCTCCTGATAGCGATACGAGCTGGCTGATCATTATTACAGCACGAGTATTCGGGGAGTGATCAAATGCGACGTTCTGGTAGAGTTATTACTTTTGTGAATGATTGATATCTACCACGGTGTAGACTGAAGATGATTCCAAAGATACAGGTGTTTGAAAGTCGTTCAGGATATTTGCAGATTAAGAGCTGATGTACAAAGGGAGTCACGTGGAGCTCTGGGATTATTTCTTCGCTGCGGTTCCAAATTGTTCACTCCATCTTCTTTCCTTATCTATCCTGTGTATGAAATCCCTAATCAATAGACGGCTGTGATTTTCATTCCTCATGTCAATCCGAGTGCTTCATTTTATTTTTTTAAAATACATATGTAATATTTTCTCGTAATCTCTGTTCGGGGTGCCATTAAGGAAACGTCGGGACTCCCGAAGTTTTGATATAACATTAATCTTTGAAATGATAACGTAGCCGTCAACGAAGTTTGGTTTTCGAAATTGCTAGTAATGTCAAAGGCTTAAAATGTAAATGGAATGTGTACTTCATAAATCAGTATGAAAAATAATATTAACATTTAGTTTAAGGATAATTTCTTGGTTATAAATGTTCAAAAATCGTTTTGTGAATTCGAATGAAAATTTGAATCCTAGCTAATCGTATTCTGTACTGCCCATGTTGCCATTGGCAATGATATATGTTCGAAACTCGCTCAAAACAAGTAAACGCCAGCTTCTACCTCTGTTCTTACGGTATTTTTAGAACTCATCGACGGCAATGATGTCAGTGCCAAATAATGTACGTTGTAACTGATAGCAGGGGGGCAATATTAATGTCTTGTTGAAATCTTAGTCTTTCTTCAAGAAAGTAAACGTTGATAATGGAATCAGCTAAGAACATATGTAACATACAAAGCTAGTGACAAGTTTCCTCTTTCTTCTTCAATGCTGTAATGATAACCTTTATCCACAACTTCTCCGACGCACGTAACTCCTTTATCAGACAACTGCATTGTAACAGTAGATTGAAAAGAATATGGAAGCTGATAAATTATAGCAACGGTAGTCCAAAGAACCTCAAAGAGAGTATTCAAGTCTTTGATGCCGTTATTTTCACGACGTTGGTGGGAAATTGAGACTACGGTTATTAGATGAGGTTACGTTTGTTTCTATTCAGAAGGCATACAAGACTGTAGGAGTGTAATAGTTGCTCCAGCTCACTGAGTGAGTTTTAAAGTCGGTATGTTTAAAAAAGAGCTATGAAGGGATCGTGTTTACTGGACCTTATCATGAATCGTTTATGGACTGTAATCTCTTGTGTCCGGGGGGACAAAACGCAGGGATGGTTTTATTGGCAATTCACTTTTTATGGGAAGGATTTTGTTACAATTTTTTGGACACTGACGTGATTGGCGTATACGATTACAGGCAAACGGATCTTCACAGCGCAAGTGTTAGGATTTCTCTCAGTAGCAAATATGGTATAAAGAGTCTACCTATTGCAGTTTATGTGCGTGCTGGCAGCCATGTCAACCTGTGGTATGACTCTGAAACTGGTTTTAATTTTCTATACAAAATTGGACTTTCCCAAATTTTCGACTGTTCAACTATAGTCATTGACAAGGAATGAGCAATCCATCGCTTCTGTGACGTCCCGTTATGCAGATAGAAAACGTGAGCAGTGGATCATAAGTAACATGCTAGCAGAACGTTTGTGGTGCCACCCGTCTCGGTTTTGTGTTATGGTTTTGTAGAATATAGATGCGCGTACATTAACAATAATATGAATTTACTTTGTATGCTAATCAGTCAGGATATACTGTTCAAATGTTGGAGCCAATATAGCCAGCAAGGAATGCTTTAAAATCTTAGTCTGCAGTCTATCGAAGATCTCGCTAGAGGTCGCAGTCTTAGATGTCATTGTATGGGGCACAATAAGTATGTCTTGAAATTTTCTTTTAAATGGCCAGTACGTATATACCAAGTCACAAGCAAAAGCATTGTTACACTCGATACTATTGAACAGGTGGTGACTTTAATCATTTTATCCAAGAACAGCAAATGAAAGCTGATCTCACTCTGTTAGTAAATCCATAATGGTAAAGTTTAACTTTGATCAAACACAACATGGAAACTCACCATTCTGTGTTTTTTTTAATACAGTGTTCATCCCCGCTATTTATACATGATTTACTCTAAGTTATGTTGACTACTTAACGGCATGAAATCTGATACTTCAGCATATCTGGAAGCATGAGTAAAGAAAGGTTCGTTGTTTTAAAAAAATGGAACCTTCACGCATGCTTTAAGGCATGCTTTAATATAGGATTTTTATGGTAGTTAGATTTACAGCTGCTGTATCAACACTGTTATCTTATTACCTACGCTTTGTAACCTTACCATCAGAGTTCCCCTTTGTCCATGTGTAGTTTTCACACAAGTGCCGCCACACAGAGAGGAGGTCACCTACACGAGAGACCCCTGCCAGCGCGTTGCACGCTATCCTCATGATCAAGCAAGATGAGGAAAATTGCATTTGATTTTCGCAGGTGATTTATGAATGTTAGGTTACCTAAATAACCATGGACACTATTTCTCCATGTATAATTGATGCGTAGAAACTGATTTTCGTTTTATATACCCCTGTCTCCCGGGACTTTAGAGAACCCAAATGCACCGCTGTTTTGATTTTGGTTCTTGGGCTGCAAATTGACCATGAACGCATCGAGCTTATATCTAATTTCGCAATTTTTCTTCTTGTTCAATATCTTAAAGGACAAGGTCAACAAGTGCTTATAGGTCTGTAACGTTGAAACCTTATTGATCTGGCTGACTTGAAGGATGACAATTTTCGGGGTAGTGATGTCAAGACCCCGCCCTTTTGAAGCGTGGCATTTAGAACGAGTCAATGAGCATTCGGTCATTCAGGCGAAGTTGATGCGCACCTAACAAGCGGGCGCCAAGATGTTGTTATTATCAATGCAAGCACTACAGCTTCGCGCTCCGCTGAGCTGCAATAAAGTAATCATCCTATATACGGAGTAGATTTCCTCCGATAGTTTACCTTATATTTTTAGAAGCCTAATGCCAGAAGAAAGCATAAGCTGGAAATAAAGTCAGGTTATTCTGCTCTAATTATTTGACCAGAGAAAAAATGAAAGGTTTGCATCGTAGATACTGCAAGTAGATGCTGTGTAGTAGAAAACACAGCTGTCCGTAACAATCTTAGTGCTTAGTGTGGGGAGGGGTAATCTGTGGGGAAAATAAAGCATTGGTTTTGAAACCACGCTGTTGAATGAATCAGTAATCTCCAAGTAGAAGTGTATGTGCTTCTATTTGTTTTTGTAGGTCTTTGCCAAATGACGTGGTTTCTACTGGTGATCTCTAGAAACCTGCACAAGTCTGAAGAACATACGCCTGCTTGGATCTAAGTATTTGGCCACTGGCCTTTCTTGACTTGAAGCTAGGTAACTTTTGATGGTTTGCCAACTGAATTGTCTGCTTGAGGGGATGGAAAATTGGTACATTTTTCAATATCCTTTGGAAGTCATTTGGAAAACTAGATAGCATCTGCCTGTATAGGCCATAAGGAATATAACCTATCCATTTCCAATTGTTATTTCCATATGTTTCCCTTTGCCATTTTAAAGTTTATCTTTTTAAGGAACATTGTTCCCTCGTATCTGCCATGGGTACCTGGAGTTGACAGGGGAGACAGTTAGTAGTCGCCACGGTGTATGACTGTTTAGGTCTCCAGTTCTATGATTTGAAAGGCCGTAAAACTGGAAGGGCACGAACTCTCATTTGGAGTGACGCTAGATTACCGCTGGTCACCAAAGCGGCTGGTTCTGCTGCAGTTGAATGAGCTTGAAATGAAAGTGAACATTCCGGCTCACTGATTTAACAGGGGGATCACCGAGGGGGGCTTAAAACCTGATTCTGAAGATAAGAGCCTTAAGCGATTAGCGGGACGCCAAGGGCATATTTCCCATACTTGATGTAAGCAGTAAAAATTCCATTGAATAGACTTAAAAGTCTACGCTACCCCTGTTTTCCTGCATACATTTTTAACTGCACACAACGTCCCTTAAAATAGCTACGGTGATCAAATCTAAGTCTTTGGACGGCAATGTTATATACGCACGGTCTCCAGAAGTTCGTGTTTTGTGATCTTGGCTGACAAATAAACAGAACAGAACTCCTTCAGCCATTCACGTGGAAAATTGTTGACTCTTTGACTTAAATTATTAATCTTGGCATCCCGTATTAGCGTGTCTGTTCACGGCAGCGTAAAGTGTTAACCAGCGGATATCCGAAGGTTCTGCAGAATGTTGAGGGAATACTAGCTGGTGAATATTGGGCTGTCAAAAAACAAAATATGCCAAATGTCACTGGAGCACAAGGATGTATGCTATTCTCTGCCGTTATCGCAGACATCATCGGAAACCTCGCAGTCAGAGAAGAATTGTAAACATGGAGGAAATATTTTGACTCTGGGTGACCTTGGAACCACGATAGATTACATGAACACGTATTTTGAAGGCTGCTTCAATGTTGCGGGAATGCAAAGATCTTATCAGACAATTAACAATGCTGATTTCCAATAACCATGAACCCAGTCCGACCTCTGCTTGGTGCACGTAGTTGAAGAGGAGACAATTTACGTATTTGACGCATTCAGCATCTGGAAATTATCGCGAAAAACAGCGGTGTAATTTAAACAGTTACCTTCAGTAATCCAAGCTAGCGCCGCTAGAACACATATGCCCGAGCATAATTGAATCTCAACTGTCATTGTCTCCGAAAATGCGTCACTGTTAAGTAGAAGAAAGCATTTGTGGCTAGGCAGACTAACAATTAGACGTGTCATAACTCTGTAAATTGACGAAACATTTAATGCGAAGACATATAGTTAAAGGATTGCGATTGCAAACGGTTCGTCTCTATTTCTGAGTCTCTCCCGTTTCTTAAAGACTGTTCTGCTTGTAATGACCCATTTATGTCATGTCAAGTGCTGCCTTTATCATGGCGTTACTGCAGTGATTATTGGGGAACAAGAGCGCGTCTTCTGACACAGGGCTTGTTGCATTTACCGTGTTGATCAGTTTGCTCATGCTAATGTCAGTAGTAGACAGGCAATCTGGCCAAAGGTTACGAAGCAACTTTCTCTTCTGATTGCTTTCTCCGGTTTTCCGATGATGATAGTGCACGGCGAGGCAAAAATCAATTTCCTTTTATGGTCCGCGTCTTTTATGGTCTGGAGCATGACTGCCCAATAAACGAATTCCATATAGTTTCCATTTATGCCATATTTTCCCCAGCAGTTTTTCTCGTCGACTGACATTTTGAAATTTTCAGATGGTTGCACGGCCTGGAGGTGGAATGCGCCTCGGAAATACGTAACGGTCGTTGAACCATGCAGTATGAAATGTTAAAATATGTTTCTGATCATTATT
This sequence comes from Branchiostoma floridae x Branchiostoma japonicum, assembly GCA_013266295.2. Taxonomy (NCBI): domain Eukaryota; kingdom Metazoa; phylum Chordata; class Leptocardii; order Amphioxiformes; family Branchiostomatidae; genus Branchiostoma; species Branchiostoma floridae x Branchiostoma japonicum. The sequence continues at coordinate 8,309,172 of CM023828.1, forward strand.
TTTTACTGCTTTCCACAACATTGCAGATTTGAAGGCAGTAAATGTTAGAATAGACATCTCAGCCAGCAATATTCATTTGATTATCACGGCATCCACGGGCGCCAGTCAGACATACATATGCAGAGTTTCCTGTAATATCTGAACACTGCAAAGATCTTATATAAAAACACATCAATCTCCGTCAGATGAACAAGGTCTGGTTAAATGAAATGATGAAGTGATTTCAGCGGAAACGATGCCCTAGTGCAACCCTGAGTGATGAATGTTGTATGGAATACCCAATTTTCCACTGCGGCAAGTGACTCTCAGCACTGGGGCGACCTACCCTTTTAAACATAAACTTCTGTTTCACTTCGCTGCGGATTCTAAATGTCTCTTGCGACGCGTTGAGAAAGAAAAGGTCATGCCAGCCGCAGGAAATTTGCACGGGGAATTATATTAGGCATATTTATCGCCTGCAAGGTTCTTGCATAATGACATTGCCGAGCGGCAGTCCCCGGCAGGTGTATGGGTACTGAGATCATATCATAAACATTATATACAAATTAAAGGATAGCGTCTTCACAGCGTCAGTGCGCCGTGTGAAACAGAGATACGTGGGGGAGCAGTTGGAGGCGTCACATGCCGGTCTGTGTGGAATAATCCAGGTAAGCCTGCTCAGCTTAATTGATATATAGTGCAGCTGGTGTAACCGATGGGGGGCATAAGGTAAAGCTTAGTGTACAGTTATTCAACCAGACTGGTCCACAAGGCCTCGTAACGGGCGGCTGATGGCTGATTTAGGAGGTCCAAAGGGAAGCGGCAAGGGGGTGAGTTGGACAGAAACTCTTGCATGGGAACCTTGGGTTGATAACATAAATATTCACCCTGTATAAGATCGCTTGAAGCTTAAACGTATATTTTCAAATATTTCAAAATATACGTGGCTGAACGTGCTCAAACGGTTTTGAATGATTCGGGGGTTGTTTACCACAATGTGATGTTGAGAGTTGGTGGCTGTCATTGTAAGGGATAACCTGACTATATTTGGTACGACGGCATGAGATATATGCGTAGGTTATTGAAGCTAGCTGACGCCCAAACGTATTGTCGGTATGCCTGCATGCCTTAGGGCGAATAAAGGGCACCAGAAGCGTTCATAACACGACTTCGAACTGGAACGAAGTCTGATTGAGGAGACGGCGACCGGTGACCCCATACGTTTGGAGAATGCGGATTTCCTGTGCAATATCGTCATAGTACTAGAACTAGTGCCAAAATTTCCTTGGAAATATCAACTATTTCTTCAAGAGTTAGTACCTTAGCTTTAAGGGGGAAAAGGATAAAAGTGTATCAATGACAGCCATTGTAACCTAGTGTTATCGGGCAGGGTCTCAGGTAAGTTAATGCATTCATATGTGTGATTTAGGCATGTAGGAATCTAAGCCAGAGTATTTCGTCATGTATCAAAGCTACTCGAACTGATACTTGTGGTGAAGTTGTTTGTTGACTGGGGGGGGGGGGTTACTTGACATATTTTGTAAACAGGGTGTTTTTTTTATGATGAACGTTCATCTGTGTTGGTAGAAGTCATTATGAAACGAGTATGAGCTGTGATTTCGTGTGATCTTTTACATTTAACAATGATTTTTGAAATATTGCAGGGTGTTATGAAACGTAAACTGTTACGGACAACTGATCTATTTAAACTGACCAAAATGTCCCAGCTTGGAAATGTCTCATCCATTTGCTCTATGAAATAAGAGTCATTGCGCTTTAGATTACTGCTGCAGCAGTTTCACACACGTAGCTCATCCATTCCACTGGGTCCCACTTTCATATTCCCAGCAACATCAGGCCTTAGGGTTTCCAACGAAGGGACTTCGCAGATAACAAGTGTCCGTGTCTCATGCTTGAAACTGATGTCTACTAAACAGCTCATATATCCCCGAGGCAGAAGAACCCAAGTGAGGTGGCAGGTACAAAAAAGACAGTCGAGGAAATCTAGTTTTATTCTAACCCTTGCATATGTACACACTATATTCGTAGAATTGCAAGTGCAGAAAATGTAGAATATTTAAATCACCAATGATAGCAATGACATTGAAGAAAAGCAGTGACGAGTAGCATATTCCTGTAAATCAATACAGAAGGCACTATATGCAATATATTTTGTAAATATCAAAACCAGTACAGCTATTGATTACAACTTAAACGATCGGTTCTATAGTTTCTGCAGGAAACGAACGTTGTGTTATTTTCGCCTCATTATGTAACGGTTAAGCTCCCCGGGCAGTCTTTACCGTCAGTCTCATCTCATGTAGGCGTCCCCAGCGACAGCAGTCTTAAATCCCGACCGCAGCAGAAGCGCCGGATTTCCTGAGGGCATGCTGAACACAAAATGCCAAGATCTCTGCTCACAAATCATATCTGTCGTCTCTTCTGTAATTAGGACTGCTTCTCGGCTAGAAGGTACAAATAACGCGTTCCCTCGAGTTGAACTTTGTTCTGTGAACTAGAATCATGCCGTGGATGTCATAAATTCCTTCTTTTGGGGCCACAGATGGTGGGGGGAGATAGATGCCTTCGCTGTGCTCTGGAGACGACACAGATTGCCAGCATGCACACCATGTCTACCAAATACACGCCATACGCGTTACCTATTTTACGACACAGGATGTGCCATCAGTATGGCATACGACAAGGAATTCACCCGAGCCAAACATTAATCAAGATCTGCTTAGACCACATCAAATAAACTTCCTGCAGAACTGCTACAGTAGTACGGACGTTATGAACTTGCACGCACACAGTTCGCCCATTAGCAAGTCAGCAATATAGATAGTTGTACTTCGTACCAGGAGAAATAAAATCATACCGTGGGGAACCGAGGAATCGTGTGGAATCGATGCCTTACCAAAGTTATGGCTCGTAAATCACAATGTCAGCAGCGAGTCAGATTAATCCTTCCTGGAAGCTCTTCTCTATCTGACGTTCGGTACCATTCAAATGCCGGGCATATTGGAAGCACCATTTGAGTTGAATACATATAGACTACTGACATCTTGTAGCACCGAATGTACCTGTACCTGCAGGTAAGTTCACAGCCATCAAGACATTGAAGAGTCGAAGATGGGATACAGCCATAATGGTTTTTAATAAGAGCAAGTTGATTCCCATTGAAAATAATCTTGCACTGTCTTACCGTATATCGCACGGCAAGAATCCCGGCAGGGGCCTAGTCCTTCTTCGGATGGGATGATTTCAATTTCATAATTGCACGGAGCCATATTAATAGAACACCTGGCATGTGATAAATGGCGTCGAACAAACGCAGATAACGCATGGAAGTACGCCATAATGAAACTTGCTTTTGTGTTAAAGGTCACCATCGGTCATACGAAGTTACAGCTCCGTCAATACATGTTCTCAGAGCCATGGATCTGGAAATGTCGCCGTTATAACTAGGCCAAGGGGTGATTGGATAGAAATTAAGACTCAACCAAATAGCTTTACGGCACAGAATATTCTACCCTTGACGAGTCAAGCGAAAGTGCGTGGAGCGACCGTGGAGCGAAATAGCCGGCTTACGCTATTTGCTTCAGTTGTTACCAATTATAAAATACACCCATTGAGTTATTATTTATGCATTATAATAATTCATCAGTCATTCTTAAGAATAGACAGGAAGACAGCTGGTTCATTATTCCGTGTATTACATTTTTCTCTAATTAGCCTTAATCCAATGCTTAAAAGGTTCTAACTGTAATTTGTCAGTGTTTACAACGAAGTAATATATAATGGCAGCAAGACAAGTATTGTCAACAATTTCACGCTAAAGCTGTCGATGAGTCCCATGATACCATCTGGCTAGTCTGATAAACACTGCGTTTACTATCATCAACAAAATCATTTAAGTTTACATCTCATAGGACTTGCTTATGTCATTACGAATTCCTATCCACAATCTGCTGACAGAGATATTTTGGAAGATAATAATACGCGGGGGTATGCAAATTTAACATCTTGTAAATCCACGTTGACGCCAAGAAGCACACGGAGGTCGTCATATAAAGGGGGGGGGGATGGAACTGTTAAGTGACAGAATGTTTACGACTTACAGACATTAGGCACCCACAGGAGGATGGCGTGTTAATCCCTAATACTATTAACATATGTGTCTCCATTTTACTTAATGGTGCAAACATGTAAGCACAATAACGTGTACACAGGGTTTGATGGCTATTGGTGTAATTCAAGAACCTGTCGAGTTTCACCGTTGGTGAACAGTCCACCATTGTAATACATATAATGAGACAAAGTCAATCGTGCTTTTCTGCAGCATTGATCTGCAGAACTTATAACATGGTAGCCATACACGTCTTTCTGTTTGCTTTCTTGCCTTTTTCTTTAATAGTGTAGATGATAAGGCGACATGTTTTCGATGTATGACGCCACTAGAAGCAAGGCCCATCTAGAGATTACGAACGTAGCCTTCTCTTCATCAGTCATACACTCTGAAACTGTCACAAAGGTCCAGGCAATAGCAGTCGACTCCCTGTGCGACATCCCTACGCATTACACGAGTCGTACTTCACACACCACTTATCCCCGCATATCTCAGAGCCTCGCAGCCGTTTGCAATTCTCCATTTGTACCGGAGTGTCCATCAGCTAGTGCGACAGCCTGGAACCTTGAATCTGGTGGACGGCTACATCCTTTAGATTGTTCACCGGTGATTTCCTTGCTGTTCAGTTTGGGCAGCCCCTGGTGCGCAATTAACTTGCTTTACAGGATGCTGCTGCTGGAAGGTGTCGGTTGGGACAAGTAGAAGGCTGTTGGAGGAGATGCCGTCGTGATTCATTATCGAGGGCGTCTGTCTGCCCTTTGGTTGTAAGCCCAGGGGAGTGTGTCCCGTCAGATAGCAGACCTGCTATGAATTCTAATCCTGAACAGATCTGGAAATAAAACTTACAGAGAGTACCAGAAAAGTTGAAGAGCGACATGAAACTTACTTGGCGTCTAACTGTACTTTTCCCACTATATGTAACTATTAGTAGAAACATTTGACAACGTCAAAGGAAATTCTGAGATATATATGTTGATTTAGTTTTAGTCTAGTCGGTTGAAAGAATCGTTTGCTGATGTTTTAGCTAACACAAAGCTTTGTCTTACTGGATGAAACAATAAGAATTGACACAATGTTCCGGGGACATCCCCTATCTTTTTGGGGTTTAAGTACAACGAAAACTGGATTATTTCTTACAACGTTAGGTGACTTACAGAAATTGGTAGAATTAAAGACACCATATTTAGTGTATTACTACTAGTAAAACTGGTACAGTACAGGACCGTTCTCTACTGGACCACACACGCCATTGGAACCTTCCACATACATGCAGTAATATACTGTAACTTACGATTTTCCCCGGTTCAGCAGAGGACGAATTTTGTGATCTCCACATTTATGGCCATGTATGTCCATGCATGGCTTTACGTGGACATTTACTACACACGTTACTACCGCAGGTCCAAAATGTTTGAAAATTATTTTTCTTGAGGGAGGTATTTTCAATCGATAGGCCGTAATCCAAGATATTTGGCGCGTATTATCGTCCATTTCCCCCCTTTTCTTTAATAAAACTTGTCTTGCACTTGCTGGTTTCCTTCAGTAACTTCAAATTACTTTTGTCAGCTTCAATATGCCGTGCAAAGAAATGGGAGTCTGCAAAGAGTCAGCGGAGAGTGGAGAATGGCGCCAAATCTACGTCTACTTGATCTTGCTAGTGACACATACGACATTTTACTGCCATGCACAATCTGTATTGTTGTCATGAATATTTAGCCACGCTGATCAAAATGCATTGAAATCGATTGATTTCTCGACAAGGTCATTTGTCAAGGTCAGCAAAAAAGCCTTCCTTAACATCTTTATGAAAGCATTCATTCATTTCTTGCGTACTGAATATTAAACAGCTTGATTTCTTACAGCATTTGGGAGCTCACTTCGGCACATAATGTACATTATCGCCTCTTTGGATAAAATAACAACAGTGTCCTTTGTACTTAGGTATCCTTTAGTTAACATGACCTTGGTGAATGGGATGTCTATAAGTAGCAAGTATGTACAAAATTCTGTAGAATCTCCAATACCACTGCGTGATTTAGAGAAAGGGTATGTTTTGATTTTGGTGTCCATCTGTTCATAGGCCGGTCTTCAATAAACGTGAGTCTCAAATAATCCAAACACTCCAAATGTATGTCTTTGATGGTTTTACCTGAAATCACTTGAAACCGTTCTCAAGTTTAGAACATCTCAAAGCTTGCCAGCACCCGGGGTTATAAATTTCCATTAGTGTAGTAGAGAAATGTATCGTGGTGCCCAGGTGTGATTCCCACAGCTCGCCTAGGGACCAGTTCCGTGCGTGCTGCCATTATGAGTTTTTGAGAAAGGAATTCATCAGGCCGTCCCGCGGGAGGATTCCGCACGTGTTGTTTGCATTGTCCTCAGAACTAGAACAGACCAAATCACTCATTTCGGCTTAATCAATATGTGAATCAAATCTAACGTGTGTGATTGTCTTCTCTAGGCTTATTTTTTGCCATCCACTGTTAGCTATGTGGAGAGCATGTTTCAAACAGTTTTTCTGTTAGATATTCAATTGACCACGTCTTGGTAAAGACCCTCCCTAAGTATAATGATGTCTGATGTATTAAGGACGCTTTTTTGATATGCCAATTTCTTCTAGAAAATCGATCAATGATCTCCGTAATAATTATGTGTGAGATGTATGCTATACGCTGATGCCTTATGGCCACTCTCTGCACACATACCTTTGTGGTTTACGACAATTTGATACTAGTGATAGTGCAGGTATCCTGGGGGCAATTTTGTGTAGCCAACATCGGCTCCCTGTAATTCGTCATGTGTTTAATGGAGTGGGATCTCTTCGGAACTCAGCTTTAGTTAGAGAGCATGCAGTATAACTGAATGTGAAACCATCAAAGTGTACACTGTGCAGAGAAGCCACTATAGGTCGCTGTCAATAGAATAAAAGGTTGTTTCAAATATAGGTTGACAAGAATATCCGCCCGTTGACATTAAGATCATCCCCAGGGCGTGGTCAATACAACTGAGTCATACACACAATGGCGTGGTTATAGGGCAGCAGCGGCGTTGATTGATGGAGACGCTGAATTGCAGAACCAATGTTTATCTCCACTGAGTCAGTCTTCCTTCCAGGGTTGTCTTTGGCTCTTAGCCAGGACCTACGCCATCGAATTCTTTGTCTTAAGAATGGTATTTGTGTTACTCTTGTAATATTCAAGATTATCCACGGGGAATCGACTTTATCAGAAGATTGCACATGCTTCCTTGAGTGTGTCCGAGTAGAAAATGAAATTTCAATAAAAAACAAATAAAGAATTAAACATGTCATTGACAGATTTCTGGCTCCTGAGTATTGTATTTACTTCAAGAATACTGATCAAGTAGGCCACCTACACTGTGTGTATATTACTCTTGAATAATACAATCAATTGTCCTCCTTGTCTTCCCGATGAATATGCAGAGGTTAGCCACATGTACACTCTTTACACTCTTCATCACTAATCTTACAGTCTTCCAGAAATAGGTTGCCAGAGCTTATGATTTTGTTCTAACTTAAAGGTAATTCCGATGAGTTGTCGTGTATATTGTAAAATCGATGATTGATGACTATGGTTTTGTGTCCCTGTGCGTTATATTCAGTGATCATATCAGGATATACATGTAATTCACTGCAGCTTATCATAAGGTTCTCAGGTAAAAGTTGCTAATTCCAGTCATCTTTTCGCCGCACAGTTTCCGTTACTACTACGTCAGAGATCAATGTACAAATGCGTCATTTTAACAATTCCTTTTAAACGCATTATGTCTGTTCATGCGACAAGACAAGGATATAATAGCTGTGGCCACACCTTCCGGACTCGTTTCGTGCGGAATCAAGTCATCACCTCGGTATGCTCTTCGGTCGCGTGACGTGATAACTTGTGGTTTTTACATTGCGTTTTAAAGCCTGCATTAATCCTTTGATGGTACAATATTATTGGTAAGTATTATTGGGGCATCTGACATCCTTTTCTCTGAAAATTTTCCCTCCTCTTTCTCAAGATGTGAAATTTTTCGTTTATTTACATACGCTTTACTGAAATAGATGGTACGCTCTGTAAATAAGTCCTCATGGATGTGTCTATACAATTATCAAAAGAAAATCACTTGCAGTTAAAAGAGAGAGAGAGAACTAAGCCCCTTGGGCATGTACAATAGACCCTTTTCTCTTATTGACAGTACCGCAGCAACTATTACGTAAGCTAATACATTTTCCCCACATGTCTTATTGCTAGTTCTCCGCCATGGCTCTCAGTCTCCCCTAGAAGCCATGACTTCTACTTAATTCCAGCGTCGTCCTCTCATTATCTTTGACAATCTCAGTTATGACAGCGGCTTCCACTGGCGTCAAGCTACATTAGACCTGTATGGTGCTTTATTCCGTCTTATCGAGATGCTCTGATAAGAATGACGGAGGGCACAGGAAAGGCGAGGATTAACTTTCACGAGTGCACAACTCAATGTGCCAGTTTTATGACTCCATGACAGGAGTTTCTTTACTATCACGACTGGCCCGTCGGCACGCCGCCCTCTCGTGACCAAGATCTAGCGGTGCTTCTCCTCAATCCAGTGACAGTAATCTCTCGTACCCACTTCTTTGTTGGGCCGTCGTTATGTTACGGTGAAGCCTTTGATCTAGTAGCATATCAAATAGTGTGATCCGTACCGTGGTCATCAAAGAAGGGAAAGGAAGATGGATCTCGAGCTGTACATGTACAAGTACATTAAGCCACCAGTGCTATCATAGTCAGTAAAACAACATTTTTTGAGTCATGTACCCACGTCGCCACGTGATCATGTTGCTTCCATATTTGGAGTAACAGTTATTGGATTCTGCATTGTATGGTGTATTTACGTCTAATGATGAGAAATGAGGAGATTATTCCATTATTGAAGACAAACATTTCACAACAACTTGTAAGCAATACAGTAGATTATATATGGCTCCCATGGGGTACATTATTAGCTACCCTTACCATTAATCTGTCTTACAAAGACAGGATACTGGTTTCAATGTGTGGAGGATGTTAGCCTGTGTTACGCAATCTCTCGCTGTCTCTCGCTGCCCCAAGAGCTTGTGGCTATACATCTCTAAGTCACAAAAATCATTCCCAATCCCAGAACTACCAATAGGAGCTCAGGGCTCTTTATCATTATGAAAATCAGCCTAATAGGAGCTCAGGACACTATGGCAACAGTCTGACAATAATTGGTCCGATAATAAATGCACAAATCAACAGGATCAAAATTACCTAATTCTCCTGACATAGAGGCGCTGGCCATCAAGCTTCTAGGGGTCTGGCCAATGGAAAGGTTGCCAGAAGCGTGATGTACTCAGGCTAGGTGGATGTGAGCCTAAAGATTTTGGACAGACCGCCTGTGCTTCTGGAGACGTTTTCGTGCCAACGGTCTATGGATAGTGACCGTGATTAACGACTTAGTAAACCACAGGGTATTACGACACGTCAGCATCTCTACCGACCGACCTGCCATAATTGTTGTGTTAATCCCATTGCGTGTGTGTATAAAAAGAAGGAAGGAAACGTCCGGTGTTTGACGAGGAAACCGGTCAGAAAATACAGCGGCTTAAATGGAAGGATTAATTTTCATGGTTCCCAAGAAGTAAATAATATTAACCACATTAACGGATCAGTGAAGAGATTATGATCGACTTGTAAGTAACACAACAGAACGAGCTAAGATGAATGAGACATAAAATAGTTTTGACATGTTGCAAGGAAGATAACAGTACATGAGTTTCATGTCATACAAAAAACTGTCAGCATAATTTGTTCTGGAAAACCTGATTCTGTCAGACATCCTAAAGCATGGCTCTCTTCCGGCATATATACATATGTATGTATGTGTGTATTTTCCAAAGTAGAAAAGGCACTTTGGCTCGATATCCTTACTTACACCCCAATTCTTAACCACCCGACGGGCAACTGGAAGTGGTTTTATCTATGATAAATTAAGCTCAAAAAGCAAATATTCTAGCAAGGATACGAAGCAGATGTGTTGAACAGTTACCAAAAAATATTCCTAAATGTAACTACATAATATTCATTAAATCAACTTGTCTCAACGTAAATCTTGTCAGGTACAAAAGAATAAATGAAAAAAAAATGGATGTCGAATAGTTCAGAACGTTGAAATGATATCAACCATGATACTGACATTATTATGTTTCACTATTATTCATGACATTCTCTTGGATAGAATAGATCTAGAATTCAATAGCTGTTGGGTCTGTTTCTTTCACTATAATTTTTTCTTATCTTTCTACTCCAGTTGCATCGTAGATCTGAAGATGCGTATTTCGTAGGTCCAAAGCTCTTGAGGTGCATTTTGCACGGTTACATGATGTAAGGTCTCGTGACACTATCTATCCCCCAGCAGACCGATAACCTTACAGAAGCGGATGGCGTGACTACGCGTGCGCCCCCTGTCATGGTGGATCAGTCACGCCAGGCCTTAGAGACACAGATTCTGGCCCACTCCACAAAAAATAGAAATAGAGGTATGTGCTGACTTCCAGGCTTCATACATAACGTTAGTTTCCTTGTCAAAATATATTCAGTAATAAAATCCTTTGCAACAGAAACTGAGGCATGCCTATGGAACTAGAAAACGAAGAAATATACAGCCCATGCATGGGACCTGTTTATTTACAACATTTATTTAGTAAGTATCTGTAAAAGATGCCAAAAGACAAAAAAACGAGCTAACACCTATCTAATTTTTTTCACTAGTAAGAAAATTGACATACCTTCTACTAGTGAAAAAATGAGCTAACACACTTCCAACTCATTTTTAATGGTAATCTTCTGAACAAAAAATGAGATGAATAGGAAGGGCTGGTAGCATGAGATAGACGGCCCTTTTAAAAAGTTTATAGCCGAAGATATAGGTCAGCAGAATACTAGTAATTCCTCTGGCTATAAGACTCCACAAGGATGATTCTTGTAGAGCATCTTTGAAGGCAGGGATTGCTTGAGCATTGTGAGGGAAAGCCCTAACTATAATTCCCAAATCCAGACCATGTAGTAGCAACAAAAAGTTTCAAAACTCTGCAAAATGTTTGCACCAATGCAGCTGCGTGGTTAAAGCCCAGGAGATGCTATATGTCTCGGTGTTTAACGATGTCACATGTTTGTCATATGTTAAAGAACATATAATCACATACTTAAGTGAACAAGAGGGTTAAAGTTGGCTCAGTAACCTGAAAGTAAAAGCTAGAACTAGAAGCATCACATAATGTTGAAGTAGCAGCTCTGGTACTTTGAGGTACATGTAGTGTACGCGGAGGGAACGCAAAATTTCCACTTCCATCGTCATGCCTACTGACCTATTTCACCAGTCAAGAATCGAGCATTGGAGAACAGGCAGAGTGGAAACGTACATGTAATTAGAAAAGCAGAGCTGTTCGATGGATTTCATCACCCCCTCTGCACCCAATGCGGCGACTAGTCATGCATTCCTTTACAGCTGGCACGGAAAAATGGCAAGATTGGGATATGATTTGACCCGGGTGGGATGTGAGCTCCTTCGTAGATAACAATTACTGTGTCGAATTATGTGCATCCAGTCGCATGAAGTCTGCTCATTTGTGTGTGCCTGTAAAGTGTCTCCTGTAAATTAGTAATGTAAACGCTGATACCGTGGATAAGGCTAGGCAGAACCTTCTCATCATGAATATTCAGAACAAGGTGTTTTCGGCTTATATACTACTTCATGAGGGGTATATTTGGTGCTGCATTATTTTGACAATTCCAAACGTCATTGTGATCTAGTGTGGGGGTGTTTTGCTGTAATTTCCAGTTACAATGGCAAGGACGTATAGTTATAAACTAAACGATCTTGAAACCTTGGACGAAGTTCAAGGTATTTGGCAATGTAAAGTTCATATATTACATATTCATGGGGATGCCAAAGGCTTCACACAAACGAGCATCAATATTTTCACATGTATTATTGGTTGAGCTTTATCTAAAAAAACTCTTATTCCCCGTTGAGAAAATCTGTTGGATAATACTTACTCAAAGGTAATAGCAATTGCAACAGTGACAGAATATGTACACCAGCATCGCTATTCAAAATTAGTATGTTGACGTTTGACGTTCATGATCAGCACTGAGAAACCTGGCCTGATTTGGCCTTCCTCAGAGATCGATACAGTGACTCAGATCTATCTTTTAGCTTCAGGCTCCTCGTCAGCTGAAGACTTACCTTGTTCAGCATTCTTACATAACATGTATCACCAATGGAATATTTTGTAATCACTGCCTCGCACTAGACATTAGCAAAAACTACTTAAGGACTTAGCCAAACCCATACTCTTAACAACTAGTGCTATCGACCATCCACGCACAGCACTATATCTCACATCGACTTCCCATCCTCAACTTTCTACCAGTCTAATTCGCTGCGAAGTCTGCAAACCAGAAGGCGCTCCGATTCCCCACACCCAAACGTGGACCTGCCCTTTCTCTTTATCACGTAATATTGATCCGCCAATTTCGCGTCCCAGATCTCCCCTTTCGGTATCGGAGAGTTGTGAGTACGTTTATTAGTCCTGCCGTTGCCATAGCCTCGTCTGTCCGTGGAGACGTGCCCGAGCCTTATACCCTGATATGTCTTGACATTCTGCAGGTACATTAGAGGACCTGCGAGCTGCACTTAATGAAGAGGCTTCAGAAGTAGCTCCTGGAGGCACCAATTACGGAGCTATCCATAGAAAAGGTAGGTAACATGGTCAAGTCCATTGGTGTGTCCGTCAGATTGTTTTCGAGCAGTGGTACGCTCTGGGTACATGGGATTTGCTATACATTGATACAATCTTGTTATCATGGATTGTCTTCATGAATATAGTAAGAACCTATTTATACATTGCACACCATACGTTTTTGCTGTGTTTTAACATGTATTTGAACTATAGACCTCGGGCAGTTTTTTCAGCATATCCTTATTGAAATATCTTTATACAAAAAGGTGTTAACTGTTGCAATGTTTTAAGGAACCAGTTATGTTTTCGCTTTGCTTCTTATTTTTACATGTTGAAGGTCTTTCGCAGAGATTTTCTTGATTCTTGTGTATTTTTAGTAAGGTTATGGTAAAAATGTGGGATTTCTTCTTGACTTCAGTCCCCCACCCCCAACAACCATTCTTAGCACGTCTGTAAACCAATGAAACATTCCAATCACCAACCAACGAGTTAATCTCCACCATCATCTTCCGTAATGCTAATGATGAGTACGACCACAAATTACATTAGCAATTTTAAGAAGAATTGATCCACCTACAGCCCCAACATATCTTTGCCATCACTTTACTATTCCGACAAATTATAGGTAGTCTATGTCGATATTTCAACAGAATAAAACCTGTTTTTTCGAATTCAAATCCACGTAATAAGATGCAAATCGATCTAATGTGAAATACCTTGCATGATCTCAAAGACGACCGGAATACATAATTGCCTTTGTCAGTTCATCCGAGAAAGTTTTATCGTCGTTTGGCCCATCTGCAAAATCTAAAACGAATCGACCTCTATATTTCTTGAGTGATTAATTTCTAATGTACCTCCTGTCCTTGATCGTTTGTACATGTGTAAGGCAGCCCATTAACCAGAATCGCATGCAAAGTCTTACAAGCCATTGTGCGAAGAACATATTGGAAATTCTATTCAGGGCCCCAATAATTTTGGATTTAGTAATCAGCCCGCATAGTATGCCTCAAGTAACAAATCATCGATTCACTGGAAGTCAATAGATGTAATGTGTCGGAAAGGTCTCCTTGCATATGTATCCAACACCTTGTATCTCCTCAACGTGAACAGGAGAATTGAATCAGATCTTCTAAAGCAAGACGTAAAGCACGGCATTGAATGAGATGCCTTAAATAGAACTAATAAATGTGTAAAGGAATGTTGCGAAATTCAACTTTCATCTCCAATTACAAAAACCCATTACGTTCTTCCTGTGATATTTAAAAATGTTGTCACGGGCGCCAGTGCGTTTGATATTATATGATCTCCATAGAGTCATATTTTGGCAGCTTGTCTGGCATCCAGCTTGTCTGGCAGATACGGCTCTTGGCATTGTACTTACTGTCTTAATCACGCGCCATACTTCACTTTACTGATTTTCACAAATTCTGATTGTGGAAGACTGAAAATGGCTAGTTTCCCTCTATATAACTGCCAAATGAAAGGCACAGACATATTGGTAAACTGACATAGCTGGGATTTATTAGGCTGATTGCCAGGACAACAAAGGTCCGTAATGCCCTACATACTTTTATCACACTACACGAATCAACTCAAAAGGTCGATAGGAATCCTCACATCTATATGTTGCCTTAGGTGCCTGTGATGAGTCCAGAGGAAAAGTCGATATTCCGTAGCCTCAGAACCTTTGTTTCTAAGGCAACGTAAACTCCCAATCTGTTGTAATTAGGGAGGCGCGGTATTCTCTTCCCTGCTATCAGGACGCCATGGCTCATCAATGACGAAGGTCTGCCGAACAATGTGGGATTCAGTACTGCAGAAACTAATGTGGCTAAAAAGGGAGGATCATACATACCACTGCACCGTGTATGACCGCATCTTGACAATCCGTATGGTTTCGATTATAGTGTCACAAATGGGCGTTGCAGTGGTTTGCTTGCTCCCATTACAAAACTAGCTGTCTCAGCCCTTTGCTCTTGGAAAGCTGATGCCATCTCATGATGAGAGGAAATGGATTTTCTTCATTTATTTTACATGCCAGGGTTCTTAACCGCGGGCTATTTCTCTATATGTCTGCGAAAGGTTTGAAATAAAGTTAACTCATCAAAAACAGTGTTGTATTCGATCATAAAATATCGGTGACTTTATTTTTACAATCAGGTTATGTAACTGCTGCTCATTGGCTTGTTACATTTTCGTCATGTTTGAGAGGTACAAGTACCGACAACACTAGTGCCAAAACAAGAGAATTTCATCCTGGTAAAGTAAACAATTATCATAATAATCACATGGGCCAGATAAGGTATGAAGCAACCCTTGATTTTGCTGTTCTTTGATTCTTGAATTTGCAAACTTGACTGGGAAGTAACGCCTCCCCGGATTGCATCAGCAATCTCTGGATAATGTGAATAAGAAATGCAAGGTAATTTCGTGCCAATTATGTATTGCAAATATTCTTACATAAGGTATACTACACCTCGTTATTAACTGACATAAAAATCTAGCTAGTATGCAATAATTGGCAGTCGCACGGAATTGCACGGTACTGTAGTAAAGTGGTATTGAAATAAACATGAGCATAAAGGTAATTCCATTTTACTATTTGGGTTTTATAAAGCTATTTAAGTATCACAAATACCGCCCGCGTACCGGTGACTAGCCATATTTCAGGAGAATATGGCAGATAAAGAGAAGTGAGCTACCTATTTTGCATTTGCCTCCCTACAATGTACCTATGCAGAAGTACGGAGTTAGCTGGTTCCACAAGATTTGCGGCGTCCTACGCCAATTGGCAATCTTGGATTCCCCGTGGCTTCTCGGGGCTAGACTCTGAAGCAAAGCGAATGAATCTAAAATCCTTCGGCAGTGTTTCAAGACATTTAATCGGTCTTCCTTATTCCAGGACTTAGACCGCCGCATATAGCCCATTTGGGATCACTTCTATGTGTCTGGCTCAATCTCACCATACATCATCTTGGATTTACGGATGGTTGTTAGGAGCCATAAGCGGTGGTGTCGTGGACATAATGCTTGCAGGGGTTTTCTACAAGAGGAGTAAGTGTGTGTTCTTAGCTGGGTTTGTGTCAGTAGCACGTTCTGTTATCGTTTTTACGCTGCTAAAATCATAAGATTATGCAAAGTCTCTTGTAGCACTGTTCACATACAAGGCACTTGGTATGCGATATACGCTGCTGCTTTGCATAGTCTTTATTATTATTGCCTCAAAGGATGGTTGATATCTTTTTGTCATTATCAAACACAATTATCGTATATGGGTCAACGGGTCAACCATGACTTCATCATATTAAAAAAGAAGTAATGATCCGGTTATCAAATTTCTAAAGATAGGCTGTGAGTGATTTTACAACAAGGTATACTATTCCAGGTAATGCTTTTAACGTGTCGTTTTGAGTTGTTATAACTTTTTGTTGCAGAAGATTAGGACGGTTTATGTCCCAAAGTGACTATAATAAGCACGATTACGGGCCAAAGTACCCCGTAAAATGGCAGAAAAGAATCTGGTAGACCGAAATTTGACGGTAATTTGTCGGAAAATTCGATTAAGGAGAGCAATAATGAAATATTGATGCCGGCAGAAATAATTGAAACAGGCGTCGCTATACGTCTAGTAGGCCTGTGACGGATCCAGTGCAACCAATCATTAATCTTCTACCTCCACCTTTATTCATTTTTGTTATCTCACCCATGACCCTCATTCTGATAATTGCGGTGAAGAGGTCATCTGGTGGCTTGTACGCTACGTCGTAGGAAAACTGATTTACGCCAAGGTACCTCATCCTGACACCTTAAAGAAGACATTCTTCACACGTCATGCATTCTGTCTTCAAGTGTTATCGCAGATAAGCAGTCTAATTTTGCGGATTTCAGTGTTCATAGACATTACTTGTTGCATGTGGAAGAAGTATCTTGGATTTAAGATCTATCCACTTCACAGGCGGCGTACTGAGCATGTGGGTGTTACATAAGGTTATTCAGAACTACATGTAGCAACAGCCTAATGAAGCTACAAGTACCAGTGCTCCTGCAAATTACAGCGCTGTAGCATCAATGGAAAGCTAGCGACATTTGTGGTAAGTTTAGAGTCACTAATGGCCGTTGACGGTCTGACTCTCAGATTTACCTTCCCTTGTCCATCATATCCATATGTGTCGAAGGATAAACTCATTACGTCATTACGAACCATATGACCAACACAAAATTTAACTTTAAGCGACTGATATTTTCTGGCAAGTTAAAAACAAATACATAACAGTGACGGGTAAACGGCTCCATCTTATTGTGGTTAACATGGACTTTCAGTAGTTCCCAGGTGCATGAGTGTTTCTAACTGGAGTCATTTACCTTTCCGAGGAAAGAACCACGACAACATGTTCGGGAGATGATGTGTAAGCTGAAAGACGTGATACGAATGCCATATAGATCTTGCGTATTATTAGCAATTGAAGCATCACACAGAATACGTGTTTTAAAGAGTGGACATGGGGAGATGCGGTGTTAGTTTTAGTAGCATCAATATTATTTGTGTTGAGTAAAATACATTTAATTGTAAGCATGGTAGAATATTGTTTAGAAAACATTGTTGGCGTTGATGTGTAAAAATCAACTTCTGCTTCAATTGATTTTATGTGTTAAAGACGGTGATATCTCGATTTATACTTGAAGATTTATCTAACATAGCTGAGATTGCTCTGGCGGAAACAAATACACGGTTTAATGCTAAATTTGTGGAAATCATTTTGGGTACGAAGAGAAATAAGATGTAAGATTTAACATTAAAAAAATGCGAATGCCGCACTTCGACGTCCCTGATATGTGATGGTGTCGAATGTCTGGTGACTTCAATATAACCTGAATCAGTGACATTTTTGCTACCTTATATAATAAGAAAACTCGGATCGAAGATTGAATCCCGCCATTGGCAGGTCAATTCTAGAGCACACTCATCTTGGTGAGGTTGATGACTATCTAAATTAAGAGGTCATTGACCCATTAGCAACTGACCATTCCCATCCAAGGAACTACGCCAAATGCACCGTCAGGAAGATTGACGAGTTCTCCGATGGACAAAGCCAGGAAGAGATGGCCATCAACTACGAATGACCCGAGGAAAACATATTGTGTGGTTAACTGTCATAGCATTTTCCCCCTATTTTTTTGCAAGTTAACGACGTACGTGTCGTCAGTAACGACAGCTGATTATACTAGCGGCATGTCATACAGACTTTTGTTTCAATATAGCTTTGACTGCAAATTGAGTACTGCCATTGGCAGAGCCATGTCGAAGAAGAGTGTGTCAAGGTTTATGACCTTCTACATCATGAAGCCGTTGAACCATAAGCAACCGACTATTTCCACCTTGCAAAACAAATTTATTCGTCTCTCTAGTTTTGAAAACCGAATGTCTCAGCCACGAGGTGACCAGAACATCCAAGTACATTGATCAACGGCCATGTGATTTTTGTCCCATTTGCTATGTAGTAGTATTGATCAGTCGTATGTCATGCTACCTTTTGTGAAGCCTACTCTAATTAAGAAGTGATCTCTGTGGTGAGATTAATGACTTTGTGCATCAAACGGTCATTGAACCTTTATGTTGTACTGACCATTTTCACCCGGACTAGAGTTCAGCAAATCTACTCGTTTTACTCGTTTAAGCCTGGTTCAAAAACTTTTCTTCCACTGCTGCGTACTGCTATTTAGTTTTAAATTTTGGCAAGCCTAAGTTACCAGTAACAATATGTAAGGCGCTTTGGGTACTGTTATAAATTAGCCTACATCAGGCCCTGGAGCAATCGTGAAAGTTTGTGTAAAATGTATCCAAACCGAGATAAGATTGAATAACTACACAGCCAAACTCTACATTAGATGTCTCGATATCAGATGTCTTGAGGCTACGGACGTGCAGAAAATATATATATATAGAAGAATGCGAACGATGCCGTTTTAGATATCGATAAAAAATACTTGTTTTATTAGGTTTTATCATCCAAGTTTGTAAATAACACAGATATGCAATGATCAAAATCACACACAATGTGAAGGGCGCACAATGTGAAGGGTATAGAGTATCAACGAGGTGACTAGCTAGCCTCCCTGTTAATCAACACAGACTTGCTGCTGTATGGATTTTCAATGTTAAAAACCATCAACGCAGTGTATAACATATAAATATGATATAACTAAATCTACTATATCTACATCCTCTCGTCAATCAGTTATAGAAGTCATTCTTGTTCTATCAGCGTTATTTATAACCTGGTTAGCATTAGTATTATCTAATTGTCTTGGGTTGGTGGGACTTCGGCGCACTGTTATATGTCAACTCACTGTATTTATTGTATTTTGTTTTGTGGCGTTGTTAAAATAAGTTTAATAACTTAAGTGCAGCAGCGCCACACTGTTCTTGTTCTTGTATTGTTATGTGTTGATGAATAAAAAAAATCTATTATATATATGGTTGAAACCAATTGCATTCCACCAATGCAAAAAAAATACACGGTAGATCTGTAATCGGTGTAATTTATAGTGTATACCCCAAACCCGTTACTTATTATTAATGTATTTCATCACATTGCCAGGTGTGGCTACATTATTATCTGAATTGCAAATCAAAATCTACAATGCAGGCGACAAGTGCAATGACATGGTTGGGTGATTAGAACAGGAATTTAGGTCATTCTTTGCCTTGCCTCAGGTGCACGACAAGACTATGACGATATTAAAGCTATGTCAGGGCACACGCCGGTAACGTTTCATACCGAAAGGGCATTAATATCTCGTGTTTCGGCGTCACAGTTCACAGGCGGTCTAAAAATATCTGCGCTAAGATTAATTACAGAGTGGAACTCGATGTTGTTTCACTGACCTGTCAGGCACGGCATGTTATTCATTCGCGATTCGTGCCAGCGAAGCCTGTATTTATGACACTCGTGTCAGTACACAGACATATCATATGTGTCGTCTTCGCAATATGCTCACGTCAGGGTATGAAACCATTACGGTACCGTGCAGTTGTGAAGATAGAGCAGCGGATTAGAACTAGTGGGTTATACTGTCTATAGTCCCAGTTTAAGTAGTAGTATAGCTAAGATTGTAAGTGCATCCAAATCAAGTAATGTATACAGCACGATGGCGATGTTGCTATTTTGAGAATTTTCCCATGAAGATTTTTATGTTTTTTTCAGCAAGTAATATTTTTGGACAGTCATTCGGTACGTTACTGGTGAATAAAAACATTCTTGACGATTCAATGCTGCAAGAGGAAGGCGTGTGGAACGAGATAGTTGTAATTGCTAGAGGATGTGCAATTGAAGCTGAGACATATGCCGGGGTATAGCTAACATGGGATTACCCAGCAAGGGCACAGAGGATATCCCTACAATCGAAACCTGTCGGCCACTAAGTCAGGTCGTTGCGTCCGGGTATTGTCCAATTGATTTTTGAAGAAACCCGAGGTGGTCGAAGACACAGTATTGTTGCCTTAAGGTAGAGCCTTTATTGTGGCAAAAACGGCGAGGTTTTAGTTATATGAAGTATCTCAATTTATGTTTATTCCATCAAATACGTCTGAGAAATGTTTAAACAGCAACTACAACGAGGAACGGACGTGGGCGTAACCACTGCGGTAAACTTATGTGATGGGCTGACTCTATCAGATAAGGTAAAGTCAACTGTGAACCCTTCAGTATATTTCTGGCGTCATCCGCATCCTGTCAAAGTTTGCCACCCTTGGGTACATTACAACAAGCCTCAATCACTGCGGAAGGTGCTTCCAGAAGCCGATAGGGTCACGCACTTATATATCTGCCGCATTTTATCTTAAAGATCACTTGTTCGAGCAATATTCCTGGGTGCTCCTCTGTGTCATAGTTACGAGCCCGAGGGATATAACAGCTCGTAGAAAGTATAACACTAATTTCTTCCCGTCAAATTCACTGCCAAGTTATCATTACCCTTGGTCGTTGCCGTGGGGCAGAAAGTATTGCTATCGTTCGTGCACGGGTGAAAGTTCCAGAGGCAAATGTGGAATGAGAAAGTTCGCTAAGTATCGATTGTGCCTGATCAACACCACAAGCAGACGGTGCATTCATTATTTAGTATGCAAATGTTTATGTGGAAGTTAAGGGGCCTTAACGTGTCCGATGGACTGTTACGATGATTTGCCACTCGTGCATACGCTTCTACGACTTGCGATTATTAGCTGGATGCAAATGCATGTTCCTGCCAGCATCTCGAGCGGAAGGCTTACAGGACAAATGTGCCGTAGTGCGGTGATGGATGTATCTGCGCCATAGACGTGCTGCGTTGATAAGGATCTAGTCCATTTCTGCCCCATTCTCCGACACTAAGCCTTGCCAACTTTGTAATCTAGCATTATCCTTAAACGTTACAATTACGGCAATTGCCAATTTTGATAGGGCTAGACGCATTTTCGTCCTTCCGTTTCTTCAAATTACGATGGTACCCATTAGGTGGTTCTAAGGAAACAGACGTGAAGGGTGATTGAGAAGCAGTGGGTGGTGTAACGGATGAGTTAAATGATGCCGGCGGCCCATATCTCACTCGGTCCCCGCCGCTTCTGGACGTGGCGTGGAGGTGGTATCAACTTTCCTACAGCGCGTGGTGTCGCTACACAATGTCTCTATTGTACTCGCATGTCCTTAACCTTCACATACAGCTTTGATCACCATGCCAACGTTTTGATTTATCATTCCATTCTGTTGCAAGTGATCTGTTACTTTTATTTGTATTGGCTGTAGCAAGACTCCCCAGTATTGTCAATGTTCATCAGCTCCTATACCTTGTGTATGCAACCACAAGATAAGGCACTATAACGGCGTCTACAGATTTTTTAGCTTGGTACGTATGTCCCTATCTCTTTGGGGATCTAGGAAGGAAGCTCCAGTTGCATCGAGGTTGATCGGACAAGAACATACCGTAGGTGTATTATGCCATTTATCCCACGTCGGTAGAATGAAGAATAAGTACAGCTTGCTGTGAGTTATACCCGTGTTGCTTTTAGGGGCTACAGGCTCCCTCTAATGATCTCTTCAATCTTACAGCCTGACTATCGTTACTAGATGAATAGCGATAAGTACTTCCTGTGATCGTATGAGGAACGCCGTTATCCTGTCTTGAATAAAGGAGAGGTCGCGACTGATTGGTCGTCCCGCCTGGACGTATGATAACGTCGTCTGACGCCTCTCTCCGCCCCAACCTAGCTTTTTCCCCGCTCAGATGCAATCAGGCGAGATAATGACTTTCCCTGTGGACTGGACCTTCACGAAAGGAAAGAAAAGCATATTCCTCTTTACTTCAACTTTGCCGAGTCAAAATCATTGTACCTTGGCTAAGCCTCACCTCATGTGAACTGATAAGAAAGGTTTGACATAGACACCTCGTCTTGCCATTGATGATAACATAGAAATGTTCTCTGGAAAGTATCAGATAAGGTTTTTCAGATGGGAACTTTCATTAGAGTTGTGAAGCTTCTTGGTTTTAGTCTGTGGTCTACCTTCCAACCTTAACGGTAAAGGCCATGTCAGCAATAAACTGAAGCTGCTCATGATAGGGACAGGGAATGATTGACGTTAGGCAGGCGCTATCCGGGATTTGGATCGATAACCCCGCGCACCATTCTGCTCATTAATTATTCACACTGACGTGGAAAAATGGGTTCGTGCAGAATCGACTTAAAACTTTGACATCTGTGAGGCAAACGAAAGCTGTCAGCACCGGTCCCAGCCATTCTTCTTCCTTCTGTTTACGCTGACAGCGACGTAAATTGGAGGTTTCCTCCTATTCAATTGGTTACCTCACCGGAACCCTGTGGGTCGTATTCTTCCCTTATCGATCCGTTCCCCTATCCCAATTTTCCGCTGTAAATCTAATTGTATAACTGCCAGTGTCGACAGGAAGATGGGCCAAATTTGAATAAATTATCTGTGCCGATGATTGGGAATTCCGGGTGCGTTGCAGCGGCGTCTCTTCCGGTTGTCTCCCGGCGTTCGAGTGAAATGGAAACCCAAACTCAGCGGCGTTGGAAGCGAACTGCGCTGTCCCGTAAGTATACTGTCGTTCTTATTGAAATGTTAGGCAACAGGGGAGGGGAAAAGGTAATATTACGGCGGCGCATTGGTCAGACCGTTCATAAACCATTTCGGAGTGGGCGGGCGGCCGGATTTCCTACGCCTGTGAAAACATAATCCGTTTCCCCGCACAATTGCCTCCAATTTCCGAGTGATCAAGGGCCAGTGTGGGGCACATGTATCAAGTGAATCCCGCGCAATTACACGAGACTCTCGGCGAGATAGCTTTACGAAATCCGTGCAATCGTTCGCGGTGGCTTTTCTACTTCTGCGTGGCTCGCATTAACGGTTAGGTTGTGTGGTGCAGCGCGCGGTTGCGTGATTGAGAATATGACGCCCTCCATGCCGAGTTTTGTGCAAAATGAGCCGCTACGGTGAGTTTCTTAGATACTTTTGTCACCTTAGATACGCTGCAGTCCAATGTGTATACGGTTCTTGATATGTGCTAGAGATACGGGAACGTGGTAGAGACTGTGCCATTGGCCCGTGTGACCCCGAGTTCTTCCTTTATTGCGGATTTCTACCTTAACACCCCGGTAGCATCGACGAAGCTGTCAGACCTCATTGTGGTTTTCCTCAATCTCCTCCTGATGTTAAAGGGGCCCTGGTGTAGCTAGTGGGTAAGGGCGATGCCTTGTACTTAGCATGTGAGACATATATACCCGCAGTATAGCAATGCAGGGTCTGAAATGATCACCAAGCCTTGCCACCAGCTACAGCCTTGGCCCCAATCTAATATAGTATTCTCAGGAGTGCGGGCAATGATATTTGAGACGAAACGTGCTCTAACCAATTCCTTCGTCTCCAGTGCGATAACGACTGCAATATTTTTGCAGAACTGATACCGCGCTGTGTGTGTAGCCATTCTTGATTATCAGGAAACAACTGTACAGGTACAGACATGCATTCGACAGTCATAATGTACCGGCAGCAGTCTTTGTATGTACACAAAGACAAATGGGTTCGATGTATCCAAAGGTCATTGCTACAAGTCATAATTTGATCATACCCGTTAGCCGAGGGCGTCTTCGGAATCAGACATTTGAGTTGATTTTGTGGAACCGTAACCATAGTTATATATATATATGAACAAGGCGTGGCCTAGGCTACCGAGTTCCAATGGGGTCCCTACAGTTCTTGGGAACCAAGTCTTGAACTTATGTTGCCTGCATTGTGAAGCTTCAATATGATTATTCAACGCATAGTTTAGTATTGTTGATTCATCCAGCTAGTTTTGTCAGATATCCATTGTTAGACATAACAGGAATAAGACTTCTCTTAGTATGATTCTCAAACTAGACAATGCACAATGTATGTTTATTCACTACCTATAGGTTTATTCGCCACCTATCTGTATTGCCCAACGTATAAATCAGATTATGTTTTTGAAGATGGCAAAGTCAGAAGGTGAATTTTTCCAACCACACCAGTGCAATACTCGTTAATGCGTATTGATTCAATGATTCAAGGTTGTCAATCCCCACGTGAATACAATGAACACAATGGATTATCAATTTTACCCACCAAAATACATTTATCAGGATAATGGCAAATTCAACATGAAAATCTATGATGATTTTTGTTACATTTAAATATTTTTAACCGCGTTCAACTATCATGTTATCTCTATATTGATGATCTACGCGCTTGCATCAGATCTACACCAAACTTGCCGTATCAGGGCATTGTATTTACGACACGGGACTTTCTTTCAATAATGTATGTGAAATCCCATATGTGAACAAATTTGACCTTTGGGTCATCAATTGACATCCCTTGTCCGTCGTTCGCAATAATAATCGATTTCGAGCAAAAATATAAAACCGGAACGCAATAATTCGAGACTGAAATAGCATGTTGGTATCCCCAAGGTATCATCCTGGGGACAGCTTGAATCACATTGCTGCTGATCAGCAGCGTTGTATTGTCATTTTGGGCACCAGCTACATGTAACTCAGTATTGGCTGTCACAAATTGAGTATAGAACCCGGGAGATTCCAGAACATATCTAGTTAAGCAAAGGGCTTGGCCATTTTTTTCCAGAACTAATAGAAGACGAAGATCACTTTCTGATTGTATGTCCCAAGTATTTTTCTTATATGCGTACAATGTATGTCACTATATACACGTCTATCACATTCTATACCAGGATTTCTATTCATGGATTCAGATAGCAAATTTAAGTACATATTGACATGTGGCAACCTATGCATTGTAAATATAGGGCAATATTCAAAAAGATGCCAAAATGCAAGAAAGCAGAATTTTCAACCCATACTACATGGTCTTTGTAACCCCCCTGTTCCACTAGGACGGCGTTCTCGCTGCGACTTGAATTGAATTTGCGTAGCCCTTTATTTCATAATTTCAATATTATGTAAAGTGTAAAAGTATGACTGAAAAAACAACAAAACACACAAAGCGTAAAAAGATTCGTTTCTTAATCTTTGAAATTCGTTGAGCGCTCTGTAAAAATCTTAGATCGTAGAGAGAGCGCCGTCCTAGTGGAACGGGGGTGTAAGGTAGATTAGTCTCATAGTATGTTTGACATATAGCAGTAATGCCATACGTTGTACGTTGTAAACCTGTCGTGCAAGATTGCTATTGCTGTATAACATATATAACATATAACAGTTGCTATACACCAACAGCTGTGTAAACTAGAGAATGTATTTTTTGCTCGTTTTAACAAGTTGCATTTCTCTCGCAAATATGTTTATCATTTTAGTTGTGGCAGAAAACGTTCACCGTACAGTGCCCCTTATTTGAATACAGTTGATTCCTGAGTTGTACTTTTTTACTTACTTGAGCACTTACTCTTGGATTCTGACATAGGGCAAATGGCCCAGTTTAATCCCGCGAGTTAGGCGAGCCCTTGACATGACACCCGCGGTGATATAATTGAATAATGCACTCCTAACGACGGCTTTTGTTCTGGGAACAATCGTTTATTACGGGCGTAACAGTGCACATTTTACATGGACATTCAATGCCGCTCGCGATATTGGCACGTGTCCCAGCACCTCCATGCTTCACGTATTACCAGAAAGCTATTACATGGAATGTATGTATCTATGCCAACAAGAAACCGTCCACTTCTAGCGGCATACTTGAGAGTGATCTTACGGTATAATTTGGAGGAAAGTCATTTCCTACTGCCAACCCGTCTGGTAAAATCGTGTCTGAAGGCTTAAGAAATGTGATGCGATAGCTATGTTGTTACACTTAGCATACGAAGTAAGGACTATATACGGAAGAAACGTTCTTGAATAAACGGTCATTACAATGTGGCTTCGCCAATTTCTCGCTCAAGGTCGTTTCGCATCATTGTTCAGTTGCTGTCTGGCTACAGCGCTATTTCTCATTAGAGTGGTCGAAGCTATCTTTGGACTCCAACAGCGTGTGCCCTTTTATATATCACGCGATGCGTGCTTGCTATGCCGTGGAAAATATTGTTGAAAGTACAGGGTTTTTTTTCATCGTGGTAGTGAATATTGTTGCATGTGGTCTTCAATTCACTGAAGCCTTTATCATTCATGTACCATCATCTATACACCTGTCCAAATAAAAAGACAAGATGCTGCATCTTATTTCTGCGAAACTATGAATCTGTACTGACTAGTGCTTGCACATGAGATAGGGTTTAGATTGTTAAAGATTTTGCCTACAAACTCGTGCCAGAATGCGTATTATATTGCAAGGTAACACACATTATGTAAAGAGGTAAAAAATGTCTAGTCTATAGTAGCAGCAGCTGCAAGTAGCAGCCGACAGAAGAAGAAAAAGTCAGTAGGTCTAGTAAGATCCATCTATCTAATACTACAATCTACAGTCTTTCAAAATCGTGCACGAGGTTTGCGTTCGTCGGCTCGCCTGCACACAAGGTGACCCACAACTTTAGCTGGTTGACCTGCATTGCATCCAATGAACCAGTGTCTGTCCCTGATAGAACGCCTGATAGAACATAGAGCAAGTGATCCCCGCTGCTCGTAAGAGATCAATACAGAAAAGCCTTGCGGCCTTTCTGAAGTCGCTAACAATATGATGCAGTCGGATCATGTGGAGCAGTTTGGTATATTAAGGGATACAATTAATGATTGAGCAAGACGTAAGTTACATGTGTAAATGTGTATAGGAATGCATGAAATGCCTGTTCTATATCAACCTACTCGCGACTGTAAGACAAAATTACTACTTTGTGTACAAACCTTTCTGACCGATTTTCAAAATGTTTATTGTAATATTTACAACAGTCTTTTTTGTACTGGAATCCCTTGATCATTTGTTTCATATTTGAGTATTTATGTATATTGTTGCTTTGCCTGTCTTATGTCTTTTTTTTACGTCGGTGGTGGCATGAAAATAAGTTGTTAACTTGAGTATGCCGTCAGCATGTCATTAAATATTGCAATAAAAATATTAATTTTATACGCCTATTTAAGTTTGTACTTTCTTTTAAATCTTTAGAAGTGCGGAAATAAGCGCACGGCATCCTACTTAGCTCACCGCTAACATTGATCTATAGAACAATATTGCCGAGAATATTAAACTCACCACTGGTTACTTGCATTGCGAGGTCCCAGATTGAAAACGACAGGTGATAACGTCATGATAAATCCTATTCTACCACCACACTGATAAGAGCAACACAATAGTAACACTCTCCGTGACATATCCTGACACAGGTGCGCTCATGACCTCTGGGCCACTTTATGATGGGCTTAGGGCATAGCGACAAGGATGAACTTTACTGGGAGTAGAGTTATGACGGGGCTTGGTGAAGGTATGTTCAGAATTACAAAGGAGTCAGCCACTGCAACTAATTTTGATGCTGGTGTGATCATGACCCTGGGGCACGCGCAAGTTCGATATAGGTCAGGTTTAGTAATGAACTCGTTCGATCAACTGTCGTTTCTTTTGTTCGCCTCGGCGTAATGTCGTCGTCAAAATCCAGCTCCGGCTTTATCTAAAGGTTTGGGTTGTGTTGAGAAAACGAAAGACGACGGTTGTTCGTGTATAGGATGTGTAAAAGAAGCTTCGATATACATAGAAGCAGCCTGCTTTTTGGACGGTAAGACGCCGAGAAGAGATTCCCCTGGGTTCAGTGTTATCTAGGAGGTGACCATGAAAAAGCTTTGGCTGTTCAAATGCAGACATCCAGCTTGATTGTAAATTCTCCTCAAAGCAAAATGCTCTCACATGAGAATGGAAAAGTGCTGACAAAAGGTCCTCTCGGAACGCTCGCTTTCAGACCGGAGTCTGATAATTCCAGTTGTTCGTCACTACACCTCTCTGATATGCCGATTGTGCTTGTCGAACGTATGCATTTTAGGAAGCCTCTTGTGGGCAAACTTGATGAAGCAAGGCAGCAATGCTTTATGAGCACTCTGCGCAATCGATACCATTAAGGCGAAAGATTGGATGTAAATTTTAGCAAATGATTGCAAGGTCCACTGTGAAATCAAGGAGTATTTCCCACTTCGAAACATTTGATGTGTTTTTGCTGCAAATTACGAACGATAATTCGAGAGTTTGCCGCATGTGGAGGATGTGGATTACGTTAAAATATTTAAAGTCTGCTAAAAAGTAATCTTTCACCAGTGATGCGTAAAGCAGCCTAAGGAAGACAAACTATGACGTTATTGTACTGACAGCTCAAACAACATCGAGTGGTGTGGTGGTCACAAAGCGTTCTAAACATTTTAAAAGCTGTTGTTGAGGCTTAGGTGCCATGAATAACCAACATTTCTACATAACAACATACACAACATGGCTTTTTAGTGATTAAATGGAAAAACTTAATTTTGAGAAATAGGAAGAAAATGCAGAAGTGAAGATCTTCAACACCAAACTATAAAGATAATGACATTATTATGTCATTTTCAAAATAGGCCAGATGACCTATAAACTTCCACATGCATTCCGTGATAAACGACAGTGCCTCTAGCCCGAGACTATATAGGTCATAACTATAATATGTTACAAAAACCATTACTTCGAGCGCTCTGGAAAAATTACTGTTGCAGTATACTACGGTAATGCAGTCCGTGGACGTAGCCATTATGAACGTGATAAATCGGCTGCAACCTAAATGGCACGGCGAATGCCCACACCAGTAAGATTTTATGAAAGTGATTGCCAGAGTAGTGACCTGATATGTAGTCAATATTGTACTCACATATAGTGGGGATTTGCAATGAAGCCGTCTGGGGCATACCCTTGATGGCAAAGATGCAGTCATTAGGCTTCCCTTGTCAGTTTATCCTGGACAACTTTTTAAAGATCAGAGATTAGGCAGACAAAGTATGTCAGAGATGGATCAAAACTAGCTTCGCAGTATAGGGCAAAAGAACACTAAAACTAGGCTGATGTATGGGCACTCGGAAGTACGCACTGTTGTAATGGTCAACAAGGGAATGTGCGCGGCGAGGGGTCTTCTATCAATTGGATAAGATGTATTCTTCATATCCATAGCCCTGAATGATACGTACTGAGTTTTTAGAAAAGGCTGGCAATTTATATTTCGTATTACTTAGCAATATTGAAAGCATGCAGCTAGCAAGAAGCTGGCTAACCAATGAAGTTACGCTCTTAATATTCAAGCGTCAATAATGACCCCAGGAACTTGCCATTTTCTAATTACTTAATGCATTAGACTCTAATTGCAAAGGTAGAGGACAAATTGGATTTCTTTAGGTCATGCGAAAGGAATACAAGGAAAGTCAATAAATGTGCAGAGTTTGCTTTTTTACAGCCATACTTTCCTTTGCAGCAATTAACCTTTGCCCTAAGTAGAAAAAAGTAGGACGTAAGTAATAACAGTGGGATATGTGTAAATGTTCCACCTACCACGGTATTTCATCTGATATAAAAAAATGTAAGACACGGTAATTGTTGCTCGACAAAGCCGCCCCCCAGTCATTCCGTACTCCGCAACGGTAACTGCCCATAAATTCCAGCAGAGTTAATACAGTTACCATGATTTACTTGAGACTTTGATGGAAAAGGGCAGACTTTGTTGTGCTATTTCGATCTCCCTCGACAAGAGGGCAGTCTCGGGTCAAAAGTATAATAAGTGCATTCGATCATCTGTCATCCCCCGACCGTAGTTATAGTTATAATGACCTTGTCTTTCACATCTGCCAATGAATAACGGAGTTCTGTCCCAATCCCCTAGTTCATGAAAATCCACAGGTCAAATGTAAGCATCTCGTTGGAGGTGACAAGGGTAACGTGTCCATATTTTGGAAGCTTATAGCTGTGTTAGCTTGTTTGTCCGGATACGGTTCCTTCTCATATGGCTCGTTACAATTAACTTAGTTTTCCCTTTGTCCCCTCTCACTGCTAACGAGCATAGTATCAAAAATGTCTAAGATACCTGAATTATTCAAAGTTTGTATACAAACTGCATGGATTCTAGTCGTATTCGTAGCTAGCTCACCTGCAAAAACCACAGCAACAGCTCAACAGAATTTGGTCAGGCGTCATAGTATCCAGAACTGTGCCTGGATGGGTTAGGATCAGGCACTGGTCTGGATAGTCTTCGTGTATCCATCCGGACCAAGAACATAGATTTAGCCTAGGCACGGTTCTGGATCCGCGTGGACTATCCAAAACCGTATCTGAGCATACTTTTGGATAAAGAACGGTTCTGGATATACAACAGACACTCTTCGTTTGACAATTATTTTTAGCTCCACCTATTCGGTGACCACGACAGGATTGCCTAGCTGTTACCAGATGTGAATGTTTTATAGGTCAATCTACCACCTGTTACCTCGAATTCCAGGAAATCTACTCAGCATTAGTGGCGTTAATGCCGAGAGCCTCGCCTCGATCGATCAATATGGCGCCTGCTCTGACCTTTGACATGCCAATTTTGCAGTGATTACAGTCGTCCCCGATGGACACCATGTTGTAAAAGATGTAGGGCCCATTTGCAGTACAGGCTAGCTACTGCACCAAAATGGAGAGAGAAAAAAAAGGATATTGTATTGAGAATCCTTAGCTTTGTTGTTGTGTAGAGATAAGTTACAAAGTTATATCATGACCACTTACCCTTGAACTTGTCAAAACTTAAATGTCATTTAGGGTATGACAATCGTGAACTTTAATGGCACCAATGCAAGTCATAGTCCTGGTTACACATATGTCCTACGTTATGGAGTAGAAATAAAAAAAATGGAAACAGAAGTTTGGTGGAATGACAACGTTTAAGAATATTACACAAAAGTAGCCAATGCTTGAATTGCTTGTCATATCACATGTCAGTGAAATTTGATATCATCGGATCAATGTTGTAACAATTTATATTCAAGGGTTTCACAAAGTGCAAAAAGCCGCATACCTGCTCTGGTAGATATGGCAGTTAAACTACAACAAGGTCATTAATACAATGAAGATTAAAATTCACATCCACTAATCCAAGTCCTAAAATATGTGCAGTTTGCCAGACTTTGCGATGTTTCTAAAAGTAATAGTCTGCAAGGAGCATATCTTTGTATTGCTTTGTAGGAATTAAAAAAAGAATATCACCCATGTTATTTTTGTGCTATTTTGCCTGAACGTTGATAATTGATGATTTGCTACTGGCAATGCATTTTGCAAGTAGACTATGTGGTAATGTCTTTGTGTCCGCTTACAAAATCTCCTGACACAGAATCTGCCTGTGGTGATATTGACGTTGTATCTTTTATGTTTACCAGTTCAATTTTGTTCAGATGTAACCCGATAGTCCTGACAGTTGCCGCGTCGATGAGTACAGTTTTGTCTTTGTGGTTCAGGAGCAGCCCTGTCAGGCAGGCACTCCTGATGCTCGTCTAAGCAATATCCATCCTTGTTTGATCTTGTCATCGCAGCCCTCCGAGGTCTCGTTACAATTGATAAATCCGACGCGAGAGGGCTGTGAGAGATTCTGATGCATGCTTAGGAACTTTTCAGTACTGGTAGTGCAGGTTATTTTGGGGGAAATGAGCCCAAGTGTTATGCCTACGGTCAAGACTGAAACATGCTGTGGTATCGCAAGGTATGTTTTGAATTCGGTGTAGTAAGCCAAGTGCCAAATCGTATCAATTTTGGTATGACTATGTGGGTGCTATGCCTAACGTTGACAACCTTTCATTTGCTATGATGAGCTATTCCTATCATTTGGCAAATCGTACTGTATTTGTGATTGCCGGGGTATGTTACTGGCAATTGCCCAGAAATCTGTAATGTATATACGTGTGGCTCACTTTTATTTTACTTTGAAGTTAGATCATTTGAAGTTAGATTACTTCAACACCACAACAGAACGAGGACATGTCGGTAGCTCCTGTAGCGCAAAATTAACACACATCCATCTTTTCATCTCAGCGCATCCTGGTGTGATGATGCCAACTGTTGTCCACAATAGATCCGGCTATCAGGCAAGTGGGACAAGGCAATATGCCAGGCAGTGTACCGCATCATTTTACTGTGACTGAAACACACATATAAAATCGTGATTTCCATCAGACTGTGCCATAAGAAATATTCTGCTTGTGATCGGGGCCAATACAAACCTAACAAATTTCCCGCGCTGACATATATTGGCAGGCAGATGCATATCCTGTGGAACGACTACAGGGAACATAACAATAAGACAGCAAAGGGAAAACATAATTCCTATGTTTGTCCATAAACGCCACGTATTACAGTCTTCTTGACCAGAATATATATATTTTAAACGGGCTGGCCTGATTCAAGTTCACTTTCAAAGTCAAATCAAACTTTATTGTACAGTAATTTTATCGGGTACAATGTAATGCTTCGGTCACATTTCCAAATATACACATCTAGTACTCATTATCAGCGTTTTCAACTTTTTTTGTGTGTGTTTTGTTGTCTTTTATATCATATGTTTTCGTTTCTGAAAAATGCTCGGCCGAGCCTAGGGCTGGAAATTGTGACCGTAGCATAAGGTAAAGTGTTGTATAAGACTGCTGATTACATTAAACAAGTACAATCTAGACGTTGATTCTAAGCTATACAATATTGATAGAAGACACAATATAAAGTGTTTCAAACGATTCGTTGATGCTATCGTCTCCATGCCTGCCCATGACGTCCCCCAGATATCGCAACTATGTCAAGGGTGAGAGCGATTTTAGACAGGTTTCCTAACGCGGAAAGACACCATGAAGGTGAGCTTCCGTAGATCAAACAGGCAATTTTGCGGTATCTCTTTCGTCAATTTTCTATGCAACAAACCTGACACAGCTAGCAAGGTCATGATGCAGTTTCAAGACTCGAAAAAAAAAAAATGGGAGCTAAGTTTGAAACGATATTCATTATTTAATATGATTTAATTTCAACTCAAGTTCTTTTTGAAGCTCCTCGAAGGGAGTTTATTGGAAGTGGGTGTTACGTTAGAGGATAAAGTAATGAAGATAATGTGAAAAAAGGGAATCATGATGCTAAATAATGATAGCTCAACATAGGTGTAGTTAGGTTAAATTTCTTTGTATGAGTTTGTTCGTTAGCTCTAATAAAGGCGGTGTATGTCATAGTTTGTTTTATTTATTTATCTTATTTATTACTTATTACTATAAGTCAGGCACCTGGTCCATGATTTATGAGTTTGTATGAGTTTTGTATAATTTAGTTCTTATGAATTGATTGATAGTCCTAACAAAAAATAAACTAGTAGTATATATCAGTGTTAACGTTATCTAATTTGTTTGCATCTGTGACGTAAATCTACATCTAATGTAAACATCATTAGATTTGAACAGCACGTGATAAATGTGGTACGTAATGTGATGTAGCACAGCTTTCATAACTGACATTTTTGCTACACTTTCTTCCTGGATGATATACACTTTTCCCCGGTAGTGACGGAAATAACAAGTATTGCAAATCAGCAATTCGTGTTCACGTACTAAATTCCACTTGAAGTGTAGGAATTATGTGATAGATCGCAAGCGAAGCACTGCCTTGCCCACGAAATAGCAATTCTCGCACGTCCTCCTTACCGGCAATCCATCCTTCGTGACAAGATGTGGTAGCGCACCTCTGTGGCATTTAAAGCCCTGTCGCTGGCCATAAACGGTACCATTCCGAACAGGCAACTTCGGCAGGAGCCCGACTCGTGGGGAAAGATTGATTGCTTTTTCAGCTCCTCTGAGACAGCAGGACATTTTTGGCCTCTTAACTGTCGCCCCCGTCTATCTCTGCGCATGTAGACAACGGTTCATCCAATTTCACCTTAGCAGTTTGTATCCGCAGTGATATTTGGTCCCTTGAAACCAATCGCTTTGAAGTGATTTTAAGTGACAGAAAACCCCCAAATGGGAGTTCCCTTTATATGGATACATATATGCGAGGAGAAATAACAAGGTTCACATGTCCACGGGTAAATTTCCAGAAATAATAGTTTGAAACTAGGTAAACTTTCAAGGGTCGTGCCCTTGATAGTGATACCCGAAGTTTTCTTCGAAGATTTAGACTCATAATTTTTCTACTCCTGAATCATAATTTTTGACACGTTATTGTGAAAAAAATATGGTCCTACTATATATGTAAATCCTGTTTTCTCTCGTTTGAACAACTCAAATTGTCAAACGGTCATTATGCTTCCGTTTAAAAGCGGATCAATTTTAGAGATCTTTTCGAGACAAACGGCTACAACTTGGCGGCGCTGGGATTTAGTGAACACTCCGGGGTTCTCCGCAGACGCCCGGAAACGGTGGAACATCACAGGGCTGTCCTTTTACCGCTGTGCTATCAGATAATGGCGTCCTTTCGTCGCCCTCTCTTGGTTAGATTGCTTCCTGCCACATCAGTACGGGTGCGGTGTCCCACAGGAATGCCGTGAAAGGCCAGCCCTCCCGCCGTGCGCCAAGAGTTAGCTTTAAAGATGTATGAAGTCGACAGCGTAATTTCATTATCTACTTATCTCAATTAGAGGGTGCGCCTAGGGATGTCGTCACCCCCTATGGGTTTCTACGGTGCACCCCGACTCGATCACTCTGATTCATAAAAACAGTATGTAGACTATGGATAATAGTAGCACCTCAAAAGGTCCAGAGTACTGGTCTTTCTGAGTTTGGTAAACTTGCCAAGGTCTATTTAGTTAGGACGTGTCATACAGGAAATTTCACAAAAACTCAATATTCTCATTAACCACTTTATGAGGATACCTCTGAGTCTCACAATTTAAAATAAACACGTTTCTCGTGTAGATTTTCATGAAATAATTATGTGATTTGATTTATGATTTACGATGAAATAATGTGTTTTTCCTCGTTCAGTGCAGTGGCATTTCGAACAAAGTATTTGTGTGCCGTACGTTCAAGATTCTATTGTATACTTGGTAAATTGGTGATGGCGAGATGCAGCAAACTGTATTAGGTTCACTAACACGGTATGCGAGAAGAGTTGATTTTTGACCTATTATAATTAGTCAACCTTGTCCAAGTTGGGACAGGAGCAATGACTCACATGACAAGCAATATCTAAATTAATCGCAAATGGGTTTTTGCAAAATGCCTCGCTGTTGCTCATAATAACTCATCTTGCTGCAGTTTCACATGTCATAGGTTAACAAATTTTCAAGCCGCTAGAGGTAGGCAGAACTTTGGATATGCCATATTCTCATTAATGCTGTGAGTCATGATAAACTCAAATTTGCCGAAATATCAAAGAGTGTTGATTTAAAGCACGGTTAGATCGTTCGAGGTAGGGGTCAGGCGCCCCTGTGACCCTTCTTGAGAGCAATCATGAGCCTCTGACACAGAATATCCATAGAGATCCACTTAACAGCTAAATTAATCGACTCGGGTTGGAGAGTCCATACATGAAACAAATTGGGAAAAGGGCAGACCAAATGTCAGGGACAGGGTAGAGCAGGAGAAATGAGCGGGAAAAATATGGAGAAATTACCGCATCCCCCTGTGGCATTGTAATAGACCCGACCACCTGCACCTTGTTATCACCTGCCAGCGCCTGCACGTCTGCAGCTTCCGTGATGAGGGAAGGTAGGGCTAGAAATACCAACCACATATGCAGGCTAGTGAAGGTAAAACTGTTGTGCATGTATTTCTGATATCTACCTGAAGCTAACCTGCACTGTGTCATGGCAAAACCAGCCCCAGACACTAGGGGGACACATGACGAGTGGTGACCAAGAACTGCCTTGCATTCTTCAAAATAGCATCAGTGAAAACAGCAGAGAACTTCGTAAAATGGTGCTACTAGGAACATTTCTTTTAACGTTTCAATTTTCTGATGACTGACTAAAGGCAAGGAAACTTGTCTGGTGCAGGTAATTCTAAATTTTGTACCAGTGCAGGTACGCACGAAAAAAGTATTTCGAGTCCAGCAACGGTACGAGTTGGAAACTTGTGCAGACACTGGTGAAGATAAGCCGAGGATTATCCGACTTTTCCTCCCATACTTTCCAGTCCAAATCGCTTCCTCCTCTTCCACCAATTTCCGCACGGCTTTTGAATCAACCATAAATCCGATTAGCGCCTTTGGTTCCAATTTACAACAGCCCACGTTTGTAAAATGCTAAAGTTCTCCTTCTTCTATAAACTCTACACGGCAAATATAGATGAGGCAACGGAAGCAATATAGTGATTTATGTTGAGATGTTTCGTAGTGTGTTTCGGAATCCCGCAACAATTCCCAAGTGTACTTATCCAAGATCTAATAGAGTACCTTGACAATAGCATTGGATATAAAATACTTTGGGACAAAATTCCGATCGACTCGTTACAATGGCGTGCCTGAGTAAGGGCGTTTACCGGATCTTCACCGGAAATAACCCCTTCCCTGAGACAGCTGCCGCGCCTCACCACCCTAAATCGCCGCAATGCTCCCACACTAGGCAGGTGTAATGTTGTGGAAAAATCCATGGTCAAGAAATTCCACGGGGAAAGATTAATGAATCACCGAGCCTGCCGTGTCAGGATGCGGTAGTTTTGGAAGATGAATTTTCTTCCTGACGTGACATGACTCTACTATCAAGTATGCACGAACTTCCTGTAGCGCCTTTGTTGGAGCAGCTCTACGGCAAACAATAGGCCGATTTCCGGGAATTGGGGGTTCCGGGAATTCAAAAAGTTTGACTTTATCGTCATTTGGAGTACACACCCATCACGTAACGTACCACACCCCCTTTAAGAAGGTGTTTATGGAGTCATTTAAGTCAGGGTTTATCCGTAGGCACATGCGCAGTAAGATGCCTGTGGCCATTTGATGCATGACATGCGCTGGTCATGAATTTTTGATGCGCGGCTTGAAAAGGTGCGCCCACCATGGGTGTGTCCGTCTCAGTGAATTGGGTCGGGCGATAACTGTAGTATCGGTTACACTTATTTAGACTTGGAGCAGCAGAGGGCACGCTCAAGGAAGTTGAATCAGGGCACCTCACAGACTTGGGCGGTATGTACAAGTACATATTTTTCTAACGTGGTATTTTTTTACTATTCACAATATTTTCGGTTTATATTTGTGTAATACAATACTTACCAACAGCATGGGTGAAAGCGACGCCAATGCGTACTTCTGTGACAAAAATCTTGTTAAAAAGTTTAAATGAATCTGTCGTCTACATCTCTTTAACTTTTCTGCGTATGTTAGATAAACGTGTCCACATGCTTTTGTATTCGAGTACTTTAATAAGTCGTTTTTTAAGACAAATCGACGGTTAATATCTTTACAAAATTGCTCCTTACCAATTGGCAAGTCCACTTGATGTTTATGTAGCTTTATATTTCCCTTGTGCATATTTTTCATTCTACTGCCTTGGTAAAATGACACTCTTCGTCTTCCACGCATTTTGTATTTGATAAGTGTACAACATATCTTACTTATTCAATCGTCCGTGTTCTCGCTAATTTCCCCCGTGAGTTTCTTTTATTATTTCATAATAGTAATCTTTGATGCTAGTGCCAAAATTTGTTCAAGCGGAAGCATTTGTTTATCTACAATCATCATTTGTATTCAGCATAGCCCAAGCGTTGGTAAATAAATATATTCTAAAACGATTGCATTATCTTTGTTAAGTACTGCGCTATTGCTTTATGATTCGTAATCCCCTTTCCAGTTAATATCTATTCATAGGTAATTAACTGTACTTACCTTAATTTTAGAACGCCACTCATCAAACGTACCAAACAAAAGGTTTAAGCCCTGGAGACTTTCCAAAATCGAATAAACAATCCTTCTCGCCTTTTATTCGTTGATTTAATCTAAAATAATTCACAGAACTGATAATTTAAAATAAATGCAATTTCTAATAGTTTGGCCGCTTGTATCGACATAATTATCACTCAGCACAAGATTACCATCGGATTCTAATTCAGGCTCACTACTAAATCGTAATCTGATTTAATACTACGTAACGTTCGATAATGTAGTTATTCGCATATTTGCACCTCAATTGCATTGGTTAAGCACACATAAGCCTTTTAAAATCGTACCATTGCTAATGTTATGAGTATGGAAATAAAGCTACATTTTAGCAATGACTAACTAGAAAAGCGTCTGTATAAATAAACGGTGCTGAATATATGTATTTTAAAATCATGTACTAGTAAGATGCAATGTATGTGCAGTCTATTCAGTCTATGCAAGTGAATATTATACGATTGCTCTTCTGTTGTGCTATTCGTGTGAACTGTCGAAGACATAGTGTATGCTAGTATAATGTTGATCTTCTGGTGGCAAGATATTATACAAGGGCGTGACCAGGGTCAGAGACGACCACAGCTATGAAAGTAACATTTGAATTAAAATATTCAAAACGTTGTCTTTCTGCAAAGATGCTAGCACTTCATGGCAGTCAGCTTTCCAAACTCTCATTGGTTTGATAGATAGGGAATGGTATGCCAGGGCTTGACAATGACAAGAAGGCCATTTTCCGTATGGTTGCAGACGTATAAACCACAGTTGTCCAGTACCTGACACGCCCATTTAAAAACCCCTACCCAAGGCCTCTTGGGATACCCCTACTCACCCTCTTGAAAAAACAGGTACCAACTACTTCAACACAATCAATGTTAATCTACCCTGACATTTTCCCCATGGCCGTGAATATTTCATGGATTTCTTTCTGATTCTTTGTGTATTGTGGTTATCAGCACACAAGGAGCAAATGTCAGCCCACTTGGGAAGGAAGGAACCTATTGTTATACGACAATCATAAACTGATACACACGAAAGTTTTGCTCCTCCCACTGCAGTTCCATTCTCCTCCGTTGAAAGAACAGCGCTCTCAAATATTGCCATTTTGCCCGAAGTTTTCCCGAGTTTCGCACTGTGATTGAAATGACGCTAGTGTATCCTCGTTAATTGTTTACTGCCGCCTGAGATATGAATATCGGGAAATAAAGGTTATAAAAATCAGGAAGCACGTGAAAAATCTCTGTTGAATTCTAATCAGAAAACTCATTAAGTGCGCTCAGTGCCGAGCCCATATTTTACGAGGACGTATGAAAATGCTACGCCTCGAGCTTTGCACGCCTGGAGTAAGCGTGTTTTATCGTGGCACTTTTACACTTTAGGCTTATTAAGACTGATCCTACCGATCACAATACCTTGCTGCACAGCTGCTTTACAGATAGCCTTCTTCTGTTTCGGTGCATTTTCTCGGACAATGGTCCGGCTATTTTTGAAACGACAGTTCCTGCGCGATGGTTTTACAGTAATATACATATAGATGACGTTTCGATTTTAGCCTCGGAGTTCTAATAAAGGTTTAAATAACAGAGGTCATTCTTGCGGTCGATAAAATCTCCTAATGTAGCTAGGTGTCATAATGGAGAATTGGAAACACAAATGGCTCAGTCTAAAACGCCTTGCGAAGACAGTGATCTTTTGTATTGACATTCAGGGAGTTTGGAATTACAGGGGATTTTTTCTTTCTTTTGCTGAAAAGATTTTGAGGGTTTTGAGTTCGAAACCAGCTGCATGGACTCAATGGTACAAAACCTGCCGTCTAGTGCGACCTGTATTGTGACCAAATATAGTTACTTAAGGGACAGAAGTATTGATTTGGGCGGCGCTGAGTTTGTATGTTTAGGTTCCGATGTAGGTGGGTAGAGATCACGTGGGTGGGTTTCACTTGATTGACAGGGTGTTGACAAGGTATATCTTGGATTAAAAATGTGGTTGCCAGGAATGTATGAAACATAAACCTTAGTGTAATGGCAGAGCAAGTTTTGTCATACAATCGTAAAGGTAATGATGCATTTTATGATGTAATTAATTAACGCAAACTATATCTGCTTCCCAGAAGTTTGAAAACACTGATTTCTTGTTACATGTTGTACTGATGTCGATAGGATATCGTACGGTAGGTATCAGTCCTTCAATAACATTTTTTCAGTGTCATTGCCTTCAATATGACTATCTAACACACTACTGCAATAGCCATAACATAAAGGAAATAACTTAAAGGAAACAATTAACAAATGTAATAGAATGAAACAGAAGCGTTATTCTCATCAGTGCATAGACTTTGGTTCTTAAAATAGATTATAAAACATCTCATGAAAACAATTCCTTATACTTTGGTACGTCCCACAACGACAATAGTTTTTATGTATTCTCATGGCTGCATGCAAACAGTGATACCCGAAGGCCAACAACGAGTGGAGAGCCAAGCAGGTAGATGGAGTGATAATAATGGCGACAAACGTCTGGTTACTGGGATTTGCACACCTAAAGGGCTTAGTCCAAATCCCCACCGCACGTCATCGATCAAAATTATATAGTGGTAGTCACCGTTGATATTGATCAGATTACTGCATTCTATTTCTGTAGCAGTCACAAGATGCACTTCCCTAATCCTAAAAATCATTCTAGATATATAGCTGATATGATTTAAAACGTGAATCTGCCATAGCCAGCAGCTTGATATACATTGAAAATAGGGGTGCATAGGAAAAATTCTGGTTGCACGTCCTAAAGTAAAAGCAGCATATAA
This sequence comes from Branchiostoma floridae x Branchiostoma japonicum, assembly GCA_013266295.2. Taxonomy (NCBI): domain Eukaryota; kingdom Metazoa; phylum Chordata; class Leptocardii; order Amphioxiformes; family Branchiostomatidae; genus Branchiostoma; species Branchiostoma floridae x Branchiostoma japonicum. The sequence continues at coordinate 8,350,094 of CM023828.1, forward strand.
GCGAAAACTAATAAGAACCCTTACTACCTCTCTTCAGAACTTGAAATTCTATTGGTACATTTAGAATTTTAATAAGTGGTAAGAAATGTTTTATTGTTTTTAATGACAATAGATATCAGGAATATACCGTATACTAGTGTACAATAGTACATTGCCCTTCACAAATAGGGAGGGCCACGGTCCAAAATTATGTGCACAGTTTTAATTTTAGGTGCAGAAAATTTTTGAACCCTTACCAAAACGAAGTGATGAAATATCTATAATATGTTACAAAAACTTTACACAGCGGATTTTGTGTTTTTGTCTCGTTTTCTCTTGCATCAACATGGCAGACATAACTTTATGGGAAAACATAGCCATGCATTAAGCACTTGCTGCAAATGTAATACTATTCACACCAAGACAGAACGTCGAAGATATGGTGATTGGAAATGTATGAGTAAAATAATGATTTTCGGGAGATCATTTGTTCAACACAGATTCTCATACGTGGCATCGAAGAGCAATAATGGCAAAATATCCAAGGAGCGCACCACTACATCTTCAGCAAAATAACCAGATCTGACGGGAATTTATGCCGCGGTTGCACCTGTGAACTTACAAAGTTAACTCTCCATATTGGGTAAAACATTGCTGAGGTTGCAAATTGGCTTCCATCAGTGTGTTCAGAATTAATCTGCAGAGAGTCGTATATGTGTCATTACTCTTGTATCAGACAACTTACGATTCAGAGGAGGGTAAATTGCTGCAGATGGCGCTAACGGTACGTCCTGGTTATATCTATAAGATGAAGATTTATTGCAATGTCTTATCTTAGTTTTGGGTCATGGCAACTACCTGGTATCGATAAACTTTTAATATGATTGATGCCCGTGCTGTGCATATAGCAGGGTGGTCTATCTTTGTCAATAAGGGAATGTTCCACTTTTATTATTACTCGGGGTAGTTAAAAATATATACAACTAGTATATTATAAGTCAGTATCCAAGAAGAAAATGGATTATCTGCTGTGAGGGCAAAAGGATATCTACCGATCATTTTTAAACTAGACTTGTTTGATATATCCCAACATCCAACTCATTTATGCATCCTTGAAGTACATTAGCTGATATATGTGCATTATTATCGCTAATCCAATTTTTTTGTAAGTAGTTCAGTGGAATGTTTGCAATCCCACAAGGTTAGGGGTTAGTTGATGCCACATCCATGTATCGTGTTTATCGATGTTTAAACAGTTGAAAGCAGAACAAGAAATCGGAGATTTTAGACGTTTTGAAGTGTCTATGCTTTTGTAAATGAGTTAGAATAGGATAGAAAGGAAAGTAAAAAGTGAGTGACTCCCACGCATATTTTCTCCTCCCGCTATATATCTAAAAACTTAAAGGATAATAACTTGCGGCTAGGATTTGGCACCGGGGAGAGTTTGCTCTGAGGTATAGATTCAGTATAAGCTGTGAGAACTTAAAACCTACGCCTACATGATCGAAAAGCACATATAAAGGCAAGAAGCAGTGAGAATCTTTAGAAGTATGAAAAGTACGATGTCTGCTGCTGGACAGATAATCCTACCCGTTACCAATCAAGAAATCTGAGATTTCAGACTTCCTGGAAGTGTTGTTTTTGTGAAGGTATTGGAACTGCATTACTTTATATACTGGATTATCACAGGATTGTATGATGTATTATTGTATGATGAGGTATTACGGCATGGTTAATGTTTAATATAATAATAATACATTCCTGGCGACCTCATACAACATCCTACCAACCAGGGCATGCCGGGTCACAACCCTATAAATCAATTGAAACCAAATCTCTGCCCACTCCCAATCCTTTCTCCTGAGGTTCTTTAAACTCGAATGTCTTAATGAACAATAAGCTGTAGGGTGAAAGCAATTTCTTTGGGCCTCCTGGCTATGCTGTTTGGTCTAGACTGCAGTTTCGATCAATTGCTGCCTGAATACTGGACCAGATTATCTACGGCCTAATTACCAACCGTTATTGCTGCAATGTGCAATTAGTGGAGGCCTTTGAGATCTACATTGTCGCAATGATGAAACAAACGGTTTAAAACGAACTTGTAAGGCTATTGATTTTATGAACACGACGTGGTATTTGTACAACAGACTTGGGGTATTTTGCCACTTTAGGTTGGTACATATAAAAAAAAACATTCAAAAGGTTTAAGCTGAAAATCCATTTTTGTTACTTATCGGTCTTTGCTATCATACTACATTTTCCATCATTCAGAGGAAGTCTACGATGTAGGTATTTCCGATATCATTAACTATAGATAACGCATTGCCGACAATCTCTGCTATGCTAGTAGCGTGCGTAGTCCAGTGGTTAGCGACCCTGCCTCTGGACTAAGAGGTTGGGAGTTCGAATCCCGGCTGTTGTCGCTCACCCGACTTGCACGCTACTGGAGAGGGTCGCAGTCCTTAGGACGGGACGTTAAGCCGTGGTCCACTGTTCATTGTACTTGTCGAAAAGAGCTAGGGGAATTTCCCCGGTACAATGAACCTGTAAATACTGTACATAGCGTCTGTCTTCTCTGTCACGACCAGTGGAAGAATAGCTCTTCAGTGATCACTGAATGAGCTAAACTGGTTCGAGATCACTTTCACTTTCTGCTATTACGAAACCTCTCGTTTATAAAAAAGAAAACAAAAAGGTTTGTAGGGTTGTACTTGTAATCTGACAAAATCGTACGCTGTGTAAAGCTGTATATGTACAAACTTGTGTGAACATAAATGGGCGAATCGTTATGCTGCTAATCAGCATAAGGAATAACCACGGCTGTCTGAAACATTGATACCAGATTCTACTTTCGCTGCAAGTTCACCCAACATGCCCCTCCTCGCAATGACATTCAATCCTATAATTAACACCTTTCCAGTGCCCAACTGGGACCAAATCAAAGTCATTGTAACAATATCGACATTCAGAGTCCAGGGACGGAACCCATTGTAAGACCAGTGGTGTGATCCGACATTTCCCCTTCATTAATTATGCATGTACTGTCTCATCAAACACGCTCGGATCGGTCGATGGGTTGCAATGATTGTGCGTGTCACGAGGCAGCAGTTAGAAGAAAGCTTAAACTCCAGAAGCTTCCACCCACCTCCAATAAACATACCTGTCAATTACTACAGCATTTTTGATCCCCCCATTGTTTCAGTGGCTTTGTTTTCCGATCAATACTCTTTCATTTCATAGTATTTTACTGCAGAGCTAGGTCATAACTCAAAGATTTAGATCTTGACGTGCAGAATATGCAGGGATTTTACGACACTGCCGCGCGCTATGTGCCAAATGTCTGATGTAGATACGCTCAGGCTGCCCCATACATTCAAATCAAATATTTTACGACAGAAAGTTTTGGATACGAGCAAGGAAAGCACACCATGGCGTTTCCTACTATGTCATTACTGTCTAACAGGAAGTTTAGTCAGAGTTTTCCGTTGACGTGACGGTATTATTTTTTGGGCAATTTTTAGATGGCAAAGGATTTGAAGCAGCCTTTGTTATTAATTCTAAGTACATACAACCAGCAAACAGTCTTCATCTTATTGTCCTCTTCCCGTGTACATGTAGAAATATGACTGTAAACACTGTAGACATCTAAACCCCCTAGACATATAATCAAGAAGAACACTCAGAAGTGGGTGGTTGCCAATAGGTCAGATGCTGCCTTCACACGAGCGGGACCCATGCAACTAAGCGTTCAGGAAAGGCCTAACTACCACAGGCGACACGACACAACATCATTATTTAAGCACACCCTAAACAATGCGTTAAGGTTTCGTTTCTCCCCTTACCTGTACCTTTTCACATGCTTTAAGATTTTCTTAAAGGTAGAATTTTATGCAGTGTATGTGAGGACTGCCCCGCGAGACCTTCACCTCCGGAGCTCCTCTCAATGACGGGTTCATCTTCTCAGCGATGACTCTTGTTTGACTGAGTGTCTATGACTCGTAAAACATTCCGTGGAACAAAGAAGAAGCTGATGAATGCGTGATGGATTGTAGCTGATGGAGCCTGATGATTGATAGATTGACGAATGTCGTGAGAATTGAAGTTTTCCTAAAAGCCTGCTCCAGATCGTAACCCATCCCAATGACTACGGGCACATCATTAAACGGAGTTTGACAGGTCTATGTCGTATGTACTGACCGCATGGTAGAGGAAAAGCTCTGGTCCAAGTAGAGTGTGTTTTTTTAAAGAAAAGTTACCTGAGTCCATGTGAAGTTTGCCTCTGTTGAAAACCGATTAGACGTGCGAAGAAATAATCAGCACATTCATTTTTGGCACTTAGGGTCGACCGTGGCTTACCCTTAATGACAACTCATCTCGGCAAGCTGCCCGAAGACACATGGCGACGTCTGATCCTTCACGGTAACCTGCCGTCCATTGCCTTAACGGCACCTTTGTTCCATTACGGTTCGCCGTTCTGTGTCGAGTTCAAAAACCCCAATTTTTTGCTCCAGCTAAGAACTATAACTTATTCATCGAATTCAATCATAAAGATGTCTATTTATGGAGGGAAGTATTTATGCGCGAAGAGCAGGGTAGCGTCTGACTGAAGGTAACCAGAATATTACAGCGGTTGTAGATTACTTCACTGACCTTCTACCAGATCAATGATAACCTCTGATGACTGGTGTTTGGTAATGTATATGCAACGGGCTTTGATGAATTCTGTAATGTTCTCAATGTCCTACATCTTGGCATTGATCTTCAAGCTTGTTATCTTTTTTTACAAATCGGCAAGGAACAATAAAGTTGTGGCGAAGACCCTGTCACATTTACAGCATATGTCTGCTACGTAAACTTTACTGTCTGATATACTGACATGGAGGTCCTGGTTCGGAAGCATCATGTGCCTGTCCCTGTCCATTATATAACGTCTGAATTATTTACACGTGTGACGTGTTACGATGCCAAATAAAGGCGTGAGAACATGCTATCTGTCTGGGATGTATAAGTCCTTTGACATCATGAAATTCAAGATGGTATATACAATCGGCAGTATACATACGGGTGTTATGAACAGAAAGTAATAAGAGCCTGGGCGGTTGTATATGTTATAACATATTTTACGTTTCGTTCATTTGTTGACTCATGGTCAGTCACTTTAGGAAACGACACTGGAGACCTTGTGACGAACTTTGCAGGGAGTGAGGTATCAACTGTAATTTTTCATTCTTCTTTTAGGATGTGTTTTGATACTTTTAAGTCTCCTCCTGTCTCACATGTGACGTCTGTGGCGCCACATAAGTCGCACTAATCCTCGAGTTAATGCCAAACCATAAAAATGCCTAAAGCCATCTATGGAGTTATCTCTGTAATATTTTAATGGAGACTGGAGAACAAATTCCACAACAAACATGCATCATAACAATATAACCTTAGGTTAGTACATGATACGGTATGCATTACCTTTTTCATCATAAAGTTAGTTCCCTGTTGATATTTTTATTGGCACGAGTTCAATGATGATTTAAATTGTCTTGAACTACTGTTTTTACGATATCATATCTACTGTTATTGCTCTGTTGCTTAGGATATCCAAATGAAGTTATGATTTTTCACCTTGATACATGTAACTCATGTATATTAGCCTCAAGGCGAAACACCATAACTTCACTTGAATGACTTTTTAAAACGCCAGACTGTTACTCCAATCACTCTGTTGTTGATATCTTGTATGCTGCAAAGTAACGTGAAGGAATAAACTTAACCAAGGCGAAGAGACACTACCCTCCCCCTCCCCATAATCCACATCGATTGCCTTGTCTCCAGTTCTTATCTCCTGCGATGCCCAGGAATGACCTCATCACCACTTTCCAGTACAGATACTAGAAGCACCGCTCGACAGACTCTACCTGCTTGGGTGCCGAGTAAGAACTCATTCTTGTTGTTGGAATATAAAAATATCTGCTTTGGTTATTTGTATTCTATGACTTTCAATTGGTCATTTTTTTTCAAAGAACTGGATTTTACAAATCTGCTATGGGTCGAAAGTTTGGTAACTGTTGAGGACACACTGGGGGGAGGGGTTCACAACACGAGATCGTAGCCATGCTCAAACAAGCACACTGCATTTTTTTTAGTTTCAAGAAGAAGCAACAAGTTAACTATGGGGCATTTGTTTAAATTGAAAGACAAAAAAGTCAATAATATGATGTGGTTATCTTTGTGCAAATATTGCAAACACGCGTAAAATATCCGGTTGGTTTTCCATTTATGTAACGACTACCATCCTGCAACCTGAATGCCCCTAATGTTAAGATACGCCGAAGTCTTTACTCTGGTAATGGTCAGTCTAAACTTTGAAAATGGTCTGTCATTACCAGGTGGGCACAATTGCTAGAAATAACGAAGAAAGGCAATTTGACTCAGCTGGTCATCTTTGGAAGAGACCAACGAGATGCGAAGAAAATGAAGGCAGCTGTAGACACCTCCATAAGACCACTCAGAGATAATGACTTGGCTTACACGTGGGCTGATTAGAACGAGTTGTCATTACTGGGCTGCTTAAAACTAACGGACCAAAAGGTCAAACAGGGACATGTCATTACCACGTCAGGGTGTTCATAACTACTGTTGCAATCTATTTCTTTGGTCTATCACAATAAATGAAGTTACAATATCTGCATTGTTATTCTGAAAATGAAAATACCTAATTTGCGACACTGCCTTTACTCTAGCCGTATTCTAATGCAGAATATAAAAAAAAAGCAAGTAAGAGTTCTTAGACCATAGCATGAACAGAGCTACGTAGAAGTAAATTGAATGCTCAATCGGTCTACAGACAGTTGCTGTCTATATTGCAAAATCCACCAGTCCCTCCCCCCCATGGCTAACTATGATTGTGTGCTACATGGTGTCATATCATCCTGTCTCAGACAACTTGCATTATGTGTAACATAAACACACACTGCGGTTTAAAATATCCATAGCTGAGATAAATGGTTTGGAAGCAGGAAGTTTGCCCTTAGGTGTTTCTTTTTCTTAGAAAAAGCATAATAGCCAATTTCGTATGTTTCTCTATAGGTTCCTCTTATAACCAACGTTCACTAACAGCTCAATGGCGTTAACAGCATTGCAAGAAACTTCCGCAGCAAAGGCAAACACTTGGCAGTACCCATAATGTCGATATCTTGTATTTTGTTGATCCCAGCAAGAGATGTATATCGTATTGCCATTAGCATTTTGCCGTGGATGGCGGCATATTTCTTCTTATCTTCGATCTTCAGCTGAGCAGTGACGTCACAGAAATCCATTTTCAACAAAATGCGAAGGGCGAATTGTAACTGTAGATAGTCCGGGAATTTGTGTCTTTCAAGCAATGCCTTTTAATGATATGTAAGAGCAAGGTGTAGGCCTATCTGCTGAAGAGCAGCCGGACAGGCTATTAGAGGTGACATTGTAGCTAAGACAGATACTCTGGCATCTTGTTTCTCTGAAGAGGTAAGCTATCCTTTTACGTCAACCATTTGTAAGGATGAGGCCGTTAAGTTCGATTCCACTTGATCACTCTTTTAGCAACTGACCTTCCAGTGTCATCGGCGCAGGTTTGAATGCTAATACGTAGGAAGTAGTTTCGAATTTCGCCAAAGGCCGTGCATTCTGTTTGGGTAGGTCTTGATTGTTCATCAACGTAAGTCATATAGTCTAGTGTTTAACAGATCTAACCAAATAATTGACGCCATATAGCATAATCTGCTAGCCGGAAGCTTGAATAATTCTGAACATGTTATATTTTATGACCATAATATCATCACATATAGCTGGATCTAGATTACTTTGAATAGTTACATGTGCATAGGTATGTTAAAGAAACGCCGTAGGATTGCAAATAAGGCTTGCCTAATACCCATAGCTAATTCATCAAATTGAAAAATCCCTAAAGCAATGTTTCCTATGAAAGACTTCAAAATCCTTTTTGGGATATGCCTTGAAAATGGCTTTTAAAAGAAATCTTCTAGGTACATTTTACGTAGTGTCTTCTCAACAGAGATGAGTACGTTATGACGAAGCTGGGGATAAAGCTGTCTCAAGGGTTTCAAGTTTACATTTAGACAAATACCGATGGTAATCGCAGCTCGTATAATGGACGCCCAAGGTCTCTTTCTTTGTGTTACAAACCTTGAGAAGGGGCAGAAGGGGAACGCTCTTTTTATGTAGTTAGGGTGAGACGTAGTGAAAGAGGTTTATGTTCCCGAAAACGAGCTTGGTGTAATTGCAAAATATATCAAGTGCTCTTCAGAGTGCGGAGGCTGTGCAACCTCGTAAAGGTATCAAGACGTAACTTCACTTCACTTTCAAAACAAAATTGCATTCGTTTAGCTTTGTTATCGTAAATTCTTGCGTATTGAGTAAAGATAAGCTTTAAGGGGATATAAGGAGTTTTATGAGTGACGCCTAAATTGTTCGGAATTCGTCTTCTAAAATAGATAATTGCCCTAACCGCCCGAAGGTAATTTTATTTGATATGTCATAAAACTAATGAGGCTACTCCTTTTGACTTAAGTTCAAAGAGAGCCTAATAAAGATGCATGGGAAATCAAAAGACGTTTCTAAGTTGTGTAAAGCGATTTGATAATCAATGTGATGGTTGAACAAATAATAAGATTTTATTGCCATACAGCTGATTTGTTTTACATTGTATGTTTCATCCTGAATCCAACCGTAGTTGAATCACCGGATGTTGCTTTGGTGGAGGATATTTTGACCAATGGACCAACGAAATCACATGGATATTACTTCTTTTTGTACTTTCCGTACGAATACAGACGGGGCGGTGATAATGGTCAACAGCTTCTAACTTTGTGTGTCCATTAGCACTGAGAAAATTTCCTACCTAAAAAGCGAATCAGTACAAATAGCAGCAGAGATAACACTTTTCGTTGACCTTCAACAAAACCCTGAATGTTTCTCCGATAAGTATCCCTTGCTGACAAATGCATTGCTCGCCATCAAATGATAGCCGTAGCTGCCAGCCATCTTCGATATGGGGTGCTTTTAGTTCCCTTATCTTCACCAGGTGCCAACAACAAAAGATAGCCTCCTCAATAGTCCCGTTATTCAGCTTTCACGGTGCCTTGTTTGCCATTTGCACTGATAGGCCTCGGCGGTAAAGAATCGCTCTTTATACTAATCGGTGAACGACAGAACAGACTAGCAGATACAATAAGAGTGGAAGAGCAGGTAACTCCAGCTTGTTTTAGAAATGTGATGTTGATATTACAGGATTTGTTTAAAAGGTACAATGTATTTGATACCTTGTAGTTTCAAGCTGTCACAGGAGATCGCTAGTAGTTGGCAGCACATTTCATGTTGCAGCTACAGGATACCTTTTGTTATTGTATGATGTGACATTGTTTAGTATTGCTCAAGTTGCTCAATGATCCATGCGAACATGAGAATCGAGACTATATGAACGCCGACTGTAGGCCTTGACCTGGGATGCCACTGTGCAAATCACGAAAATACATGGCATCTGTCAAGCTTTAGTTTGCCTACAGAGGATTGTTTCATCTTGTATAGCTGGAAGCATGATCTTAAACGGGATACTCTAATTCAAGAAACCAACCAACCAATCGTTTGATGCCCCAAACAATCATCAACTATTGCGCCAAGGGCTGTCTACAACAAGCACTTTGGTTAGTAGGATTAGCGCTGGCAACACGGTCACTTTGAAGGATGTTGGGGCTTTGTGCTGTTCGTGTTTCAACACAAAAGGATGCTTCTGTGTGTAATCCTGAGCAATGAGTGTCGCACCAACGCAGTTGCTCAACTGCAGTATGTACTTATGTATTTATGTACTTATGTACATACGTATGGCCATACCTACTGTTCCCAATTGCCTAATTTACGCAGTTTATCAACCGGATCATCAATTCTGTCGGCAAAGATACCCTCGATGCGGATATTTATCAAATGTTTCCATTTCTAACGAGCAGCAGCAAAATCCTGATGGTCTGTTATAGTCTGCAATTGTTTCGCAAACAGACATGTTGCATATATCACTCGAGAGAAGCTAATTTGTCACAACATATTTTAAAAGAGAATGGTCATCCATATCCATACGACTCTTCCTACAACTAAGTTTAGCCAAATATATCCAATTCAAACTGTTGATGTTAACGATTTTTTTCTCTACTTCTTTTAGAGACGGCATTGGTCCAGACTGCTTGACGCCAATTCTGAGGCTATCTACAAGTAATATGTGACGGCATCATGGGCTTTGGAACTTTCATAGCCTCACTCCGAGCCTCCTGGGTCGGCTACGCGTTAGTGCTGCTCTTAGCCTCGTCTCAAGCATCGTGTGTCCTGATCACTCAACCCGTGGCCAGCACAGACAACACCCAGGCATGTGAGTCCATCGATGTGAATACAGGGCTGGTAGAGTACCGACCGTGCCAACCCAACGTGATTGACATGGCGAAGTTGACGGTACCAAGAGTGGACCCGGCCAACAGTACATGTGGATTCCCCGTCAGTCAGTTCTGCACACTGGTAGGTGGATTCTAGTCACTTCTGTGTTATATTTGTTATTATTTAAATTTGTATAGAAAAACATAGTACATAACATTACAACGCCGTTACACATTGTGACAGGGGGCATTTTTGACCAGGGTTAGCTCCCTAGGAGTTTCTTGACAGGGGTATTTTATTCCCCCGGAATTTTACCAGGACCTCTTTGCAGGGTTGCCTTCCGAGTTTTTGTGCAGGGTTTTCCTTCCAAAACAAAAACAGCCGGAAGATTCTACACAAAACAGTCACTTCTTTCTACTACCTAGGAAATGGGTGACGGTGTCACATTGGAAAAGGCTTAAAAAAAAGAAGAAATATGGACAATATGTTCATAAGAAACTTCGAAAGAAACGCTAGCTAAGGATAAAATATAGTCAGTAAGAACCATCCCATTACGAAGTTCACTTTGCCCCCGGACTCGATTCAATCTTGCTCAGCTACAGGTCTCAGTAGGGCAATAACCAGTTTCGGCTCCAGCGATTTAATGCCCTGACTGGGCTACATCTTACTGAAGTTACATTTGGTCAGTAGTGGTTTTATTTTCACATACTGCACATTTCTTATGATTGTATTATTTCCCGATAATTTTACTTACAATTATCTACTTTATAACTTTTTTTACAGATAAAATGCTATGGCTGACAATACAAAACGTTATGGTTGGTATTCTTATTTCTGATTTGAGATACTTTGTATAAAACAACCATGAGATGGCAACGGTTGTTATACAGTACGTAAATTTTAATCCCCAAACAGATTTTTGGAATGAAAATCGTCAGGGAACCATTTCAACGGACAGAAAATGTTAAGAATTCCCATCCGGACATCTGTGTGGGTTGAAGTTTACAAATTTTGATTTCACGGAGATTTTGGCAATAAGTATTTTCCGTCTGAAACTATCGATTTGCTTCAGAACGTTGTCGTTGTCGTGAAACCTCCATCCCATGCTACCAGCTGCGCCTTGGCATGGGGATACACAATGCCAATTATGGATTTATGAAATTTGATTGACATTGCTGTCCTTCAATCACAGATAAATAAGCTCTAAAAGTAAATAATGATAATGTTTACTGCATATCAATGCCCAAAGGGCTAAATGCACAAAATACCACATGTGGTCATTAGGGGTTAAACACGAAATCTCTCACTAATACTAATGTATTCTAAACTACTAATAACACCAGTGTGAATCTATTTGCCTAATAGTTTCCTTTGTCTTGTTGAAACACATGGAGACACAGTTACTTACTTTGCCCATCATATTTTCATTCGTGCGTGGCATCATGTATCTGAATACATCATGTTTTGGCATTGTCGTACAGCTATCTAATTGTATTGTCAAGCTGTGATTTCCTTGTAGACTAGACATTCCAATATATATAGATGGGTTTGGTCGTCACCCGCGGTAACAGTGTCTGTATATGTGTGTACCGGTTTGTAGAAACTCATAGAAGGTTGACAAGCACATGAGTTACCGACTACCACTGGAAGGTACATGCATCAGGTTCATTTATTTCTGAGTTGCGGAGTCCTGCAGAGAGATTTGGGATTAAATCCCCATAAAGAAGGATTAAGAATACATGAAAGCACCATCATCGGCTATAACGTTCCACACCACGGGATATTCCTACAGGCAATGTCCGATAAAATGCACCCCGAGAACGAACCGACAAAGTGCATGTAAGATACAGGAGCACTCCCACATGCCAAAGATATATACTTCTCTCCGTCTCCAATAACCTTCCAGACTGATCCCCTGAGTGAGCATATGCTGCCGGATTGTAACATAGGTTTACAAGTAACAAGGCTCAGACTTGCAACGGTTATCTATATCTATATCACGTTCAGCACAAAAGATTTAATAAATTCAAAAAAGTGGATTGGCCGAGGGTACGCTCATCAAAACATTAACACAAATACCTTCTAGAGTAATGGGGAAGTATTACGTCTATCGTCGATAAAAAAATCAAAATCGAAAAAAAATATTGTATCCTATGTACATGCACGATAGCGGGGTCGCATGAAGTTATGTAAAGTATACCGTTTTATTGCTTGAACCGATAGAAACATTTGAAAAAAATGTCATTGCATCCAGGGTGTCGCTCTATTCTCGTATGGGTGGTGGATTTTTGCGTATTTTTATATCCACTATGGGGACAATCAGAGAAAGAAATGCCAAGTTCAGACAGCAAATTGATGCTCTCTGGACCCTGTGATGCGGAATAAACTATAAATAATGGCGGTACGATCAAGTAGATGCAGTAAAAATCCGGTCCGATGCCTGTATATTGATTACAGAGGCACTTGAGACTTATAAACGATGAAATAGCACCCCAGTCAACCATTCTCCGCCTGTAGGTTATGCGATAAACCGTTGGTACTTTGTACAAATGTTCGTTTCATCATTCCATGGAGGATTGTACTGCGGGTATCTATGGAGATATCACAGTGGACAGAAAAGGTTATCTCACAAAGGAAACACAGAAGTTATTGCATATAACGTTTGAAAGGTCGTAGTTGTACAAAGTGATTATGCAGAGTATGGCTGCTGCTGTTGGCAGCTTTCCCAAGGCCGCTCATGCAAATCCCAGTTAAGGGCACATTCTGGTATATTGCAGTTGTCAAATATGAAAATATATGATCCTAACAATTGTAGTCCGTTCAATATTTAGGGGGCATGTTATATTCATCTTAAAATGTACCGACCATTTCCAGCAATGTTCAAAGCTAGCTAATAATCGAAAATGTTCTGTCGTCCTTTGTCTGGATCTGTGCCACATACGTCAGTCGGCCCATTAAAGGGATGCAATAATGAAGGGTTCAGCAATATTATGGACCCAGGAGAACCGTGCAAATATTTATAGACAATCAAAGCGGCTGTGCCCCAAATCACAAACCAGGCAATTCATGTGAGACGCATCAGATAACAATCGTGATTTTGGTTAGCCATCTTGGCTGGTCTGAGTTGTTGACGCATTTTTACCGTAGAATGTAAACATAACGGACGGTTTTATTGTTGTGCTGTGAAGAAATGTAGGTGAAGAAGACATTATACGATTTCCCCTAGGCCCTGCCCTTAATATGGTAATGTGTGACCTGATTGACGAATGACTGATTGGTAAAGGAAGTCGAGATATTAAAAGCTGAAGTTTGACTTGCTTTTGACAAAAGTCAACAGTTAGTGTGTGTCGGAGTGTATAGCACCGGGTGTCTGCATACAAAACACGAGTTTATATTTGGAGGGGGGGGGGGGCTGTAGAAGCACTTGCTGATGCAGATAATGCACACTTCTACAGTATATCGTTCCCAAGATCAAATATGACTGATGATCAATTTTGCCTCCTCCCGACATGATTTATTGGCTACGATTAAACCAGAAACCTTAGGGGAAGTATGAAGATATTATTTTTCAAATATCTGATTGAGCTGGGAGGCAAGCACAAAATGTTATGAAACAATGTCGATTACTACCCGCTGATATTAGAAAATTTGTACCAAGCAATATCTGTAAGTCACATTCACTTGGCATAGCAAGCCGATTGGTATTTTGTCGTAAAAGTTGGTTGTATTTATTTTTTAATTGGTCCAGTGGGTATGATAACTAGACAATTTGTGTTGTGGAGACGGGATAGGATAATTGTTCTCCTGTCTTTACATGAAACGGTACCGGCTTCTAATTGAACTCATCAAGTCTAACAAGTTGAACGTATCAAAGGTACTGATGACAGAAAAAAGTGAGCCACGACGCATCTCCTTCAACTTCTGTTGTCTTCGGAAATCAAAGATACGGGACTTTTTTGCAATTGACTTTGACAGCCACAATTCCTGTAATGCATGGTATAATAATTCCATAGATGAAATGTTCCCAAATGTAAAATGAATTTTAGTGATTCACTAACTCAATATGAGTTTGAGATTACAATGGAACGTGATGGAATTAATGGTATTTCCTAATCCTAGCCAACGACAAATAGTCACCTTATAATGCGATTTCCAGAGCCATTTATCAAGCTTAATCAGCTACACCACGGCAGTCTTCATGTTTCCTCCATATTGACCAAAAACTGTCGATGTGGAAACTCATGCAAAAAAACTTTAAAACAACATTTTTAAAGACGTATTTCAAAAGAAAAATTGTGCAAGAAAATGTCTTAAGAAAATGCAACAGTGCATCAGCAGCACTGGGCCTTGGCGAAGACCTTCTCGGTTTGGTGATGAATCTTTCTTTTGAAGGTGGATTCCTTGACAGTGGGTTGGAATTGAATCTTGATGACATTCAGTGTAGAATAGATCATCCAATCAGCCTTTACTTTAATGGTTATCGATCTGGGCTCTGTCGACCATAAGAATGTAGGAATGAGCGTCTTGCTCGGAAGAAAAAAAACTTGTGTAAGTGTTGTACATGTACCGAGAACCGTGCCTATGGTAGGGTTAGGACCAGGCACGTTTCTGACATAGTCTCCGCAAGCCTGAGCATGGTTCTGGACAAAGCAACAGCAATCAACATGGAAGCCACCGGCAAAATGCTATGATGAAAATTGTTTTGTTACTGACATTACTTTTACCATATCCGCAAACAATACAATAAACAATGGATTTCTTCACTGTTTTCTAATCTAATGTAGACGGTGGTTATAAAACTAAGATATTTAGGCCCTGCAGTCGACATTTTGTGAAAGTGACGGATGAGTTGGATTCACCGGTCAGACAGATGGGCTGTAGGCCCTGACCGGAATAACCGTTCCCGTGAAGCCGGTCCTCATTTGCATCAATCACGTGACAATCAGGGGGCAGGGAGAAGTACAGGGTGATTAACCTTTCGTTAACCCGAAATGACCAGGATGATCTAAGGTTAGAGGTAACGCGGCAATTGTTAACCCCTTCACCTCATTTGCATACATATATAGCTTATATGATCGACTATCTCATCTAAGCTATTAGTCGACATCACGACTTGTTAAAGTCTTCCACTGTTTCAGCCTGATTCAGTTTGGCAGAGATTTCTTGATACTTGTCCGTTTGTTTATTGACACAATGAATATGAAGCATTGCTTTGTTAGGAAACGACCAGAATAAATGTGTGCTTAAATTTAATTGTAAAAGTCTGAATCCAAATGTAACTTAAGGACCTAATCTGGCTTGCACAGTCTACGCTGGACATTGAGTATGGCAACAGAAAAGAATGTTTTGGCGGCCAAAGTCACATTTATACCCGTTAGTGTAATCGCTATAACACAATACTGATTTCTCGGCAGTAGACACAACTAATACCAAATATAACCTAATGAGATGGCTTATGTAATTAGCGTTTATCAGTCACTCATTAAACAAACATTTACCAAATCATGTCTTTATAGCGCTCTTTGATATCAACAAGAAGTAATTGCGGTACTGCCAAGGTGTTTTCTGAAACCTGCTTCTCTAATTAACATTTCCCCGTACAATGAACCTGTACACTGTACGAAACGCTGGATTTACCAATAGTAGTAAATGCCAGTAAAGTCGGGTAATGTTCACTTTGTAAACCGTACCGGACTTAAAAATGGCAGTAAGTAAAAGTCAAGTTACTAGGTAATTTTATGTACAACCATTGTTAGGCCCGAAATTAAGTTACTTGAATTTTATTTACTACCATTGTAAAATCCAGTATTGTTTACAAAGTAAAAATTACCCGACTTTACAGGCATTTACTACCATTACTTTTGCAATGGTGAATTACTGTACGAAGCTGTCTTCTCCGTCACGACCAGTGGAAGAAAAGCTCTTCAGTGAGTGCTAAAACTGGTTCGAGATCACTTCCACTTTCTTTCATGACCCGTTGCATTTCGTCTCCGCTTTTTCAGTCTCCTGATGTAAAAGTCACTTGGATTCATTTGTCGACCATACACCCCATGACGCCAATTTCCTTACACATCATGCCTACCAAACGACGCTTTACGACGTAGCAGAGATGAGTTTCCATTTGAATAGCCAAAGGATTGCAGATCGAGGGCTCTTGGTTCAACTAGAATAAGTGTTGTAGTCGGTCGGTCAATCAAAATGCATACCTTCGTCCATAAACTAGTTGGAAAAGCGTTGCGTGGCTGGTACTTAATCGTGGTTTGTTGGCGCCATCCTGTCTGGACCACACGTTTGTGATGTGCGTGTGTTAAGGCTTCCTGGTAGTTGAACTGCTGGTGCAAGCAAACGTAAAATAAATTGTGGTTTTAGAAACATTTAGTGCAAGGATTTACCTTTTACTTACATTTTTTATAGGTAGCGTAGAGACAAATTTTGCTAATTTCATTCTAACTATACCAGTTTTCGTCTTCTTCCCAGCATCAATAGTCTGTTCATTCCCAACATGAAAATCTCCATAGGGTTTACATACACAGTTCAAAATATTAACTACCACAGCCTTGATGCGTTCTATGAATAATCAGTTGAAGCCTTATCTACATTTTGCAGTGTAAGAGACGCCCCTCTCACTCTGGTGTGTCTGAAGATTTTATCTTCTGATTTTGAAAGTTGACGCATTGGTATCTTCAATTCGTCGTCTTGCAGATCCATTTGCAAAATTTGATCGTCTATCATGCAGTTTCAGTATGTTATAGATGTTGTTTAAACAAGTAGCAGCTATAAGACTAAATGTAAATACCCATGATATGAGATACCTAAATTTTACACACAAATATACATTGTATATGTATTGTTTATAGGTTGACGATGTTCCTTTAATATTTATGTGTAAGTTTTTGACTTGGTTAGCTGATTTGCTACCATAAAGTTGATTTGTTTTTCACCTTGCTTGCTAGACAGTTTTGACCCTATTTTGGAAGCAGCTAACGTCAATCGTAGTATTATCTTCGCTTACTAAACCCTACCAATGGTGCTATTCATGCTTGCAATTTGCCCCCTGGTGACTGTAGAGGCCAATTCTGGACATATATGATGAATGGAAAGGGTTATGTAAAGCCAGTATGGGTTGCAAAAACAAAACGTACCTTGTGGCACAGGTAATGAAGTTTTATGGCCTTAGAGCTTTTATCCATAAGTCAACGCTCACAGCTGCCTCCATATAATTTGTGATGTACGAGCTCCTGTTTAGTTGCTCTCATAATTTTTTTCTTCTTCCTCACCACCTTGCCCAGGAGATACCTACCAGCTGCGATATATGCAACGCTCGGATGAAGGGCCAGTCTCATCCGCCCAAGTTCATGACTGACACAGAAAGGGGCGTGCCCACATGGTGGCAGTCCGTTTCCTGGCTCGACTACCCCAACCCCATGCAGATCAATGTCACCCTATCTTGGAACAAGACATTCGAGTTGACCAATGACATTGTGGTGAAGTTTCAATCCGTCCGGCCGTACCAGATGATCATTGAGAAATCAATGGATTACGGAAAGACGTGGATGCCCATGCAGTACTATGCTAGAAAATGTATGGACTCCTTTAACAAAATGCCAGTGACAAGCAGCACCATATCCAGAAGGGACATTGCCAAGGTCATCTGTACCCAAGTGTACAGCGGGGCGATGCCCAGACCCGATGGAAGCGTGCGGCTGGAGATTGAGGACAGGTTTAACCGATATTTAAACTCTTTGAAGACAACAAACGACATCTCCGTAGAACTGGAAAACCATCAACAGCTCAGAGACTTTGTGACGTTGACTGATCTGAGGATACGGCTTTTGGCACCAGCCACCAACGGTGCTTACAGCAGGAGTACTACCATGGAGCTGCTCAAGTATTATTACGCTATCTCTGACATCCAAGTCAGGGGAAGGTAAGGGTTTTAACCTACTACATTCTACATTGCACTACTTATATATTTATTTATTCTATTCACATTTATTCAGCGAGAATTAAAACAATATTTAGTTTATGAAAAGCCTCTGCTCATAAAATAAAAAGTAACAATAGCAACAATATATATTTATATTTATATATATGTTTGCTCAAATGCTTCTAATATATACACATCAATGCAACTCAGTTGTATATATTGTCTTGTGATCTCATGCTTGTTAACTTAATAATTTGAAAATTTGAATTTGCAATTGAACGCACTACAGGTGTAAGTGCAACCTTCACGGCTCTGACTGCTTCATGGTTAACGGTACGATGACGTGTGACTGCAAACACAACACAGAGGGACCTGACTGCAGCAGGTGCAAAAAGCCGTATGACACGCGAAAGTGGAAGGCTGGGACGTGGAAACCCGTACCCAGAGGAACTGCAAACGAGTGTAGGAGTAAGTAAATATGTGTTTTCGTCATTGCATTCCACATAATAATGCATACTGAGAAACGAAAAAGAAAAGAAGAACAGATACATACATACATAAACAACACTGGATCAAAGGCAAAAATATAAAGATTATGATTGAAAATACATAGTAGACAGAATCCATGCAGATATGTAACTAATACATAAATATACCCAAAAAGACAAATGGTAAATCGTGTGTACTACGTTAAACCTCAAACAGTAATACAGGAATGTATTAAGTAAGTATTATGAGTAAAGAAGACATAGCTTGTCAGATGTAAGAGACACCGGGCCTGCATCATCCTAGGGTGTGAAAAATTAGGCCCATATACTTTGTTACCAGAACGTGTCGCACTCGATTTTTTTACTGTTTTTAATATTTGCGGATTAGTGTAATATTATTTCCCATCTTCCTTGCATTAGCCTGTCAGTGCAACGGCCACTCTGAACGCTGTCGTCTGATCCAAGTTCTTGGCTACATGGTGTGCATCGGTTGTCTTCACAACACCATGGGGAGGAATTGCGAGCAATGTTTGCCTGGCTTCTACAGAGACGTGACAAAGAAGATCGTTGATCCGGACGTGTGTGCTCGTAAGTTCACTCCAGAGAAAGGGTATCATGTAGATAGGAGCTGCACTCATCTGTGTTTGACAAAGCCATGGCAATACTATTTTTTACACAAATTTCTAAAATCTATTTTGTTTGTTTTGCATAACCAGCAAACCGTCTTTTGGCGTAACACACCGCTTTTGTACTGTATTAAAGTACAAGCTGCGTAAAACCGGACTGTAAGGTCTGTATTTCGTTGAAAAACGTACAATGTGTACAAGCAACAATCACAATATACTATTTCAGGAAGTGCCCCATATCCAGAAAATATCTCTTTCAACCAGCTACTAAATTATTATGCTGATATTGGGAATGTGAGAGACGTTGGATCAAAATCCCAACACACATAATAACTAGCTGTTTTTACAATGTGTGTTTTATTCAAGCAAGCAGACACCCTCACACACATTATTTTCACTAGGCAATAAAGTTTTGTCAGGGCTTTCCACCACCAACTAATCCCCTGTCTTGCTGAATTTGCAAGTTCCAATCTACTTTGCAATCACACTAGAACAAGAATAGACTACTTCATCGTAATACATTTATTGAAGCATATATCAGACAGCATTCCGTAATCTCTCCTCTGTGTGATTTTATAACCAGCTATCTGGGGGGTTATGATAATGAGTGGCGTAGCTTTCATTATACCTTATATAAAAGCACGATTGAAAGTTGTTATCGTTAGCAATAAATCAAGTTTTATCCATCTCTATCTCCACCGTATAGCCCATAAAACTCTACTTAGTGATCCTGAATACATCACACACTATTCACGTTATTGCCTATCACCTTCAGCACAGTGGGGGCATTATTAGTTGTGTTCCTGCGTCGATTCAAACAAGATGGCTCATTAAAGGAATGATGGAAGCAGGTCGATAACCTAGCACGAATTATCTCAAAGGATATATATATCTCAAAAGATATATCTGAACTGTACAGATACGCCACATAGCCCGTTATCTTTTTTATGAACTTTGATATTTCGGACCACGTTCTTCGCTTTCATAACCCTAAGCTATTTATGTAAACACAATGGTACAGCTGTATACCTGTATGGTCACTGTGCTACGATTGATTTATGAAGCGGCATTGCTTTGTTCAGCAATGAATATGTCGAGGATTGACATGTTGTCCTACAACGCCATTTGTTTTAGTTTGAAATCGCAGAGCAATCGAAATTGATCAATCCTGCTACCATAGTCATTTCTCTTCCAAACAAAAGTTTAGTTAGTGTTAAAGAACAAGTACACTGTTACCTTCCCCTTTGGTGCTTGCATCTGTCACGTTTGAAATGTGGTCCAGAATGCCTTTTTTAACAAATATGATTGCAATTGTTTTGCCAACAAGAATCGTTGAAGACTTATACCTCGAATGTTTGACAAAAAAGTAATATGTTCAGTTTATATCAGCCATGCTACTCTTCTGTAGCGGCACTTCAAACATCTAGGATTACATCTCTTTGATGGCCGATGGGTTATTTTCAGGGGCCATCTCGATTGCACCCCAAAGCCACGAATCTTAATAAAGACGCTGCCAGAGCTTGTTGATGCTGACACATGACCTTTGAAGTTGGTATCATTAGAACCTTGCCCCTGGTCTCTGATTTTGGTACAGGTCCCTCTTTTGGGCATCAGAAAAAACGTACCCTTTGTAATTGTCGGCCAGAGTGTATTGATTTTACGGACATTTAAGCACCAATCGTAAGATCATCTAGATGAAAGTGTCCAAAACAGTGGACAGTGACGGATGACCAGTGGTGCTCGGCTGCCCATACGTTCGACACAACATTGACTCTTGGTGATTCAGGCCGTCCCATGGCCATCCACGTCTCCCTTATTAATTAAAATAAGACAGATCCCCCAGTTTGTGAAGGATCGTGACAATATAGGAAAAAGTAATTCAGAATGTCAATATGAAATGCCAACCACGCCTTTGAACTGTGGTGCAACACAAGGTTTTAAGTTTTGTTGTTTGAACTCTGTTCCAATCTTTGTCCTGATTAGAAAAGACTTGAGATAATTTCGTTATCAGCCAGCCGCTCTTTCTTTGCATAACGGTAGCGCCGGAGCCTTCAAAGGGGTGGCAATCTCAAGCAATTGCTGACTCTGGGATGTTCTGTCTTCATTTGAAGATCAATGTTTTTCGCACTGTTGACAAACGACTGCCGACAGGCCCAAAATGAACTCAGATATATTGAGGTCTCAAAGGCGTGGCTTGGGACGCTGTAAGGGTTCATGATTATTTCCAGACGAGAAAGTCAGCTAACTGTTTGGCGTCTTATCCTCAGGCGTTCTATGAAATATCATGATTTTTATATCAGACACTTTGACACAAATCCTCTGACATCTCCCTATTGGACATACGTGTCTTGTTGCAATTTCATTTTGTTTGTGCTCTGGAGTTGTCGGCCCTGTAAATGATGCATACCAGAGATCCTGCTGCCGACACCCCTAAGATTTTATTCTATAAAGTTTAATGACTAAATGAATAAAAGAACGAATGTAACTTTGCTAATAAATTGCACTTCAGCTTCTTTTTATACTTTGAATTTGACTTTTGACAGCTTTCGCAAAGTCAAAATGATCATGTGCTAGTTACTTTCTTTGTACATATCAGACGAAGGATTACGCAATATTCCGCAACCATCCAAATGCAATCAAACAATCAGGACCTGTGTAATGGGCGATGCAGAATAGAACAATCAACAAGCGATTACAGATTAATGGCCATGAGCACTTGGTCGACAACTTTCATTAAATACAGGTTCCACCAGCTGCCAAGAGAATTCATCATTTATCGATCTTGTAATTATTTTCTCACGTATAGTGACACCGACGCAGCTAGCATCATCAAAAAACTAGTGTGTAATTACGTGTGGTCGTTATTTGAAAATCCCAGGGAAAGAGTTTGGTACTCTCCCTTTAATGGTGTGGTAATAATGATTCAAAATGAAAAAAACTATTCCGATAGAAATTTAAACAAAATGTGGAAGGACTGTGGTAAAATATCTGATATACCGACTAAAATATTTACCAGTATTCTGACTGTAAAACTTTTGCTTTTTTTGCTAGAGCATAAAACTGCAACCAAGTATTCTGACTGTAAAGTTTTTTCCCCTTTTTGTTTTGCTACAGCATGTAACTGCAACCAAGTAGGATCGAGGCACAACAAGTGTAACGCCACAACTGGAGAATGTATCTGCAAATCGTACACCAAAGGCCCGAAGTGCGACTCCTGTGTTAAGAACTACTACTGGACTGACAGTCAGGGCTGTGTTCGTAAGTATGGGTTTAACAAGGCTATCTATGGAATCTAGTCCAGGCTACCTATGGAATTTCTGTTTTTAACAACTTTTTTTAGTGAAAAAATACAGCGGTATAGACGGTACAGCAACGATAAATCTGGTGATGAAATATACGAGTCAAATTAGTTTATCTATTGAATTACATGCTCCATGTTGGGGAAAATATATAAAGTTGTGATCATATAAAATTGTAAATAATCTGTTATGATATTTTAACTTACTTTTGATTTTCTCTACAAACTTACAGCTGCTATCTGCAACAACGACACGCTATCCTGTCAGAACAACGGGACCTGTCTGAATTATCAACGCTGTGACTGTCTACCGGGTTTCGGTGGCAAGTTCTGTGAGAGACCACTGAAATGTTATACTGGGATGTGTGCTCAAAGTGTTGGTGGATCCCCGTCTCTCTCGTCGATATCCACCGCTATCCTGACACTGCTAGTAGCGGGGGTGACCACACTTCTCAGCGGCATGGTAACAGATTCACTCCCGTGGTCATGACGATATTCTATGGACAAAAATAGACGATTTGAACGTGTCGTCATAGGTAGCTTGATGTCACGTGTCCTTTTGGTAGCTAGGATGATCACCCTCGACAACGATGCGCAGAAAAGAGCAGCCCAGCAAGCTTGTCGCCGCTTGGAGCTTGATGAAAGTAGTGACACTTAAAAGGAAGAATGCTAAATGCTACGGGACAGCATATCAAGAAAATGGAGAAGCAATGGAAGCAAGAAGGATATGATTTGGAAAGTTGTCCTTGTTCACCAAGCAAATTGGCTTACTGTGACGTAAAGCATCTCGAGCACATACGAACAGTTTCAGCTATGTTCACCACGTTTTAGCAGCACAAGGGGCCACAAAAACTTGATTGCGTCGAAAGTAGAGGAGCAATCGTCAAAAAAAAAACGTTCGCACACGGTAACAAGTTTTCAAAATGTCGTAGTGAGTTGAACTTCTTAGCGTGTGCGATGATTGATTGTGACTAAGAGATTATGTTGTAATCGTCCAGAAAACGTCCAAGAATGATGGCATGTATCGTAAAATGTCCATCGCGAAGCGAGATGAATTCGCCTTTTCACAATCTCTCATTGAATCCTGGGCCTCCAGAAGATAACATCCGTAAATCAAGTTTGTGTGGCCTTAAAGGAACATATTGTGGTGTTGTAAATAAGAAGTAAATCAAGCTTCGGGCACCCTAGATTGCAGTTCGTGGTAAAGGCGCTAGATACCGCTTAGGACCAGTTGTTGTTAAAAGGCACCAACTTGTCAAGCAAAGCCGTCTCGCTTTGGCCAAGAGAAAGGCTTCACTGCTGTGTTCCATGTGAAATCTACTACAGAAACCTCATCTTTCAGTGAAAATATACTGTCAGGAGCAAAATTGTGTTCAATGCACTAGAGTGGAAAAGTAAAAATCAATAGATATATTTTTGTGAGCTGAAACCATTAGTAGTTACCGATTCAAATAATGGTAGAGAAAAAATAACAAGCATATGTAACTGTAAATAGACACAATATTACTATAGTTAAAAAAACAGCTTCCCACTTTTTGTTGTCATCAAAATAATTTACAAATATAGGTCTAAGAAAAAAGTGTAAGAAACATTTGGATGGTTCCTATGGAATTGCTCTATTTGAGATTAAGGAATCTGGCCACAATTGCCGTATACATGTAAAAATGGCCTCAGAAAAATTAGAAAATAAAATGACGGAAGGTTGAGTACCAACTGAAGACAACTCCAAAATGTGTATTAACGAGCGCAGTGGTGTACATTAATCATATGTCTTTTACATATCTGACGATCAAAACGCTTCCTATATTTCACTATGCAAGTCCATAAATGTTCGTTTTACCATCCGTATATGTATCTTGATTGTTGTCTTGTACCTAACAGTTTGACACTCTAGCCGTCATTTAAATGTTTTCAAAATACTGATCAATAGCGCCACCTGCAGACAATGAAAGAAACTGTTCCTTCACGTTTGTTCAACAGATTTCTCTCCTCGAGTGTAGTCAGTTACAGCAGACATGATGTATGCAAATTACACGCAAATAGCATGTAATTAATTGGATGAAATGCATGCATCATTAGGGATTAATTAACATTTTCACCTCCTTGTACTTCAAATACTGTATATAGATGCCCTTTTATATTTGTGTTTTGTAACACTAACCTTATTCCTAATTTTTATAAATTGCACTGTAATGATGAAACTGAATCCAACAATATCGCTAGACAATAAGTTGACCAATGTATGCAGATATATGTAAAGAATAGTGTTTTAAAAGCGGTGCCTACATCAAATTGTAAAATGTCGCCCAGTTGTATATTTCACCTGTACATGAAGATATAGCTAGTAATCACAATGTAACAGACATGTGTACACGCTGTAGTGTTCACGTCAATGAATCTAGATTGAAGCTTCCTGTGTGAATATAAATAGTATAACAATGTAAAAAAAACGTGCAGGCAGTAAGAGAATTTTATACCATGCCACCGAAAGATAACAATAAAGATGTAGAACAGACCTTGGTGTCTTGAACTCGTTTTTTTAACCTTTCGTGAAGTTTTTTAAACATTCGCCAGAGTGCACTTTTGAGTGGAAAGAAAGGCCTTAAACAGTAAATGTAGAAGAATGATGCAAGTTTGAGAATATCCAGCAACCGTATCTTGTGATCAATGATTTGAATTTCTTTTACAAGTTCAAAACGTAGTTTGATATTTGCTGTTTTATATAATTAAAACATAATGTAATTCTGCACAAGCTGAGCTAACCAATTTCTTTTAAGTTCTAGAGCCGAATCTAATAATACTTCATATATTCGACCCATTCTCAAGACCCATTACCATACCGAACCCCCAACTAATGCTCACCGGCGCCCGAACAGGGTGTAGCCGGGCTCTGAAGTCGGGAGGACACCGGCTGCATGATCACAATTAAGACTGTTTATAAAACAATTGGACCGGTGCACTGCCGGACACCAGGAGGGGAACACTCGGGGTTGTCACGGTTAGAATACGGCGTATTTTGTCATCGGGCCCCGGGCTGATTTCTCTTTCAATTAAAAAAAAATCCGGGGCCCGGCCGTGCATTCCTCTCCTCAACATAAATATTTTGACGATTGGGAAGAATAAACCAGCAGATAAAGTGATCTACAATGCAGCTACTGGAAGCAATAAATTACAAACAGGGTACAGGCGTACGTAGGACACAAACGCTGGCAATAAAACACACAGAACAACATGAATTTAAAAACTGACAAAATCTTCAGCCACCGCTGGTGACATATCAGGTTTCACGTCGTTGCCGGTGACGCCTTATAATTCGGATCACGTGTTTCCAGCCACAGCTGGTGACGTATCAGGTTTCCCGTCATTTCTGTGACATGTCGTTTTCCCGCAACTGCTCGGTCATGTTATTGTCTCAATTATATTTTAACCACCTAAAGGAAATAATATCATTCTACATCTTATGACATAAGTGCACTTTTGACTGGAAATAAAAGTCTTAAACTATGTACATTCGACGTACAAATACACGCAGCCTTCTACATGTATTTGTACATCGGATGCACATAGTTTAGGGCTTTTTTTCGGGGGCCTTCGGCCGTGCCCCAAAGAGCCCGGCAGCCGCAGGGGTCCCACAGGGCCACGTCCGATAGTGAAAAGAACGGCCCGTAAACTATTGCAATTGTTTCCTGAGCATAGCCTGGTATGGTGATCTACACGCTACTACAATTTAAGATATACACTGCTCGTCGCTACTGAATGTCTCATAAGATCAATCAAAGATACATAAAAAAACAATAAGACGCATTCCTCTCCTCAACACAAATATATCAACTATTGGGAAGAATAGACCCGCACATAAAGAGACCAAAAATACAGCAATGGAGGCAGTACCTTACAAACAAGATGTAGGCGGGCATAGGACAAAAACACAGCCAAGAAACACACCGAACATCATGAATCTTCAGCTACAGCTGGTTACCTATCAGGTTTCACGTCGTCGCCAGTGACGCCTTAAATTTCCCGCCAATCCGGGTCACATGTTTGCCGGCCATTGCTGGTGACGTATCAGGTTTCCCGTCAGTTCTGTGACATGTCGTTTTTCCGCCACTGCTGGGACATGTTATTGTCTCAATGTGGTTGAAGTTTACATAACGTTGGTCTATTGGGGCTATTTTCTAATCACATAAAGGAAATAATAATAAATAACATCATTCTATAGCTTAACAGAGGACGCCTGCATCACCTGTTCTAATTGTGGCAGGGTTGTTGGCTGATTGTTTGCACAGATGTACCAATCCTAGTGAGAATTGCAATACAAAAACAAACAGGTTGAAATACGAGTCACCGTACGGCATATTAGCATACGAGCTCTGACCGCGGCTGATGGCCTGTTGTTGAGGACCATATTTCGATCAGCGAGTCTGCTGTTAGTTTATGGGTGTATGTGATAAGACCTTAGTGTGAATATCGGTTGAAGGGGGGAAATAAACTACTGCACTTATGAAATTCAGCGATAAATAGCTCAATTCATGAATCGTACCAGGATAAATGCAGTATACGTAGGGTCATATTAAGGTCCAAATGTAAACACGGAAGTTGCCTTTCGTGAAAGACAGCTCTACGCCAAGTGGAGTGAAAGAATTAGACAGACACCATTTATGACCACTATCAAAAGGTCAAAGTTGTCAAGGGAAAGCGAGTAATATCCAGAAATCCCCAATTTGCTCATTAACGTAAAATGGGTGACATGTGCACTACCATATATGCGGCGCTTTTGCAGGTGGTCACAGCGTTACGCGGGCTCCTCGCACGGCGCCTGCCAATCGATCGTCTGGTGGTACCAGGTTTCAATTTTTCCCGCCATTACTGGTGACAGAATATTTTTCCCGCCAATGCTCGTGACAGGACATTTTCCCGCTGTTTCCACCTGCAATACACACTTCTTATGCCAGGTGGCACTATGCACCTTGCAGCACACTTTTTAAAGAAAGTTTTGTAAAACCATATGGAGCATTTTCATTGGAATAACTTGAGCAATCAATAATGCATCGGGTCCTTAGAGGCACATTTCCTCACTTTACGACGCAATGTCATTAGAAGCATCATCTGAAGGTATTAATGATATCCTAGATGAGGGAACATCCCTTTGCGGCCGATTGTGCTCCACCCCGAAGCTATGAAACCATCAGTTTTCTACAATCACTGCGATGTGGGTAATTTGCTTGATTCTATAACACGCCTTTAAGAAGATAACCACAACCAACCACTTTTCAGTAACTTAATTAACTAAAGGTAATCTGGTAGGACCACAATTCAGCAGTCTATTCAGCGATGCTGAGAGTAAATTGTCTATTGACTTATCGGTGATCTGCACACATCTTTATCGCTTTACGACCTCATATCATTAGGGGTGTCATCATAAGACAGCATTTACGAACCCTTGTGAATTGCAATTACACCAAAATGGCAAATTTACTTTTCCCTAGGTTCTCTCAGTATGCGACAATGACAGATGAAGCACTTTCATGGTATGACTGTGTGCTATGAGACGTATACTGATAAAATGGCGAGATTGTTGAGTCTGAGATTGTTGCAGTCATTAAATTACGCACATGTTGTGAAGCTAGAATGTGGATTCTGTTATAGGCGAATGTAATCAAGACTTTACAATAGGCATGGAATACGTTTTATTCAAACCATTCTAAGAATTCTGATATAACCCTCAGCAATGTTCATACAAGCTGTCTTCATTAATATCCATTGCTTACTTGGTACAAGTCTTCTTGCAATACACCGTTTTACAAACAGACGGCGCCAACTATTGAGCAAACAACCTTGTATGGAAAAAATGGGAAGCGCTTCACATTGTTGTAAGCTATACTTTGAGCTATGGATGATGTATGGGGACATTTTAAAGATGTATGGCTCTATGTTTTTATTACTGTCATTATGATAACGAGAGATATCTCGCACCGGATAAGCTGAAATTACTCTCTGACCTCTTCAGTCTTGCCCTAATTTCCTGAAGACCACATCAGTAAGATGGTAATCACATATATCAGCACCTCCTGGTAAAGATTCGGACATCTATGCGTAGATAATTCGTTCAGTTAGAATAGAATGTCAGGTTGTGTTAATTGATATTTTTTTTGCCTACGATGATAAATGGATATCCACTTTACTCACTCAAGGGTGCTACCATTGCAACAAATATTTCTGAATAAACAACATCTTATAGTTTAAGTTCATAAAAAGGTAATAACCTTGAGATTCTCAGCAAGGAGAGATATTTTCACAGGTATATTTAGTTGAGTATTTTTTTAGAAAATCAGAAGTGGCTGGTAATTTGAACGACCAATGTTGAGGCTAGTTGATCTGCTCAACCGAACCATTGACTTCAACCTTGCTATCAATGATACTTTTGATAGAAAAAGAGCATATATTTATATGACATTTATTCTTGGTTGTACTGTTTATATTGCGACGAAAGAGGATCGCCGCAGCCGGCACATCGGCGCACTTTCTTCGGGGAGCGTGGCATGAGGAAGCCGGAGAGACAGAAATCAGGCGACAAAATGTAGTGAAATTCAGGAGACAAGACGTTGTGTGACTTGCCCCTGGCCGCGCGGCAACAGACTGAGGCCGCGGTGAGGGCCGGAGGTCTGGCAGCTAATTAATCACTTTGATCCCCGGGGGTCCCAAAGATCCACTATTTATATGACATTTATTCTTGGTTGTACTGTTTATATTTTACTTATCATGAACTTTTTTCATTGACGATAGTACAAAAAATTTTAATCCAAAATTTAGACTAGAAATATCAATATATCAATTCAATCAGCTGAACTTGATTTTCCTTGACGACGACTGCACAGTTCCGTGATTTTACATCGGATATTTCGTATGTAATAATTTCGTTTTGTAATAAAAATCGGAGACGCAATTTTTAGTACACTGTAACGTAATGGTTGTAACTTTAATGCACATGCAGCGAATTGAATTATAACAAAAATCAATGACCTTTCCAAAATGCCCTATCCTAATGGAAATAGTAAAGTGCTGTATATACAAAAAAAAGTATATTAAAGTAGATGCAGTAGGGGTCACTTGGAAATGTTTATGCCCTGGGGGTGCACAGGTGTTCTGGATGGAATCGGCCAAGCGAAATGCTTTTTCCGGGGATTTAGTGATTAGAGGTCTTGATTGGCCGATATGACCGATCCGACTTAGAGGTCCCCAGGGCAGGGGTTGGGAGCAGGTCGTGGTGCCATGGAGAGGTCACCTGCGCCTGACGATAATCTCCATGGTCAACTCTAGCTCCAGGAGAGATTTCAGAAAGATTCCAGAAGCGTCAAAACATTTCTCTTTCTAATTCAAAATCTTTATATGATAAGTCCTCAAGCTTATCTTGAAAACACTTATTATGTGCATCTTATACCACTGGAGGGAATATGGGTCAACCATGGAATCGTATAAGATGTACATGTATTTGGTATTCATGTATATATGTAATGGAAAGTGGTAGTTTATAGGTTTGAAGATTGGCTGCATCATACAACTCTCTTCCTCCGGCCCTAGTCTGAAAGTTAAATTGCCTGAACCACTCAGTGCAAGTTATGCCTGAACATCCTACTTGTACCACTAAACTATAGATGATGTTACTTAATACCAAATTTCCAATACACTGAATCGTGTGCGCGGGTAATAATGATGTGTAAAGATTGCGTGAATAACTAAAAGAGTTGTATTATTGGTATTTTGTAAAGAAGAAATCGGAGATTTCAGACTTCCGGTAAGTTTTTTTTTTGGGGGGGGGGGGGCATATTGTAACTGTATTGAAGAACGCCGCACACATTTCCTTACCCATGTTTTTTTCTCCTGTGTTGTTTTGAAAAGATTGCCAGCAAGACGACGATGACAGTGATTTGCCATTTTGGCATTAAGATAAGGCTAGATAGTTTGTACTTGTATGTTCTGAAAGTTCTGATTTATGCCACTTGATCATTCCGGGTGCGTCCGTCCTTGCCCTTGTAAAGGAAGTAGTGTAATCGTGTTTATAGATGTGAATGTAATAGCATGTAACACACAAAATCTCGGGCTGCCTTATAACGGCTTGATGATCTTTCATGTCTTAATGTCCTTACTTGCAGTTTGTAGCTTTAATGGCTTTAGTGGCTCAGTTATTATGAATCCGAGTGATATACTAGCTTTTGTAGTAATTCATGATATTACCCACGTATTCCCCAGGGATCGTACCGTCTTTCTGAAGCTCTCCCCATTATCATGTTCGGATGTCTAAGAGGCCTCTTGCAGGCTGTTAAGATGAAGCGTTGTACGTTTCGCGTATGTCTCATTTTGGCGAAGAAACGTTTGCTGTCTCATGAGTCCATCTGTATCAAAGTCTCTTACCTCATAACCTCCGGCGTAGTATGGATTTTTTTCTTTCAAATATTAAATTAATGCACTTGGCTGCCTGCAAGCATAGATCAATAAACTTTAATTGTTAAGTTTGACACAGGAACGCATGCTGGAATAAATGAAAAATGTCTTTATTTTCATAAACGTTCTCTACAACAAGGTGTGCTGTGCCAGATGTCCACAATAAACTGATTGCATGAGAGACAACTTTGAAATATTTGAAACGGAAGTATTTTCATGAGAGGCGTTAAGTCCCCCGATAGCTCATTCTACTTTAAAGTAGTAAAGAGGGTATGATTAGCTGGCTTATTACTACATATCTAGCCCGAAGCTTACAAAATATTATATACGTCAATGACCGGTGCCGATTCTGTATAAGTCGGCAGAACAACTCTATGTACACGTATTGCTATAGAAACTTTCAACAGTCGGCTCCCCAAGGGTTACGTTCGTAAAATAGTATGGAAATCAAAGGACAGCAAAGAGCTGTCAAGTGACTTGGAGGACCTCTGTATGATCGTTCAGAAAGCTAATGGCTTCCAGCGCCTTTGCGCAGTACTTGTCTTTGGCTATGTACTCAGTAGTATTGTCACACTATCGTCTCTACGGTAGGATTTACAGTAATGTTCTCATGATCGTACAATCCTTTGCCAGTGATGGTATGGATGTCCGGGATTTCTACAATGTCCTCAGGTTTACTGTTATTGTCTAGACATGAACTTCTCCTCATACAGCCTTTAATGTCTTGTTGAGCTTTCTTTCTACACCTTCTCCGCCTTTTCATCCTTGAACATTTTGTCGCGAGGCAGAAGACTATCCAAAGTACCACGACCAACCCTGCGACTGCTCCCACGAGCCCTACGACATACGTTTTGCGATCCACTCCGTCTCTTCCTGTGCCCTCACTGTACGTTGGTGTGTTCGTAATGTCCAGAGAGTCCGTTGTTGGCGGCCATTTAGCTGCGTCGCTTCCTATGTCTCTTTGCAATTGAGATCCGTTGTTGTTCAATTTATCTTGGGGAACTATACATAAACTAGAATCAAAGTCATCCTCCATAGGCTCTTCCAACATAGGAATCTCAGTCGCCTTGTTGATAGGTAGGATACTCCCAGTTACATTTAGTATCGTGTCAAATGTGGCGCTACCTTCAGAATTCCTGGCCACACAACGATATATCCCTGCGTCTGACATGGTAACTCTGCTGATGTTTAACCTCGTTCCAGCCTTAGAAAGCTTCACCCTGAATCTAAATGTTCCAGGTCGTACTGAGCTACCATCAGGTTTTGTCCAACTGATAGTGCTATCTTTTTCGTTCTTTTGATTGACATTGCACTGAAGAGCTGCACTTTCTCCAACACTCACATTCAGTGTAGCATTCGGTAACGCGACTTCAAGACGTGGTGGAGAACACTGCATTTTTTCCAGGCTCGTGTCACAAAGTAGAACTCCTTCGTACCGCCTTGGGAATTTACAATTTCCACAGATGTTGGTCCCACCGTTCCCAACGTGAGTGCGGAGAAATAGGTTCAGCCATTTGATCTGACAGCTGCAGTTCCACGGGTTGTATTGCAGTCTAAGGCTTTGTAGTGCCGCCATATTGGAAAACAGTCCGTAAGGTAGCCCACTGAGATTGTTGTAAGATAAATCCAATTCTTGCAGTGCCGTAAGGTCATCAAATGTCCCTTGTTCAATCTCCAACAATCTGTTTTTAGACATGTTTAATCTCTTGAGTTTTGTGAGACCTGCGAAATTCTTAGCGCTCAATATCGTGATGGAATTGCCGACCAAACGCAGTTCCTCCAAGCTGGTTAGATGCTGGAGATAAGGCACGGTTTGGAGGTTTGATCTAGCGAAGTTCAGGTACGTCAAACTTGTCAATCCTGTGAACAGGTTCCTTGAAATGGATCTAACAGTGCCCAGCTGCTCCAAGTCTAGAAACCGCAGTAATGGCAAGGTGGAAAATGTATACGCGTCGAGGCAAATAATTGGGTTTCCAGAGAGGCGTAGAATCTGCAAGTTTGTAAGGGGAGAAAACATCTCAGGCGTTACCAGTAATAGTTGGTTCTGGTGTAGAAGTAAGTCTAGTAACCGGGTTAGTCCTTGGAATGCACCGACCTCAATTTCAGTAATTGAATTATTACCTAAATCCAATTTAGTCAAATAGGGTAGGTACGAAAACTGGTCTTTAACCAACTTTGTGAAATTGTTACGATGAAGAATCAAAATCTTGACGTCCCTTGGTAGGCCAATAGGAATGGTGGACAAGAATTTTTCTCCACAGTAGACACTCTTCGCAAATTCCACACATTCGCATATTTTGGGGCAGTCCCACTGCCCAGCTGTCGGGTACAACAGTAGCATCATCGGGAACCACGCTTCCAACGGCTTCATCATAGTGGTTACCTGTTCGTCTCTACCTGAGGGGAATCTGGAAATTGAAAATAATACAGTTGGTTGCATCGATCAGGCCACACTGCCCAAATATCCCCTTAATCCCCTAAATCATTTGTAATACTACCGTCGACTCTGCAATGAAAAATGATTACTGTGTTACTTTGAGGGACGGCGCCGAGGTAATGAATCACTAGACAAATAGGTCACTTCAACTTATATTCAGTGCAGTGTAGAAGGCACGTTGTGGGTTAGGCGTGTCAATGGTTCTCTCATTCTCACCGAAGCGAAGGAAAACATTGATATTCTTTTGAATAAGTTTTGAAACTGTGCAGCATACATACCTTTACAGACTATAATCCTAGAAATCCGGTGTTGCCAGTCTTTGGGGGTCCTCTAGCATTCAGGTGCGGCACATCCGTTCTCCTTCGCCCCTGCGAGGAATGGCCTCACACCACAAGTCAATTATTCCAGTGGCTACTGTGGGCTTTAGGGCGAAGCAGCTGATACACGATGTCAATCACATACACCATTTACCATCATTAAGATCCACTTTCTTCTTGAGTCAAACGACCTCCAAACGTCGAAGGTCCCTGTAGGAAACAGAGGCATCGCTATGAGTTAGCAACGTTCTTTATTTGTCGTTAAATGATTTAAATGAAGTAAGTATGCTAATACACCGCTATATCAAAGTCATTTCTGAGATCTAGCACTGGCTGATGGTAAAGAAAAATCTTTATCATTGTGAATATGTTGAGAAGTTTCGTGAATCAATTGGCAAAAGGCATTGAAAGGGCACCAGAAACCTGGAAGTAAATAAATATTGATTAATGCAAATGTGTCTGCTGTGATCCAAGGTATAAAGGATGGCCCATTTATCGTTGATCCATATCTTAACTCTAATTATCTCGACTTTTGACTGTTCCAAGGACCAATTTACCCACAAATATAGACAAAATGAGAAACCGTTTAAGCACAGGAAGGCAGCCTTAAATGTTTCATTGACAAGACCAACATGTTCTGCTGACCCTGTTTTGGGACTAAATTAATCAGCCTCATAGTTACAAAGTTCTGGTAGGGTGGAGTTTTTTAACTGTCCATAAGATAATCTAAATATCATATTAGGGGAAATATAGACACCATTAGGACTGTACACATTTGGATTTATTCTTTAATTTACTTTGCCAAACAACATTTGTCAATATTGAATGATGGTTTATATGTTTAAAGGTTTCTATGGTAGGGAGTTGCAACACGCATAATTGGAATGATTAAAAGTAGTAGTTGTCAACAGATTCAAATAAATACTCTCAGTGACTCTGGCAGGTATCGTGAAGTATAAAAATGGTCTTTTGCCAATATTGGCACATATAAATCCATGCAACCTGCTTTCTCCCAACCCATACCCCATAAAGTGGGCCATAGATAGTGTTTGTTATTTCCTGGGTGGCTCGGACGTATGATGGAGTAAATTTATTTCCCCAATCATCCCTCTCATCTCAGGTCAAGAGTTATCCATAACGACTATCACGTATGGGACATTTATGTTACTTGCAATTCACAAAAAGAACCTGTATACCACTACTCATGTCAGAGTGTTTAAGATGTTTCCTCAAATGCAATCACTACTGTGATACCTGTATCAAATTGTAAATGGCCGTTAACTATGCAATCTGGTAGGGCGCATAGCTTTGTTACTGGTTTCTGTTTTCAACCAAAGTAGTGTGAATCATAAGTCATTGGCGGATAAGCTGAGGCAATCTTTTATCCCTAGGGAACAGATGTGCGCCTTTGGAGATTACTCTTGTGCGCAAGCTAGATAACCATTTTCCTGGAAGCGTTTTGACCCGGGGTAATGTGACCAGTGGGATATAGTATTTAAGCGAGGACGATTAATTTCCTGCTACAGATGCGGTTGAAATGTAGGGCAGCATCGGCAATTCTCAAATGTGGCCGATAAGAAATGAAAGTTCTGCTTCTAATAAGCATAAATTTGCATCACTGGTAAATATTGATGATGGCGATAGTTTAAACAAAAACATAAAGTTTTGTAAAACAAAAGTACAAATGGCGAAGACAGGTGTCAGAATTGTGTCTATTAAATGTTTTGGGAACATTGAACAGACTGGGAATTACGGGGTTTCCCTTTATGAACATATTAATTATCCACAATTAAACATAACCAGGTAAATCTCTACATGTCACTTCAGGGAGCAAAGAAGTAATTATTTCTAAACTGCTGCAATCAAAGCTATCGTCTTTAGCAAGAGTGATATTAATCCATATTATAATTTCGCTCGAAGCATCTTTGTGATCATATGGTTTGTTGGTGGAGGCATAAACTTTGGACATTGCCTACATGTACATGTGTAGCTTTCTGATATGGAGCTTTGCAGCTAATTACTTTGCGGGCGATGTAGAAGCCCCTACAATGTATAAAGCTACACCTATGTGTCCGATAACTATGTCAATAATTAATCTCACTCAACAGCTGGCCTGGTACGAAGAATAGAGCTTAAATAATTCTGTACGTAGCTAGCTTAAGCACAACTATATGATGCTTAGCGACAGGTAAGCTGCATGGCCTACGGAAATTCTTGACCAGATGAAAGTCCACCATCCATGATGAATTATGTATGATTAGAGAAAGATGAAGAATTGTAATGTATTTTTGTAGACATCTCTTCATTTGAAATCGCCCTTGCCACCGTGATGTTAGTTTCACTAGAGGGTGTGAGTCAGAGATTGCACCTTCAGAAATATAGTATGCTGCTGTAAGCTTCCCCATACCCAACATGATATAGAGTATTTCCCGATGCTTAACGTTTACACGGTTACATATGTCAAATGAAAATATTTACACCAGTATTTTTTTCATAATCGAATGTCTCTTTTTTGAGCACAGACCTTTTACTCTCATAGCTCTCAATCGACATAGTTCTTTGTGTTATTTAGGGGTCACGGAAGTCAATATATTGATATACAACTTCAAGGTGCTTCAATCTGATTTCAAAATCAACCAAACGTATACAAATATTACGCGCCATCTTATTTGGTCAAATCTTTCCTACCTAAGAAAAGGCTATGGTCCTGTTAAAACAACAGGATGTCTAACGTAATTCTCAAGTTTAACCTTTACAGAATAAAAAAAAAGGCGTACCTTTGAGGACAGGTCAAAACAGATACGGCAGAAGGGTTGAACTGGAAACCGCATTCAAAGGCGCTGCACCGGAACTCTAATATATAATACAATCTTTAACCATCTCAAAAGTGCATTTCGCCGTGGCGTAGCTTTGGATAGCTCATACGTGTACATTATCAGTGCCTGCCATTTCTCTCTTTTCAGCCAACCATAAAACTCATCACAGGGAAAATGAGCCACCTCCGCTCACGAGATGTAGCTTTCCAAGTCTGTAGTATCCTTTGGTACTAAACCTGGTGCCTTTGAACTTTAGAATTGTTCCTCGGGGACTAAAAGCGTTTTATGAACAGCAAAGTGGGGGCGTGGAGTTCGCGATTCAATCGACTTAGAGTGATGGAGTTGTCCCTATCTTAAGTGATGAAACAATTTATTGTGCTGAATCGCCTGGGAATAACCTCCCATAATAGAAAGACTTCATAAAAGTACAGGAAACAATTTTGAGCCATACTTTTAATTGAATGCTTCTCGGTTCTTTCAAATTAAATTATGTGTTATCATTCCCAGTCAGTGAAATGACTTCGTCCACTGAATATCTGATTGCTTCACCAGAGAAGTAAGGTATATAAGAATGTTACTGTTCTGCCATATCTACCGGGGCAAATAATGAGCAGTCTTAGAGTTACAAGCGAGTGCAATGATCAGGTTAAATTACGAACAAAACTTAAGACTGTACCTATCACTACCATTTTTCTTATTTTTCTTGTTTTATGATAGTGAGAAAAATTTGAAAGATATGTAAAGAAAATTCAAGAAAAATCCAAAATATGTGTATGTAAATTCTTCTAGAGTTTTTTTCTTGAAGTGAAGAACACATTCTGGTATGATGATAATCAACAAGAATTTTCAAGAAAATTTACGCAGGATTTGTTTCTTGTTAATGTGTAAACTGGGGTATTTTACATATTCCATTTCAAGATCTTTCATCTTGTGATATGTCTATTTCTTCCTAAAAACAGATTATTCTAGAATGACATTCTTTAAATTTTTGTTTTTGTAATGTATGAAGTTTGAGCAATCTGACTCTTGTTTCTCGGTAATATCGAAAAAAATACAAGTATTTGTTTCTTTACTTACTTGAACGAATATTCATTATATTCTAAAGGAAGGAATAACTTTATGAAAATACCATTTCACCCTGAATAAACTAGGCCATGTCCCTCGAGTTTCGCTGAATGGCGATCATTGTCACCAAGGGTTACCTTAGAAAAACCGCGCGTGGAACCAAGAAAAAAAGATATTCTTTGTCATTATTATTCAATTTGACAAACATGAAAAAGTAGTTGTGTTCTTCAGTAACACGATGTCGACAAGAGGAATGCATGTGGAGCAAAGCAATTAAGTATTGGGAACTAGAAGAAAGGACCAGTCGATGGGCCTGGGTAAGCAAAAAATAACTAGGGGATAAATAAGCCTGGCAGAAAATGTGCTTTAAATGGGCCATGCCAAACGGGGCCCGATGTTCAGTCAATCATTTTGGCAACGTGGGTTCTCTAGGGGTGCCTGCAAATCTTTGTTGGCATAAACTCTTGTATTACAGCACTAGGATTTTTTTCATAATTAACTCGAGTAAACTGGTGTATTTCTGTTAACACCAGTCATTTCTGCAGGAGTGAGTAGAGCTGATTCTCGCGTTTTGTTTCTATACCTCACGTACATACGTTATAATTAGCCACGCCTCACATAATCGAAACATTACTTTCATGATTAGTTTTTCCTGCACCTTCAAAATGTACCCACTGTTGCTTTATAACCGTGTAGGCGAATGAGAATTAAAACAACCGTGTTAAAAAAAGTATCTGCTATAGTAATGCTGTGGGATTAGTAAAGCGATCCTACCCAGTAACTTCTGTATGAGCTAATTTTTAAAAATGCAATTGCAAGTCACAATCATCTAATAAGGGCCCAGTTTCTACGTTCAATATTATACATGTATGTGCTTGTACTGTTACCATGCCTTTTAAATTCTGTTGTATGTTTAGGGATTCATCTTTCAATCCTTTGTCGTGTTAAGAATATGTTATCTTTTTCCCAGAACATGGTGTAATTTATAGATACTAACACAGCCAGCAAGCTACGTTTAGACAAGTTAACGTAATCCGTGACCAAATATCAATAACATTGCGTTACAAAGGCTACGGTGGAAGTTTCCACACAGCTAACCATGTACTGAAGGAGACCATATAACCATGTATTATGTGGCCAGAACAAAGATTGATCCTACAGTTGCCACCGGGCCAGGTCCCCATTGGCTATTTCTTTCGGACAGGTCTAACGCAATTATTGTTTATGACTCTGTACATGGTAATATCATAATGAAAACCATTACGCGGTGAGAGGTAACTGGCTACAGTATCAGGAGAGTTATGATGATTGAAGAACGTTGATGAACGTCTCTTGTACTCGTTTCGCCAATTTTACTTCAAGGGTTATGGACATGGTGATGATAAAGTGTCAAGTCTCCAGTTGAAATGTTGTAGCTTACGACCAAACGAACACACACACACACACACACACACACACACACACACACACACACACACACACACACACACACACACACACACACACACACACACACACACACACACACACACACACACACACAAACACAAAACAAACCTTTTGCCGTTGGTTGTAACTCGGTTGTAAATTGCTTACAATTTAGCCAACCAGGATTTCTAAATTGTATCATTTCAATTACTGGCGTCAAAAGGAAATGGCTTTTATGATTTCATGATTTATGAGGCTCGCATAAAAGTTCACTTCTTCTATTTCTCTAAATACATAGTAAAATAGTCTTATGAAATAAATGGGTAATGAGTACGCCCCGTCTCTCATACAATGTTTTGCAAATTAAATAAGTAGACCGTAACAAATGGCGCCTTTAGAGAGCCCGCTAGTTTCAATTCTATGGTGTTGGAAAACGTAATCCATTTAGGAAGTTTTTTACGAGTAACTATAAAATTTTCACGCCTCTAATTTCTATGAATAGATATTTATCATGGATCTGGAATGCGGAAAATGTGATTTTTCCTTGCAATTTAGAGATATGTTGATTTTTTAGGTGGACCATTTTATGTTTGTATACAAAATCAACATTTAGTTTTAGTTGTTACTGTTGTTAGTCTTTCGTAGGTTTTATGTAATATCCAAAGATTAATACAAACATTTAACGTGAACATATCAAAACCCACCAGGAGCTGTGCCCATAAAATCCAAACAAAAAAATCCAACACTTCTGGAATCTATAGCTTTACAATCGATATACGTTTGCACTAAAAATAACGGCAGGCACTCCCTTTTTTTAAAACTGATTAACAATGTAAAACTCCTGCAATAAAACTGTTAGTTCAATGCCCTTTAGAATGTTCAGAGGACTGTTGGCTCTCCTTGAAGTACATTGAGAGTGGTTATGTTAAAGCGGTCCTGAAAGGCCCTCGCTCTGGTCGGAGCCATTTACATAAAACGAGGGTTACTACTAACTCATACTTGATATACCGAAATGCTCTCAACCGAAAATGTCCTATCCACATTAAGGTCTATGACCCAGTACGACTACGACAGCAGTATCACTTTGCTTTCAAACCTGCTTTTAAGAAGCTACATATTTCAACAGCAGACTTCTATAATTAGCTATATGTGAACATAAAATAACACGTTGTTTATATACAAGCAAACCTAAATGTAGTGCATCCAAGAAGATACAGAATTGTTTGTGACCTTTCTGAAGAAGTACTAGTTAACTTCGACCTCCCAAAAGGGTCACTCTTCGCCTTGCGGAAATTGATAATAAATATAGCCATAAGCTTTCAAAGGAAAAGGAATGTATGCTTTAAGAGCTTCCAACTAGTATGATGGTAATCTCAGTCAGAGCCAATTTATCTCTGAATGCCACAGCTCAATCTAAACCATTCGGTCCATTCTTATGCATCATTTTATTACGGGCAAAATGTGGTCCACATCTGACTACTTAATTTAGTTACCGTATCATATAATTGGACAGTGTAGGCTTAGTCATTGCGCCATTGTTACCACATGCCCAGTCAGAAATAACCTTCGTAGCTGATGACAATGGCCATTGGGTCCCTGTGGTCCCTTAGTGCGATACTTTTGTCCTGTATCTCAAAAGAACATATTACTTGGTATGAATGCATATTGTCTTGGGAAAATGGTTGCTATAATTCAATTACTGAGTATCTATTATGCCCATTGACAAGAAGTGGCGAGATTACTATAAACATAATGTTCAAGGCCATTATGCAGATAGCAGCCAACCATGTCATTAGCTATCTCGAAGTCGTCACTGACATCATGTCAGACGCCACATGTTAGCTTTGTAATGAATAAGCTCTTTATACGTTATCGTGACCCTCAATTAACCCGTTGTAACTTCATGAAACAGACATTAAATTACTAATCAACCTACTGACCCCAGTGGAATTCAAGCGACAATGATTTTTTTCCGTAATGAATATGGGTGAACACTAGGTGATGGAGGGGCGAAATAGGATTTTGTGCCCATTTTCAATGATGAAATAAATTCAAAAGATACTTCATTTTGGTTACATTTTTAGGGTCAACATTATATCTAGAGGTGATAGACCATGGTGTTTTTAAATGAAGAATTACGCTAGCTGGTGGATTCTTGCATGCTAGCATCTCCGAACAGAAAACTAAATCTTATGGTTGAAACTAATCATAACTTACCAGACCAT
This sequence comes from Branchiostoma floridae x Branchiostoma japonicum, assembly GCA_013266295.2. Lineage (NCBI taxonomy): Eukaryota > Metazoa > Chordata > Leptocardii > Amphioxiformes > Branchiostomatidae > Branchiostoma > Branchiostoma floridae x Branchiostoma japonicum. The sequence goes on from CM023828.1 coordinate 8,391,546, forward strand.
CAAATGTTTCTGACAATGTAATACATTTTCACTAGCCCTAATGTTAAGGGGTTTCGTAAATTGAGAAAAATAACACCATCAAACAAATATAGATGCTAGTTAACAAACAACCAATTTGGAGTGCGCAATCGGGTAGCTAGGACCATTAACTAATGCAGCAAAAACCATTGACAACACTTAACTTGCTGCATAGCATGAAAAACCTGCGATTCAGAACATCACACCTTGTGATTTTTCTGTCATGTGATTGTTGTGCGAAAACGGTCAAGGAAGTCAGGGTAAAATGATATATTTTAAGTCATAACTAAATGATATATTGAACTTCAACATAATCTGACTGTTACAGGAGCTGGAAAAAATTAAAACAAGCATATACATTTTATAACAGTAGAGTAGAATTTAAAAAAAAACTAAAAAAAAACTGATGCCACCCTTCTGTTAAGTGTATGTAAGACACACTGACTTGCACCAGTTGTTATATCATTTCATTTCAACACACACTGAAAAAGTGACTACACTGCATTCCCTACATGGACATGTTTTGGTGGTCACTTTGCAAATTCAGGAAATGAAGCCTTAGACTATGGATCATTGATAGTCATCACCCTGCATCACCATTACCATGTATCACAAGAAATTCCAACCAAAATGGTCATGAAAGCAACATCAACAAACACCAGGTACACAGCAGATAGGTCCAATAGTTTCCCCAGTCCTACCCGAATGGCATATACTGTATCAATACAGGAGACCCTCGTCTTTGAAACGTTGTAGTGCGGGTCTGCACGTGCTTGACTCCATGCAGTCTAGTATATGTTAGCGTCTGGGCAACCCAACAAGCAAAGCTACCCTAACACGGCAAAAATGCAACAATATCTAATACTAAATAGAAATATTCTATAATGAGAGAAGAATGGAAAATAGAAAAATGAACCTGACATACTGCCGGTGATATTGTGCGAGATGAGCGAATGGTCGGATTGAGGGATGAAGCTCTCACTGGAAGCCGCCTGGCTAGACAAGTCCCGTGTCCCCCAATGGAAGCAGATCATCACTGAATGCCATAACTTACTGCTCCTCTAACGAGCGAGGCCCTGCTGAAGTCATGATGCCCCTATTTGACCTGTTTACTGGTAATACCGTTAATACATTACAGTCTAGCCTAATGGGAACGGATGACTCTATTCAACATTAAGCTTAAGAATAGGCAATTTTCGTAGATGACTACGACTAGCGAACCAATGACAAATCGAGCGATTAGTAACCTACATCCAGTTCGACGGAATGTCGTTACGCAGCTCCTTTTGAGCACAGCATGATAATGAAACGATGACGAAAAAATAGCTTGCTGCTGGAATGGTTATCAAAAAAGGAATCTATTTAGAACTCTAAAAAACTGGTATTTTTTCGATGCTGTGCATTGTTCTTACAAAAAGTGTCAATCATGACAAAATAGTTGAATAGTCCAAAGGTAATATTTTTTTCTCATGCAGACAAAATTACACTAAATTGCGAAATGAAGTATAATATATGTAGATACATTTTATAAAAAGTGTAGTTCACTTGTTGCATTAAAATTGCTCATTTAATCGGTTTTGAAAACAGGGCAAAGCGAGTCTCCAACACATTTCCTTTTCAGGGCATGGATTAAACCTAGTCTAATTATCTCCTCCCGGTATCCTTTGCTGGTGCCGATTAATGCGTTTAACAAGATTAATACTGGATGATTTATGGTAGGGAAGGTTTGTAATATTGTCTACGAACAATATTTTCTGAATTCTTCTTAATATCTTCAAATAACATTGCCATGAATAAATAACAAAGACTCTGATACATATTTTTAATCCTGTGTCTCTATACATTCCCCATTTTTGTCCTGCAATTTGATGAATGTTGTCAGTCGCAGAGGTTCATAATTGCACGATCGATGTGAGCTATAGAAACGTCCCAGTTTGTAATCCCAGCAGTTGATTGGGATCTTTGCGCTATCTTTGATGTATTTCAGTTCACTTCCCGTCAGTGACTGGGTGGAAAATCCCTTCCTTTACCGGTAATCCTTAGTTTTACTGATGTATTTTGTGTATCGTTCTAAAACTTTAGTCAGGGTTTGACACAATTCTACCTTTTTAATTTTATAAAAATCCTGTTATCAAATAAAACATATATTTGGATTTTAGTTATGTGTGACAGAATATTTTAAGAATTACACAATTATATGATAACCATTATTTAGTACCATGGATACATTTATGTTCAGTGATAGTACATCATGTCCAAAGTAGAAGGATCGACAAACTAGTCTGTGAACTAGTATTTTACCTCATTACATTGCACTTCTGTACAAAAGGGATCTTGGAAAATCAATGGTGACGCCACGGTCCATTTCTTGCTTATATATTGTACCATTAATGACAATACCTACGGCAGTACAATTGCGAGTAACCGACGGCAAAATACCAAGCTAAGAGCTCGATAAAACAGTTCAGTCAGCGACGAGAGCTACAATGAATATGACTTTGCATTTCAGATGACACAAAAATCTATGCTATTTCCATTGGACAAAGCAGCCTTCTAGACGTTGTTCACTGATGCTAATAGAACTTATTGCTTGCCGCATTTTAGTGACAAGTTAGAAGTTTCCTTGAACTATGAAAAATTATATTTCCTACAGCTATTTCGAGTGAGCTATCAACAATCAATACACAATTCTGACTTGCAAAAGGGTAATTTATTTCTTAAAACTGACAGCTGCCCATACGGAATAAAGCGACGTACTAGATCTAGAAGAGATAAAAAGATAAAGACAGCATAGTACGCCTACACCACAGCTTTGACATATAGTGGAATGTATTGATGCTCACAGAAAAAAAGCAGAATCTTATTTCTTGCCAACACAAGGAGAAGAATAATACTCAATAATGCAATGGTGTTTTATTTATCAATAAATCTGTTATTGCAGGAACCATATAGATTTTACTGCAGCTTTGGGGATAACTTTCGGTAGCATCGATCTTATCAAATATCTTTTTTCGAAAAGAACATTATATTACTTTCGTCATGAAAATAAATTAGCTATATCAAAAATTCTACATGGGGTGAAACAAATGTAAAATCGTACCGCATTGGAAATGGTAAGGATACCAACGCATAAGATGAAAAACACTTCTTTGGCTACATTTCAGACTTGCCATCTGTAGTGACAATCAAAGAAAGACAAATAGAAAGTCATTACCTTTCTGTTCGTTAGCGGTGGGGCGTTAATTGCTTTTCTAACGAGAGAAATTAGAGCATAATTAGCGTAACCACTAGGAGATGTGCAAGGCTAGACATGCCAATTTTAGCTGATATGTAGACGATGTGTTTGTGTAGCTGAGATTATCAGAAGGATTTAGTGAAAAAAGCCCATAAGATACGGATTTACAGCAGAAGCAATGACAGCACGCATTTAGCCCCGGGGAAGATTTGTAGGAACCACCAACAAATTAAAGAGATAGGTTTGATCGCAAGACCATATTTGATTCATCCATGCACCCTTATACCTTGCAATAGGAAACGGGGGAATGTAATGATGTTGTTGTAGCAGGACGAACGACAACAGTACAGTTGAGTGTATTTTTTTATTTCGTAGATCTAACTTTATACTATAGACTAGACGTCAACAACTTTTTTAATTGAGTGAAATGCTGTGTTACGCTCCGATATTCCTGATAGACCTGAATTTTAAACATTTTTTGGCCATGGCTTGTGGTTTGTATTAAAAGAAAAGTCTGAAACAGAGAGACCAGGGGCCAGTAGACTCAGGATCACCCACGACTACGATCGTTAATGTGCACTTGGCCTAGGTACACAATCCCCTCTAGGAAGTTTTGTAGTTAAGGAATCAAATTAAGAAGTCCTATCAATAGTTCGTTATCTTGACCATCTTGGTACATGACTGACTACATCGGGGATGTTATCTCTCGTTAAATGAAGTGGGTGGAAGTGAGAAATTGACCTGGAGGTAGGAAATATGTCGCCCAATTTTAGCTGAAAGAACGTAGTGGCAAGGGTCGTCTCGCCCACCCGAGCCGTGTGCATCGCTCAGTTCCGCCATCAATTTTCACCGTGTGCCACTTTGCTCTTTAGTATTGAAGATCAGCACCTCCATGGAATTGCAAGATTAGACAGGGAATGAAAGTTTGATGAACCTTTACGCCTTCTAAGTTGACCCGTATTACAAGGGAAGCGCTGCATTTTCTGACAACAGAAAGGTCACTTAGGTCTGGTCAATATGAGCAGCCTCATAGACATCCGTGCTGTCATACCTTAAACGGAATTCCCCTCCCCTTTCACTCCTTTTCAGATGGACAATCTAGGTAATGAGAAAAGTTTCCGTCTTTGAAAGTTGACGACGAAATATTACTAAAAGTGATGTCGGCCCTACATCTATTTCAGGCATTATTGGTCATCATATTTTTCTGTCAAACTCGATCTTTATATCTTATATAAGATCAGACCAGATCTGATCTGATACTGACATATGAAAAAGGGCGTTGCTGTTTCAGGAAGTTGTGGAAAATATATCATAGGGAATTCATTAAAATTGCTTCCAAAATCAATGGCACTTTCAGGACATGACTTTTCCCACAGGGGAATCTGCAAGGTCGCTTCAAATAAGATTGTACTGAAGTTATTGATGGATTTTAATAGTCATAAATATGAAGCAATTGTTTGCTCCTTTTGATTTTTCTTTCTGTGACAGCTTATTCTCACTAGCAGTGAAAATGGTGACTCAAGAAGAAGATTCTCACTATGTCAAGTTTCGATTTTTTTTTTTTGTTGCGTGTCAAATCTAATACCAGATTCATAACGCCACGCAGTAGAGACTTTACATTTGGAATAATGGCAATTCTGGTCACACAAATCTGACAGCCTCTTAGATTTTCAGCTGACTTACAAAATACAGCAGTCGTTGCAAGATGCGTAAAGACTCTCGAATAGTTTGTAGATGCATGTGTGCCGATGATCATCAACTGTAAACCCAGGTGATGATGCAAGAGGCCACACCAAATGGAACGATCGAATATGTCATATCACGCTTATTGATTTACTGGATACACTTTTAGTCAACTCCCGTAACTTCTGGTAACAGTACGGAAGGGCCTGGTAACATGAGTCGTGCGATCGTCATACAATCTCAAACTGAGGGCATTTTGGGGGTATTCATACGTGTAGTGCAAATTTCAGCTCTCGTGTTCAAAAAACACTGCCTTACGTTATCATTGGTGGTTTAAATGTTCTGTCACAGCCTGCTTCAAAATCCTACGACATCAAAATTGTACAACTACCTAAGATTTTGACTGCACCCTAAGCGAGAAAATGTTGGCTACTCAACTGCTCTTTTCACAAGATAACGGCCCTAAGACCATCTGTAGTCAGCACAACACTTATAGATGCTTCTATCGTTCAGGTATATAATTTATATTTCAGCATCCTTCACCCTTTTCTTTCTAAAAACTGGCAGTGATAATGATCGTACCGTTTTACCTTTCGGTCGATATTGTTATCGTTAGAAATCGTATCTAGCGCATTTTTCAGAATGCCTCAATGGATGTGGTACGGTATCTATCGCGACAATGGCTAGGGTATTGATAACACAAGTTATTCACAGGCTCAGATTATTATTCCAGGCAGAATTGTGCTGAAATACCTTCTTGCAGCAGTGTCATCAGTGTAGATGATCAAACAGGCCTCCTAGTCTTATCTCAGGAGTTCCTGCCTCCACCATTTGCCACAGCGCAAACCTTTCATCGCTTTGCTGAGATAATCTTCAGCCGTTTTAGCACCTGTGGAATATAAAACAGCGGCGTAAGAGTGTTTATACTTTGTACATGTAAGGAAGTTCATGCATATTTAAGTAGAATGAAGGCGGCTAGATTATTACTTGCAATTTTATTAATGAGCAAGGTTTGTTCTTGACAATAATCAACAGTAATGAGAACACAAACTTAGCTCCCTCTATTATTATGTACATGTTTGCATCAGCAAGATACCAATATTGATGGAGACCTCGTACCTCCATTAAATATTTAGACCTTTTGTAAATGCTTGTTTTTTCATTGATTATGGAAATAATTAGCATCTATTTTAATTTGTGGTTTTCCCAAATTTTTCTAAAAAAATTACTTATATTTATATGTAAAAGTCCTATCCTTTGGCAAGGTTTCATTTCAATATTTCGTTATCAATTATGCAAATAACTTCTACAATAACATAATATATGTATATGGATGTTAACCTGTGTTGTGATGTTAACTTCCCATCACCCCGGGCCACTTAATAATGAGTCATAACATTTTCGCATTAATTATGGAAATTAATTCCTTATGTTCCACTTGCCATGGGTTATAAACAATACATGTATGAAAGTCCTATTATGTACAACACTAGATGTTTAGAATTTGTTTTAATTATGTAAATTAAGTCCTTATTTGCATTTAATTGTATACATCTCTGTCTAAGCTACATAAATACAGACAGACCAAAAAATACCTCCATTTTTTATTGAGGTAATAATGTCTCAGCTAAAATGTAAGCAAACCTAGAAGGATCTAGACCTGACCAAATAAGCCGCTAAGTGAATAACGCCCCAAGTACCGTGGGACGGACGTTCTTTTTGGATTTATGAACCTGTATCGTCAGCTGTGCATAACGCATAATATTCTCCATTATTGCAGACGTGGCTGTCCATACCAATCATTGACTTCTCATAAGACAAAGTGTAAAGGAAATAAAGAGAAGAACTCAGGTGAAAAGGCCAATAAACATTAAGGTACTATATGAAAATACATAGTATTGAGTGGCAAATGTTTTAGCATCTTAGTCGAAAGCATTCTTGATGTGGTTTTTGTAGGGAAGTTGTGACTGAATTACTGGGTAGCACATTAAGCCCAATCGTTTGAACGAACAGAGACTACAAGAGTTACGGTCGTGTTGATTGTAACAGAATTTAGTATGTGATTTTACACGGTTGTGAGTTATACTGTCCGTGGTAAAAATCAAACATGCCTTATGAAAATAGCTACTCTCTTTGCACATCGATTTCCACAAGAGTCATTATTCTATGTCACTTTCATCTTGAGTTTTTATACTGCAACTGATAGAACGGCGTGATGAATGTCACATTCGTATACAAATTTCCACAGGCGTCCTGTTCAGGTGTTATAGCATCCCGTAGGGTGGATGTTCACGTTTGATGATAACTAAAAAAACTCTCGAAATTTGCAGTACTACTGATCGCCCAATTTATCATGTAAGACACAGAACTTCGCAATGGCCCACTGCAATTATGTTGTCTAAAAACTGTTGATAGCTTTTGGGGACAGTTCTCTTGTGTATGAATTATCTACCAGTAAGCTTGGACCATACCATTTTCTTAAACGTGGCCATGTTATCCGTGGAGAAAACAACAAATTAATTGGGGAGAGTTTCCGTGAAGGTGGTTTTGTTCTCAAGATTCCTGTCTCCAAACTCTAAAGACAATGCTTCGCAGATTCTGTACAAAGGCCGTGCCCAAGGCCTAATCTTGAAGTCGTGGAGGGTATAGCCGTGGGCAAGATCCCAGGTGGGTTACAGCCAAATGCCATTTCTTTCCAATCTTTTGTGGATAAGCTTCGTACTTGTGTCTGCCCTAAACCAATGTTTCATCTGACCCACCTCATCTGGCAATGGCAGAAGGTCTGCTGTTTTACAAAACTCTACCGAGTTGTCCTTTGTGATAACTTCTTACGTACACGCGAGTCGGCAAGTAAAAACACAGAATGACAGAAACTGCCATTCCCTTCTGTACTTTTGTTTACATTTTCCTCTGTATTGTACCAGTTCAATGCATAAACTTAGAGAACATTTTTTGGTACACGACCAATACAGAGAATATGTTTGCCTTCCTCTAGGTTTTCAAAACAGGATTCAAGTACTAGGACATGTCACCATTTAATGCAATGCTTTCATACTGAAAAACACTGTAACTTTGACAGTGATCATTGCTAACGGAGACACTTTGAAGTATTGAAGGTAAACTTGGCAGTAGCAACAAGCTTGGGCAAGTTTGCGAACTTTTGTATTGATTTTCGCTGATGCAAACTATACACCGCAACGTTTTGCTGATTGCTGCCGACGAGTAAAAGATTTCAAAATGACAGATTGAAGAACTTTGCCTGCGGCACAGCACTCATCCGTGCCCTTACTGCGGTATATATAGAACGTGCTGTCTTTTACAATGTTGTACCGATTGTGGAGTTGACAGTCTGGCCAGTCAGATACTTTATAGGCCATATTGAATGGAGCTCTGCTCCAGTCAGTAACCGGTTACTGTCTCACAATCAGCCTAAAACGCCGGTCTGAAAATACGCCTAGGGGTTTAACGAGATAAAAATCCCGATCCTGTAGTTTGATGAACCTTCCTACCAGTATGAAATCATCTGGCCCAGACGTTTGAATTGTCCCTGAGAGGCGGAAACTTCTTTTATGGATATAAAAGTAGGCAGGGTAGTTTGCAATCCAATTCAGTTAGAGAAAGGGAATTGTCTCGAATGGTAATATAAGTAATGAAAGTCTGCGAATGCCAACAGCACCATCTTCGATATGAGTGTATTGCAGTGGTTGCCACCCAACCATCTGGGTAGATATGACACACTTATTGAATACAATGTTCGCTAATCTGCATTAGGTTTCTAACAAATGAAACTTTATATTCGTGAGAAGATGCAAGGTAAACGCAACTTAACATAGTATATATTTATGTATAAAACCTGCAGCACAAGACATAGGCTAATGTCAGACGTATTTATTATTTCTAATGGAACAGGAAAGCTAGCCGTCCAGACAATCCATAATATTATAGGGATGACTCGGTGACCAGCTGCAGTATTAGAGATAATGCCTTGGCATCAATTGTTACCCACTTTAGATACAGGGCAGTAAGACTTTCTCCTTTAATATAAAAGAAAGTAAGCCCAAGGATAAGTTATCATGGCATCGGACGGAAGAAATCGATTCCTGCAAGCTTTTCATGTCCAGCAGAAAGTCTTTCATCCCTTTCAGTAGTTGTGCGATCGATACTAAAATGTACGAAATGTATTCAGATATAATTTTAGAGCATCCGGACTTACAAATATCAAAATAGAATAGAATTAAAGATCGACCTATCTGTATATATGGATATATAATTATCAATGATCAGAATGCTGCAAGTCTAACCACACAAATAATTGATAAAAAATAGTAAGAGAATCCAACGAGTGATACTTGTTTAAAAAATTTAAATGTTACATATTTCATCTAAGTTCAATGCATGGACAAAACTAACTATGTGTAAGTTCTGCTATGTTTTGCTACCACATATTCTTTAGAATTGGTCGTATTAATATCAGTAGCAAGCATATACTACAGCAGAAATAAAGAAAAATACATGGTAGATAGACAGAAGAACCATTTAAAATGGGCCATGCATTAGACACGCATTGTTTACTTGGGAATCTGATCCGAAGGGCTCATTGTTTAGATTATATTTTGTTAGATTGGAAATTCTAATAGATTTTATGGGTAACACTGTTTTATTGCTCATCGCAAAATTAAGTTAACTGTCCGAAAATTTAGTTCATCTTCAGTGCCGCACGGTTTCATCAGATTAGATGGAGTTGTTATCGTATATATATGCCCCACGAGGGACGTAAAGGGTAGTTACCGGTTAATGCACAACTTACCTTTAAAGGCATTGATAACGTTTTGTAGTTGTGATGATGCACCTGCTGGTGCCTTAAAAGCCAGTATGATAGAACTGATACAGACTATAGCTTATGTTAATTGGGAAGACATGCTTGGTTTCAGAAATATTCAATTTGTTATGACCTTGCGACCGTGAAGCAGCTCTTTTAACATTTCTTCAACCAGTTGTCTGTGCTGTATACAACGATGCAGTATAAAAGGCATATTGTCCCATATACATCCTATCAGATATGTCATTATATGATTGGTAATGATCATAATCTTTGATATTCAAGGATCATGTCATAAATGGCATTTTTTTGCGACATTACAGATATTTTATCATATCTGTTAGGGCATGTAATTAACCCCACCTTGCACATATCACCAAAATGTGTTTTGAGTTTTAACTTCAGCAAAAGCGGTAATTACCTCCAAAAACCCTATTCAAACTTCATACCTTAATCAGGTAATAAAACACTCTTATGTCTGATAATAGAAATATCTTTCTGAAAGCCCAACAATACAGGGCATCGGCAGCCACACCTTTAAGTAAATGGATCCTACAAATCAACGTATCAACTCTTTGTCCACGTCTCAAAATCCATCAAAGATTAGTGGAAGGAAATTTGCCTGTAGCAGAAGACCCTGTCACCCTAGTATGAATATCACCTGATGCTAGTTAACCCCCGATGACCTTGTTGATGGTTATGTTCAAAAGCCATTTAGACCAAAGCCATCAACAAAATCTTTTCAACTTTCAACATAAAAAGGGAACAAATCATTGGACCTTTTCTCTTCATACACGACATGATAGCTTCTAAGCCAAGCATTAGGTAATCGCAAACTGCAAAAGAGCCATTTGTAAGGATGAGACACAGTGTACTGCTCTATTTTATGATTTACCAGTCAGTATAGCAAGATTCAGAATTGATATTCACCCACGTTGTTAGAGCTGACCTTTCAGTCATACCCTTACTAAACGAGTAATATCAGTGCATCACAGCGTAATGATTTCCGGAAAAGACTTAAGATGAAGCAGTAATTTAGTGATAAAGAAATTTCTCATCATTAATGTCTGTATTGATTTCTGTAATGTTTTTTGCCTATCATTTTGGATAGGAAATTTGTTTGACTGTGTCAATTCTTTTTGGGTATAAATCAGCATCAATGCAACTATTTACAAAAAAAACTACAGTGAATGAACGTGTATGTCGACATTTTGCCTTTGTTCTCCCTGGTAATGTGGGATTTTTCAAGTAGTTTGTACTTCAATCCCCCATCATCTGATCTAAGCTAGCTGAACGTAGAATAACATGAAACCTTAGTTGATATATAGGTGTGTGTTCGTGAGTTTACACCCCTAGTCATAGATTGTAGGCTACATTCTCTACATGCAGCAGATTCATGCCGAGCACGTCTTTTCCAAAAATACTTCGATCTTCGAAGTGAAATAACGTCAACGGCTCTCACACGTAATTGAAGTTCTAATTGAGAAAAGGTGTCGGATAAGGCCCAAATCAGACAGATACACCTTTATATCCCAGACCCCCATATCGTCTAAAAGCTATTTCATGTGACGATAAGTGCTGCCCAGGTTATGTATTCCAACGGTTCATGTTGTCCTGACAGGGATACCGTATGAAAAATTGCGAATGGGGATGGCAGTCCTGAGCAATTTGAATTCGTTTGTACACTGTCTGGAGTCATATGTTGGTGGCCACCTGAAACTGTGCGCGAGATTTATCACATCATATTTGATTGAGTTTCGTGAATGACATTACGTCCATTTCTAGATCGACATTACGCACAAAACTACATATCAGTTGCATTCCGTATCTTCGCTATAAACTAATTATAGGCGTGGCTTGAATACATCTCCTTACCAGGAGCACCAGAAACAATACCTCATTGAAAGTTCATTGATATGATGGATGCTTTATAATCCGTTGTGCAACATCAAACTAGATTAAAGCATTTAGCTTTAGGCATGTGTCTTATGAAAGAGTTGACAAGATAAGACAACTTGTAATACCAAATAAAGTTTACTCGTAAGGATCATTCTTCTTATGCCACCACATTCGAGTGTCGTAAGGCTTCTACCAAAATAAAGATTGGCATTCCCTGTCATATTAGAATTGCCGATTTCGTTATTTAACACCTGCATTCACTTTTAATGCATTACAACTAAGATGATTGGCCTCCAGCAAGAAAAGTATTATCATTGTATAAGATGTCTAAATTCTTCAGAATGAAAACAAATCTGGCAAAGGCAGCTATTGTACTAAAATGGGGAAGGTATATTCATTTCATGGACAGAGTTTTGGAGTGCCATCCTTCACTCTTCTTCAGTGTCACCAGAATGAACTGACAAAGTCACTGACTAGTAAGTGTCACTGATATATAAATCAAGTTCCTGTGGTAAGACAACACCATAGGAAATGCTACTGCCCCTTGGGTGGTGGCAGGGTGGGATCCCATGTACTCATATCCAAAGATCCCTTTGTCTGGAATTAATTTAGCTTTGAACCCTGAAAAATCTTTGTTCTGTTGAACAATCTTACGTGCACGTGGACTGAATCCAAACTGGTCGCATTACTCCCCGGAGAACCCCGTTATGAACATCAAGTGATTAGGTTTATCATGATTGGTGGTGTTTTCTGCATCGCTAGCGCTGTTAAGGTGTTATTGCGAATCCCGACGGTAAAGACGAGACCCAATATTTTACGCCGAAGCATAATTGCTTTTCTAACTTTTGACACATTGTTATGAGTCTTGTAAACGCAAGATGCGAGTCGCAATATTTTTTAACGAACGCTTAGAGAGCGTTTTCTCTGTACTATCAATTTTCGTATACTGTCGCCGGTCATCTATGAGACGCAGTGCATATTAATCTGCGTAATTCATGTCTGGCGATATTTTACGTAAGTCGTTATAACAGCATGATGATGATGATGATGATATAACAGCACCAACAACTAGTGGGAATGAAGTAAAACATGGTAATCTTTTAATTGTTAGAACAATAAAAACAGCACAGCTTTCATGCAAAATGAGTAACTACATCTTAACTCTTTCTACTATGTGCTACTATGGAAATGGCAAACAGAAACCTAATTTACGTGTCTTGTGTTTCATGCACTCAGCCCGTGTGGGCTCATAAGACACTAAAATAAACAACAAAGCAAATGATACATTCAGCGAAAGGACAAATCTAAAGATATCATCCAAGTATTATAGACAAAAATATATATATGAAACAATACCGTTCTCCAAGTAAGGAGGCCAAATTAATATATACAAGCATTTCCTGAAACCTAGACGGTGAATGATTCCCCCTTCATCGTCTATACAGGAGCGAAAGTTATTACGATGATTAAAGCTTAGATGATAAATGACGGAGTCAGCCAATACTCTGCGGTCAACGTCACTTCATCCACTGAGTGGTGGGAGGGGATTATAAGATTAAGACTTAGTTAAAGTGAATAACAGACTTGTCACAAGGGGCACAATGGCGTTATCGTCACCAATGCAATCAACATCATCCACGGGCCTTCTCTAGTCACTAATACTTTATCCAATAAAATACTCAAAGTTTTACAAGGCCGACTAGCGCAGTAGTCAATTATGTGAAACTCTTAACGTTATAACATATCTACTATAAAATGTGAATGTATAAAGTAAAACATTTTCCACTGGAAATGGTAATTGATCACTGCTTCAAATGAAAATAAGTTACTAAGATATCATCATCATCACCATATATATGTACGAACATATTTGAGAAAAAATCGACCTCATCAGTTTTGAAACAAAATGTGTGTTAAACATATCCAAAGAGAACATTTTATATTCATGTTGGTAAATCGTGTTTGCTTTAATTCCTGAAGTTAAACAGAAGATTAGGAAAGTAAAACAGAGGTTAGCTGCAACGGTAAGTTAATCACTTATTTGTGATTACTTCATCATGTGTGAAGCCGTAGCTTGCACAAGGGACATGCTTAAGGGAGTTATACATTGATGAATAATGCTTTTAATCACCAAAGGTAAGGGATGATGACAACTGATGTGGTATCGACTCGTTCAACGATGGCAGGGGAATACACAAAGCAACTGGGGTGCTACTTTGGAGGACGCTATTGAACGTAAGGAGAAAACTATTTTGATGCACCCCCTCTGTATGCAAATTCATTATAATAAGAATAGCAATTCTTTGTTGTTTTTTACTCAGTGGAATAATACCTTTTCTACGTTCAAAGATACGGATTATAAAATTTGAATCAGAGGTCAGACGATCTGTATAAGTGCATTGGACAGGTTGTCGCTCTGACTAGTGTACGCCATGAATACTACAAAGAAGACCAGGCTATTCTACTATAATTACCAGTGTTGCATGTTCACCGCCAAGTACAAGAATAGCTATTATGCAAACCCCAAGATAGCTCCCAAGCTATTGAACTGCTTGACATCAATGCCTTTCCACGGAAAGCCAGAGCCATCTCATTACTATTGCAGAGACAAGGGGAAAGATGTTGGAAACGCTTGGCTTCTGCCCTAAATGTGGATAAAAGACTGAGTAATGTCGCTTGTGGCAGGTTTCTTTAGAAAAAAACAACCCTAATCGGTGGCAAGCAACCACACACATGCTTCACCCTGCCAGTAAGAGCATGTCATCGCTGACAGCAGAGCTTATGGAATACCTAGTTTTAGTATTCTATATTCGCACACATGGAGGAGTGATGACTTGCAACTGACAAAAACTTGTGAGAACTATTTGCCAAAACCACTGGGATGTAGACGTTTCAGATGTAGTCAAAAGGTCACTAGATTTTGTATTCAACGCGAATATCAGAGTGATGGGAAAGAGTTCGCTATTGCTTCGGGGGACAAATTAGCATCATTTCGATTCTCGATTGAGGCTTTTATAGTAGTTTGGATCTATCAATGTCAAACGTGTCTCCGACAGGCCCATGCTGACATAATCGTGAAAAAGTTCCAAGTGCCTAGAGGTCTAGCTTGAGTTATCACCCATCGGTCTCAAGTTAGTGCTGACGAAAAGTATGGGAGCAGCATTTGGACAAATCTACTGAAGGTGATTGGTCTAACGGGTAAGTTTTTTTCAACACCCAATGAGAGAAGTCACTGGGGAATGAACTATCTGAAGCAGGTTTCATAACCCATGTTCGTTATATCCCTGATATAACGAACTCCATCCATTAAAAATATCAGAACATCCATCTACAAAACACACATCTGAACCTAGATATCTTATTGCCTTGTGGTGTTCTCTTTTATCACAGCCATACAAAAGATAAATGTGAAATTTAATTTTGTCTGAAACAAGTGTTGGAAAGAAGGTTTTCTCTGTAGCATGAGGCAAATACTGACACCAACCAAAATCATCAGAGACAAAAACTTGTAGTGTGGCGTCGAATGGATGGGTGTTAGCTATGATAGCGGTCACGAGATCGAGAGGTCGTACATTTGATCCCTGAGATTCCTGGGTATTGTGTCCTTTGGAAAGGCACTTTACACGGCTTTCCTCACTCCACCTAGATGTAAAATGGGCACCTGACGTCGGCTTGGAAGGTAAAGGCGCTTGAAGCAGAGGGATAGGCTCTGCCTTCCAATACCATGCCCTGGCCATGGACACAGTGGATCATCAACCCACTGCCTCTAGGGCCTCAAAAATACTACTGGACTACCTTTACCTTTTTACTAAAACCATATATCAGCAATCATATTAGGTCAGGTCATTAACGGTATCAGCATTATGATGAAAGATAGAGGATTACGCAAACATACCTGGAATTTATATCTTGGGCATACAAGCGCTGTTATCGCATTGCTGACATCCATGAGAACCCCAATCCAGCTGCGAGCTACGTATTTTACCTGATGCCTTCAAGTTGGTAAAAATCAGCACATTATTTGACTCACGTCTAGATAAATCCAAAAATTGATTCCTCACACGTTAGATTTACAGCTTCAACAAGTCTCTTCTGTTTCAGAGAGCAGTCCGTGTGCCTGCAATACTTCATCATGCCCACGCTAATGATCATTGAGGTCACGTGTTAACATTTTGGAAGGAACATATCAACTACATAAAAACAACCCCAGGCATGCATTGTGCACATTTGACCGATGTGAATTCTGTTTTTGCAAACTTAAACGAATGGGTCAATATTTCATTCTTGCGATCTATAAGGAACATTACACCAGCTACAAGACAGACTGCATACTTTTATGTTTGTTAAGAATTTAAAACGTCAGGGAATGATGCAATAAAAGCGATATTTGTTTTAGAATCCAGCACAATGTCCAGACAATTGATTTTTTATCTGACCTTTCCAAACCTTTGCATCACTACGTCTATGCAAAGAAAAAGAAAGGATAAGAAACTGTCCATTAAAAAAGAAATTGTGTGACAGGAAACAATTTCAACGGTCATCTAAGCATCAGTCAGCTCCATAATTACCACTACTGCTGAGTAGTGCTTCCATTGAAGCGCGCCACGCCCACGTAATTGCTGGATGGGGCATAATACGGACGTTCGGTTTGCAAATGAGGTTTCAAACGCGGACCTGAATTACATGTGTGACATGGCTATGTCAGAGAGCAGTAATCCAAGGCGGGCTTCGGATAATGGTAGTAATCTTGTAGCGTGTCCGACGGGCGTGGTATTCACGCTTCTCAACAAGTAGCGGACTGCCCGTGCATTAGCTGGAACTAGTTTAATGTACTCTTCGTAATTACGATCGGGGTATGGTCCCTTTCATTACTTTATATGAAACATATCTAGGCTTGCAAACTTGGACGTGACTTATATATTATCGAAACAAAGGGAAAGGTCGGTGAACTTAGAATGACTATATAATAGTATCATCGACTACTTCCAACCTACAGCTGATTTGCCTCTATTTCTATTCCTCCATTCTGGTGTGTAGCAAATCGGGTATTGTGCACGTTTGTGTTGTTTGATATCAAATATTAGGGCATATATTTGATACACTGTAGTGGTCATGTTATTTGGTATTTTTCAAAGTAGTCCTTTTCATACCCATTCACCAGTTTGTTTCTATGACATCCAATGTTTCTATGACATCCCGTTCCAGGTTTCTATAACTGTTATTTATTGCAATAACACGTCTTTTGGATAAACGAGTGTTGCACTAAAAACAAGACCACACAACTTGGAACTACATATACAATCACCTACCTGACCTTTCGCACCATAAATCGTTGAAAGCTTTACCAGAATATCGACTTTCGAACCTAGAATTCCTCTGTTAACAGTTACAAAGTGTTCTTTTGTGGTGGGTCTTAGCTCCAAATGGAGGGATTTAACGCCAGCTGGCAAGGTTCCAAATAGGAATACGAATGGGAAAACCTTCTAACAGCCGTTGGACACATGGGAGATGTGTTCTAAGCCATAGCATTTAAGGTGTTTCTGCTTTGCTTTGCACTGCAGACGGCATCTTATCTTATGTTCAGTAACACATTGTATATTCATCTATTGAAAAAATTGTTTCGACAGGATATACATTGTATGTGAATGATTACACTTTCTGAAAACATATTTCATGTACGTATACGCTTTGCCGTTGTCAATATAATGGTGCTGCTCGATTAGCATTGCATGCACATTCATCACCGAAGACTATAAAGAAAATCAATGCAGTCTACGTAAACCAACCATATTTAGATCCAAGATGTTGGAAAACTGTATAATGTGAACCTTTTAACATTTTTGTCAACTATTACCACATTATGCTAAGGATAATGAAGTGTCAGTACCACCAATGCCAAATCGTGGGGTGCCAATTAATATATCTAAACTAACTGTAAAGAGAAGTCCTTTGGTGGGAACTGTCATGCTTCATGAAACTTACACCGCCATTACACTGTGGTTTATGCTCCATACATTCCTGGTGACTACATTCTTGAATCCAGAGCATACCAGGCAAAACCCCAATCTCCGCTCACTCACTTTGGAACACAATGATACAAGCCTAGCATAAATTAGCGCCACCAAAAACAATCCTTCCGTCTTGGAAGTAAAAAAAAAACACTGCACTTATCAAACTCGTACTCTACACCTACGAAACAGTAAGCGAGATATACACGTACTCACCTATCTTAGGATCATCCAAGATCTTGGGATCACCAACAGCTTGCATCCGTCAAACTGCATCAGAATAAGAAAAGAAAAACGACGGTTAATTTTTCATGACATTGTCACATACACAATTGTATGGAACCATTACTCCGCAAATTTTTTTATTACTAAATTTGTATATTCCTATAACATCAACCCTTCGAGCTCAAGATTCTGCGACCTCCAAATAACCTAGATAAGTGCAATCAAACTGACGAACAAAATCATCGGTTGTTGGCAGGAAGTCGTCGTGAATAGCATCTGCATCACGCGATTGGATTTTCTTCAGTAATGAAAAAGATTCAGGCTAATGCCCAAACGATTGTCATAACGATGGCTAAATACTTTTTAATTAATTGTAACACGCATCGCGCTACTGTACGTTATGACAGAAAGAAAATAAGCACAGTTCTTTTACATCAAAATGCAGATCTACCTCCAGAAAAGAAAACGCACTGCTAGGTGAATTACTGAATCAGAGAGATTCACTTCCTGATCAAAGTTACAGGTCTAAAAGTTATTATGAACTGTCGCACATAGCTGATCTTCATTTTCAACCAATGAAAATTAGGTCAAAAATACACCGTGAGCCGCGATGATTGACATCGATCCCGGACGGATCGTAATCAGGTCAACTTATCGACCTGTCGGAAGTAGAACGAAATTGAGGGTGAAATATTCTCATAGCAACGAACTATAGTTCTAACTTAAAAAGGTATTTTTAAACGTTTGTAATTAGTGTACTGCCTTATTCACGTCAAGAGCGTATTTTTATTATCTCTAGTAGTAAAAGAAGGATTAGAGTCACACACTGGCTTAGTTGTTAGTGGTACATAAATCTGTCACGTGGTATGCCGGGTGCCTCAACGTTAGAAAATACTAGGCTGAACAAAAGAAAGGTATCAATTCATACAGGCGTGGAATGGTGGTTTACGGTTTGGGTTGCTTTTTGATTGGCACCGGCGCCTCTATTTCGCATACTAATATCACTTGTGTAATTAGAAGGTGGGCTTGCCATGCTGAATTATGTCAGATTTGATCTCTTGTCTTCATGCAATTCCTTTACTCATAAGGTAAAGGATATTGGTATATTATTTAGGATATTTATATATTGGTATATCTTGTAGTATATTCATTATGAATGTGTTCGCAATGATCTATTTACCTGTTGGGTACAGGACGCCTAATTAAATGACGTAATAAGCAGGGCATTCGGTGTGCTTCAAAAGGAGAGATGTTCGTGTCAGATTGTGAGATTTCACCGTAACATTCCTATCATATTTATATCATCGACCAGGTTTGTGCCACATACTTTCTTGTAATAAGATCAGTAAGCAAACAAAAGATTTGTTTTTATAAAGTACAAGGAAATCAAGCCATATATTCTAAAAATCTGACGCATGGATTTGATATAAACATCGAAATAAATGATGTATATATAATAAAGGATTGTACAAAGCAATGCTTGAAATTAGTAACAACCCGTAAGGTCAAAAGTGTAATGATTTATGGGAGTCTTATGTTGATATATACTAAAACACAATATACATTACAGCAATGGGACCAAGGGTCATATCAGTCACGTTCTGAATCAAATGAAATACGACAGAGTTGATTCTTTGAGGCCAAGATAAATATGGTTCCCTGTTTAAGTACGTGAGATAAGCCAATTTTGAATTGAAGTTGTGCCCAGACTACTGTTGAGCATATTGACTTCACCATTTTCAAACGATATTACCAGCCAGTGTATGTTTGGAATGGTGATAGATGAGGTGGTTCGAAACATTCTGGGGGTAATATAGAGCATGCTGCAATAAACATGTCTTATTGGGAGTAACCCTTTGGTTCACGTAATTATGATTTGGTATGTTCTCAAGAGATTGACTTCAGCAAAAATACGTACAGAAATGATTTATTTTATTACATGTAAGAGCCCAGTGGCTTTTGCACGAAATATGGCGCACTTCTCAAAATACATTGAGTATAGCACCTTACAACTTTAATCTTGAAGTTCTCTTTCGGCAGTTCGTCTCCGCAAATTGATAAGGATTGTTTCTTAACGCACCCAGAATGTAAGTCATTGAGAAGCAGATTCTTGAAGGTCAATGGGAGCAGTAGCAACCCAACTGTATTTTAGTTATATCCTTCATCGCCGAACCTAAGTGCACTGCTGGCTGCTATGTGGGTTCTATATGCATGGTTGTTTGACACTTTAGATCATCACTTTGCAGGAGAAACCAAATGGGTCACAAGCAGTGTACATCCAATACCACTTGTATGTGTTGACTGGCCTCACGCAGTTTGTGTTTCGCTTTTGTTCAGCTATCTAATCCAGAGAGCAAACATCCCTTGGGTCGTCATCGGTCATTTGTATAATTTAACACCTTTACTATGTCCGACAAAGACATATTGCATGTCCAATAGGAACAGAAGCTGCTTCATTTATCACACAGATAATTATTGGCTGCAAACACTGAATACCCTCATTTACAGGAGCCATATATCAACTTTGACGGCACATTTAGGGTAGATCCACACTCTATATACCGGTATATACCGCTATTTGCAAGTAGCATATTTTCAATGCAGTGATGTGAATGTCATCCAGCAGAATATTATAGAATTTATCATGATTTGTTGGCTATTAGATACTACATATCATTTTCCAGGAAAAGATTATTACATTGATGATGATGACTAACTCCTCAATATTTCACATGAACCACCGTAAAGTGATAACATAAGACACATTACGTAAAAAGATGTGTTTTTGTTTGTTCTCTACCCAATTGTGAAAATAAATCAGTGTCAACGACAGATCGAGCAAGCGAAATCTGACCGATCATTAATTGTTTCCGGATATTTTTTTCACCACTCCTTTTGAAAGAAGCGGCCATAAAAGCGTTATTTTTTTTCCTTACAGACAGAAAATCTAATGTTCAAAGTCTTAGGTCTCTTCTTAATGAAAGTGGACTGATATAGAATGAAAATAGCATTTTTGGATTGATGAATCTATTTCATTTCAGAAACTTATTTCTTCTAAACAAACTGTCCTGGTGTATATTTAACAACGCCTCCGCAGTACATTAACCATTAGCGACAGCGTTTTGCAACAGGGTTAACGGGATCAGAACACAGATGAACCCTTCAATTAGCTCCTGGCACTTTTGTATAATATTTACACAAGACGTTGCGGGAACTAGCTCTCAGGGCAGTAAAACAAATAGAAACGACTGGGGCAACTAGATGAAGCAAACAGTTTCAAATATCTGACCTCATAATTAACTGAACGGTCGCCGGCGCTGAAATGTGATTTAAAACAGGAAATGTGCAAATTTCCTGATGTAATTGAGGTGACAAAACATTTTGGTAAGATTGCCCTGTATGTGACAGATAAAACACATTTCTAATTTGACCTGCTGATCGCAATCACACGGGGTAACAGGGGCGCCGTAAATGCCATCCCGTTGTATATTATACACAGGGGGAGGGATAACATCGCATGTCCCTCTCTTTACTATGCCGTCACGTTGTCCATACTCCTTCTCTTAAATTATAATAACTTTGATTTGATACTTTTTTACAAACAAAATCAGGGGTATTTTCTTTAAAATATGCATTTGGATAATACTTTCCAAAAGCTTTGACAAATAACATGGATAAAACATTGAAATAAATAAATAAAAATATTGCAATACACGTGGGGCTTGTCTTTCATTTTTCCATACGTAAATAATGTATTACTAACAGTAGATGGTTACACAAATATGTACATGATAATTGTGACAGCTTTGAATAAGAGTATTTTGCACAATCGATAACTGAAGAATAGAAATGAAGAATATTAGCAAAAAATACTATTTCGCTGTTCAACAATGAATTTCAAAGCCATCTATAGTCTACATTCGTAGCCAGAATTTATTTTCATAGTGATCCTTAGTCTTCTACATTGCAGAATGTATCTTCGTACTATTAGATTGAGATTCCTATTACCAAAGATAAGACTTGGCCGCCTAAACGTAAGAAAATGACCGTAAATACGTAACGGTTGTCTTGTCATCAACATCATTTATCATGATGTTGACACCATTTCTGCTGATTCAACATTGAAATTCACGCGGGTTTTACTTAGTTTATCAACGTGATAGATAGTTCAGACATCATGGAAATGGCAACTTGAACCCAAGGGCGTGTCGGATAGAGTTTGGTACACGGTGAAACCACCGATATGGTTGATTTTGGCACAGATGTATGATTAGTTCCTGGCCTGCGGGCCACGAAGGCATAACATGTGGCACCCATGTTTCCGCCTTTAACGATTGTTCAGGACAAGCTGTTCATAGCAATCATGACACTCGACAGAATGATCGGTGAGGATACCACACAGGTCTGCCATGTAACGTGGTTAGGGAGTTCTGCGCGTGTCTAGTCAGTCTAATATATTCAATGTGCTTTTTTTTGCATGCAGGTATTTTGCCTTCATAAAATCTATTGACAGGATGTTCTGCCTGCTTCTGTCCACAAGCAACTTGATTCCAAATTGCACGAATGAAAAAGATATAGATTAGCCACTACCCTCATTTGCGGGTTGCATGCATACATGCGATGCCCAATCATTTTTCTCTCAGCAGGTCACCAGGTACCCCTTTCCTACTAATGTGTTTACTACCGCTATCTGCTTATTTCAAATGCGGTTGGCAGTATTTTTTTCAAAATTGATCTGCGATAGATAAAAAATAGTTGAGATGACGATGATGATGGCAAAGGAAGAAATTAACATTCTTAAGCTGGCATATACAATTATTATGTCTTAGATAACAACTAATTCCATGCCAGTTTTACCCGTGTTTTGGTTAAAAGTTCCGGAACACACGGTTTTACCCCGAGGATTATCGATATCAATTTTATTAGGAGAAATTATAGCATGCACCATTAGGCAAGTTAACGGTTGTCATACATGGATAAAAATGCACGGTACTGACTATGGTATCGCTGACTTGTCGCCCAATTCTTGTCATTACCGAGAACTTGTCGCCCATATAGTAGGAGATATGACACTGTTCTCAGTGCAAAGGCGAATCCTTTACATGTATATATAATGTCATGTATGTGAGCAAGGATGTAAATTGATATGTATATGTACACTTGAACCTTGAAGAAGGGGATTAGATGATGCCAACCCGGGAATCCTGGATCGTCTGTGGCACTACCAACAAGTCTTTGATAAGTACTGGAGAAAGCGTTTGTGAAAATAAACTTTCTGAACATTTTGTCTTCAATTGAAAAGCATTTTGAGTTGAAATCATGCATGTACACCGCTTTTAACTCTAAACGTTTATATGGGATTCAGAGGTTAGGTGTGCAGGATGTAACCTATTTTGGCACCCTCTGTCTCACATGCCGGTAGCTTGGCGTCACGATTTCCCCGTCGGCGCCAGCTGTCATTTACCAACATTTATCTTTACTCAGGAACGTAATGAGTTTTGCCAAACTGAGTTGTTCCTCAGCGCGACCATACAGCTAAAGGTCGGGCTTGTTGTTGTAAACTTCATTACTTCTGGCCCCGGAGTTCATATAAATCCAAATATCCGATCAAATGTTAAGATGATCTGACACATGTGGCGAGACAATCGTCAACAGGTTACGCCACAGGAAGTTTGGGAGTATATCAGAGTCTACAATGGCAATCAATCTGCCTGCGGGACGTTGAGGGAAGAAAAATACGCTATTGTTCTGCTAAGGTAAAATTTCCAGGCCCGGTCGGGATGTTTGCGTGAACGAAAAAAATTCATATCAAGAATATAAACAAATAGTGCTCATGATTAGTTTTTTCAACTATTTTTTGTTGTTGCTGTCTTTAATATATATATCTCGTACCCGCAAGCTGCCCGGCCGGGCCCCTGGCTGGGTATTGTGACCTTAGCATTATTAGCACGGCGGTCTGTTCCTAGGGTAAAATTTCCATTCTGAGGAAGGGTATCAGGTTACATGGGGTCCCGCTCGCGGGTTCCGTGGAGCCAGTCTCAACGGTAAATCTTTTTTAACAGTTTTACCCTTTTTTAGACCCTCTTGTCCAAATGAATTAAAATTCGTACTGCTCAGACATTAAATGTTGTTCTTTTGATTACAGAGCTAAAATGTGTGTGAAATTACTCTCAAGCGCGTTGCATGCTTATTCTAGAACAACCCATATTAACCAAACAACTGATTTAAACCGACAATTGAGGTTTGTGTCGGGCATTTTTTTAAAAGTTAAAGTGTTCCTAAGGTGGAAAGAATCGCAGAAAGACGCCATTTTTAACTTGCAAGATCAAACATGATTCGGTTTGAATAAAGGTTGAAACATTTGGGTCCAAATTTTACCACCGTGAAGGTGCTTTGCAAATCTTTGTGTCCATGAGGTCTAAAGGTTGTCCGTGTTTAATACAATGTTTATCAGGAGCCCTAGACGGCCATGTATCTAGTACACAATATCAATAGCGTGGTGCTCAAGGATGTGGTATCTTCAAGGACAAGCATTTAGAGGTCACCTCTCAGGGCAAAGTATGATTTACCTGGGAACATCTCTAACACCAGAGTAACATTTCAGTCCTGTCACCGATGGTCTTGACCATTATACCCCGAAACTACAGTTAAAGAGGTAACGATATAGATCGAAAAACATCCAGTAATTCGGGAACAAAACTCTAAAAGACAACAAAATAAAATAAAAAAGATTTAAAAAAACTATAAAAAAACTATTTGTGTGTATATTGCTGATATGAGTTGTTTATTTTTCGTTGATGCAAACATCCCGGACGGGCCCCGGTTTGGAAATAACCATAACATCATGCAGGTACTAGGTACGTATACCTGCTTGAACGAACACGTTTAAGTGCTACATAACCGTGACGAAAAGTCCTTACTTGCTTGATGAATGTGACCCAGATTTTTTTGTCTATGAGGGGTGCACTTGCATTTTTGTTCATTTCCTTTGATTAACGGTCTAACTAAAGCCCATCAATTTCATGGGCTGTCTCCATAGACTTAACGCATTTCCTCAATACTCAGGAGACCAGTCAGTCCCCAGTGGTGCATTTACCTGCTTGTAGAAATCTACGGTTTAGGGAACGTGGAAGGTAAATCATAGGAGTATAAAACAATTAACCAGCACTTAACTGCGCGCAGCCGACATGAGTCAAGTAAGTCAAGTAAACTGCACGCACGTATACCTATGATGAAGTATGTATAAAGCACTGTACTTACTTACTACTTAGTGAACTTACTTGTTTGAGGTTTCTAATATATGCATAGAAAAATTACCCAGTGAGTATAATTTAAGTTACCATTCATCACTGATTGACAGCATATACTACAATGAAACCTCGCTTCAGGAAATATTTTCGTATCATATGAAGAATTAAGACCTAAAAGGTATAAATTACCTGATGTAAAATAAAGTTTGAAACAGCACAAAGTACCCAAAGGTCTATGTTTATCAGCTTAGTACAGAAAAGTGCACGATAAATTTATTATATCCACCTTTGGGATTTACATGTATGAGGGTATTGGGTTTAGAAATGAGCCATTTTGATTTTACGATCATTTCATTTCCTCTTGGCAAAGTGAAATTTGAGGGTAATTGTTCATCAATTAATGCCGATTTCCGGCCTAACGATTGGATACAACGATCGATGTACCATTTGGTACCCATGGGATTGGATGGATTAGACAAAGTTTACTTAGAGATTGTGCTAATTCTGAAATGGTCCGCTTTGGTGCCAAAGTGTGTTGTGATGAATTACAAGTGGGTACCATTGTACAGTGGTGGGAGGCGATTTGAACGTAAATTCTTTTATCAACTCCAAGAGTATTCCCCATGGCCATGACGTGTTAGGAGACTGACGGATGGTTATGCTTACCATAAGACCATTGCTGAAAGTACACTAGAGCTAAAAAAAGACATTAGTTTAAATCAGTTGAAGACATATAGGGTTATTATAAGTTTTGAGGCTTTTCTTTTACGTCAGTTTCGTCTATTTATGGCACCCAAAGCAAGTTCTCCTTTCTTTGCGGGACGGTAATTTATTGAGCGACATACGTTTGATAACAGTTAAGATGGGGTTTCTGTCTGACATGTGTATAGAAAACGATTGGGTCCTCAAGTAGTTCTTACAACAGCCTATCAAAACAGTTGCACGTCACTGTTGAGTTATTTCTGGAAACTCTGGCTAGAGATAAGCACTTAAGATACACAAGAACCTGAGAAGAAATATTGTTTCAATGTACCTGCTCATTTCTACTCCAGTTGTGAGTTGAACAATTTACTACAGCCAGTTAGATAGACATTGAATCACACTGCCACTGCAAGGGTACTTGTATTGTAGTGTAGCCCACTATACTGTAGAATGAAGGAGTAAAGATGAAATGACTAGAATTCCCTTGTGATGCCATCTATGAACAAACAACAATATTGGCCACCTATTTATTCAGTCATTCATGGGCAGACATGGACGAGGACAGATACAGACATCGTGTCAAGAACCGCGCCTTTATAGTTCTATACCTGAATAACCCGGTTCAGAATAGTCTCGTTAACCCGGTTCAGGATAGAGGGTCTCCGATATTCCAGGAACGTAGATCTGTTCTAGGCACGGTTCTGGATACGAGTTGACTATCCAGAACCGTGCCTGAGTAAGGATTATGGATAAAGCACGGTTTGGGATACAACAGGAGATTCTGGTGGACATTCTACTCCACAAATGCATCTTCACGTTGTAACTTGAAAGACTCGGGTTCACACAGAAGCTCTCAATGGAGTTTGCCCTATCTGTGATATAATCCCGTCAATTAGTTATCGACCTGCCGGCAGCAAGATCCACAATGATAATAATAGCCAATAGCTTTATTCCTTAGGCCACACCAATTTAATTTGTTGGTTCTCGGATTTTTTCAGAAAAAATATGAAGCGACAGGGCGAAAAAAAATAAAAATAAAAACAGGCCTGGGCATCCTATTATAGCCCCAAATGCTAGAATTGGTGCCATGAAGTCAACACAAAAGACTGGGTTAAAATTTGAATAATGAATTTTGAACTTTTAATCAAACCAGTGCGTTGGTAGATGTAATAACTGTAACAACTAGGAGTAACAGGTCTTTCTTGAACTGTTGGAGGCAAAATATAAGCATTTTTGAGTTGATTCAGAACCAGAATTTTTTTTTTTTTTTTTTGCAAATCAGGAAAAAATGAAGAGGCGAATCCGAGAACCAACAAATTAAATTGGTGTGGCCTTACAGTACACTGACAGCAACGTATATTGTTATATGATGTATAAAATTATATAGATATTTAGTGAAATAAAGATTCATCGCATCTACATTCCTGCTAGACATTTAAAATATGCCAACTATGTATATGACAGAGATTAATGGTGCTCCTATATTGCCAGAGAATAAAGTACTTTAACGAATTGAACCTAAGATTGATACTGGCGTATTCAATACATATTTCTTATTAGGTCACAGGCGTTCGAACTAGCATGGAAGGATCATTATTTAATCTGAAATACATGACCTCCAGTTCTTACACTGGACACGTTCAGCTATAATCTTTCGCGGCTTCCGGTATATTTTGGGACAGAAAAACAAGACAAAAAGCAATGTTATTACCGTTATAGTGTGGCCTGTTACTTAGTTATCATTTTCAAAAGTTTCTCCTTTAGTAGATCGATACAGCTTGAAGATCCAAAGACCGCATGATTTATTTCATCCACCTTCAGTAGCCAGTTCCATCGACAAAATGTCAACATCAATCTTCACTAAAGCGGTAGCTTGAAACCGGTCTGTCCGTTCAAATAGGCGATACTTCAATCATTGGGCTGATATTGTTTTTGTTGAAGACCTTTTTAAATACCAACTCCTTTGATGTTGACTTAGACCTAGATAATCAATTTGCACCCCCTTGTGGAGATTCCCCCATAGACCTCACAATTCCATGATGGTAATTCCTCACCCTTCACCCTAGCATTTGGAGTACGATGAGTATCATAACAAGTCTTAGCAATCTGATAATCATTGGAACTTACCTAGTGGCAGATCCGCAATGTATTTATTATCTTCCCATAATGTAATTGTAGTTGAAAAGCATCTAACGCTACAATGCCTGATAGTATTCTACCATAGGAGATCTGTAGGTTTCAATTACATTGTAGCAATTATCAAATGTCACATATGAACTTGACTGCAGCTGGTATTTTCGTAAGATATATTTCATTTATAATTAGTAGCTAGTTATTAATATATAACTACAATGTAGTAGTAAACGAGTTTTTGTATTGAATGTGTACTGAAAAATTCATTAAAGCGTTTTGGGGCGGTCACATTTTGAAGTCGTACAATTATGAAGAAGGCTAAGACTAGGAGAAGCAGATATAGTCTGTAAATGATTTGAGACATCATCGAGTTGACAAACTGGTGCCATTTGCAGTTTATGACATCCCATGGAAAGACTATATATATATATATATATATATATATATATCCCAAAAGCATGTTAGTTCACTTGAAATAACAGGACAAAAATGGTTTCGGACTGCTGCGTATTTCCAACTTCACATTGGTAAACATGTGCTACTGCCAAGCAGTGAAGATGCAAGGACAATCCCAATGAAGATGCAAGGACAATCCCGTCCATACCTACGCTTATGTCTTTATATTCGTCTTGCCATAGGGTCTAACTGAATTGCACAGCTCTGTGCAACTTCTATACTGCTGGAATATGCCTGGAGATCAAGTTGCTGCGTCTACCAGCTGTTATGGATTACCTTATAGTCCATTAGCATGTCCGTCCTTCCTTGAACTAAACTGTTCTTGCTATTAAAGTATCAAGTTGAACATAAAACGTTGTAGTCTTGCTATATTTGCTACTTGTGCATAAACATAACGTCTCATGGCTATTCCCTCATAAACTCCTATCTGTAAAACGTTCAATAAAACCATAATGGCGTACACCCGATTCACCTAACGGAGCACAAATAACCCCAATTTTCGTACGTTAAAAAAAAACGTAGATAAAACCTGATAGAATTTTGCCTAGTATAACCAAAGCAACATACGGTAACAGTGTACCTGTATCCTCTAAGATCCCTAAAAATTCAGCATCAATGTAAAACTTGATGAACTCTGATGTTTCCCCAGTGCCTTACCATAACACCTTAGGTAGCGCTTGCAACTTCTAGCTCTGCTAATATTCTCAATTGGACATTATTCACATGATAAACTGATAAAATCGCAATGACCTCCGTTCCGAATTGCTGTAACATGCCATTATCAGTATCGAAGGCTCGCTGTAGGCTATCAAGGTTTAGAAGGACTCCTTATCGTAAAGTCTGTCTGGTAAAGAATGTGTAAGATCACCAGGAAAACACGGTGCTTCATATGCTCACGACGATGCCCAGCTTCTGTCGGCTGCTAAAACAAATCGAACTGTATTGAAAAACACGCAAATGTATTCTGTATCTATAATGTTCTCCACGTCTAATTCAGAGGCGTTGCCAAAAATGTGGCCTCATGTGTATGTGTCCATAGGCTTTGCCAAAAGAACTGGAGCTGGTGGAAAAACATCAACAGGGCATGTGTTTCAGGTCCAGTCAGGGAATCGACCCCTGCTATGCTCACTCAGCAGCTGGACTGTAATGGTTAAAGTGTCCACCGATAACTGGTTCCAGGGCCAAATGGATGGTATAGCTTAGATACTTGTGGATTGGAACAGATTTAAATCGAGATATATTTCAGAGTGGGCAAATCCCTGTGCTGACCCTGAGCACTGACTGAAATGTTTTTAGAGGCGAAGTTGGCCCAACGGCCTTACTGCTGATTGCAAATAACACTGCTTTTTAACAAGTTTACGTCTGCCATTTAATGTATATGCTTTGACAAAATCAGCTGGCCAATGTACATGTTTACTCTTTTTAAATCATAACCGTTTTAGTTTAGCCGCATTTTAGTGCTTTGCACTAAGGCGGGCCGTCAGTGTCCTCCATAGTCCTTTATCTGCTCCTGCTCGTTGCATCCCCTCCCATCCGCAACCAATCTCTACAAGGTCCCGCTCGACCGTCCTCTTTTTAGATTAAGCAGTAAAGCATTCGCGAAGAAAGCATTTTTTGCCGCATGGACGTTACACGTTAGAAGTCAGAAATGTAACTATTGTGTTTGGAATTTCTGCCTTTTTCATATTCTGATATCAAATCGAAGAGACGCGCAGTAGCTGCTATTTCTCTCATATCTACAGAGGGTTACCCTCTTGACGTGGCACAAGTAAAGTCAGCAACCTCAAGCTTCATCTCAAGCCAAATGTTAATCCCTATAAGGCACTTTGATGTCCCGCCTGTATCAAGTTCTTTCTCTCAAAGTTGGTCTGGCTTCCGCTGTTTAATCCTCCTCTGCACTTAGGTCCATTATGAAAACTGTCCAGATTTTCCTCCAGCGAGATTTACTATGGAATCAGCCTTCGTGTTAAAAGCATCATCATTTTTCCTGAACTCCTGGCTGTCAAACGGCTGGCTTTGTCTAGTCAATTAAGCTATAGATGTATGTCCTGTTTATATGGCATGTGAATGGTGCAAACTTTATGAATAAAGAGTACGGTTTGGTCTACCGCAAACCACATTTCAAGCTGCCTCTTGGAGATCTAGTAATGGATAAGGTCAAGCACGGCACTAGATTAAAACTTTAAAATTTTTATCAATTACCTTTCTATGCTCAAAGCGACCTGTTGTTACTAGACAGTGGAAGGACATATAAATTACAGTTAGGTATGGTGTTTCTTTTGGTTGATTGGTGGAGCTAATATGTAGCAGCTCGAGGCTCTACACATATCAAGTTATTACGTTTTCCAAGACCTTTTTGTCTCTTTGCTGTAGTAGACGGTATTCCGTTGAATAAATGTGTACTGGTTTTGCATCATATACTATGAGATCTCTTGTCGCTATCTACCGCCCAAGGCAAGGGTTAACTGATCCTTTCGAGAGCCATTGCCACAAATTTTCTGTATATTCGGGTGAACAATGCATAAATACGGTTCGGCGTAATCCTATTAATGAGATATGGTGGGCAAGCTATCCGTTATCAGGCACTGCAAATGATCTTATGATGAAGCCTAGAAAATATATTGATATGCTTAGTTGTCTCATTTTCGACATACCAGATGTTGGTGTTTGTTTCCGTCATTTTACATGCGGTTTGAGTTTAGGTTTTCTTTACGTTTCCATTTGCATGTTGGCAGACCATGTAGGCCGTGTCTCTCTACTGTCACACGTAGGATTAGATACATCAAGTATTGATTAATGTTGTTTGCCTTTTGACATTTGTATAGACTTGTACACATCTGCACCGCTAAATAAAGTTGACCTGTCCTGCCAGGCTATAACTGATGGAAAATCAAAATATACAAATAGAATTATTACAACCACATCTACCAACAATATCCTTCTTGGTACCCTATGAGTTGGAATTTGCTTGGACGTACATGCATTCTGTACGTCTACTGATAACTTATGAAGTCAGACGTGAGTGGTGGCAATTTAGCAGATTGCACCCCATGTTAAACGGGCTTTGGTCGGGAATTGAATCACCAAATCTTATTAAAGGTGCGTCTCGGATAATCAAAGGTGGCATAATTCATCTTCAGTTGATATCATAACCCGGATGTCAACGTGAAAATTAAAGATGAGGGTGGGCAAATTCCTGTAATAGTAATGACAATTTGAAGTATCGAGTCATTGTGGCCTCACGACACGGTGGTCAAATTTAGGCCCAAATATTACAACTTTTTTTCGAACCGAATTGTGTTCGATATGACGTAATTCAAACCGAACTTGCGTTCGATTTTGGGGTCACCTGCGGTCATGTACAGTAAACCCGCGACTTCAAGCATTTTTTACATGAGTTCCTCCTAATAGAAAAAAATCCACCTTTTTCACAAATATAAACCGATTTCTGGACAGTACGTCTATGCCGTCATTTTGTTGTGGATATGTAACATGTAACGAAGCTACTGCCGTCATCGTGGGTGACCTTGAAGATCGTAATTCTTGTTTACGTGGATATAAATAATCCACTCCCCATATCCACGCGGCATGACATTCGTGCAAACATGGTATTTCAATCGCAGCAAAAACAAATTAAATTACCTGAAAAACATTTTAAATTGAAGACAAGACAAAAATCTCGGTCTGTGTCGGATGTTTTTTTTCAAAGACGGCGGCACTCTCGAATTATTGGTCTTGAAAGTTTAAAAAAATGCATTTTTCTTCGAGTTTGTCACCTTAGCAACACTTTAACTTTGAAATTTAAAAAAACTGTCCGACTCAAATCTGAATTTTGTTATGTTTTAGAAAATGTAAAAAAATTGAGGAATTTGGGGCCGGTTTAAATCAGTTGTTTGGTTGATATCACCGTTCCAGAATAAGCATGCAACTCGCTTGAGAGTCATTTCTCACACATTGTAGCTCTGTAATCAAAATATGTATGAGCAGTGTGAATTTCATTTAATTAATACAAGAGAGTCCCTGTGAAACTGTTAGAAAAGATTTACCGTTGAGACTGGCTCCACGGAACCCACGCGCGGGAGCCCCTGTAACCTGATACCCTTCCTCAGAATGGAAACTTTACCCAAGGAACAGACTGCCGTGCGAAGACGTATGGTAGAAACAAATGATAAGCACAAGGTAAAATGTGTCACTGAAGTTCTTTAGAATGATTTTTAAAAATACTCTTACGACACAAAATAGTCGACCCATGTAAGCCTACGTGTAGAATTGATACCGCATCAATCAATGCATATACTATTTATGTTTATTATTATATGTTATAATCCACCGATTGTGATTGCTACAAGTCTTACATTTTATATTCCTTTCATATATATGTAAGCCACAACCTTCACAGACAATAAGATGAAATGATACCTGGTAGGCAAAACCGCAAATTACAGATATTCTTCACAGTCTAAAACTTCTTACGGTATTAATATTTTGTCAGTGATGCATAGTATCAATACTACTCTTTAGGGAAAAAGTTTCTATAGCTCATACGTTATATTCTGTGGTATTATATTTGTTCTCATTAATTTATTGATATTTCTATCCGGCATATTGTACTGCATGGGTTATTACTTGGTGTTATTGAGAATTCTTAGTTGTTGTTTATTAGAGTTGGTTTTTAAGAAAAATGAAAATAATGTCATAAAAATACCCAAGTTGATTCTCATCATTTTTTCAGGCAAAACTGTCTTTCTACACAACAACTAAATGGGCATAAAACCATACTACTTATTGATGATGCCATCGGAAAGAATGCACGGCGTTGATTGTTCATATTGCATTTGGCAGCTTCACATATGATTTTTTTGAATCCACTGTGCAGAAAATAGTGAGTACGGCTCACTGACTGGTAGTTTTAACCTGATGCATAAAAAGACTTGCGATATTGTAGCTATGAACAATTCATCATTATCTGTTTTGTTGGTGTAGGAAAACTTCTGAGATGGATAGACCTTGTATTACACCGAGCAAATGATACTATATCTTGTACCGCATCTTTACATATATCTTTTAGGGGAAGATGATATTTTATCGAAGAGGCGCCACGTACTGTTCCGTTCAGCCTGTAGGATGATCCAGAGATAAGATTGAATGTGCTGGCGGTCACAGTTTGCACTCTGGCTCGAAGGAATGGGAATTTCATTTGGATTTGGGTCATTCAAACATTGATCGCATAGGTAGACAGACCTTAAAAGTGCATTTACTTCGTTCAATTCACTGAAGAACCCGTGAACATATAGAATATCCGATTTTTGGAAAAGTAAACGTGTCCTGTATCTATTAAATTGGTCGTCGCCATTGTCGTAGAAAGTTACAGACGATAAAGGTTTTTTCCTTTCTTGAAATAAGAATGCATTCACGACCCTCAGCGAGGTAAAGGGATAGGTGAGGTGATCTCATTCAAGCAATATTTGACTAATTGAAGAGCTATTTGCTGTAGGGATTTTTCTTTCGATGATGATGAAGAATAAAACAAATTCAGACTATCACGACGTCAATGACAATGTATATGCTCTAAAAGAGTTTCAGGCCCATGTTAGTAGACTTTGAATGCTTTATCGCGCGATAAATGGGCCTTTCTGCAAAGGTTGAGGGCACTGGTTGGCTAATTATGTACACAGAACCTGGTTGAAACGGGATGCCTGGCATTACAGGGCTGACCCTATCACTCCCCACATTTCAAAAAGCAATTACACTGACCGGCCATGATATGGATTCAAAGGACGACGAATGGGTTATATAGTGTTACTTTGTACAAGGCTAAGAATCGTCCTAGTTTTCCAGCATTGATCCATCGACATCCATGTAGATAACGTTACTCTGTATTGATTCATGATTGTTTGGGGTACAGATATACCTGCGCCAGCAATATCCACACATCAATGATGTGGATTTTTTTCGACGATACATCATGATACGAAAGGGATTAGAGGGAGATCACGTGATAGGAGGGGCATACTTTGTCACAATAAGCTGGTTCTCATATATTTGCTTTTTTACATGCTTCTTCCATTTTGTTTGTAATCAATATTCTATATTTTGTGTCTTAAAATTTCACACCTATTAGGTTGGTGTTCTCTAAGTAGAGTGAGGAAATAGGTGGAAAGTACCTTTCGCAAGCCACAACACTGGGGCTTGCCAGGGATTCGAACCCAGAACCTTCAGATTCTGAGTCAACAACCCTAACCACCTTGCCACATTCTAAACCAAACCTTTGTACATACTCCCAATGGTGTCAATCCGGATCCAGATACCTTGAAGAAAAAGTAAAAAGCATTAAGAATGTCATCACCGTCGGACGTGATGGATTATACTAACCCCTTCTCTACATTGATATATTGTCCAGTGGGGATTGGCGCAATTCAATCCTGTGAGGGTCAAAACCTTCATTTACCCAATTTCACTCCAGTATAATGCCTCAGCGAACACATATAAATCTTCTTGGAGAGATCCGATCAAAATCCTTTTTTACACGGAAAAATGGGGAGTAAAGTTTTGTAATTACATAGGGCAAAGAGATCGTGCTGACGGTACAAATGCTCAATCTCTTTCTTTCTTTTGTGAATATTGCAAACTCTACGCATGCAAAGAAGACGCATTTGATGGAGTTCTGGTGTAGTAAAAGTCTAAAATACGGTTTATCTCTTGAGAGTGTGAAGGGCTTATTGACCTCTGGGCTAGGCTTGACTAAGAGTAAATTTCTCGGAGGTTTATCAATTTTATTATCATGTTTAACCCTATCTAGACCGGGCTTTTTTGGCATTCATGGGGCCGGGGGGGGGGCTCATTCGCCCCCCCCCTCAGAACTCAAGAATGGTATAGCGTATGATCACCAAATTTTCAGAGGATGATGTGCTCCTAAAAATAAATCATAAAAACAATTTTCATGTCGTTATGACGTAATATGACGTCATTATGACGTCATTAATGTGATTTTATTGGCCAAAATGCTCCAAAACCGTCTAGATACTTAGGTTATTCTCTTAAACCGCAATGGTACGCAACATAACTTTAACAAAAAGTGTTTATGATAGAATATTAGGGTGTACTGAGACTTATGTTGCCCATAGCAACACCGGTGACGTCATAAAATGACGTCATGCATATTTAAGTTGTCCGCCATCTTGGATCATGAATCTTGAATTTTGAAAAATAGTTTTTTTTTTCAAGATAAAGTCTAAAAATACATTGGAAATAGACTAAAGACGTTCATATTAACCTTTTTTGTAAAAAGAAATCGAAGTAGTGATGAAATTTTAAGGAAAATTACCCGTATATACTTAATGTAATGATATGGTCCGCCATCTTGGATTTTGACCAATGACGTCATCAAATTAGCATAATTTATGCACTTTTATTTACAAAAATTACATAAAATTACATTAAATGTTATTAATATTAGAAAGCATGTGTAACTTGACATAAAACCCTAAAGAGTCTATTGTTGAAACGAAAATTACTGAATTTCGCAAAAAATGCCTGTCAGAAACCCGTTGCCATGGCAACACAAAAAATCATGTACTCATCACACTTATACGAATTTGTTGCCAACTATATTTTAGTAAAAGTCACCAAGTTTGGGGGTGCTAGCGCAAGCCGTTCAGACGTTATCCGACGTCAAAGTTGGCGCGGGCACTTTTAGCCCCCCCCCCCCGGTCTAGATAGGGTTAAAATACTCAACTTCAATTGATCTTTATTTCCGTGTGTCCGTCTGGAATAGATTATATACGTCTCCTGTTCAGATACATATCAGTCTATACCGCTCACCATAAATTTCCCAAGTAATTTGAAGACGATTTGACAGAAGATAAGTAGTGTATCTGTTCCTCAACTTAGTTGGAGTAATGTGTCAATTAAATAATAATGCTTTGATAGTGCTTTAGTACTGTTTTTCTTTGGTGACAGTGTTGGTCTTGGATATCAATTGAATTTCTCATTTGTCTGCTTTTTTAACATCAGCTATTTCTGCCTTGGACTTTCTGTGCGGTCATTAAATCAAAACCAACGTGCATGCATGGTCCTCGATCGATTATATCATACGGATAGGAAACTCATTCGAAGGAAATATGCAATGCCTATCATAGAACCGAAATTGAAACTATTCTGGTATTTACATCCTCTGTAATAATAGTTTGAATTATCTGATAAAAAATGTTCAAATTGCTGACGGTTTGCTTCCATAGCGAATTACATACTGAAAGCAGCATTCCATTCAAGATTAATTCTGGAACTGTGATTGTTTTCACTTCCGTAACGGAAGTATTGTTTGGGCGGCGCTGGTCTAGGGGGTTTGTATGTTTGGGTTCTAAAGTGAGTGGGCAGAAATTGAGTTTACTTGATTGGCAGGGCATTTGATCGCCAGTAATGTACAAAAACAAAGACCATGGGGTACGTTTCGTCATGAATAATAAACCGTTCTACGTTGTAATCCATTAACGCAAACTATATCTACTTCCCGGAAGTTTGAAACCTCTGATATCTTGTTAGTGAATGTGAAGTGATGATCTGTTCGAAGCACGTTGTCGTCAGTAGCAAGAGACCAATGCAGAAGGTTAGGCTCGTACATCAAGTACCATCGGAATGTTTATCATCATTATAATGTCAGGCGTATCCTCGTTTTATTGTCTCTAGAGACCTTTCGTAAGAGAGATGGATGTTGCGATTATTGAGAAACGCACCCAATTTTCTGTGGAGATTTAAAGCGTTTTATTTTTGATAGGAGCACTGGAAAACGATTACAGACTTAATTGATGCGTAAGTTTTGTTTGTGTTCAAGGCAAGCTGCACAAAGTGCATAGGGGTTATTTTCTCATTACTTCAGGCTACATTACAATCAGACCTTGGCCCCTTGAGAACAGAGTTCATCTCCAGCCATCTGCGACCGGATCTGAGAAGTATTATTTCCAGCGGCCTTCCCTTTACACTTTCACACGTTGCCTTGAATAGTAATATAGAGGTTTTCTGTACACACTAAGAATTATTTCCAAAGATAAATTACTCTTTTTACTAATATGGTTGCTCTACTATGAATTTACAACTGCACAACACCACAAGTTTGACAAAAGTAGAAATCCCTACGAAAATCACGTTTTGTATCTTTAGGGCTGTATAATTATCTTTGATTAAAACGTAAAATACGAAGAGGTTCTTAAAACATAAAGATATATGCAGAGTTCGGAAAGTTGTCACATTCCTTGAAATGATAGATATCACCCTTACCGATTGGTACTGGAAAGAATCTTTAGTACGGAGATAACAATGATGAAATCAATACATTTTCCATCGGTCAATGTTACGGCGAGTGTGAACCACTGGGGACAGATTAAAGGATACCGACTTGCTTGTGACATTTGTCATTTATCATCAGTGGTGATAATAAGACTTTATATCCCACGTGGGTATTATGAGTTATGGTTGCCTTGACTGAGCTAGCCGAGCCAGATAACACTGCACGTAAACTTATGCAAAGATAGTTTACACCGTTTTTCTACTATATACCGATTCGTAGAAAGACGATGATTTTATTTGTCTTTATGCATAAATGCATAAACTGAGAATGTTATTATAAAACTACTGCTCCGCTCGGAGGCATTCTCCTATAGCCTGTTCTGGAGACATTATTGCAGATTGGCCCACCCACCGTAAGGGGGCCTCCCTGTGGCAGGACTGTGCGGCAGTCCTTTTCTTTATATATTTACCTGAACATAGCTCAATGTCTTTATTTTTTCAGATGTCTTTGTGTTATGTCACTTTTGTGTTTTTACATGAACCGCTGTGTCTGAAATAAACAGTAAACAGATAAACAGTCACCAGTACTTGAGTTGCGGGACATCTTGAGAACGTCAGCATTCATGGCCAATTAATTTATCCGATACATTGATAAACCATTTATTAGCCAACAAACGTATATAATACAAATGTGGTCTCATCTGGTACACAGCTGACACGACTGTTTTGATACACATACTTTTGGTATCGCAAGTAAATTTAGCTGTCTCCTAATAGGGGTGGGTAAACATTTCCATATCTTCAGGCAGGCATGTTGAATTTACAGGGAGAGAACTACTCACACCTAAACGCTGCCGTTTTTATACAGTATCGAACATCAGTAACTTATGTGTCTGCTTGAACAAGCCTCCTAACGGTGAAAAAACCTATAGCCAAAGATATGGCAATGTCAATACATACGCAACATTAAACTGGATTCCTGATAAAAATAAAAGGCTTTATTGCCGATTTTCAATTGAATGCTTCAGCAGCATCAGCTGCTAGTATGATGTGTTTTACAGTAGCAATGGACAATGGTTACTGAAGCAGGCATTGTCGTCTCCATACCGAGACAATCAGGTACGGAAAAGATCAATAGAAGGGATGAATAATCATAAATTCTAAAGCACTCCCTGAAAATGGTAAGCACTAAGACAGACTGACGCTAAAAACAGCTGTTAAAATGATTTTATAGACTGAGGCACCATAAGGGATGGGCTGCTCATGACAAAAACAACCAGGAACGAAAGGATCAAACCAAAGATATACATAATTGTTCCGAGCTAACAGTAATCATTAATTCTCGGACAAAGTTACGCGTTTATTTCACACTTAAAACTGACCCTCATTGTTAATTGAAAACTGATCCACACCCCTGGCATGACATTGGTGTTTCCAAGTTTACGCATACTTAAAAAAATGTGTGCAATCGTCATATAGAGTTCTGTTGCTTTCACAAGCCATTGCATGCAAGCGTTATGCTAAGGTCACAATTCCCAACCCGGGGCCCGGCCGGGCAGTTTCCGGGAACGACAGGTATGATATAAAAGACAGCAAAACCCGAAAAAAAGTTGAAAAAAAAAATAACCATGAGTTCTATTTGTGTATATTTTATTTGTTGATACGAATAGTTTATTTTTCGTTCATGCAAACAGCCCAACCAGGCCCCGGCCTGTAAATATGGCATTAGCATAATTCAGGACGTTGTTGGTCCGTTTATCATTGCCCACAAGCTGTAGAGAGAGTGGCTTATTCAGCACAGTTAGGGTTGATACAAGAACTTATTTATATGCAGCTAAGTTGACCCCTAGGCACGGATTACTTCCTTGACGGTCCACAAATTGTTGTGAGCAACCTCGATACAACGGTGTGTCTAGGGAAATATACACGTCTCAGCCTCTTAAATCCGTCAAGTAAAACCTAACAGTTGGTGCAAGGTTGGAGAAGCCAGAAGGACCCATAGAGTATGTATAGTTATGAACTTTTTGAGTATGAAATCACTACAATACCGTGTGGGTGCATGGGCCCACTCCAAAGCCATCTGCTCCAGTTTTAGTGGTGCTTCGTCATGGTGGCGCCTTTGACAGATGTCACTGTCGTACGGTTCAGAACGGCGTCATTCGGAGAGCAAAACAATAAGCATTCATTCAGAAAACTTGCCCAAGCTAGGTGAAATTTGACCTACTTAATTTCTAGATAATGTGCTTTTTTTACCGATTGCCATGTATGGCACCAATGCACCAGAAGCATAATAATTATAAAGAAGGGCGTATTACTAAAAATGTGTTTCCATCAGCTCCATAGACCATACCACTGCCCAAGTAAGTCGGCTGTGAATGACAAATCATCGCAGGCACCTGTTTTTGTTTCGCTGTTAATTATCAATATACTATTTTACTCTATATCCCCCTCTCTTTTTAAGGCATACCGTAACATTCTTAGATTTTCGGAATGAAAGGTTGCGCATATTGATGGTACCGTATCTACAGAATACACTTTTCCTAAATCCGAGCGTCTACACGGACATGCTACCTGCAGCACCCAAAACAGCGGTGCAACACTGTTGACGAGAAGCAATTCGATTCAATGGAAGAAAAACTGTAGTCTGGCACTTACCGATGGCAGATTACTGGCACTCCTTGCTGCCTGGTGTATGTATGGCCCTAACGACTACCACACATTAATATTTTGTAACCAGCCAAAGACCTACTCTATCAGCCGCGCACCTTGCCCCGCCAGCAGGCGCCGTCACATTGAAGATCAGATCGTCTACGTGACAATTTAGTGGGATGATGCTTGCTATGATATGAAGTCTCCGTGATGCCGCAAAACGTTGAAGGACGTAAAATCCAGTTTTCTGCCGTAAGTAATGTCCATAAAAGATGGAAACATACAACTAAGAGATATAACAGTAAATACATCGCTGAGAGAACATGCAAAATGTCATGATGAAAGCAATTTAGTTTGACATAATTTCGGTTTGCTTATGCAACTGTTTTGGCAAATTCCCACTTAGCTCATCTAAAGACATAAAGTGATGCAAAGAAAGGGGCCCAGTAGGTTGTCAATATTTACTTGACGTATATTTATATAACGACAGACCCCAAAAAGAGAAATATTAGAAGTCAATTATGTAGGGAGTGGAGTTATATTATCCATCGCTCAGTTGATATCCAACGGCTGCAATATAGAAATAAGAAGTATGGAAAGGGTTGATTTCTGTTTCCCTTTAGCTGCTTTTAAAGGTTGACTCAAAATACTATTGCTTGGTCGGTGCTGCATGGTTCTAACCATTGCCCCCTTACTCAACTGTAACAACTCTATCCTTGTCCATTGCCACAGCTTTCAAAATTAATTCCTGGAGGTAGTTTCATGTTTAAAGGAACGTCTTCCTTGAAATTAGGATTTTCCTCCATCGTAGCGATTTTTTCCTTCGGGCTAAGCTCGTCAAATGGCCTTGAACGGGATTTTGCATAATTAGCTTGCACCATCTATTATCAATGGTTTTTGAATATACAGTTAGTGGCACTGAACCCTAAATATTACATCTGCGAGTCTTGTTTACATGGGGGTGTTTTGTACAGACATGTATAATTCAATAACTGTTTAGAATTTTACAACCGTCCCAGGAGATATTTCACGCATTATCAAATTTAGGTAACGTGGGAAAATATATTCTTTAGGGCTGCTCGTATTGTCGTGATGAGTATTACGTCTGGTAGGCACATCTTTCTTTTGATTAAGGTTGACACACTGCCCATTATTAGGATGCATACCAAAACGGAAAGTACTCCGTTTATAATGGTGGCCTATCAATTATATATTTGCTTAAAATCTGCCAGCGTTCCAACTATAGACAGGGTTATCGAAAATAGTGTATTCATATTTCATTGATTTAAAGAAACGTTGTCTGCATCATATATCATCTTAATATTATCCAAACATCACAGCTGTATAGCTATACGTCTGCATATTTTTTGCTCCCCCTAAAGGACAAAAGATGAAGTTTCCATTCATAGAGAAGTAAGATGGCCATCACAGAAAGGTCCCTGTCACGTTAAGATAGATCGTCTAATTTCCTGCTAGTAATAAAAAGGCCGAGAATAACGGCCGTGTCAGTGACAAGGGAATGGTTTACCTTGGTAGGTCTCTTAACCCTTTGTAGACATTATGGGCCAGTTTCGTGCTGTCAATGAAGAAAAGGTTTATGAGAAGTCTTCCGGATCAAGATAAAAGATCGAGTAAGTCAAAAGCGACAGACCATTAGCATGGTGTTTCCAGTGGTATAGGAGAGAGAACCGTACTTTATCCAGAACCATACTAAGGTACGGATAGTCCACGCATATACAAAACCATGCCTGGGGCATATGTACGTTCTTGGATACGCTTGGATACCTAACCCTAGCAGCCTCTTATAGAGGTAAACATTATATTTTACAGTATTACGAGCTTGCAAGTAAAACAGAAGAGGTTGCAGATCGTTAAAGAACTAGATTAATGATATATTCTGTGGAGAGACTACATGGCGTTGCTGTTACCAAAGGCGGCACCTTCCACTCTGTGGTCAATGTCGCTTAAAAAAATCTTTCGTATGACTCTACATACTTGTTTATTTATCATCAAAGACAGCGTTATGTGTATCTCCTTAAAGATAAACACAGTAAGGATTGCATGATAAAATCACTGCGTCATGTAAATTACATTTCACCAGCTCATTTCTAGTTCATTTTGGTAGGGGGCGCAATGTACGTGTAGCCAGCGGCTGAAAATAAAAGATGCCCAGCTTTGTGAAACTTGGTTGAGATTGTAGTCAGCTAGGCTATAATCCACCGCAACATGTTATTATTGGGATTTTGTCTGCATCTACAGCAAACGTATGTCTCTCAATAAGTGCAAATCACCAGTTCCATAAATCAAATTATTTCTTACCTGTCAAGAGAATAAATTTGGTGAGAATGACTACCCGTAACTGACTTCAGAAAAGAACACAAAAAGTAATAAAATGTTACCACTCTGCTTACAAGTATATATTTGTATTTTAAACAATGCATTTCTACTCTTGGATTATAGATTATGAATGTCAGTATGTGTAATCTGGTCTAATCTGATATAATCTTTCAAATATGGTGAAATATTAGGGCTAGAAATTGTTATACGGGATACAAGGCTTATAATCAAATGATCGTGGCATTCTGTCTTTTATGCTTTAACTATGTCTTAATGTTGTTAACAAGCAAATTTGCACGGTTTGAAAAATTAGATTGGTTTAGTTTATTGTGATCTCCATTAACGATACTTCATTGTTCATTTAGCGGGAACGCACAGGCTTTGTCCACTTTACATCTAGTTTGTGAGAATTAGTTGTTATCGCTGCTAATCATCGCCGGTGGTGTCACCGATGACTGCAGTAAATTATTAGCCGACCATATGTGAAATTGAGTTTAGCGTGGAAGATAAATCACCGTCATGCGTACCACACCATTTCCCCCTATGCATAAAACCCTGAAAAACCCACGCATCCTACATGTAGTGTAACGCATCACCTACGCCTAGACCCCAAGGTGGGACAGTAAAGGCCTTGCATCGAAACCAGAAACAATCAATTGGAACAAATCACTAAAACTGTTTCAATGGGACACCAAAGCCTTGTACTATCGTGGAAAAGCGCTGGTTTTACGGAGAAATCTTTTTATGGGTATATAAAGTACAGAACTAGATGTTGGAGTGATGAATCAGTTAACGCCTCCACCTAGTGCTGAATTCTGTAAACGACAGAGAGTGTCATAATGCATTGTTGCCTATAAATAGCTAAGAAGGATTTGGAGAAACCCATAATGCGCCGGCCTAGAATTAACAAATATATCCTCACAGGTGATTTGCCCTACCGTGTGCCAAAAGGTAACGAATAACACAGAGGAACCAAAACACATTAATGATTGAAACCCACATAACACTTTTGCTACATGTGTGATCTTATTTATTTATAAAAGTAGTAGGTATCCTTTCACCTCAAAAGATACTGAAAGCACTATTTATTTATTTATACAGCTCGGTGAAATGAAACCCAAATAGTTACAGTGCATACTCGAGTAGGCATTAGCCTACATTGTAGAAGACGAATAAATAAAACAAAACGATAGCACACAAGAAGGATTAAACGTAACACCATCCTTAACTGATTTTTTTTCATGGAATACTCGCCTTTGACTGCATTAAACACAATGTTCCTCTAGGGTGTAAGCAGTACGCAGCTTTTTTTTTTCATTTCAAATCTTTCAAAACAACCAAGTAAATTTTTGTTACGTACGTTTTGAATTTAGTACTGCATATATCACTTAATATATAGACTTGCATTATTGAAGTTGATTGTTTAATAGTATACAAACGTTTGCAAACAAGAGCCTAGGGAACAAGTCCTTAAACCGTCAACAGGCGCTCGTAATGATAAGTACCCCATAGGAAGGTATGAATTTACTGAATTACATTACGAAACGTCATCTATAATTGGTTATCTTGACCGTCTGTGTTCATGAATAACTGCCTCAGGATGTTATCTCTCGCCAAATGAAGTGGGTGGAAGTGAGAAATTGACCTGGAGGTAGGAAATATGTCGCCCAATTTTGGCTGAGAGAACGTAGTGGCAAGGGTCGTCTCGCCCACCCGAGCCGTGTGCATCGCCCAGTTCCGCCATCAATTTTCACCGTGTGCCACTTCGCTCTTTAGTATTGAAGATCAGCACCTCCATGGAATTGCAAGATTAGACAGGGAATGAAAGTTTGATGAACCTTTCCGCCTTCTAAGCTGACCTATGAGAGCAGTACATTTTTTTCGAAATGGGACGAGGCCACACAGTGTCTGCTCTATGCGTTAACAGCTTAATTGATATCCATGGCTCATAACTCAACCGAGTTGTCCACCCCTATTGTTACTTCCAAGGCGTAAGTATTGTTTTGGGCGGCGCTGGATAAAGAGAGTCTGTGTAGTAACCCGGTATGTCCGGGGTGGAAGGATGTGATATGAGGTTGCCAGGAATGTGTACTGTATAATCATGGTATGAAACATAAACTATGCGTAAGTTACGTGATACAATAATATGTGTAATATAATCCTTTCTATGGTGTAATTCATATAGAATACTACACGGTGTACTTCGTATCACGAGCAAATACATACGAACTCCTCATAAACCAGGACCACCCAAAACGATACTTCTGCCT
The DNA here is from genome assembly GCA_013266295.2 of Branchiostoma floridae x Branchiostoma japonicum. Lineage (NCBI taxonomy): Eukaryota > Metazoa > Chordata > Leptocardii > Amphioxiformes > Branchiostomatidae > Branchiostoma > Branchiostoma floridae x Branchiostoma japonicum. The sequence continues at coordinate 8,436,512 of CM023828.1, forward strand.
CGGAAGTAATCAATCTGTGAATGCTGGTGTCACCTGGTATCGTCTAAATGCAGTCTTCCAATCATCTGTAGTCAGCACACACGTAAATTTCCCCGCCCTGCAGGTATCTTATTGCCTTCTTCACCTTTTTATGAATACAGACAGTGAAAATGATGATATCGGTTTGCCTCTCGGTCGATATTGTGATCTTCCGGCACATTTTGAAGAACACCTCCATAGAACAGCTTGGAATCTGTCACGGTGATAACACTCAGGATTTTCACCGAACTGTCATTGACGTGAACGAACAAAAGGTCATTCTGATAGTATCACGTTAATTAGATCAAACTCTTTTAGTGTACGTGCAATAAATGCTTGGAACAGCCTTCCCGCGGATGTGGTGGCAGCGGAGACTGTTAACATTTTTAAGGCAAGACTGGACAGTTACTGGAAGGGGACGGAGTACACATAATTTCACATAATTTCACATTACGAACTCTGAACATTGTAAATCTGAACTTTATCAACAATCCCATACTATTAACCGAAGACAATGTACATTTTTATATTAATTATTTGTAATTTATCTATGTATAGTCAAGGATTCAGATATGGATTCCCATAGGCAGTTGCCTTTTTTATCCATTAAAAATGTATGTATGTATGTATCACCTGATTCAGCCACGTTGCTTCTGACGGATAAAACGTAGCAATTTTGAGCCTCTATAAAATATGAAACGACAGTGTGAGCGCCTAGGAAGTTTCTTGTATCGTTAATTGAGATAGAGACGATTGTAATTGCGTTAACGATGTAAGGTATCCCCTTGCTGTTGACAGTAACCAGCATTAATGAGCATGTAAACACAGCTCCAATGGCTACACACGATAAATAAAAAATTAAGAACATTCACATTTTTAAGGGAAGGCCAATACAGTAATACCGATTATTAACTACGTGTTGCATGAAGCTTTTGTGGGCAAGTTGTGACTGAATCGCTGTGCTGCACATTAAGCCTAATCGTTCGAACGAAACGGTTGACTTCAAAATTGATGATTCTCTTCCATGGAACAGATTTTAGTATATTTTTACACAGCGTGAGTTATACTGTCCGTGGTAAATGTCAAATACGTCATATGTGCACCTGACCTCCCACCTGTGGGAATTTCAGCACTTTTTTTTATGAGTACCATTATAAGTCCTGTTTTTGTCGCAGGAAAGTTATCTAATATATTACGATAGAGCTTGCAAACTGACGGAATCGATTTTTTGTCGATATAGATTCCTATTGGAGTCTGTGAATGTAAAGGTCTGGATATCTAGAAACATCTTTTAATACATCGTATTTGATGAAATGTTGAGACAACTTTATTGCTTACTTAACTGTTCCTAGTACAATAAAGTTTACTGTTCCTAGTACAATAAAGTTACCTTCCCAGTTATATTTTTAATCGTGTCAATGCTGCGCAGTTTCATTTATCACATAAATGTGTCCCACAGGGAACTTATAATGTAGTCACTCGTTTAATGCATAACCTTAACGGTAAGTTGTAATGGTATCTTTCGTTTCGTTAGTTCTACGATAATGATCGTATTGAGGGAAAATGTTGCTAATCTTAATTGAAACGTAGGGTTGATTTCGGAATGTTCAATTTGCTTGGACCTTTCATTGGTCGTAATTACGCCACTACTAGGTATATCGTCTAGTTTGTATGTTTTATGTGTCGTCTCAGGTATAGTCAATACCCATGACGTCTTTGTCAGAATATTGCCTAAACAGAAACTGTCAGTCAAGTTAGCACAACTGGATATGAAATCCACTACATTGTTAGGAAAGACCTTTCAGCTAAAATGTAAATCACAACATAATAACGGTATAATTGACAAGATAATTTCCGTTAGAGATCAGATTTCTAATGATCAATGTCCGGATGGTAATGTTTTTAGACCTATCACCAATGCCGTTGACTGCATCTGGCCAGACCAAGTTGATTTAGCTTTGATCTTCCCTTCTGGATATTGAAGATAAACTGTGTTTCTCTGACGTCAGTACATTCTATGATTGTACCAAATATGTTATTTGTTTTTTTTTCCCAGTCATTCTTTAAGAAGCTCTCATTTAGGTTAAGTTGATTGAATTTAAACTCTTGCAAAGTTTTCAGTATGATTATCCCAAACAGTTACTCCAGATATTAAGTTGACGAGATGTCTCAGTGCCTTATTTTTTATCAAGTTTCTATTTTTAGGTTTGTGGATGTAGGCTGTTGTTCCCCATCATAGGCGTGTGTATTATGCAGACCACGTCCATCGCAGAAATACGTTTTTAAACGCTGGAAAGTGGAAAACATTAACGGCTCTCGCCCGTAATTGAAGTTCTAATTAGTAAAAGGTGTCGACTAACGTCTAAATCAGGCAGATACACCTCCATATCCCGTTTGCACTTTTCGTCTAAAACCTAATTTCATTCGATAATGTGGGATAAATGCTGATATGTCCTTCTTTCGCACTTCTAAGGAGATATTTATTTCACATGACGCATTGCGCCAGTCTGCAACTGTGTGGAAAGAAGATAATTTGAGATGTCATCTTATTTATTGAAAACCCTGCATGTGTTAAGTACACCGGAATGCCCCAAGGCGTTGATTTGGTACAAGGTTTTAACGCTTACTCTATATAAGCTGAACTCATATACGAGGAAACGCACAAGAAACGTGATTTGTATGATTTATATCATTTTCAAAGAAATACTTGGTACTATAGTAACTTATCGCAGGATTTGATAGCTGATGAAATGTATCCCAGCAGGACATGTTGTCCTGACAGGGTTACCAGATGGAACGCTGTGGATAAGGATGGAAGTCCTGGGTAATTTAAATTCATTTGTAAACTGTCTGGAGACATACGTTGGTGGCCCACGTGGCACCGTAGGTGCCATCCATCACATAATATTTCACCTTAGAGTGTCGTGAACAATATTGCACTCATTTGTAGATTGACAGAATTATTAATCGGTTACTTGCCATATCTGTGCCATAAACAGCAGAGGGGCGTAGCGCGAAAATATCGCCTTACTGAGAACTCAAGGAACAATACCTCATTGAAGTTAATTAATATGATGAATGCTTTCTAATCCGTTGTGCGATATCACATTAGATTAAAGCTTACAAGTGTAAACATTAGTCTTTCGGTACGGCTGACAGGATAACCAATGATACCATGGATCATATTTCATATATGCGCTTTGATTTCAAATGGAAAATAAATATTCGCCACCAGATTCAACAAAAAGTCGGGGACTTAAGACTTTCAGAAAATGTTTTGGGATTTTGTGAATGTATTGGAACAGGCTTGTATGATCATGCGGAAATACCCGATTGAATTACATCACAGAATAGATTATTACTCTTACGATTGTATGACGTAACTTACTCTGATATTACACTATGGTTTATGTTTCATACCATGATTACACAGTACACATTCCTGGCAATCTCATACCACATCATACAACCCAGGCATACCGGGTCGCAACCCTGTCAATCGCCAACTCACTTCCAGTCCTCGCTACAAAACATAGCGGGCAATGCCTGCAGCTCACCAGATGCCAAATATTAAAGATAGGAAATATGAATTTTTAAGCAGTGGCATGCTTTTTGTCTAAGATCGGCGAGAATACCGCTGAATGTTGTATAATCCAATGTTAATGGTACTATACGTAGCATGTTCGCCAGCGAGTACAAGAATACCTATCAATCACAAGCAAAGTCGTCTTCAAACCATCACATTTCAAACCGCTGGACATCAATGGTTTCCTGGGGAAAGCTGAAAGCATGTTATGGCTGTCATATAGATAAAGCTAAAATATATTGGGTACGTTTGGCCTATGTGCTAAATGCGGATAATGGTCGTGTGACCGGATGATGCCGTGCGAAATGGCGCACATAACACCCTGAGTTACACCGCTGACAATAGAGCTCATGGGAGGAGTCTTTTTCGTCCGGGACTGAAGTATTGGTTTGGGCCGTGCTAAGAGGAGATTGTATATATCTTGTCTGAGCAGCAAAGATTTCAAGCGAATGAGTGGAGACTAGGATTCAGTTCGTTGACAGGGTTGCGATCCGGCATGCCCTTCGCTGTAGGATGTGGTATGAGGTCGCCTGGAATGTGTATTGTGTAATCATGGTATGAAACATAATGCTGTAATACCGGAAAAAGTTGTGATTCAACTACGTATTTCCCCATGATCATACAATACAGCACCAAAACATTCACAAAAACCCAAAACTCTTCCCGGAAGTCTGCAACCTCTGATTACTCGTTGGTATTCTACACGGACACCAGGAGGACTGATGCCTTGACCTTGCAAATGACAGAAAGTTGTGAGAACTATTAGACATAATTGCAGGGGGTACTAGGGCCGTAGAATTTCAATACGCAACGAAAGGTCACTAGATTTTGGATGGAATGCAAATATCACAGTGTTTGTGATAAGGAAGAGGTCAACATTGCTGCGGGGAACAGATCACCATGATTTTGATTCATAGAACGACGCTTTGGCATTATGATGGAACGATCAATGTCAAACCTGTCGCTGGGAGGCTAATCATCAAAAAGGTCCAACGAAAGTCAGCACGAGTGATTAGAATATTGAGTTCGAATCCTTCGTCATTGACGGCAAACTTACACTGGTCTAAAAACCATGGGCCACACCAGGAGTGAATATAGCTCAGCAATCTGACAAAACCTGACCAGTTTAATCTCTTTTGGGTTATCTATATTAACGGAAGGAATAGGTCATTTAGTCCAGAGAAATTTTGTGACGGAAATGCATTTTCAATGATTGTTATCTACGTTTCAAAGCAAAGCGCAGCTCAGCTCACTTATTAGTTTTGCTACAGAGTAGTGTTCGTACCCTCAGTACCTAGTCGGGGCACCACGCCTACTTAATTATCAGTTGAGGCACAAAACGGAAGCTAGGTATACCGCTGAGTTTTCAAACATAGACCTGAATTGCATGGGCAACGCGACTTTGTAACAGAGTGGAGTAATTCTAGTCATGCTTTAGGTAATGGTAGTAATTTTGTAGCGTGTTTTCCGGGCGTGGTATTCACGCACCTTTAAGAGTAATAGCCGGCTCATGCATTAGGTGGAACCAGTCTAATTTACTTTTCGTAATGGCAAGGAGAGTTATGGACCAGTAAATTACTTTATATGAAATATTTTAAAAACAGGTTTAATGTGTACACAACAAGGGTGTGTACCAATTATCGCAATAGGGCATAAGGGAAGAGAGAAGGATGCTGTGATATAGCTATAGACGTCACCATGAAAGCTAAATAAATTTAACTATTGATAATCGGATCAGTGGCCTAAATCATTATTTTTCTTCCTTTCTGGTCATGATCACATAAAGTTGTGTACATATCAGCATGATTCATTACCAACATGCAACGTCATATATTTGGCATCGATCTTCTGGTCATTTAATTTATCTTTTGCAAGAAAATGAGTTCAACTTGATAAAACTTTGTTCGAAAACTCATGCCCGAAGGATAATTGCAAAGGAACAGAAAGAAACGTTACTTTCTACAACTGTATTACAGCTGTATTCCATGAGGTGTTCCGTACAGGGTTGTGTCACAAGTATAACAATATTTTTCATCGCTACAAATATACGAACGCCTATATATATACTTCCTTTCACACCATATGTCGTTGAAAGTTTGACCAGAATATTGACTTTTAACCTACGATACGTCTGTGGATAGTTACAAAAGCGTTCCGTCTTGGTGGGTCTCAGCTCCAAATGGGGGGATTTGGTGCTAGTTGGCTGGATTCCAAAGGTTTATCTGAATAGGAAAACCTCCCAACAGCCGTTACACACACGGGAAATGTGTACTAAGCCACGGTTATCACGGTGTCTCCACATCGCCATGCATCGGTACCAACATGCCATTTCTTTTTATTAAGGCAGTTTTATCTTCAGAAAATGCCATTGGACATATTTCATGCAACACTGCACACTATCAGAATTCTAGAAAAGTTGGTATATATCTATATACTCTATGCCTGTCGTGTTGTATTTCCGGCTTTTAGAATCCCTTCCTCAGGTTAGCCTTATATAATATACAACACCGCAATTGTATTGCCACTACTGGCCTATCTACGCCCACCGTATGTCCAACCTGAACTTCGTACTGTCGATGGAGCTGTTCCCATTTAACCTATTCACTAACTAACACCAACATTATACTTTAGTACATGTACAGTGAAGTGGATAAAATAAGTTTAGGATGTGGTCATCCATAATCCAAGTGAGCAAGGAGAATTCGGTCTTAATTGTGTACGTTATTCGGTATCATGGGTATTGCGCGCTTTTCCTTGAAACAAATTGCCTCTACAATCAATGCGGTGGGTAATGTTCAAGACAAAAACACCTCATTAGCTATTAGTTCCAAACGAAGCGTACAGAGACAATACAGCTGCTCGATTCATCCTTTTAAACCAAACTATCAATTAATACAGCTGCAAACATAGCGAAACCATTAACCTACTCCATCTACTCTACTCGAGCGACCTCTTCTTCTAAAACTTTCTTTGAAGGTCCTCGACCTTATTTTAGGTACAAAAAAATACTTACATACTTTCGCCAGGTAACACGCCACAGGCACATCAAAAACGGTTGTATAGATGTATAGAAGCAAAGTGTTGGACGTTACATTCCACTTACGACAATCTAACTTATGTACCGTTATTCATAAAACTGTTTAACTTGGCAAAGCGTCGTTTGCATATCGACAGCAAAATGTACTAGTCATATTTTACATCTTTCTTATACGTGGAAAATTGTTGGGTATCTGAGTAATGAAAAAAGGACATCAACACATTTATGGATACATTATTGTGATTTATATTCAATTTGTTGATTGTATTTTGATTTACAATGGCACCTACCACTCGACAACAAATATCCAATTTGATTTATGAGCAATTAAATATTTTTGGTAAATTAGAAGGCTAAATTATGTTAATACACATTTAACATTAAGATATAACTTGATGAAGAAATTTTTTAAACTTAAATACAATCGATTGATTGATTGTACAAAAATATGTCTTTAAAGTAAAAATAAATGATCCAAAGTCTGACAGCTGACCATGGTTGTTTAATGTCAAGAACGTGATGATCAATGGAGATCTTACTTTGATATATTCTAAAACATAATGCACATTACAGCACCGGGACCAAGGGTCATTTTAGATACATTGTGAAACGGATGAAATACGATGGCAGTGATTCTTTGAGGCGGAGATAAATTTGCTTCCCTGCTTAAGTACGTGAGGTAAGCGTCTTTCAAATTGAAGCTGTGACTAGACTTTTGCTGAGCATATTGAGTGCAGTATTTTGAGCGATAGTACCTGTCAAATATCATAAAATCATCATATAGGGCGAATTTTAGGTGGCAACAAAAGAAGTGATTCAGAAATCTTAGGGTTATTTAAACTATGCCACAAATCTTATAAACACGTCTCCTTAGTATAACCTCTAGCTTTCCATATCCATCAAACAAATATCGTATTTTACGCTCTTAAAACTGACTTCAAGTTAGTTACTTATATAGACCTAGTGGCTATGGACGCTTGTATTTAGTAACTGTCGGGCTGTCTAGCGACTTTAATGTCATAGCTCTTAGCTGACATTTATGTTGCAATACAGATTTGTTACGTTAACGATAAGCAGAAGTCAGGTATTCTATATAGCTTTATAGGTTGTGTCCAATGTAATTTTCCCCATGTTTACTGCCACCTTGTAGCCGCAATGGTTGAGATGTTCGTGGAAATATGTATATCTTTTTGGCAACCAACACCTCCTATGTGTGCCTTTGCATTGCCAATATGTATAAAGGAATTTTCATTCATACTGTGTTTCTACTGCCTTCAAATTAACAACGTATAAGGTCATAGAACCCTTTCAAGCTTCCTGCAATCGCTAGTCCCTTGAACTCTTGACTCTCTAGAACAAAATAAAGTTTGTGCTTCAAAAGAACAAAAATGTTATGTTACTTGCAGTGTAAGATAAACCGATGGCCGTATTTTATTGGGCTTTACTTGGATCTTTAGCTGTTATATGTATAGCTGTTCAGATCAAGGCGACATTGCCAATTTAACATTTTTGTGAGGTAGTTGGCCTTGTGCGAATTTATGATGGTCGGTCCTTTGACCTCTTTATCCAGCAAGAATCCATGCCCTTCAGACTTAGTATCATCTATCTCCTTCCTTCTCCACCGAGGCAGAGATGCAAAATATACTGCTAGCTGCTATTAGGGCTTCTGTATGACCTGATAAAATGCTTTGATAACACAACAGAGATTATTAGTTTGGAGGCAAAATCCATTCTTTTTTCACCAGGTACCTCATGCAAGACTGTGTGCATTTTTCTGTTATTGACTGTCTTCAGGCTCTTGGCAGCCACATTGTTCATCTAACTGATCTAGAAAGCCAACAGACACCTCGGGTCGTCATTGGTTATTTATATAACTTAGCACCTGCACTGTTTCCGACAAAGACATATCGCTTATCCGATAGGAACAGAAACTGCTTCATTTATCACACAGATAAGTATTGGCTACAAACACTGAATACCCTCATTTACAGGACATATATTTCAACCTGTCTATCGACTTTAATTGCAAATTCAGGGTGGACTGATTCGTTAATTTATAAAATCCATCTTGCTTTGTTGGTCTGGTGGTATGGCATATCACAAAGGCGTATCAAGAAGTGATTCTAATAGTTAACTCGATGTTAAAATTCCTAACGAACGGTCTGCTTTCAACTATGATAAAATATTACATTACAAAGGTGTCCTGGGACTGTTTCTGTATCTTCTGTACCCAATTAACAAAATGCATCAACACCGTGATCATAGCAATTCTAGATTATTTTATAGATTATTAACATTCACATGAATATCAATAATTGCCATATCTAAGATTGGACTGCAGATTTCCCAAACACGACATTTACATTGCTTGGAATAAATCATTACTGTCCTTTTTGTTCCGATAGATTCATTCCAAAATCGGTTTTCTTTCTTGTTCATGCACCAAGTATGTACTTTGTATATTCTGCAATTGACACCATCTAGAGAACGCAATGTGATCTGTAGTTCTTTGCCGACGGAAAGTCTACGAAAGACTGCCCTTGAGAACGAAGCGGTCAGAAAAGTGCCTCTGGCATCGCTCCTTCAGTAGCCTTTAACTATGATAGGTAGCTCTTAAAGACAGGGTCAATGGAAACATGACACAAGTGAAGCATTCGATCAGCTTCTGGCACTCATTTGTGTGCCCTTTGGATAGAGTTGCAGGACAAATGTGCATAGTATGATAGAGACTAGGTTCGGTTTTCGATTTCAGTCCTGAAAAAGGGTTGGGATTTTTTTTCTGCGTCAGGACCAGGGCTGTCTCCATAGCCCGTTCCTCCATTTACTTTTAGGGAGGGACAGATTATTTTCTCCGATTCACTTAATAAAAACTTGCTTCTTAAAATGGGTTAGATAACGTTTAGGCGGGTTTGAAATTCAGATGCCATATCGGGTTTTTATGGCATTGCCAGCGGTTGCCCCCACATGGTAGGGTCAGCGAGCTTTTGCTAGGGTCGGTCGTGCTCATTTTCCCCCAGGCCTATGTAGATTGACTGAAGGAAACAAGATGATTTTCTTACCCGACCTTATTATAAACCAACCTTCGGCAGTGATAGATAGAGTGTTCTAAGCTCGTAATGTAATTGAGGTGGCAGGCATTCTGCTTGATCACCCCACATGTGACAGGTAGCACACATCTCTAATTTGACTCACTGATTGCAATCAGCATTTGTCACATAGGGATACTGAGGCGCATTGCACTCGTTATCACCCCAGTAACGACAGTTGCGTGACTGTTTCAAAACACCGAGCTTCTTTGAAGCAGTCATCCCACAGCACTTTAGGTAAACTGTTCAAAATGATGCGGGCCTTGGGCAACTAGGAACGATAACGTTTCCTTTGAAGTCGGATACCATTGAAATATGAAATTCTATCTACCAAAAGTCCTTACGGTGTTTTCCAGTTGCAGAATACGTAGCTCTCCCCAGGGGACATTGATGTGCATGTTGTTACGAAGGGAAATGCACCATTATGGTACTTAACGTTTATAATTCCTGCTGATGTACATGTATGGAGAACGGTGCAAAGTGCTGATTAATGTGATTATGGTGGTGGTGACTTATCATCCAATCCAAGTCGAAACACAGTGGAAAATGCCCACAAGCTAAAATGTTTATCTTGCATAAACATAGATTTAGTAAAGATAAACAAGTTAAAACACTATCAGTATTTCCCCCTTGTAGCGATATGAACAAACAGCATGCTTAGCAAGTGCAGACTCGATGGGCAACTCATTATTTATACATTCAAGTCAAAGATGAAACAATTTCATTTGCTTACAAGTACATGTAGGTCACTGACCTTTTTAGCTACATTACGGTTCACTGTGATTAAACAGTGTAGACAGGTCCTGGTTTCTTATGGAAAAGGACAGTAGTGTACGTGTTTCTTAGGAGCCTTCTGGCGGGCTCAATGTAATTTTCTCATATATATATCAAAATGTACAAACATAAATTTTGAAATATTAGCAAGGCATTTTAATTGATGAAAAATGTAGAATGGTATTACGGCCGCACTTTTCCTCTTTATCCCTAATCTACCCACCAAGTACACTGAACCCTGCAGCAAGGCCTAACGTTGAAAATGGTGATATGTAGATCAGACTTGTCAACTCTAAACGTGGATGATGTCTTGGGAGCAATTTGCACCAGTACAATCTTTGAATCTGCCATCTTGCGTTACCGAAAAGTCTATTCCTGTCGATAGTTGATACATCAATTGTACCTCTGGAACGTTCGGCGGAATGAAGGTAACTGCTTGAACGAGCATTTTCTAAGGTGTATATAACCGTAACGAATACTCCCATTCCGCCTGTCTGATGAATGTGACCCAGTTCAGGCCCCCAGGAGGTTGGATTTCCATTTTCTTCAATCCTTTTTGATTAACGGTCTAATGACAGTACACTTTGGGATTTTCTTCCTTTGAATTAATGCGTTTACCTCCTATAATAAAGATGGTTTCACCCTCAGTGGCGCACCTTCGTGCTGATATATATCTACGACTTGACAATGGTTGAAGGTAAATCATTTAAGCATGAAAAAATTGACATTTCACTATATTCATGAATGTAAACTTACTATGCATGGGAGCAAGGTCAGCATTATTGCATCCATTAAACATGCAGTGTAAATGTCAAAATGATGAATATTGACATTATTTCATGTATCTTGGACAACGACACAATCTTGATCACAATATATAATAGTTAATTGCAAATTCATTGCTAATGGCCAAGTAATAATATACATACATACTATAAGTAATTAATTGAGTATACATGTAACAAACAATGAGCCATACACGATGTTGCTGGTGTATAATATCTATTTATAGTATAAAGCTCAAATATATAAGGTTACATTGTGTAATATGCATGATCTGTTCTTTTGTGTTTAAATATCGTCCAAACAAATGTAGGGAAGAGCTAGCTACGACACTCATATCAACGTTTCGAACGACTGAATCTGATGTATGACGGGTAAAAAAAATGCAAGCCCAGCTATAATATCTTCACACGTCAGAAGGCACGCATTTCTTCGCTACGCCACTCTGACATGTCAACACTATGATTGAGTGAGACTGTGAGAACATTTCTGCACGACCTCTGGTACATTTAGAGCATGTTAACTTAGCACCATGGAAACCCCGACGGTCATCGACTTTCCAGATACGATATGACCCGTTTACGTTCACTTGATACATTACTTTGTATAGTCATTTCTCACCTCTGTAAACTTTATCTAATTAATAGTAAATCAATGTGAAGCCTAAACACGCGAATGAGTCCATGAAATATATTTGCTGGAGTGTATACAATCTCTCCCACAGTTAATCAGAATCGGTTTCTCCCCATAATTGCCAAGTTTTCAAACCTTATGCAGTGAAATCAAATTTTTGAATGCTAGCGGCAAAACGTAGGCAAGGCTATATGTCTGTAGGTCTATTCCCTTGGGTTAACACAGACAATACTAATTCACGATGAATTCAACATTTAATTCCTGTGAGACGTCTGGGAATATTGAGTCCATAAATGAGGCATTGCGACTGTCAGATCATTGTATTTCCTTCTGGCAAACTTTGCAGGTAATTGTTCATCACATGCCGATTTCCGGGGCATACATTAGATACACCAATCGATATACCATTTTGCTGCCCATTATCCACCAAGGGATTTAATCGATTAGTACAGAGATGCTGTGCTAATTCTGGACTGATGGAACTCAGTGGTACGACGGTGTGTTTTTGAATGCTCAGTTGTGTCATTATTCAATGATGAAAGGCGATTTGGACATCGAGATAAGCATGTCATTCAGGTCAGCTCTAGTTGTCCGAAATATATTGTCTGTATAAGGACAAACGTTTTTGCAAATTCGTGCCCGTGGCCCTTGCAAATGCGAGTGAACAAATGATAAAACATGTATACATAATTTTTTTAAACACTAAGATGAGCATATGGGGATTAAGCTACGTTCCTGGTGTATAAAGTTCCATGTCTACGTTACTGATGCGGGGTTTGAGTTCTTCTTTGGAAGTAGTGAAGTAATGTGCCAGATGATTTTTTTAGTCCAGAAAAGCTTGGAGGGATTTCGGATACTATCGTGAAAAATCTAGTCTAGATATTGAATTTGGGAAATTGACTGCTCAGAGTAATGGCCGACAGCAAAAGAATGCGAAACAGAGGTACCTATGTTTTGAAGGATGTGAAATAACACGATTCATTAAGCAATGTAGTCATAGGGTGACTGATAAATCTATTGTGATATAGCGATTTTTTCTTGACGAATATCGTATATTTCTTCCAGGCAGATAAGGATGTGACAGAGATTAATTGTATTTCTATGACACAAGAAAGTGCAAAGTATACTCTAACGACCTGAGCCAAAAATTGATACAAAATGTTCAATACAAATTGTTAATAACAGGCCACAGGCGTTTGGAATTTAGTAGATATTTGACTTCTGTTGTACAGAAAATTTCAACATGTAGAATAGAAGTGTGCAGTGATAACGTAAAGCATCAAATTATACCTCTTTTGAGTAAACATGATTGGATGACAAATATATGACAAATGCATGGCGAAGGATGGGGTGGGGGTAGCTGATTCGAATCCTCGTCAAAAAATTTAGACAAACTTGGTGAGATAGCAGAAACTAGAACACAACGTAGTATATAAGTACCTACAAGGCGTATTTCTCTGCCAATTATTGCCAGCGACCGTGCCCTTTTTGTGCTGATGATGACACAAATTGCAAACCTCCGAGTCATGAAACAAAATACACGATGGCCTCTTGCATCGTTACTATTTTTCACCATTTAGCCACCTGGTGTTCAAGACCACTTTTCAGTCATAAGATGGATTTAAAAGCTGTATTGCTAATGATTTCTTAGCAACTGGTTGATCATAAAATTTCGAAGAATATTCTTTAAGGAATAAAATCAGCTCGTAAAATATCTCAATTGGGTCGTTTTGCCTTTCTAGCACTGGGACTCATTGACCTTGAAACCACACAATTTATGACGCCATTAAAATTCAGTTTTCAACAATTTTGCACAAATAACAACATAAAAGCAAAGTCTAGATAACACTCCATGGGATATAAAGTGAAACTAAAACACGTTAGTCCACAAGTACGTTTAAACTTCCGGTGGTGTTCTCTATTTCTAATGGACAGTCTAGTTTGAAAGTAACGCTTCAATTCAGATTGAGGTTGACGTTTTGTCGATTCGGCTGTCTCCTCAAGGTGGCTGAAATGAATCAAGCTGTCGTTTACGGATCTCTATCTGTATCGATCTGCGTTGGGATCCAAGTTAAGAATGGCGAAGTAACACGCCCAACTTTTATGGGGATGAAATCGCTTTTAATCTTGTAATCCCTTCCGAGTGGATACCGGAAGCTGAAAAAGGTCACAGCTTACATGTATAAGGCCATACTGATTTGACTGCATGGATGGCATTATCTGGGTACCCTAAACTAATGCGAGGGTGCGAAGAAAAAAACGTTGAGCCCCCCAAAATGCCTTCATTATGAAAAATAAGACACCAGGAAGGTTGAACAAATGACACACACAGAACATACCAGACTTACGTCTGACATTCTTTTGAAAACGACAGACGTTTCTCAATGCTTGAACAATCTTTTATTTGAACTCTTCACGTTCTGTTGCCATGTGTACTTCCAATCTATCAATGTCAGACGAGAGCAGACCGGATAATAACGTACGACTACCTAGAAAGCAATGAAGATGCATTTGGGCCATGTTGCTCAAACTGATATACGAGTTCATCTTCATCCTTTCTTTTATCCTAGCCTTGGGTACAAACGGCTGAAGACGCCGTAGAACAGCACACTTAGATAAATCCTGGATTACGTCTAAAGATGAAGCTGTGATGAACATGGCGCCTCCACCAGCTGCCGTGGATTACCTTATCGTCTTACGGCTTCTTAGCACGACCGTGTGCCAGTGAACTCTTCCTTCTCTCTTTCTCTGGAAGTATCAACATTAAACTTTTATACTCTGACTTTATTAGCTGCTGCAGGACTTGCTACTGTTAAAATGTAACGTCTTACAGCATTTTTATATGGCTATGCCCCCATGCATGAACTCATATCTTAAAGCATAAAGACTAACGTTGACAGACTACCCCATATATAACCATTATGGCTTTGTGACTCCGCCTAACTGTGGGCCAATAACTTCGGGTACCTGATATACTTTGGACCCTGTTGGAACTTTTCCGCGAGTTAATTTTCCCAGCGGCAAGCGCATTTCATTGTATAATAAATTGATTAATGAGCTCAATCAACTTAGTATCGCTAATAGGCGACCGAAACTTTACAGTCAGGTCCTTGATGAGAATTTGCGTTCAAATGCATCGTAAAGTTGATGCTAACGGGTTAGAAATACTGCTATCGTAATAAATGTGGAAAAAAACGTAAAGCGGAATAAACCATTACGGATTCCACCCATACACGAAGACTTATATGGTTCAGTCACGTGCTAAGAAGTCATAAAAAGGAATTTGTACTGGGACACAAACAAATCACTTGTCTGATACCTTTGCAATAATAAATAACCTTGTAAATAACCACTGCATATATTCAAAAGCTGGTGCACTGGTGCTAGCAATAGGAACAACATTAACAACATTTGTACAGAAACTTCCATTAAAACTACCCTGCTGCTTGAAACTTATAAACAAAAAATGTGCAGTGTCTTGTCGTAGCTGTAATTTATCTATGAATATGCACTGTATGAAACTCTATCTTTATATGAAATGTTGTAATGTACGTTTCCTGCGAATGAAGTTATTTGAAAAAAAAAAGACATCGGCAATTCTTATTACACAAGGCATACTGTGAAGACCTCTGGAAAGACGATCGGATCAGATTAGAAATGATACGGTAAGAGTGGTGGCAGCCGAGACTGTAGCTGTAGGCGGTTATATGCCTGGAGAACAGCACCTGGCCTGGGCACATACGCAGTAGGCTGTCAACGGCAATGCCTCAGAAATCAGCTGGCTAAGTCTCTGTAGCAAGCACATCTCAAGCAGTGTAATGCGTAAGTTGGTAAGTGCTTCGAACGTGATTAGCCTTGTGGCGCCCAAGGACCGCATAGGATTCGTGGCCATCAAGCGCGACCATGTTTATAATCATTGTGTTACATGGTGTGTCTGCTTTCACAGAATTATTACAGAAAGAAATGCCAGCGTCGGTGTGGCTGAAGTTCAAATTTAATAGAGCATTTTTACTTGTTTTGTGTGAAAGGGGGAAAACAAAAAGGTTCATTCCGTGGCGGGAATGAACCTTCTCTCGGGGCGAACCTTCTCTCGGGTCTGAAACCTTCTCTGGCCGGCAAAAGAACTTTAAAACGCATTATCAAAACGGCCACCCGCTCACGGAGTCTGCACAGGAGGCTAGTGTCAACGAGCAGCAGAATAAAACATAATTAGTTGATCTGCCGCTAGAAAGCTTAGTAGTGCTTCGTTTGTTTGATGAGTAAGACTGCTCTACAAAAGCTGGAGGCACAAAGCACATACCCATTTCTATATCGTAGTAGTCTCGTTACTCCTTCGGAACAGATGTACTGTGTTTGCACCGTATAACACGGGATTTCTTGTTATCTCCTGCCTGAGGTATGGACTAACTGATCCTTCCTGTAGAGATAACCACAAATCTACGACAGAGGCTGAGGAAAACTAGCATCGACCATGCCTACTGAATTCATAGCTTCTTAACAACTCCTACAAATGAGGCGTAATGTATTCAGTTCATGATATGGCTATATACCCATGCAGGGATTGGGCTATATTTTCTTTGGGGAGCATAAAGCCTAATAGTTATTCAGGTAGGCGGTGTTGCAACTTTACTGCTGACTGGTATACACTAATATAGGGCTAATGGCTCGGATGCCTTTACCTGCAACGCACATTTATAAGTACGTTGAGACACTAAAAAATTGCGGTAGGTAAGGGCGAGTATACCAGTAAGGAATTATGGAGGGTGAAAAAGTACAGTTTGATAATACAAACCAACCTGCATGCATTTACACGGCATCATGATAGACTATCCTCCAAATGATAAACTATGCACATGTCGTAATGATAAGAACCATATAGTAATTTAAGTACATGGTATGCTAGAATGGTCACTATACAAAGATGTACGGGATTCTCTTGTTAGTGCCATACGTATACGGCTAGACCATACTACACCATTTAGCCCCTGCTTGGCATGAATATGCAACAAACTCCATCGTATAATATGTTTAAAATGTGTACGGTGGTCTGGCATTGGCAGTGTTTTGTTAAAAAAACAGAGATGACAAGTACTTTGTACCAGCAATATCCTTCTGGGAACCTCTCATCTTATTTATGACTTGTTGTGACTTACACACCGCCTATCCGTCTACACAAAAGTTATGAAGTCACAAGTGAGTGGTGGCAATTTAGCAGATTGTACTCCGTGTTAAACGGGCTTTGGTCGGGAATTGAATCACTAAATCTTATTAAAGGTGCGTCTCGGGTAATCAGAAGGTGGCATAATTCATCTTCTCTTGACGTAAGGACCCGGATGTCGCCAAGGAAATTGAAGTGCAGGAGTGAGAAAATTGCTCTACAGTGGTGATGGAAATAAGTAATAAAACGTTACGTAATCAACCCTAGATGGTTATGTGTGTTGTATATTTAAGTCAACATAACGTTGTAATTGCAAAATATTTCATTTGAAGCAAGCTGTATTTTTAGCCGCGTGAGTTTGATGAAGCTGTTGATAGTTTCGCATCTGTCAAACAGGCAAAACTGGTCACAGAAATGAAGCTTCCAGAAGGAATAGCCAACAAATGTCTCCAATCGACAATCACACAAGGAAGAAAATAGCAAAATCCTTAGACATTCCAAAGAATGTACAGAATGGTGGACCCCTTTACTTATCCGATAAAATTGAACAAGAAAAGACGGAAATTTGCGACACTATCAAGTACCGCAGAGTTTAGCAGGAATCTGAAATGCCCCAACAGCCTCGCAAAGGCGTAGGTACTACCTGGGTTTGAACTGCACAACAGAGCTACATGTAATTTAATACCCCAGACAGGGAACAAGCTTATCTTACACACCACACCACGAAACCACCTCCCAAATGCTCAGCTTATTTGCATACGTATGCAAACCAAACGGTCAGATCTGTCCGCATGGCTGTCACAGTCTTCTGCGCGTTCATGTGGAAACAAAAGTTGTGCCACAGAATTTAACAGGACTATGAAATGCACCAACAGCCTCCCAAAGACATGGGTACTGCCTGGGTTTGAACAGAACAACGTGTAAATCAAGACCCTATAGCTAGCCGGTAACAAACTCATCACACACAACACCACGGAACCACCTTTCCAAATGATGCTCATTTGCATAAGTATGCACGGACTCCGTCGCTCTCATCACACAGATCTCTACTCATGGCTAGCAGATCCATGTGCAAACAAAAATAGTGCCCACTTGTTCTCTTCAAACTAGCGTACAAGTATATATAGCGGAAAATAAATAAACTAGTTTTTCTCTTCGAAGTTTTGAAAGCGTTCAAAGCGGCCCTAATATATCACCGTGAATATATTGTCTACCCATGGTGTCTACTTTGGTGGTTGACACTAAAGTGCCTGCGGAGAGATATGAATTATTTGGGTGTGATGTGGATGACAGCGGTCGTGCACAGACGATGCAAATTGGCATCGTTTGGGCATGTCGTTTCGTTGTGAGCTCCTTGTTTGTTAGCTTCTGGCTGGGACGGTGTCGATTTAGTTCAAACCCTATAGCTACCTATGTGTTTACCTTTGCGAAGAAAATGAGAAAGAATATCCTCCATTGGCCGTTTTTGTGATATTCTGTGCGTATCGTTGCTGTTCAGTTGATGAGTCTCCCCGGAAAGCTAGGTGGAACGAGACATGTACTTCAATACCACAGAGTAACGACGTACAGCTTTATGTAACGATCTGCTTCCGGAAAAACCGTTTACCTGTTCCGTAACAGCCTTTGGGCAATCGGTTACAGTTCCAATTCAAAATGGCAACGTTGTTTGGTAACGCTTTGTAAGGGAATTTTTTACCACTTTCATCTGAAGTTCTTGTAGATGTCCCTATTGAATAAAACATTGGTATCCAATAATGTGAAAACTACAACAGCGATGTAGGTCATACATGTACTCGAGTCTCTTTCTGATGCACTTACGAATTTGTGGTATCCAGCACCAGTAAATCATGTCTATCTAAGCCTCGCTGAGACAGTAAGTACATTATTCTATCTCACGTCGCCACATTTACAGCAGCTGCTGGCGATCAAAGTCTGTAGGATTAACCATGGCGACTTGGCTGAAGATCTGCACGTACCAATAACCGTGCATTCATAAAGAAAAAGTTTTGTATCGGCAGAAAAGATTAGAAGTACTTGTCAGAGATTGATAAACCTTGTATGCATTCGGGTTCCCACTTCGTATCCAAATCAATAGTATTTCTAGCAATCTGTCTTGACATGACAGGTATATACTCTGGTGTAGGCAACACGGAGCAAACTGGAATTCTAATTCATTTTTGGGAGTATTGGGAGATGTCCTATTTGGAGCAGGTGAATTGTCGGGAGGTGTTTACATAAGCACCGCGTTCTGACAGACCACGACTCCTAGATTGCTACTCTTGACAAACTGCTGAACTAATTGAATGAAACATCTTGGAACGATCTTCAAATATGCACATGAAAGACCCATATTCCTCGCGGTCCGAAAATGTCTCATATCCCATTTTACTTCCTTTGCATGGCGGCCTCTTTGATTAATGATTCAAGATTTCGGTTAAACCCAGAGCTATTCGTTGTCTGTCCATTTGAGGGCAGGAGTAAAAACTGCCCACAATGACAAATGAGGCCGTGAAATACACGGGGCGTTGGCTATGTGTACGAATGAATTACCCTCATTTTTTTTCTTTACAGAATAGATTCCAGCTTTATACCACCACGGACTAGACAGTTTTCATTTTGAAATTTAAAAATTAAACAAATTACAAATTGTGGCCCCGAAAAGTTACTTCTTCCTTCATGTTGATATTCAGACACGTTTAGAATTCTGTATTCCATACATGACTACACTGTCATTATCAATAACTCGGCACCTCGTGACTTTCTTGACTTTTCCATGTGAAAATCATTGACAGATCCCTGAGGCTGTGTCACCACTGTAGGGTCTACCTCAGGCGTCCTACTAATCTACATCAAAGCAAAACTTGATTAAGAACAAAGCCGAAGGAGGAGACACGTCACCCTGCAGATCATAGATATGTCTCCCAAATGAAAACGTCCTACTCAACTTGTTTGGATAATGGAAAATATCTGATGTCTCTTGAAGCAGGAAAGTCTCAATGAGATAGACATGAAAGTAAAAAAGTTGATGTGCGTTGCACAATTAAGAGACATCAGAATTTGTCATAATAGCCAATGCGCCACTCTCCATTTAGATCTACCAGACGTGTTAATTTATCATATATTCCCATGCCAACAGATTACGATTTTCGGCGACACTTTAAAATCTTCAGAAGACTATAAGAATTGATTATTGAGTTTGGTCACGTTTGTAAAGTTTTCCTACCAATATCTGGTGACAAGGACAAAAACGAAGCTACAGCATACTGTGGTCAAACAAGGACAACATTTTGAATGGGCATTGGCACATTACAGGTTATGGAAATGTTTTAAATGAAGAGGATACTTCAAACTGCTAGAACCTAAATAAAAAAATATATATCTTCTCGATTGACCACATCTACAATTTCCCCTCCAACGGTATGCTTATAATGAATGCTACAAACTGTTGGTAACACAATCCCTATGAAAGATATGACGCTGCTTCGTTTTACCGTCTAGGATGACCCAGAAATAGATGTCTTGCTCCGGCAATTTTAATCTATCTCGAAGGAGTCCAGATTGGCGTTAGATTTGGGTCATCCGAACATTGATCGGATAGTACATATACTGAAGTGTATCGACTTCAGTTTGACATAGGCTCACAGCCTATATTAAGCAACCCATTATGAATAAAGAAAAGAATAGCAATGTATGCATATCCATCTGCCGTATTTTCCCGTTCCATGCATTAAAACTGTTACCCTTGCAAAATCCCAGTCCATCTTTCGCTAATATAGCACGCAGTACATATGTAGATACAACATGTACACAGAGAAGCTCCAAAAGAGTTCAGAGTCACACTGTTAATCGTTGTAGATGGTCTTTGAGGACTTTATCTGGCGATAAATGGGACCTTGAGCGAAGGTTAGGGGCTGATTGGCTGATTACGTACGCAGACCCTTATTACAAAAAGATATACGGCTAAACGGCGCCGACCCTTTCACTCGCCACACTTTAAAGTAATTTCCCAGGGAGGCCATGATAAAGGACAGCGAATGCCTACGAAGATGTTGCTTTGGGCAAGGCTAGGGAGCGTCCCAGTTTTCCGCCATCGATCCATCGACATTCACAGATATACATACAGATAACGCTACTGTATATTGATTCATGGTTGCTAGGGGTACAGATATATCTGGACCAGCGGTACCAACACATCAATGAGGAAGATTTATCAACGATACATCATGATTTGAAAGGTCTTAGAGGCAGATTACCTGAAAAGGGAGATGCTTTGTTAGGCTGAATTGGGCCTCCCATGGCGTTGTCATGGTTCGGTTTTAAGATTATAATCAACTGTGCTTTTTCAACGTCCCTTGCAAGACGCTAATGCAACAGACGGATAAAACAAAGGCCGTGGCGCTTTTAAGTTATTCAACTTGTGTTAACGTCACCATTTCAGTAAACAAAAATTTAAAACAAATGTCATATCAAAGCTAAATACAAACAGGTTCCACACTGCTGAGTGGTCTAAAGATACATAAAAAAGGGTTTTGATTAAAATGCCCTGAGGAAAGCCAGAAAATTCCATCATATGATGCGCCAACTTTACATGTTGCTGTGGCAAATATCAAAGACACCAGACCTTCTATGCTCAAAGATTTCAGCAACTCTCCATGTATACTTTGCAGTCTTATAGCACCACATGTCACCTACACTGAGAAAAGGTACAAGACATTAGGGATGCCTTTGCACTCGGATATGATGGATTATACCGCCTTCTTCACATTGATAAATTGTCTGGTGGGAATTGGCCTCATTCTAGAACGTGTGAGGGTCAAAACCTTCATTTACCCAATTTCACTCCCACATAACGCATTGGTGAACACACATAAGTCCTCCGACAGAGATCCCATCAAATGATTTTTTCACATAGGAAAATGGGACGTATAAAGTTCTGGTACTTACCGACGTTTACGACGTTTAGTAATTACCTTCCCCAATGAGGCCATGGGGAGGTGGTAATGTACATTGTATATGTTACCAATGCTACTGCATTTATCTCATGTCAATCATCGTGTGAGTTCTCAATGAATGGAGAATCAAGATAATGACATGTCAAAAAAGGTCAGCTAGGAAATCTTTTTTTTTTTTGACGGCTAAAATAATATTTTAATATTTTAAATATACTAAATAATTTTTGGCCATTTAAATACAAAAAAATGTAAAACCGATTTTTTAAATACCAAAATCCATCTTCCATATTGATTTGATTGACAAAGCGCGTTAAGTTATTCGTCATTCGTCTGGGAATGGCCACAATTTGTAAAATGTATGGTGCGACTACCAGGGTATACATGCCTTATAAGCATTTTACTATTCCGCAATCTTTATGAGACGGCTTGGCACCAGGTTTGTCCACGGACCAATGCTTGTCTTCTGCAACATTTGCCATATCGAAAACAAGAAATAAGAGCTCAAACTTCCGGGAAGTAGATATAGCTTGAGTTATTGATTTACATCATGCACGAAACTTCCTCAGTTATTACACCATGGTTTATGTTTCATACATTCCTGGCGACCACATCCTTGAACCCAGGGCATACCAGATTAAACCCTGTCAATCAAGTAAAGACCAATATCCGCCCACTCACTTTGGAACCCAAACACACAAACCTAGCATAAATCTGCGCCACTGCAAACAATACTTCCGTCCCGGGAGTAGGAACATGGCATTCATAAAAGCTGTATTCTGGAACTGCGACTGTTATCACTGAATGCATGTAAAGTGGTCATCTTTCCGAAACAAGATGTCGGCAGTAGGAAGAGGCCAGTGCAGAAGGTTAGGCTCGTACATCAAGTACCATCGGAATGTTTATCATCACTATAATGTCAGGCGTATCCTTGTTTTATTGTCTCTGGGGAGCTTTCGTAACAGAGATGGATGTTGTGATTATTGAGAAACGCATCCAATTTTCTGTGGAGAGTTAAAGCAGCTTATGTTTGATGAGTGCCCTGTTGCACTGTTGCATCTTTAATCGATGCCTAAGTTTCGTTTACGTTCAGAGAAAGCCACACAAAGCGCCGTGGGGTTATTAACCATGGCTTTGTACCGAAGTTACAATCTAACCTTGGCCCCAGCAGACCAAACTTCATCTCCAGCCATCTGTGATCGGGTTTAAGATGTACTAGGCAGCATTTGGCCATCTCTGAACATTTCTATGATTTGCCTCTACAGTGAACTAAAAGATGATGAAGAGCTTAGGGGAATTCGATATACATTAGATGTTTTTAAGATCAGAACCACTTAACCAGTGTTCAAGAACTATCAATTAGTTTCAATTAATGGTTCAAAGATGTGAAATACTAAACGTTCTAATAGCATTGCGGGGGTGGCAATGTTCGAGAGAACCATTTAAGTACTCGGCCGTCACAGCGTTTTGGTCTATACTTATATTAACAGCTCTTTGCTCCATTCCGAGGAGCTGGCAAGTGTCTTTATTACTGGGAAAATACAAGGCAAAGAAAATTGAAACATTTGAAGCCATCAAATATACGTAGACAGTGATAGCTACTTTGTGTATTGCTTGTGGCAACAATACATTCCCCTGCAAAAAGGATAAGAAATCATTGTTATAGCGGAAACGGAGATGGCAATGATAGAATCAATAAATATCTATATAATTTCAGGGTCAATGTTATGGCGTGGAACTTGTCACTATCCACCAAAGAGTTTATATCCCATGTGAGTTGTATGAGTTATAATGGCTTCGAAGCAGATTGTCTGGTTTTAAACGTACACGGTCCAAATGTGAATGTAAATAATTCTGCTTTTACTCGTTTTTTCACTGTGATTTGTTTGAAGACGGTGGTTTTATTTGATTTTATGCATGAATCGCCGCCAGTACTTTTAATGAGTTGTAGTAAATATCGCAAAAGCCTGTAATATGCGATCTCTTCTACTACACCTTATTTTAACAACCCATCTAACAGACCCATAACCGTATATAATGCCCCACAATACGTGTGAGTTGGTCTGGTACGCGTCTGACAATTTTGGACCAGATTACAGCTCATGTGTGTGCTTGTTACCTATAATAGCGCCGCCTGTGTAGGCGGTTGTTTTTGCATATAGGACTCCAAACAGTATCAAAGCTTTGTCCGCTGTTACACGCGTGGTGTGTAACAGATGGTAAATGTTTGGGCACAGCTATAGCTAGGCCAATACATCCACATTCATGACCATGACTTTAGATTGAAATAAAGGACACCATTCCAGTTTTTCAACTGACTGCTTCGGTAGCATCGCGCTCTGACATGGCATGTTTTACGGTGGCAATGGGCAGTCGTCAGCGAAGCAGGGGCTGTCTTGTCCAAACCGGGATAGTCGAGTGCATAAAAGATCAATAAAGGGAGTAAATTATCATAAATTCTAAAGCACTGCCTGGTGATGGTGGGCTTGTAGCCTACATGGCGCTACAGACTGCTGGTGAAATGATTTTATAGACTAAGACACAGGGTTGGAACGAAGCCTAAGGACGAAAACGGTCAGAAACTAGTGTGGGTAAAGCAAAAAGGTCTATATATTCTCTAAGCTGCACTTCTCAGTTGACAAGTATAGTCCATTCTGAGACCCAGTTGCTCATTTATTTTGCACAAGAGACTGTTTTTCATCGTTATGTTGACATCATTCTAACTCCTAGTGTGTATTTATCTTTACAAGTGTGCTCAATGCCACTTAAAGAATGTGCGTTGCAATATATATGTATATATACCCTGGTAAAACCGGAATGATAGTGATTTCTCAATGTATTGCAGGTATTTATTACTTGTACACACTTTAAATTAGAAGTGAAACATCACTGTATACTGAATTAGAAGTAACAGCGATCATATATTCGAATACAGTAGTTGTCTTTTAAAAAGTCAAAGTTTCGTCGCCCATAATGAAACATATAACTCAATTCAAAATGTTATGTGCGAGGTCCATCCTACCTATTTTAAAAGATTTTGACAATGACAAGCCAGAGATGCTTCAGAGAATTTCAGAATACAGTCGGTTGTACCAAAATATATATCTAATATCTTATTATAACAACCTTTCTACGTTAATTATATAAAGGGGATGAATGACTCACTCCAATATGCCGTTCTATGCATATCTTCAAGTTCATTAATTACTAGTATGCACATTTTATATCAATATGTTGACCATTCGCTTTTCCGATTTCAACAGTGGGTTTTTTTCATACCTTTAGTACGACTTGAAATAAGAACCCATTTCTATTCAATTTAATTGCGCCCTAGGAACGGATTACATCATTGACGCCCCACAAATTGTTGTCATCAATGAGGATACACTGATGTATCTGGGGAAATATGCTCATCGCAACCCTCCTATATCAATCAGCTAAACTGATTGCGACATAGATAATGTGGAGGAAAAGCAGAACCTACAGAGAAAACAATTTTTATGGAATCATTCCAAAGCATGGAAGCACCTTAATACCGTGTGAGTGCATGGGCCCACTTCAAAACCATCTGGTCCAGTTTTAACGGTGCTTAATCATGGGGCTGCCTTTGACGAACGCCAATGTCGTTCGTTCTAGAAAGATGGTGTTTGGAGGGCAAATAATTGGCAATCGCGCATGCACCTCGCCAAGCTGTAAGAAATTTGCTTATTTTTTAGATATCCAATTGCAAATCCCTTTTTATGTAAGGTTACAATTCCCAACCAGGGGCCAGGCCGGACAGTTAGCAGGTATAAAAAATATTATATAAAAGACAACAAAACATTAAAAATAACCATAAGCACTATATTCTTTATATAAATTGCTTATTTCTTGTTCATGCAAACAGCCCGACCTGGCCCCGGTTTGGAAATGTAACATTAGCATTATGTAGCACACATAGACATGTACGAGAAGCGTTAGATTTTCTAATGCTATAGCCTACAGGAGCATGTTGTCAATGGTACCCACATGTGCGGTCTAACACTGGAGAAACACTATCCCAACACCATGGAGGAAAAAAGTGTGCGTCAAACACTTACCGATGGCAAGATGTTTATGGCAGTCCTTCCTGTTCTGCTCTATTTATTAAAAATCACATGCTAGTAAAGATTTTGCACGATGCAAAAGGTCCACTCTCCCGATCCAAGCAGCCTGCGTAGACCACAGACTCCGTTAGAATTACATAAGAGGTGTAATGATCCTTGCTATGATATGAAAGCGCCGTGATACGTACCGCAAAACGTCGTATGACGTAAAATCCATTCCTCAGCTGCCGTAAGTGATCGGTGTACCAAGCAATGATGCGTCATGAAGAAATAAGAATTGTGAACGACGATATCGGTAGTTTTGCTTAGATAGCTTCTGTAGAAGGAGTGGTGGGATCTCATAATAAACGTACATCACTTCTACAATATAAAGGTGAGAAAAGCACAATTCACATTGCCATTTTGCTGCCTGTAAAGATCAATTCACAACATGCATGCTTGGTCGGTGTTGCACGGTTCTAATCATTCCCACTGACTTCTACCGTGCCTTGTTCCTGTTCCATCACCTCAAATTTATGAGAATACATTTTATAAATCAAAGGTTATTCGAGTTATCTTTCTTTAGATTTCCTCAAACTTGCCCCATCACCATGACCATCACCCTCAGGATTTACGCATCATCAGATGGCCTTGGACATGATTTACATCATGAAATTGCTTCGGCTATGGACAATTTTGAGAGTGGCCCTATTATCAATGGCCAGTGGCACTGAACTGTAAATATTACATTTGCCAGTTTTTAATTTAAAAGAAGACGATTTTCACATACTGCCTGACGTACATCCGTAACAAAATGAGCAAATCAATTGGTAAAAACGTTTTTTTCTTGTAGCAGAATTTACACCCCCGCCGAAATTAAGTCTCCTTTATTTTGAGATCATCAAACCAGCTGATATTACATTTTATTGTATTTTAATGTTATGTAAATTTTGTGTAAATTTGGATACAACCAGTGTTACTTTTTTGTTTTTGCCCGTCCTCCACGACTTTGCCGGTATTAGTTCTATTTTATGCATCAGTGCAACTCAGCGATGCATCTTCATTTTGATCTTTTTTGAGCAAAGTTTTATAATTCATAAGGCCACACCAATTTTATTTGTTGCTTCTCGGATTTTTTCAGAAAAAATATGAAGCGACAGGGCCAAAAAAAATAAAAATGAAAACAGGCCTGGGCATCCTATTATAGCGCCAAATGTTAGAATAGGTGCCATGAAGTCAACACAAATGACTGGGTTAAAATTTAAACAGAGAATTTTGAACTTTTAATCAAACCACTGTATTGGTAGATGTAACAACTGCAACAACTAGGAAGAAAAGGACTTCCTTCAACTGTTGGAGGCAAAATATGAGCATTTTTGAGTTGATTCAGAACCAGAATTATTTTTATTTTTATTTTTTCCAAATCAGAAAAAATGAAGAGGCGAATCCGAGAAGCAACAAATAAAATTGGTGTGGCCTAAATTGTAATTGATATGTTCAATCTGTGGTTGTACGGATTACTGAATTCCCCGATGTAAATGTTAGTGCACTGTATGTACATATTTTATAAACTGTGACATGCCAAACCAATGGCAATAAAGCTGAATCTGAATGAAGTATCGCAACACGAGTGAAGGGGGAAATGTCATCCGATTTCCTGAGGGGTAACGTTGTGATCAGAGTTGCCCTCCCAATACGGCCATAAAGGCTGTGTCCCACTTTAACTACTGCACTTCTAATTTGGTAACTCCTGTAGGGCTGCTGATATATGTTCTTGATATGTGTAGCGAGGATGTAGTTTTACGTTTGGTAAGCCAAAAGGTCTACATCTTTCTCCTTACGGATGTGTCAATTCTTCAACTTACATACCCCAACTGAAAGAACCTCGTTTAAAATCAAAATTAAAGTGTATTATGGCAGTCATGTGCGTGACATGCATTACTGAATTGCTTACAAACCACTCTGCCTGATAATTGTGTAAGTTAACTGTCATAATTAAATTAAGACTTGGAATGCATGAAATCTACACAAAAATCATTATGTGGATAGTTTAAAAAGTCTCAAATGTTCAAATGTTTTTCTCCAGACGGGCACTGGACATAGTGGCACATATATGGTTTATTGACCTTCATTCAGATTTTAAAAGTCTCTCATGGCTCTTACAATGCTGCAAGTTTGCAGGAAATCTGACAACATACGGATTACAAGCAGATTGTCTGCAAAGAGGATGTAATTAAATTTTTACAAGGCTGCTGTAATCTTATCTTTTTGAATAACTTGTATACACCTTATTGATAAAACACGATAACAGAACAGTAAACTTTTCCATGTATGCATGATTTGTCGATGCCCTAAAGGAGAAAACACGAGGTTTCCATCACTTTCATCCATAGTGAAGTAAGATGGCCGTCGTTGAAGGTCCCCGTCACGTGAAATAGATCGTCTAATTTCCTGCCAGTAATAAAAAGGCCGAGAATAACGGCCGTGTCAGGGATAAGGGGATAGTTTACCTTGCCCAGGCCCTGCAGGCCTTATGGACGGGTTGTGTGCTACCAATAAATATCAGGTTTATGAGGATACACCTAGGCTATGATGGAGGTTGGGACAGTTTGAAGCAACAGACCGGTTACGGTGAGTAATGGTACGTACCTTGCCTTTCGCTAACCTAGAAAAGTAATTCCTGATTTTTTCACTGTACTTTTATGTTTTCGCGGTCACTTCTGTACCGCAAACATATCATTACCATTAACAAATGATTCGCCAACTTTCTTTTTTCTGAACCTGCCGCCACCGTGAACATATATTTCCGTGAACCTACCTACCAGGCACGTTTCTGAATTGTCCACGCATATCCAGAACCGAGTCTGGGACAAATCTACGTTCTTGTATATTATCCAGAGAACCGTGCCTGATCCTAACCCTAGCCCACTAAGACATGGAACTAGATATGCACGGATTTAGATACAATATAGCATCCTTCCGTATGAACTCATTTAACCCCTTGGAATTGTTCCCCAGAGACAAAAAAACGTTTTATGAACAAGAAAGTGAGGTTGTTCAATTCGCATTGCAATTGACCCAAATCGAATTGTCATTTGGAGTTACGAATTTTTCTGCTGAATTATTTACGACTTTTTTTATCTTTAGACAACTTCGTAAAAAAAGGGACGTACATAACGTTATGCCATACTTCGAAATAGCAAAGAAGAACATATTCCATTAACGTTGTTCTTCATGGTAGCACATCACCAGTCAGGTCACCGTCTAATAAACGGGACACCACTAAAGTCATAACGCCCCGATTTGACCTGTTTCCTGGTAATGTCGTTAATACATTACGGTCTAGTCTAATGAGAAGGGATGACTTCTCGCAACCTCAGCTTGAGGATTGGCAATTATGGAGAAGACTACGACCCTGTAACCAATGACAAATCGAGCGATTAGTAACCTACATCCAGATTAACTGTTGACTGGCTCAATTTCCAGCTGATAGGCATAGAATGCTCTTAACTACGCTCAGGATGGTTTATTTTTTTTATTATGACATTGATTTAAGAAAAGTGGTAAACTTGTAGTACTAAATGATGGACCGTCTACAAACTTTGGTCTTTAAGGCAGTTTTTCGTTCCATCTATTCTGCTTATTCAGCAGGTTTTATGGCCTGACTATGGTAATCTTTCTCTTTTCCTGACCCAGATTTTTTTATAGACATGGATTAAAGAAAATTGTTTTGCCTTACAACGGCCATCAGTACACTAAGTTATGTACTTTGAGGATTAAACTACACCCGTACTTAGTTATCATAACCGCCTTAAGGATGTTTTCTCGCGTCAAATGGATCGGTTGGAAGTCAGAATCTGACCAGGAGGTATAGGAAATCTGTCGTCTAATTTTAGCTGAGAGACTTCAATGGCAAGGGTCGTCTCGCCCACCCGAGTCGTGTGCATCGCTCAGTTCCGCCATCAATTTTCACCGTGTGCCACTTCGCTCTTTAGTATTGAAGATCAGCACCTCCATGGAATTGCAAGATTAGACAGGGAATGAAAGTTTGATGGACCTTTCCGCCTTCTAAGCTGACCCGTATTACAAGGGAAGCGCTGAATTTTCTGACAACAGAAAGGTCACCTAGGGTCTGGTCAATGCATTAAGTAAGCAGCTTAATAGACACATGTGGCGCTCACACCTCAAGCGGAGTTGTCTGCCCCTTTCATTTAAAGTTGACATGTGATCTATCATCCAGGGAATGAGAAAAGTTTTCTGCTTGTTAAAGAAGACAGGTAATAACGGACAACATTGATGTTATCTCTACTACTTTTGAACATTTCAATTTTTATGGATCATTGGTTATTGTAGGCTTTATATGGACTTTATTGTCAAGGAAAATTGCAAACTGGAACCAATGAGGCAAAGCATATCAATAATAAGGAAGTATATACATACATATACTACATTGCTGTATTTTTTTTTTTGATGAGCAGAAACAAATATTGCTGTGATTTATCAAAATAACTTCATGGTTTGGGACTAAACGTCGAGTGTAAGTCACTACTAAAAAATAAGAAATTTGATTTCAAACTTCGGTAAATGCTCTGAGTTCTCGTGAATATATTGGAATTGTGGAGGGGATTTTATGACACCGGTTATTTGAATTCAGTGAATTCTTACACATAATCCCAACCGGCCTTTCGACCTCCTGCCAACTGTGGACGACCTGGGACCTGTCATATTTTATGTGTCTGGAACCCCAACATACATACTCCTGCTAGACCAGCGCCACCCATAACAATACTTCCGTCCCGGAAGTAAAAACCAGTAATGATAAATACGAGAGGAAACGTTATTTACTCACCGGGGTAACTCCAACAACACTGTTCCATCTGAGAGAAGTCGGCATCACACATTCAACTGCCCCTGCTCTGCAGATCTATTTGTGCATCCTTCCCCTTTTCACGGTTACTACCGGTAATAATGCCCTTCCTTCCAGGACGATATTGTTGCCTTCTGGAATGGTATTAAAAATTTCTCGATAAACGTGGCATCTGTCAAGTTAGTAGCAAGATGATAAACGCCCAAGGTATTCGTTGACAACGGCTCATTTCAGTCAAGATGTTTGCCAAAATACATCTTTGTCACTGAAGTGCGATCACCACAAGAGAGGAAGAAGCCCTCTCTATGGTATTATCTAACGCCTCTCTAGCTTGCCACAGTGCAACTCGATAGATACTCCTAAACCGTTTCGGGCCCCCTGTGGAATATAAAACAGCAGAATGAGCGCATGATAAGTTTTATAGATCGTAAACTGAAATTGAGGTGGGTAGATAAGTACTTGCAATTTTCTTAGTGAGGCAAAATATGGTCCAAGGTACGGTCTTAACAATGAGCAACAGAAATGAAAATGTGGACATAGATTAATTAATTCAGGTAATAATCAAATCCGTTCGTCTTTTACCTGGTAGAAATTAAATGAAATGTATATTTTCAATTCCTGAAGACATGGGGACAACACACATTTCATGAAATGACAGCGTGATTTCCATCCCAATTAGACATTGTGTAACATAGTGTACATAAGCACAATCGGGATAATGGGTTAAAATATCGCTCCATGTAGCCAGCACTACAACAAGACACCCCGTCCCCCTTCTTGTAGATGGGTATACTTAAGATCTATCATACCTAAGATAGATTGGCTGAAAGAGGAGCTACTTAAACGGTGAGGAGTACACATTTAAGTACATCACAACATTAGATACCACTCTAGTAGCACTAATAAATTGGGCAAAGTGAAGCGCAGATGGAAGTATGGGGCATTGTGTGCAGTTGCAAGGGAATACTCAGTTCTTATTTGGGTAGGTATGAGGTCGCCATGAGTGTACTGTGTAATCATGGTATGAAACATAAACCACGGTATAATACCAGAGCAAGTATGCCGTATGGGCAATAATGATATGATAAAATTCCATGAAGTCTTTCCTCATGATTATACAATGCTCCAATACATTCGCAAAAAAACGTCACACTTCCAGGAAGTCTTAGATCTCTAATTTCTTGAAATCTCTTTAGTTTTGCTCCAGCTACTGGATTATGAAGCATACACAACCGGCGAATAACTTACCACACTGTGCATTATCGACAGCGTGGTGGTCGATCACGATCGTTATTTTCTCTTACGATAAAGCACAAAAAGGAACTTATTGCAGCAGATGGGGGAAAGGTCATTAAAGAAACGGATGAAAAAGCACGACATTGATGTTGGGTGGCAAAGGTGTATTTAGAGTGGTGGACGAGAACGTGTTTAATGGAGTTTTTCTGGATAAGTTGTGACTGAATTGCCTGATACCACATTAAACCTAATCGTTCGAACCAACATAAGACTACAAGAGTTATAGTCCTTTTACTTGGAATAGATTTTACTATAATTTTACTTGGCGTGTGGTGCAGTCTACGTGGTAAAAGCCAAACACGATGTATGAACATTCTTTATTCTTTGCACCTGACCTCACACCTATTGAAAATTGCCCGTCATTAATTATCATGTATGCCATTGGCCTTCTAGATTCATCTTCTTGACCATCGTATGCATTCCTGTGCAGCACTATACATCAATGTACAAGGGGCTGTGTGATACATCAACTTTATCAAAAAGTACAAGGCATGCTGGAGGTGCAATGACACAATCGTTTTCATTACATTTCGCAATGATAAAACATTCTGTAATCTTGCAAAACATGCGATAGGAATGAATATAAATATCCCTCTCGGCGACAAAGATTTATTTGACATTTTCAACATGTTTTCCCTTGTGAATTACTTTTGGAGTGTGCTGCTATCAACCATGCCGTAGTACAAATCCCATTCTTGGCAGTACATCATTGATTGCCTGAAGCGTGGATGAGTAGACGGATACATTGCAAGTAGAACCTAAGTAAACCAGTTCCGGTGGTATAGCAATTCCTTTGCGATGAGTATCCAGTCTTTCACATTCAAAACAATAAATCGGAGATTTCAGACGTGCGGGAAGTGTATCTATGAATGTATTGGATGATCATGGGGAATTACTCCATTAAATTAAATCAAAGAATGGATTATTACTCATTCGATTGCATTACATAACGCACTCAGCTATTATACAATGGTTTAGGTTTCATACCAAGTACACATTCTGGCAACCTCATTCTGGCAACCTCATTCCACAGCCTACCGCCCAGAGTTTACCAGGCCACAAGCCTGTCAATCACCTGAAACGGAATCTCCACCCACTCAGATTCATATTCCCTATGAGGCAACTCTTCGAACAAAATTTGAAGGTTTTTTTTTGTTGCTCCTTCAAAAGTTCCTCGCAAAGTATTCCTTCCAGACAAAACATCCCAAGGTTGAATGCCAAAACTGCGATCAATACGTAATTTTAAAGTCGGGGAGGATGTAGGCGGAAGCAAGATCCCAGCTGGGTTACAGCCACAAGCTATTTATTTCCAATCGCCCGGGAATAAGGTTCCTGCTTGTGTTATTCTTAGCCTTAAGCAAGGTTGATAGATTCCATGCATCAAGGGTGCAGTCTCGGAATCTGTTCATATTTTGCAACGGTAAAAGGTCTGCTCTATTACTGTCCCTGATCTCGTAGACCAGTTCTTCTGGATTCTCTATTGGTTAGCAACAAAAAACAACAACTTATTTTATACACCGGCAATATATTGTCGTCAACCCTTAAATTTCCTATATAAATCTGGCATTATCGTCCCATTTCACGGTACAGTCTCTAAAGGCCATTTTGTTTTACTGAACCTGTTCAATGCCCTACCTGATTTGAACAAGACAACATGCAGTAACTTTATCAACGTGATGTGCCAGGATTTGATTTAATGATATAATAGTTTATAAGTTTGTACAGCTTTGTAAAATCATACTACATACTAATTATACAGGATCTATAAAAGACAGAATCTGCACTAAACGTTGATTGCTTTCGATGAGCATAACGCTTCCGGTGTTGTTGTTTTTATCTATTCTTAAACGCGTTCGGTAACAGTGCTGCATGTTTCTCCTTGGTTCACAGTCCGGTCAGAGTTTTAACAGAACATCTCGACTAGAACTATGCTATACTACTACATAATTACCGTGTATGACAAAAAACTTATCTGGGTTTAAAGAAATAAAAGTCTCTAATGTATACTTTGTAGAACCTTAATAGCAGCATGAAATAATCTCCCATGAATTTTAAATAGTCCCTGAGAAATGGGAATAATTTATGGTCGTAAACGCAGGGAGAGTAGTCAGGCACAGACAAGAATTAAATTAAGCGAGGCACAGAGAATTGATTTCAAGCAGTAAGCAATAAATTCAAAATATTGCAATAGCCCATTTGTATCATGCTTAGGCACTTCAATTACCATACCATGCCCAATGGTCGAAACCTTTACAAACATGGGGAAGTTCAAAGATGGATTCAAAGTATAGTAAACTTTTTTCATCATATACAATTTCCTACACGAAAGTCTACACGACAGTAAGTCTTAACTATTACTGAAACTAATAATCCGATCTTTAAATAACTAGCCGTTCAGACAATCCATACTATCCAATCAACGAGCAGGAGACCAGCTGTGGTGAAGGAGATAACGTCGTGGCGTCAGATTATACTTTCTTGAGCGCCAGAATGACACAATTTTCACATTTTAAATATATTAAAGACTTAGCAAGCCTAATGAAAATCTGTAGTGGCGTCAGATGCAAACTATCGTTTAATCTCTAGTCTTTCAGCAACATTGACATAAAACGTACAATTAGTGGGTAAGTTGGATCTCTAAATCCGTAACAAAAATCATTAGTGGATAAATGAAGGATTATCTGAAACAGAGAACTTAAAATAGGAGACACTTAGCGTACTTAATTGCAGCAGTCCTGATTCTTGTCTGATTTCATCTTTGCTAACATCCAAAAGAGTTAAAACTTTATAAACGCCAATGCAGTAAAGGTGGTTTGATATGTTTCAAAAGACTTTAACTCATTATACTATTTTATTGGATAAAAGTAGTAAATTGTGAACGAGATTTATACTCAGCTAGTGATCGCGTTGTAAAAGTTCAAGGCCAGTGCAAATCATCAAATTTAAATTCATCAAAACAAGATTGGTTACAAGTAATGATGGAATCTTAATTATAAGCATGAAGTCCCCATTTCATCTTTATAGCGCCTTAATTGCTTCAAGAGTTCATCAGGATATCTCTAGATAGGTATATAGGGTTGGGACCTCATACCACATCCTAGCGTACCACCCAGGACATACCGGGCCATATCCCTGTCCATCGACTGAAGCCCAGTCTATACGCACACTCGCTTCCAACCCTTGTTGCTGAGGACGAAATACATACAAACTCCCCGTTAACCAGCACTGCCCGAAACAATACTTCCGTCCCGGAAGTTTTTAGCCAGCAGGAGCTGTATTGTCTGGCTACCTGATGTTTTATCAAGGTTATACATACCCTTCTCCGTAGCTTGCAGGTTAACCCCAAATAGGTACCTGAGGCATGCCAAGCACGTCCTTTCAAGAAACACTTCAATCTTCGAAGTGGAAAAACGTCAGTGGCTCTCGCCAGTAATTAAAGTTATAATTGGAATAAGGCGACGGCCAGGGTCCAAATCAGAGAGATACACACCAAATTAATTTGTCATCTAATATCTATGCCATGTGACAGTATTTGCCATGTGACAATATTGGATCAATACTACTGAGGCTACGTAGCTTGTCCGTTTTATGTACTTTTTTTCCATGACATAACGTGCCTATTTTATGTTTCCATAAAAAGAAAATCGTTAAAAAGGTAAACAACCATCGTCATCATCATGTTGATCTGTTTGATGTGTTCGTGGTTTCCAAAATTTCATAAAGTTTAAAACCGTAAGTGGTAATCTGTTACAGGTATTGACAGTTTGAGTAATGTTTTCTAGCAGTTCATGTTGTCCTGACAGGGGCACCTGATAAACCATTGTGGATGTGGGTGGGAGTCCTGGGTAATTAAAATTCATTTGTAAACTGTCTGGAGACATAAGCTGGTGGCCCACGTGACTCGGTAGGCGCCATTCGTCACGTAGTATTTCACCTTGGAGTGTCGTGAACAATATTGCACCCATTTTTATACTGTCATTATTGACAGAATGACTTACCGGTTGTAAGACTTATCCCTGCTGAAAATCGTAGATAGGCGTACTGCGAACAAGATTTCCTTTGTAGAAACAGAGAAAACAATAGCTCATTGAAAGTTAATTAATAAGATAAATGCTTTGTAGTACCGAACGCAATATTGGATGATATTGAAACAATTCTGTGTAACATTTATCATTTGGAACAGCTGATAAAAATAACTTTTTCCTATAAATCATTTATGAGAAGGAATTGCAGTCCCTCTCTTTTTTACTCATACTCTTGATTACCTAGTATTCCAGCTACTATTATTTAACGTTTGATATTAAATAAATCAGGTACAATTATTATCACGTAATAGGAAAACACAAGTGAGGTATTAAAGGGATTTCTTTCTTCTCCACCACCTTCTTACTTGCACGTGGATTGAATGGAAATATAGGTGGCATCACTCCCATGATAACCTAGTATGAACATGAAGCATTATTGGGATTAATGGTGTTTTCCGCATCGCTGTTTCAGTTTTATTGCCAAGCTCAATTATAAAGATGCGAGCTAATATTTTACTTCGAAGCCGTTTTATGTTTCCTTCCAACGCAAACCGGTTCTTTTGCCACAATAGATCGTTGTGCGTGTTGCAATGAGCACTTCAATATATCTTACAGCCGTTTGGACGTCATTCGATTGCTAAATGGGCACACCTCTACACACAGCCGAATATCATGAATTTCGTAAAAGCATTTGATTCAGGCATTCACTACTTCGAATCTTTCAGAAATTGCAAACTTAATACTATCTTTGCCCAAAGTCTTTGGAAGTTAAAAAAATTGAAAGTAATATGCAAAAACATATTTCATGTAGCATTGACGATGACTAATGTCCCTATGCCGTCTCCACTTCGGCGAAAGTTATTACGATGATTAAATCAGACATGATAAATGACATAGTAAACCAATATTCAGCGGTCAACGTCAGTTCATTCATTGAGTGGTGGGAGGGAATATTAGATTAGTTCTTAGTCAAGGCGAAGAAAGAACTTGCCACGAGGGGCACTATGGAGATATCGTCATCCATCCGAGGAAATTGGAATTATCCGTAAATATTTCTCCTTATCCGCAAAAATATAATACTGCAAGCATTTAGTCCCATTTGACTTTTTTACAAATCAAGTGCTTAATACCCTCGCATGTTCGTTTCGACTGAGGAATCATAAGATAACAGTAGACACTTATGACATAAAATTGTTCTTTGCATTTGCTTACACATTTAACAATTTTTTTTTAATTATAGTAGTTTTTACTAGATCTAAAAACTTTAACATAACACGTGAGTTCATTTTCTTGGACGACTGGTCATTTTTTTAATCATTCTAGTCTATCAAAATAAAACAAACGACAGGTTAACGTAGCAAAGCTAGGGTCAGGTACGTTGCCCCTCATTACTGATGTACGTCATGTGATATGTTCCGAAGCAAAGGGCATCCTGCTATACCTCCCATGGTAGCACGTTGCCCTGATAGTACAAAAAAGGCTATTATGGTCCCGGCTTCCAGGTTATTACATCAAACGCTGGACATCAAATAGGTTCCCAAAGGAAAGGCACAGCCATCCTTTCACTGTTGCCAACACTAGGGCAAAAATGATGGCATGGGGTCGTGTGATTCCAATTGTGATAGCTCACCTGAGAAACTAATCAGCAGCGAAGAGCCACCGCTGTTATGCCCCGCCTCGGTGTCCCCATGTTGTTATAAAAAAGTGCATTCCGTTTGCAAGGTACCCAATAATAGCCAGCAACTACATCGATTGGGTCAGAATTCAAAACACCTGTTTTCCGATGCTGACTTACTAAAATAAATGGATATTATAGTGTTTGCTAAAAGCACCGGCTGCTCAAAAGTGGTGAAAGTCCATCAATCATCTTGAGCAGCGTAGCCCCGTTAATGTAAAAAAAAAAACGGAGAGAAAATGATTTTGCTTCGGAAGGAATCGTGTGACTGAAAATATTTTAAGTGCCATCTAGACATTAGAGCACAGCTTAACTAGCTGTAGCTGAAGGGTACCACGCCTACGTGATTGCTAGATGGGCACAACACGGTAGCTATGCATACCACAAAGTTTCCATACACAGTATGGCTTTGTATGAAGGCAGTGATTCAAGTCGTGCTTAAGGTAATAGTAGCAATTTTGTAGCATGTTCGACAGGCGTAATGTTCAGGCATCCCACCTGGTAATAATGCCTCCATGCAATAGCCGGAACCGTCGTCTAATGCACTCTATTTGGATTTTTAAAGACAACGAGGTATGGACGACTATATCACTTTGAATCATTTTTGAGATGATTACCAGTTTTAACAAACACTTGGATGTGTGCTTCCATGTATGAATGCAACAGAATGAAAAGTTGAGTGACTGGGGGTGATATGACATCGATATCACCACATAAAAAGGCCCTAAATGACCCTCCAGAAACTAGCTTAATATTTACAAAGTATTGGTGGATCTCAGCTTCAAATGGAAGGTATTAGGACAAGCTGGCATAGTTCCAAAGACTTGGGAAAATCTTCGAAGCTTCCAACAGACGTTGCACACATGAGAAAAGCGTTTACAGCAGTATCTACTACGGTGCCCCAGCTATGTTTTGCACTACCAGCTATATCTCATTTCTTTCCACTAACTCGATTTATCTCTTTAAAAAAATCTCTTCGGACAGCTTAGCTGTAAATCAAGTACCATTATCTGAAAATATTGTTCATTTTCAGATTATTTTTCTATGTACATATTCTCCTGCCAATCAGTCATCATAATAGGTCTTTGTCAACCGTGACTATTAGTCTATCCTTAGTTAATCCAGCCGTTTTTTTAGAACTAGAACTAATAGTATAGTGAAGTTGTATGTTTGACATAGAAAGAATTTCCAACTGCCTCAAAACTATGTTCCTTTTAATAAAATGCACAGAAAACTAGCGACGGATGAGTGGTAACTGGAGAAAGGAAAGAATACCCAATAGTATGAGTAGGGCACCCTTGCTTTACTTGCAATCTTTTGAAACTTTATGCGATCAATACAGTGCAGTGCAGAAGCACCGCACGAAAAACACCTCATTAACTTTTCGTTCTGCATCAAACGTAACCAGACGGTTTCGGCAGTTAATCTATCTT
This sequence comes from Branchiostoma floridae x Branchiostoma japonicum, assembly GCA_013266295.2. Lineage (NCBI taxonomy): Eukaryota > Metazoa > Chordata > Leptocardii > Amphioxiformes > Branchiostomatidae > Branchiostoma > Branchiostoma floridae x Branchiostoma japonicum. Next base: position 8,475,896 of record CM023828.1, read on the forward strand.
TTAGAACCAAACCATCAATCATTGTAGCTGCCTACATAGCGGAACAACGAATTTACCTCAGACATCCCTCCATCAGTACGGATTTTGAGGGACCATTTTCCACATCTCACAACATTAGGTGAGATGTGAAATGCTTCGTATGTTGATAGCCATAGTAGTTACTAGGTAAATGTTTGGTTTCCTGCTCACCAATTTGACTCCGATCAAAATTTCTGACAACCAACAGCCTGACCCATTGTACTGAAAGAAAATATTAAAATTAGACAAATAAGAAGGTTAACTTTCACAATACTGTCACGTACAGAATGAACATTTTGTACGTTACCCTTTGAATTCTAATTGGTATAAAGTGTGTATGCGTCACTGCATTCCGGTTAAATTCCTTACGACCTCTAATTAACCTGGGAGAGGGCATTCGAATTGACCGAGGAAATTGCGGGTTATTGACAGGAAGTCATGAACCTTCGTGAACGTCATGACATCTCTACTGCATCACAGTATTCAATTTTGCAGCATCCCTGTGGCTAGAGGGACCTACAAGATACAGGCTATTGGCAGACGATTACCCTTTCCTGTGACTCGGAAAATCTGCCATTCATCACTCATTACACAATAGTCTTGACAGGAAACAGATTGCCAGCAGTTATTTTGTATTTGAGTACTCGAGGCGGGTACGGGTCTATCTAAAAAAAAAGAACATGCAGCAAACCCTTGGTCCTGGAGGAGAGATTAATCTACTGTTGCTGATGCAGCTCTGAAGGAAGTCGTAAATTTCTAAGCTTTCTGCAATCAGGAAAAGAACTGGGTCAAGAATGACCAACGAGCCACAATAATTGACATCGATTGTGGACTGCATCGTCGTAATCAGGACAGCTTATCGACCTACCTACCTGCAGCTTACTGGTGATCTACTGGTATTGCAAAAGTTTATAACTGCAATAATATTTCCTTTGCATTGTGAAGATTTACTGAAATCATAATCAGATCATCGGTGTCATTTGTCGCAAACCCATAATGTATAGATATTATAAATCTGTCTTGTAATTCAAAGATGCTGGATATCTGCATGAGTGGTGAAAAATAATCAAGACAAAATGAAGGGCGTCAGCTCATTGCAAACGTATGACACTGGCACAATCATGTCGTTTAAAAAATTATATTTTGAGGATTGGATGGAAGTGCTGGTTTGCCGTGCAAGAATTTGTCCGCCATTTTGAGAAAATCCTGAACTGGATACATCTTACCTTTTTTTATGAATGATTGAATATGGTGTAATTATCGGTCTGTTGAGTGGGCTACTCAATGTACAACTTGTATTGATTTCCTTTTCTTGCAAAGCAAGGTTTCTATTTTATAAAGGCAGATTTCAAAGTCCCACATGTTTTGGTTTAAAATTATGTATAAAAAGAATACTTTCTAAAAACATCTTGTTTTCTAAACCTTGATAAAAGATTTACATTCATATACGGCAAATAAAGAACATTTTCTGAAGAAAAGACTTACCATAGCTTTTGGCAAAATTACTGGAGTACAATAACTTATATGAATCACGTATGCAAGATTGTAAAATACACTGGCTCAAAGTCGTTTTTATTTCATTCAGATCTCAATCAGTGTTGCCAACCCACATACATCGCCTAGGAAACCAACTTCTGCTGATAGAAATCAACTTTGTGATTTACATCGGTCTTCCTTTGATATATACCAGCCTGTAAGATCCATACAGCAACAGGAGCAAGGGTCATGTTCAACACATTGTGAAATAGATGAAAAATGATGACACTGATATTCAGTGACAAAGAAAAATTCAGCTCCCTCTTTTAATACGTGAGGTAAGCGAATTTTGAATTGAGGTTGTGCCCAGTCTACTTGGAAGCATATTGACTACGCTTTTTGAGCGATATTAGCTGTCAAAAAATCTAAAATCACCATCCAGGGTGCATTTATGATAGTAATAAATGGGCTGATTCTGAATGTTGAATCTGATTCAAAACTTCAAAACAATTCGCTGACTACGGCTTTATGCTTCATGGTCAATTACCATATTGTTTTTATTTCCAAAAAACGATGTCAGCAGAATTTTTAAAAAATCCTTAAACTTTTTTCCAGCACCAACTACTTGTAGACCACATCGGGGTTTACTGTGCAACTCCTTCCAATGTCACTCGGTGTACGGTCGACTGAACACTCATATTTTGCCGGAACGTCTCTACGCATCAGAGAACACAGATTCAAAGTGTGGAACTGATATGGAGCATTGATACATTTAAAACCAAATTCCGTTCATTGACCTTTCTGATGCCCAAATGATGAATAACACATTGTTACAAAATCTCTTACAGAAAATGACTTTATGAGACTTTTAACTGAGAAAATAGTTAATAAACTTCTTCATGTTCGACGTAGCAATTTGTATTGATATGTTGCTCGCTGGCGTTATCATCTCCCAATCTAAAAACGTCTGATGCATTTTATCCCGTTTTATGCTGTCTCGATATTAGATTCCATCTTACCCTTGCGCTATCTCAGCAACCTGCAATACCAAGGGACTTAAGTGAAGTAAGCTTTCATTACGCAGCCCTCAACTGGCATTTGTGCTATAATACCCCGTTGTTACATCAACTGTAATAAAGTCTGTTCGCTTGGAAAGTTTCAAAGGTTATGTCGGATCTCATCCCAATCTCTGCCCGTCGTGTTTGTGTGCAACTGCACTGCAACTTGCAGAATAAGTGTTAGGCAATATTTCCATAAGCGCCAACGTTGTAGTTTAGCCATACACTTTGTTGAAGAAAGAAAGTTAACTACCATGACTACATTTTGGAAGATGTAGCCATTGCACGATCATTGCAGTTTGTGTTTGTCCATCAAACGGGCGCAGATATACGGCCACCCAAGACAGTAGCTATTGCCTACTCACACTAGATTGTATTAGCCTCTTTAACAAAATGCAAACCTACACGCATTCAAACCGAATAAATCATTATTTAGTTATTGGCACCTTCTCATAGCAATGCGCCCTTTTACCCTACTCACTTACATACCAAATGCACTATATTGCAATGTCAAGCGGCATGATAGCTTCCAGAGAATGGTGTTCTGAGGTAGATTCCTGGAGACAAATATTCAGTGAATGACAAGAAACTGTCCAACAGGCATTCTTTTTTATATTCATTTATAAGGTTTAGTAACAATGCATACGGTCTGTGATGATGACCTCTTTTGTGAAAAAGGAATGGTAGTTATATAGATTGCTTTCTATAGCGATTATTGGCTGGCTGTATTTCTAAAAATAATAAGTCAATGCATTTTTGTAATCACGTATAAGCATCAGCTAATAAAGGTGCATTTTCCTGACTCTATTGCAATATATTGGCTTGTTGTCTTTGTCGTATATAATAATAGATTCCTGGTGTTCAATGCCATACATCTGCGGCCTGCACCATTTGATAATCCATAAAAGGACAGATGCGTTCAAGTACCATGTCATATCTACCTAAGGCCTTAAAACCACCTGGTCAGTCTTTTACTATGGGACATGATTCGAATGTGAAGTCACCAAAACGTTGGAGTTATGTGGCTTACATTTGACCATTGAGAGATGACCGTATGTTTTTCGTCTTGATGGTTGTTAAGAGAATGTTACAACAAAACGGTATCTGGTAGATTTTAGCTGTTAAGATCTAGAACATGGCGACATGTGGAGCACCGCCAATTCAACATGCTTATGGTGGGACTTCTACAAATTGATAACGATTGGTGCTTCAGCCTCGCAGCCCAACGAGAATCTGTGTTGATGAGAAGTGTACTCCTGGAGGTCAACTGTGGCAGTCTCTGGAAGACTTTATTTCAGATATCGTTTTCATCTCACTTTAATGCACTGCTGTCTGTTATGGGGCTCCCTGTATGCCTGATAAAGTGGTCTGATAACGAACCAATGATGATTAGTTTGCAAATTGAATCACATAAAAAAAACAAGCTAATTACATGTTTTTTCGTACGTAATTACTTGTTGATTTGCTCTACGCCACCGGTGCTTGATTAAGTGCAGTTGTTTATATGATGCCAAAATGCACTTCTAACCGTGACTGGTCATTTGAAAAATTTGATACCTACACTATGCCAGACAAAGACATGTTGCCTATTAGACCGGTGCACACATCGTTTCATTCATCTTATAGACAGGTTATTGGCTACAAAGCCGAATGCACTAATTTACACTTTCTTTGTGTGAAAGCTCTAGGGATGATAGTTAGCTTTTCTAATTTTACTACCATGTTCTTCCCAAAAAGTCATCTCATAAAGGCACAAAACACCGATTTATATGGTGTAACGTTAATCATGATTTGATATTCCAACCAGATTATTATTTCAGTGCAAAATGATATCCAGTTATCTTTATTGCAGCACATGGGCAAGTTGGGACATGAACCACATTTTAATTTTACTATATCAAAGAATTACAGATACAGCATGTTTTGCCTAGTGATCCTCTTCCATTGGCAATACTTTGCTTTGGGAACAATACCTGATAAAAAATTTGGCAGGTCCATTCAACAAAGTCTACATTCCATCAAGCGCTGTAGACAGAAATTAATGACAAGGCTTGTAGGACCAAACCGCCACTGAACCATCCAATTAGCTTTTGACACTCTTTGTTGCAACCTTCACACCTGTCAGGGATGTGAGATAGATAGTCATGGCTGGCCAAGGTAGGTGAAGCAAACAGTAATTTTCCCAGGCGACCTTATTAAGTTAACTGTCGCTTGTGGTGAAAAGATATTTAAGACAACAAGTGTAAGAAAATCCCTGATGAAATTGAGGTGATGTGACATGTCACATGCCACAGGTAGCACACAATTCTGAGATGACCCAAAGATCACAATCAATTTAAAACATTCCTTACTCAGGGTTATTTAGTGGCAGCGTGCATCGTTAGCACGTTAATGACGGTTTTGAAAAGTGTGTATCAGTGCATGAATATCACTTTGTCCTGTTCGTGTTGCAGATTCATGCTGACTGTATGCGAGTATGCGTGGCTCTTTCTCAAATCATCTCAAACAACACCCATGTCTCATTTCATTGGTCTTCTGGTATTCGATAGTGGGTATTTTAAACCTGATATATTTAGGTGCCTTTACTTTGTCCTCACAGAAATGATGACCAGTAATTGGTAACTGGAACATTTTCAAAATATGTTGGAATTTCGGGAAATAGTTAATTAAGGATAAAACATATTAGATACCTGCCAACATTTATAACTTCCTAATGTGTGTAGCAGGTGTTATAGCGTAGGGTAGAAGTGGTAATGCTGCTGTGGATTACTGATAGTCTTTTTAATGAGGCAAAATGTAAAAAAAAATGTATATTTTTGAAACATTTTTGACAATTCAGCATATATAGCAATGGCAGCATTGTTATCCATACAGATTCTGGCATATACATGAAAATAATTTCGCAACAGCTTTAATATGCACCTGGAAGCTGCGGGCGCGTTCGATAGAATGGCTGTTACATCGCCAAACTTCCAATTATATTGAGTCAATTTCCACACGGTCACATTGCCACCTCTTGGCCTTGAGGTACCGTTTGTTATACATGCGTCCGCTATCAACGACATTCGTGGCAACCTAATTTTATAAACTTATAAGAATCAAGACTGGACATAATGATCTGTAAGGATCGAAAAGGTCATCTGGCTGTCACGGTCAGGAGTGAACCCAATTGACGTGTCTTTGTGTTTGTTATAGAAATAGCGCCAGTATCATATATCTGCTTGTATTTCCCATTCCATTCCGATACCTCACCCATGTAGCTCTATGAAGCACACAATATCATTCACCAATCCTTACTGTTTCTTTCGAAATATTCTTAGTACAGTTTTTTACGGTTCACCACTGACCTATGACACGAAAAACTGATCAATGTTGTATGCCGATACAATTTTGCAGGATGCAGCAATATGTTAATTGCTTTGAAACAGCCAGTAGCTTTCTGTACCCCTGCCTATGCACACCAAGCACGTTTAAGAATTTGTACAAATTTTGGACAACAAAACTTGTATGAAACGGGGACAACAAAAATTTTCCCAGGAGAACTTATGCAGATCGGATGATATATAATATCCAATACCATTATTGCATAAGGCGGTTTGATTCAAAGTTCCGGAACACAGATATTTACCCCGGGGACATCGATGTAAATATTGTTAAGAAGGGAAAAGAGAAAAATACACCATTAAGAAACTTAACGCTTGTCAATCCTGCTGATGTATGGGTAACGGTGCACGGTTCTGATCATGGAATCGTTGACTTGTCGACCGAGTTAAATTGGAACGTTTTCTAAAATACAATGCAAGTCAAGGAAAATGGGACTATAAGCAAACGAAAATTAATATTCCACTTACCGGATTCAAATTAAAGAATAAAATTAAAAGATATAGGCACAGAATGCCCTATCAATTAGACAGACCCACATTCCTTTACCTAATAGTATATGGATGGAATTTCAAATGTTCTACAGATAGACGATCTTTGTATGACACATATTTGGATAAGATGAACAATGAATGATAGAACTATGGATCGATAAATCAAGATATGTATCTGCCAGACGACACCATTTGGAAAATATTATAGGCCATTAGTCAGAAAGACTTCTTCTTTCCTATCTTATCCTAAATTTAAAAGAACTAAAAGTTATACTAGATCCCTTTTTTCTGTGCTACTCATACTCACGTCCGTGACTTTCATCTCGTAACACCATCCACTGCATTATCTGTATCAGAAGACCTTCTTAGATGTACATAGCCATCCGAATATTTCCCTAGCGATCCCCTAAGCTAACATCTTAAACTGAAAGGTTACGTCTAATATAACCGTTTTTGGCACCGTCCGCCTCACATGCGGTAGGTTCATGGCACGAATTTCACCGTCGGCGCCAGACTTCTAGCTAACATTTGCTTCTGTTCATCTTTACTCGGAAACGTAATGGGTTAGGCCAAATTGTGTGGATCCCAAGAGTGACCTTACAGCAAAGGGCAGGACTAGCGGCCGTTAGGCGCCTTTTTGGCCCTTGTAAAATTTTCCCGACCAAATGTTAACTAGGTAATGGACTGAGTATGAGCCAACAAGTTAAGTTTTCATCACGCGACATACGAGTCCTCAGTGCCAAAGTGGTTTCAAGTGGTCGGAACCCAAATTCCACATTGCTGTGTGATGACTTTAGCTTCCAAAGCTCACATAGGGTCTATAAACGGTCATTATGTTTGATGCATCTTGAAAGTCCTTAACGACACCTAAGTAGCGTGGACTTGGTTATAGTATACTTAAGGAACAGTCATTTTATTAAAGTGGCCTTCGTGGATGCAGAAAATGACATGATTCGCCTAAAATCGTCTGCACTATATATTCTGAATTGGAAAGCCACTCAGTCAACGTAAACAGAAATGTGGTACTAGGAGATAGGACTGCAATTGCCTCGACGATGAGCAACATTTTCGACGATAATGTTCCAGCGTCTGAAAAGAAGTTTACATCGTTTTTTTTTAGTCTTAGTACTAGACCACTGTGTGTATTGCGGAAATAGTACCTACTCTACGTCCCAACCTAGTGGTTTGTATATGCTGTATATATCATATTTGATATACTGTAAATGTCATGAGAGCCTCATATCGACTTGACCCAGGTGATAAATGTTGGATCTGTGGGGGATTTTCACAGCTGCCTTGTTAACTATGCATGCAAGCTGAATATCGAACAATGCCACTAGGGTATACGCCCCTGACCTTCAGGCTCGTTCATGTTTCACTGCAATTAAATTGACAGGTCATGGATCCTTTGGGTAGTGTGTTTATTGAGATTACAATGAGAAGTGACAGGATTGCTCTCGTTGTTTTGCGACACGGTCAATGTATTCTTCTGTTCCAGTTTCTGCTCCTGTTTCTTTTTATAAAAAAATATAATTAGAGCGTTTCTGAGATGGAAAATTCCTGGAGGGGATTACAATCTTTGGGTTATTACCATCTGACATTGACAGTTTAGCCAAAATAAATTGCGGTACATGTAGTCATGATTTACTTATCACCTGCCAGTCTGATATGCTCGCAGGGTAACAGCAAAATAGCTACCATTGTAATATGTAAAAATACCTTTAGCCAAGGACGAAATCTTAGATTGTTTTTTTAGGTTCCGGGAATTATTTCTGAGCAAGGCTTTTGTCCGCTATGTAGAACACTTGTCAATATTGGATGGCCTTGTGGGCTTTAGACACAAAAAGTTAAAGGAAATGGGGATTATCATGTTCATGTATCTTAAAACTTGTAATTCAGATATTTGTAAGTGATAAACACTTACACTGCATAGACATTTCGGTACACTGAGTCTTGCCATAGTTTTGTTTCCATTTAGTATAAACTGACCATGATGTTTATGTGATGTTTCAAACTGCTGTAAGACAGCCGTTGTACATGTGTTATCTTCCAAGTATCATAAATCTTGAGCCTTCATTAAACGTAAAGACAAAACATTTCCTGTAACATTGTCTTTTGTGGATAACTACCATGCGTATCGACTTCAAAATTGAAAATGGTGAATCATGCCTCTTGCGGTCATGAATATTCTAACTGTTGTGCCAAAGTCAATAGAGCAAAAGTACATTCAGAAAAAGTGAACTGCTTGAACGAGCACATTCCAAGTGCTGTACAACCATGATGAATATTCCTTCTTCTGCATACCTGATGAATGTAACCCAATTAAGCATCACGGGTGGTTGGATTTCCATTTTCTTCTATCCCTTTAAATTAACGATCTAATGACTATGACTCACGAGTCTTGCCTCCATCGACTTAGCAAGCTTGCTTATGCACAAGGAGACGTTTCATGCTTCAATGGTGCACTTTCAGTATCTACAATTTATCAAATATGGAATATACATCATTTGAATATAAAACAAGGCTAAATTAACACTTATCATGTGAACATATGCCTTTCATGTATTATGCATAGCGTTGATCAAATACGCATTGATCAAAAGTGACATTATCATTATTACATGTATTAAACATTTCTTTCGTCGAGGGAAAATTTTAAAATTACCTATATTGGGCATTATATTGCTCATGTTAAATGTTTTCATGTCGTCATTTCATGTCGTTCTTTCATCTATTCAACAGCAGATTTTAAAAATGTCCATTTTATTCAGATAAACCACAACATTAAAACCAGACATACAGATATACATAACATACACTGGTGAGAAATAAATATTTATACATGTACTAACACTTAACAATTAAGAAAATGATGTAAAGGTTCTCACATTTGTAGTTCTTATTCCATTTGTTTAGACCGGTAGCAATATTTTGTTCTAATCTATGCACGTAGTTAGTAAAAACAACAAACTTACCGAACAAGATAACAATATATATCAGACGGTATTGGGATTTCGCTAGATAATCCCCCAGTAATACATTCAGTGGTAATATTGAAGTAGTGTCCCGCTGTGCTAATATACCATATTTGAACGTTTTTCCAACGTTTTTCCAAAAGTCCGTTCCCTGATAAGAACAGTTCCAAAATAAATGTTTGGTTATTTAGTCGCCCTCGTCGCACATAGAGCATTTCGAAGATATTTTGATGTTCCAAACATGTAACGTTAACGTTTTGTTTGTAGCAAGAAACGTGCAGAAGTTTAAACTGGAACATACTACTTTGTATGATATTTGAAATATTCGTCACCATGGCAGAGCAATGTTAAAATCATCTTCCCAGTAGGGCATGTTGTTCTCGGGATTTATTTCTAAGATTTTATTTTCGAACAGTAGATGTGCGTTTCGTCCCAGATCCTGTTAATGTTATGCATGACAAGTGAAATTGAGAAGCTTAGATTGACGTTAGGGACAATATAATTTGTTTTCGCCCAGACTTGCCTGAATGGCGCGAAAATCTAAGTGGAAAATGCAATCACGTGTTGTCCACGCAACCAGCACGTGGATGCTGGCCAATCGCAGAGCACTATTCCATATGTGATGAACCGTGACCGCGCGGGCTTATGCAGGTCTGTTATTCCCGCGAAATCCTGATCCTGATCGTGTGGGTGGATGATGTGTTTGATGTGCGTCGAATCACCCTGTGATATAAGCATGATACTAGGTATTCGTTTTTCCTCTCACGTTGGAAGTCACTCAGTTGTCCGCTATGCAACCCCAACATTATGACTGAGTGAGGGCATTTTTTGCATGACCTGTGGAACATTTAGAACGTACTAAGCCAATATTTATTTGAAAACTCTTCGTCACCTTCCATGCATATCTTATTTCAGTAGCCTTTCCTCACCTCAATAGAAACATGTAATTTGGTTTCTAAAAGTTAATATGTGGCTTCTTTACTCGACTAATATACAAAACGCAATGTGCAGTATAGGGGATGTATGGGTAAGTTTCAACACCACTGATTATGTGTGCTCTTGGAAGATACTTTTTCCAGGCAAGTCGGCAATTGTTATTAAAAACGTACTACTATCAAGACTTACGCAATGACATTACATGAGAACGAAAACAGAAATAGGCTAATCCTCTGTATTTTGCAACTGAAATAACACTATTGTACGAAAATAAAATAATATTGATATAGAAAGTTATCGGATTGAAAGATCATTACATTTCTTTATGGTAAACTTTGCAGGTAATTGTTCATTACATGCCGATTTCCAGGAATAGATTAGATACGACGATCGATATAACACTTTGCTACCCATTACCTACCAGGAGATTCTATCGATTAGACGAGATTAGACAAAGTTTGCTTAGAGGCTGTGCTAATTCCGAACTAATCCTCGGAGGTGGCGGTGTGTGTTGTGAATTGTCAGTTGTACCATTACGGTATGTAGGTGGTGGAAGGTCATTCGGACAGGAATTTAACTTCACAAAAAGTTGGATGTACCAATGGTATTTAATGCCAATAAACTTGGGTAATGTTTGCCTTGCAAATAATACCGGATTTTATAATGGTAGCAAATGAATTAAACTCAAGTCCGGTAATTTTATTTACTTGAATTGCAAAGTCCGGGACTGTTTACTAGGTAAACATTACTGGACATTACTGGCATTAACTACCATTGGTAAATCCAACGTGCAGTGTTCCTAGCGCATATCATCAAGCCATGCATAGCATGTTAGGTCAGCTCCAGGTGTTGAAGTTACAGACGCTGTTGATCATGAAGCCGCATGGGAAAACCTTATGGCTTGCACCTTCCTTAACTTTTCAATGTTGAATTTGTTATCACGGCTTCCTAGGCTTACGGTTGTTCATCTCAGGAGAAGAGTGACTGCGAAGACCATTTTCAAATATCTTCCTCAGTCGGCTGCCCTTTAACTTGCACGCAATAATCGTAAATTTTCGATTATATCACCCAGATGGCTTATACCGTATGGCATAGAGCCGTACCCCAGCTTAAGTAAACAGGGACAACAGCAGGTAGGCTGCATTAATGTAGACTTCTGCGGTGGAAAATGAGAGGATCTTTGCTATCTGCGGCTCTATAGCTCTCTATCGTTGGTCATCAATATTCTAAATGCTTTTGTCTCGATCCTTATTATTTCTACCTGCTGTATACCTGTGGCGACACACACGTTGTTATTCTCTGTTCCCCTATTTTAGATATATGTTCATGTACATCCGTCCAATTTATTCACAATATTGTTACATGTAAGTGCGGCGTTTGTTCAGGAGATTTCCTCAAAGTTAAAGTGCTAGTTTCTATATTTAGATAAAAAGGCGTTTAATGTCGCACTTGTACTGCCACTGCAGCTCATCACAAAGCCACCCTGAGTTCTCTGGTTTAACCTGCCTATGCACTTAGGCCCATTATGTAGGATCCGTGCATTCTCAAAGATTGGTCTAGCGAGTATTTGTGTGGAAACAACATTCGTGTTAAAAGCATCATTACTTTTCTTAGAAGAAATACTGTCAATCTGGTGGATTCTCGAGTAAATCAAGCTATACATTGGCCATAAAAAGTGCACAGAATGGATTGTCGACGCTTCGACTCACGTTTCATTCCTTTTTGCTTTCAGTTAGATGGAAACAGTACGTCGCCCTTCTTCAGCTCTAGGCCGTTTCTTACCCAAACTTACGTTCATGCTTTCACAACAGCAGTACAGCAGCTTAGAATGTCTCATGATTATTTTTGATGGAGGTATTTTTTTCGCAAGGCAATGCTATTTCGCCTAAAAGAATCAATTATATTTGCAGTATTTAATCAATTCACCTTATACAGCTCTACCGATTGGATATATTGGGAAAGTTGTGACTGGTTGCATAATTCCCTGGCTAGAGTACACTAAGTGTAAATATTCTGATGGCTGCGTTAGATTTGCACCAGGAAAATGTTCACATCATCCGTCGATGAAGGCATGCAAGTAGTTGATGCTTCCTAAAACGTCTGGGCGTTTTGAAAATCTATCCAGTTGCTCGATTCAAATCATCATTTTATTTTCGAGATGTGGTTAAAGAATGTCAGGATCGGTACCTTTGTTTCGGGTTAGCTTTGTTTGAAAGTTGGTGGTGGAAATGTTGAAGTTAGAGCAAGCTGCATGTAGGCCAATGTTGATCCAGTCTGGTAGATATGCTGAACAATCTTAAACCAGCGATTCCCCTGTATGCAGGAACTGATGGGAAATTTAATTTCACAAACGTGATAACCACAACCACATGTACAAGCAATGTCCTCCTGGGCACACCCTATCCGTCTACACACGCATTATTAAGTCACAAGTGAGTAGTGGCAATCTAGCAAATTGCACTGCATGTTAAATGGGCTTGTTGGGAACTAAATTACTAAATCTTATCAAAGGTGTGTCTTATGTAATCGAAAGGCTGCAAAATCCATCTTCCGTTGACATATGGACTACATTGAAATTGAAGTGCACATGAGAGAGTAAATGATGATAATTATTAGAAATAATACTTGATTATCACATTTAAATTGCATGCATGATGACTTTGAGCCATTATAATGATTCGTAGGGACGTGTATTGAGCAAATGGAGTTGATTAGGCTATAATTAGCTGTCTATGGTAGAGAGACAATATCTCTTCAACACCACATTATTGGGTTCAGTTTCTTCCCCGTGTTGGCACCATGTCTCGTACACTGTAAATGTATTTACTTTCGCAGTGTAGTGGTTTTATTTCTCGTACGAGGGCAAATAAGTTTTTGCGTTATTTGAAGTTTAAGGTTAAAACAATTCTCTAGTACAGTAGAGATACAAAACACGTGTTCTCGGCGTCATTGTTTTTCATGAAGAGAAAATAAAGTCACCGCGAACATTCCACGATTTACAGTAACATAAAGTCCACAACAAGCCTTACAGAGTACAGCGCATTATAAAGCGTCACGATCTCGTTACCAAGAGTAGACGGATAATCCTTTTTGACACGAAGTGTGACGTTTTTCATGTAAGATGTAATACCTTACACGAAAATACGACTTCGTTCCATCACGGGCTGCCTTCAAACCCCCATAAACAAACTGTTTCATTTTCCGCTACAGCAGAGGGAGATGGAAATGAAGATAAATCATGCAGCAGAGTCTGAAATAGTCTCCATGCTTTGATTAGTTTTACGTCTTGGTCTACTTGTTTCCGAAATCTTCTTTTAAAAGTATATATTACCGCGTTCAAAAAACACGCTTCATAGTCATGTTTTTGTTTGAAATTTTGGGTAGTTATAATTTGAAACATTTCCTGTCAAAGAAAGTGTTTACATTCAATGATAACAGTACTTTACTATGTAGATAAGACTAGCCAACCCATTAAACGACAGACTCACCTGGCATTGCATTTGGAGTATGACATACCCCAAAGTAATGGCGCTATATGGAATATGGTACTTTGTATTTAAGCGCGACAGATTGCCCTCAAATTATCAAGGGTTATTGCGTCTGCCTTAATGGTTCCGGCGCCACGTAAATCTACGTCAAACCGATATACACACTCTTTAAGTACTCCTACGCAAATGGCCACTCAGCCCTAACGTACCATAATGGACCTGTTTGGGAGGAACGGCCAATACTAAATCTCTATTTTCTAACCATGGTGCACTAGCAAACGTACGCCTATTCCAAATAGAAAGAAAATCCCGCAGGTAAGGTACACGAAGGCCGAAATGAGTGTATAGCATTATGGGAATAAGATCAAGACGAATTATATATTAAGCAAAACGCGTTAGTTGGTCAAAGACAAAGATCACTTTTGCAAAGAGTAATCAAATAAACAGTATCTTTGCTTTCAGTTGACAACGCCTCAACAGAACAGTGTTTAGTGTTAAGTAGGATCATCATTTTGCATAGTAATCTTCCTATACTCAGGTCTTCTCCAGCAAAGTCTTTGGCAAATGATTTCTGTAGGGCTCACTCAGAGCTCATGTTCACAGAGGTAGAAGAAGTCCTGACAGATCGCATGGCAATTTCCCCCTGTACGTGCACATAAGATAGAGACCGTGATAGAGCAGGTCAGCGGAAAATGCCGTAATTTCTTGCTAAATAAGCTACCCGGCTCACACTTAGGATAAGTCTAATGAGTCAACAGGGGGGACACGACCCTGCATTAGGGACTCTACGAATTATGAGCTGATGACGTGCCTACAAAGATCATCAATCGAGGAACATACATGTCAATCAGTATTTAGCATCATGTATATTTTGAAGATAGAAAATATTCAGAGCACTAATATGACACATCAAGCAGGGTTCAAACATTCCGCATGGGAAAGAATGCAACTCTATGATAATAAGCACTTAAAAAACATGCATCTATTCATAGTAGGGTGCGATTTTGATCATAAGTATTCACGCTTACCAGAATGACATTGCAATTTTGATTTATCTCTTTACGCCAAGTGTCATGCAGCCAGTGATAATATTAGCTATATTTTGTTCCGCAGGCTGGTAGAAAGCTGGCTTGCATACACAACAAGGCTAAATACCTTTGAATAATCTACAGATGTTGACAAACAAAGTTAAAACCATTAAAAATGTTATTCGATCGGTAACCGCTCCCTGTCATGGAAGAAGTACAAGGGTTAGTTAAAGAATTGATGTAACCACATATCGCTAGATACATGCATAAGTTTGCCCAATACATAATACAATTTCGATAAAAGTCAATTAATTATATAATAATGGCATTATGCTGACGAAGCACTGACACATGATCTCCACATGGCTAGACTGTAATCACGTATCAGTATTGGCTTACTAAAAGCGAAACCGAAAAATGGTACGAGCAAAGGTAAGCGTTGAAATCGTGAATTGAATCCCTATTCACAAGCCTCTGTGGCTATTCAGAAAATTACGTTCCCAGAAGAATTATTTTGTGGGTAAAATGGCTTCTATAAAAAAAACTAAATCTGGTACGATAATGTCAATCTTAGAATAAACCGTTATAGCGTGAAACAACCACAGTTACATCCCTCTGCTGAAATCATCGAAGCAGATTCGGCCAAAAACGTCACGTCGTGTTATGGCCTCTACTTTCATCAGAAGGGATTACCTTTACGAGGTGGGGTATCGTCTAAATGTACCCCTTGCGAGACGTAAATGCTGTCTAGATATTAGGTGGGAATTCCGATGTCGTGATCGTAATTTTGTCTTGGAGGCTTCATCGACAAAATGCGTAGAAGCCACGAAAATTGATAATTTGTCATCACCCTATAATCGCTTGGGGCCATTAACTAAGCATATATCACGTGTGTGCACTTACATGCATCCAACCACTTACATACGTGCATATGAACATCTGTCAAGCGGAATAACAGAAAAAAAGGCCTAACATCCACCTTTTGTATCATGTGTGTCCTATGTCTACAAGGACTGGCTGTTAAGTTGGAAAAAATATTCATGAAAAGCTGGATTAGAAATTGAAGCAACTTTGTAGAGCCACATGTAACGATCCGATACATGCATTGCTTCCGGGGGAAATATTTTAGCTGTTCCGTAACAGCTTCTGTGTTGTGAGGGCAATCGGCAACATTGCCAATTTGAAAGTACACCATTGTTTTTACAAGTGTTCCTGAGGCAGTTGTAGCAGTCTCTCACTATTGGTTAACTGAGTCAAACGTAGGTTTCCACATGTCTTACAATGTCATCATCGATTTTTTAAAATAATTATTCTATGACCCATTATCAAAAAGTCCCCTTGGGAAACCATTACTTATAATTAATCATTTTGTCAGAAAAAATTAATCTCGATGGCGACCCAACAGACAATGCGTTTGCTAAATGCATCTAGAAGAAAATAAATCTGCTTCAATTGCTTGCGACCATAGATAAGTATAATGGTAACGTTGCAAGATATCGTTACACTCCAACAAATGAACTTTGCCAAAGAACAAATCACATCCTGACAAAAAAGATTAGATAAATTGTTTGAGGGGTGACTGGATTGATAAGCATTTGTGCACTGGAGTGCCAATGCCCCTTTGCAATCAGAAAACGATCAATACCTTTGCTAACCCTTAATCTTGACATGGCAGGTACACTATAGGGTACCCAACACAGGGCTAACATGGATTCTAATTCATTTGTTGGGCACTGAAAGGCGTCCCACTTGGGTTGGATGAGCTGTTCTGAGGTATACACAGTCGTCGTAGCAGTAACTAATGTTATACTGATGGCACACTAGAGTACTGTTAGGAACACCCGTTCAAGTCGGGGACTCTTTGAACCTAACGAATGACTGGCACTCTCGGGGCTTTGTTTCTCATTTAAAGAACACGTGTTTGAGCCTGAAGAGTGGGCTCGAGGCTGCTTTAGCACGGACTCTCATAATATCTTCTTTTCAAGAAATAGCACGACGTTCGCTACATACCTTTCTTGGTGAATTCTAGAATCTAAAATCAGTATTCGGCGCATACTTACTCTGTCAGTATCCATAACTTATCACATCAACAACTCCTTGAGACTCCTGTATGTAAGAATAATATGAATATCCGTCTGTTACTACATTGCAGTCCCACCCCGGGCGTAATATAAACTACATCAAAGCAGATCTTGATTAAGAACAAAGCCGGAAGAGGGACCACGTCGCCCTGCAGATTCAACATTTCTCTCCCCGACGAAAACATCCTACGCTATCTGTTTCAATCATTGAAATAAACCGATAGCCCCTGAAGCAGAAAAGCCTCCTGCTGAACTTTTCTGCACGATCAGGGTACTAATCTAGTGGAAAACATATTTATCGTACGTGACACTGTGGATGGTGGATTATAGGTTTTAATGTACCGGTCTTACAACGTTTACTTTTCTTTCACCCTATTCCTTTGTGATTTTATCTTAGATACGCAGCAGATTGCATTTGCTGTTCTTACGAATTAATGCATTTCTAAAAAAGGGAAACTCTGTAAACACTACTTAAACTAAATACATATTCTTGTATTTAGACGTTGCTGTTCCAATTGCTAGCATATTATATAATATATACCCATTACCTTTGACTATTAGTGGCGTCGATGTGGCGCGATGGTTAGAGCGTTGGACTCGGGTCCCGTGTTCGATACCCACCATGCGCCGACGTTGTGCCCTTGGGAAAGGCACTTTACACGACTTTCCCTGACGGTGGAGTGACGCCCACCGAGCCTCTTAGGCTAATCTGTCTCAAAGTGTGCCAAAAACACACTACGGATTTGGTGTTGCCAATGTGCCAACATCTGCACATTTGCCACCGAGAGCCGTAATTTTTTTTACCTTTAACAGAATAAAAAAAAAAAAAAGAATACTGTTTACAAGGAAGGTAAATCATTGACAACCTGCATCAAATGGAGTTAACATAAATGCCAGATGATCTGAAGCTAATTACATTTCAAGCCAATTACGTTTATGTTTCGTGGATAAAAAGGAGAAGGTATGGCTAGCACAGCGGGTCCTTGAGCTAAGCATAGGAGCGCCACAGACTTCCGAACATTGACCCATGAACACGCCCAAGCAGATAATGTTACTTCCTATTGATCCATGATTGATCAGACACAGGTATACCTGCGCCAGCGGTACCACACGTCAACGACTCCGATTTTTCAACGATTCATCAAGATTAAAGCGATCACATGACAGCTGCTTTGTCAAGCTTAAATGTGTCCTACATGTGCTTTTTCATGGTTCTTTAAAAATCAATTATAATCTGTCAATGTCTTGTAAGAAACAATCGCTAAAAAGTTTCAGTTAAGAAAGATGGCGCTAATGCAATTTATTTTGCACATCACAATGATACTTTCAACAATATGACTTCACTACTGAGACTATAAAGCGTTTGAGTTCCATAAGCATATTAGAATGTCTGGAAAGCATATCACGTTCAGATTATTTACCCTACACTTGTCAGCGTGTAGGGTACTTGCCATGGCTGTCCTAGAAATGTGTCTTAGTGGATGTCTGACAGTCTGAAGAGGGACTTCAATACGTATACCCTTGGGTGATGATTTCAAGTTTGGATCAATATCCGATGGGCGTGGCGACGTCGCCGTTATTACTTTTTTTCAGTAACCGATTCTCATGAAATTTGGCACGTAGCATGACGTCGTCAGTAGCAAGAGACCAATGAGGATGTTGCGCTTGAACATCAATTGCCATTGAACTGTTTATCATCATTGTGGTGCAATCACTCTCTTTGTGATATTGTAGGAAAATGTCTACCCACACATATCCACAGCTACTGCAGTGCATATGGGTCGTGTCCACACGAAGCCTGCTCATTCTGAATATGTGTTGAAGGCCTTGGTGGAGAAAGGAGAGAGACTAGTCGTTTGTATGTAGCAGTACATCCTGTTCTTTTCCAGTGCCATGATCATCCCAGGGAGGCGATCTACACGAGTAGTCATTCCATTCCGTTGTCGATTCTCTACAGGCATTTCCTGTGTGCGGTTAATATTTACCAACAATCCTTGCCTCAGGTATACCTTTAAAAGTTCCTCTTGCGAAGTTTTGTCATCATTCCAAATATGCATGTATACATAACGCGATTTTGATTAATTGCTGTCAAAAATATACGACTGTGTATAAGTTTCTGGAGAAATATTTGAAGAAGGCCAACTATCGTATTGCTTGCAGTAAAGATATTCCCTTGCCGATTGCTACCGGAGAAAAATCCGTACATTGATCCGACAGGAGACGACAGATAATAAAATCAATACATTTCCCTTCGGCCAATGTTTTTGCTAGGGGAAATCTCAGGGGAGAGATTAAATGATGCAGACTTGCTGATGATTCATGTCTTCAATCATTAGCAGCACTATCCAAGCTGGTGCAATAGGTATGCTCAGTTTGCATCATTCTGCACGTACATGTATACCTTGTCCACTAGCACTAGTATTGTCTTCAGTTACAACGTTTAATCTCTTTAAAGATATGCGATGTCTGTTTGCTCATTCTCGGCATGGAACATCAACAGTACTCTAAAGAAGTTAATTTCATTTTGTTTACTGAGAGTAACCACGTGTTTACCCCCCCGACGTATAGTGGCATTACGCCAAGTCAAAAAAGATTCCCATCTTTAGAAATTAGACATATTCTTCGCAAAGATATTGTTATGTCAATACATAAAGCCTTGACCTGGGTTGTTGAATGAAATAAAGAGCTTGATTGCAGTTTTTCAATTGACTGCTCCCGTAGAATCAGGTGGCGATATGATATGTTTTACGGTTATGGACAATCGTTAGCGAACCAGACCTTGTCTTACCCATACCATGGCAATCGAGTGCAGAAAAGATCAATAATAGGAATGAATAATCATAAATTCTAGAATAATGCTTGTCAATGATCGGCAGGGAGACTGACTGACGCTATAGACAGATGGTGAAATGTTTTTATTGACTGGGGCACCGACTGGGATGGAATAACGATGATGAAAACAAACAAATAAATCAAACGAGAATACATCCATAATTGGTGGTAACATGATACGTCTCCCGCCACTGGTGGTAACATGATACGTCTCCCACCACTGCTGGGGCCATGCTTTTTCCCGCCATTGGTGGTAACATGATACTTCTCCCGCCATGGTTGAGGCCATGTTTTCCTCCCGACATTGGTGGTAACATGATACTTCTTCCACTGGGACATCTTATTCGATGTTGGTCCTTTTGATTTAATTCTTAGCGACACACACAACTTTGACTAAATTAGAAAATAGACAGTAACCAAAACGTTTCAACGTGTTAAATTTGACTAAACGACAGTTGCTAGTAAATAACCCAACGTTTTGACTTTAGAATTTATGGCTAAGGCCACAAAACTTGCCAAAAGCAATTATCGTTTAGTCTTACAATACTACCATCTGTTCTACTTCGACAAAATCATTATGCATGACACTGTATCTGATGAAAACAAACAAACAAACAAATAAATCCAAAGAGAATACAGCCGTAATTGGACTTCTGCTTCTGCAGCAGATAAAATCTCACATATCCAATGAAAATTCACATACTGATTCTCAGTTTAACTCTTAGCGGTTATTTTAGCAACTTGTTGAAAAAGACGAGTAGAAACTTTGTTTGAATTTTTGCACACTTTTATTATTGCTTGAGTTTCGCTGCAACGCCATTATGCAGAAGTTTTACTATTGTTAATCAGAGCCTGTCATTTCAAACGTCGTAGATTCGTCACCCAGAGTGACGCACATAGGTCACTACATGGTGTTATCTACGAGAAACATCCTACCACTTCCGAAATACCATAGCAAGAGGGATTAGGTTGCAACAGCAGGAGATAGGTCTTTCCCAGCAGTTTGACGGGTGGGGGGTCTTTTCTAACTAAGTTTGAAAATATGAAACGTGCTTGTTACTTGAGGTGCATACAAACAAATATATGCAGAGCTGCATTTCAACGCAGTATAGGCCCTAATATTAATTTTAATATTGCTTTCAAACATACAAATTGCAATTTGAATATGCAAATAAGGAACAGTTCAGTTTTTAACTCCGTGTAAATGCGACGATCTCTTTTTACTACCGGCGTTTTTAAAGCTTAAAAACAGCAGAAAATACGGTATAGCTTATGACCTATTCATCGGAATCAACCACTGCCACTTTTCCGTGCCATCAACGTACCACCGGTGCACCGCTATCTGAAATGTGCAGGCTCAAGGTCAACCATGTATACCGAGCCCTCAACCATGTTGCTAACTGAAAAGAAAATAATGGACCTTTGCATTTGTGCTTACCGTCATGTACACTCTCACGAGTAGGCATCATGATCACTAGTGTATTTATCGTCATCACCTGCTCAGATAATACATCGACCTTTCCGCATCGCACCGTTGATCACCAGTAAATATCAACGTCTTAGATGCTGTCTACCAGTAACCCCCCTGTTCCACTAGGACGGCGCTCTCGCTGCGACTTGAATTGAATTTGCGTAGCCCTTTATTTCATAATTTGAATATCATGCAAAGTGTAAAAGTATGACTGAAAAAACAACAAAACACACAAAGCGTAAAAAGATTCGTTTCTTAATCTATGAAATTCGTTCAGCGCTCTGTAAAAATCTTAGATCGCAGAGAGAGCGCCGTCCTAGTGGAACAGGGGGGTAACGAGTACTTGCTAGGATGTTGGTGCTTCATTGGCACTCCTATTGTATACCTTATACCTTTAGCAAATGTCAAGTGGCACTAGAATGGAGGGATGAGTTTTCCAAAGACTTAGCACATACTTCACGTCTGTCCGATTCGTTCACTACTCACGCAGTTTGACTCAAGAACGTCATTGATGCGTTACATACAAAAAGTGGCGCAATAAGCTTCTAGTAAAGGTTGAAACAATAACGCATTTTTTTGCAGCTAAATTGAGCCCCAGGTACGTATTACCTCCATGACGTCCCACAAATTGTTGTTAGCAATGTCGATACATGGATGTATCTGGGGAAATATGCCCACCGTACAGTCTAATATCCGTCAGATAACAGGATTTTAGGCTAACAGTTGGTGAGATGATGCCATCGATGAAACTAGCGGGGCCAAAAGAGGACGTAAAGTTATGGACGTCTTCTAAAGCATTAAAGCACAGCAATTCCGTGTGAGTGCATGGGCCCACTTCAAAGCCATCTGCTCCAGTTTCAACAGTGCTTAATCATGGTGCTGCCTTTGACAGATGCCATTGTCGTTCGTTTTAGCAAGTCATTCTTGGAAGGCAGAATAATAGACATTTAAACAAATACTCCCCTCGAGCTAAGTGAAATTTAAAGAAATTTCAGATTGAACCTTTTCTTTACCGATTGCAACTTCCTGCTATAGCTATGCTTGGTACATATGTGTGTGTTTAGCTTGCAAAGTAGATGTATTTTCTAGCCACATCTTTACCTCAGAACCCATGATACACTATAAAACTGTCTATTCTTGTTTAAATGTAAAAAAAGACATACTGAAAACGAAGTAATCGAAATACTCTACTCTACACATTTCTTAGTTTTCACAGCAGAGCGTAACATCCCCAGACATTTGTGCTTATCGATTGTATCCGCCGCTGATGATATCTCTAATACCGTTGTCTTCAGGGACATCCTATCTGCAGCACCCAAATGTGCGATACAATGTTGTTGGCAAAAACCAACCCAATCACATTTAAAACATTGTACCTACTACTTACCAATGGTAGACACTCGTCGTCGTTGTCTCTTTTTTGGAAGTCACTCGAAAATTTTGTTACCAGGCAAAAACACACTATACAACTGCAAGCAGACCGCTCAGCTCAAAGACTCCGTCAGATCTATCGAAGATCGGGTATTCTGCGTGACGATTGAGTGTGATCGGATGCTTGCTATGATATGGAAGCACACCCCGATGCCGCAAAACGTTGCCTGGCGCAAATTTTGGTTTTCTGCCGTAATGCCGCCGGTGATGACTATTCCTTGTACCACCAAGTGATGTACCAACAAACATTTGGTGACAAAAGGCAAATGATCCAAATGAACTACTTTTACCTCCCCAACTAGAAGTCAAGTACCCATTTTACATCTGGTTGGAGTGAGGAAAATCGTGCGAATTGCATTTCCTACTGACACAACGTTTAGACTAGAATATCGGGGATTGAACCCACGACCTCTTGATGTGGTCGCCACTGCAAACGTATGTCAAACAGAACAGAAAGACCAATAGCAACTTTACCAGGGTCAGGGACAAATGAATAATTCAAAAGTAAACAGCAAGTGCGGGGAATACATGTAAGTGCTTGCTTCCATTTGCATTGCCCCTTAGCTGCCCTCAACATGTCTTTGCTGGTAATGCCCTAAGTCTGCTCATCATCACCTCTGAATCCTTTCGTGATAGAGATTCCATTTTCAATGATCGCCTTAGATTTATGAGGAAGTGGTATAACAGTAAATTCACCTCAACATTTTCCTTGTTCTCTCTCCCCCTTCCCATAACGATGATCATTACCTCTGGGTTAGCCCAACCGTTACATGGCATTGAACAGTATTTACGTCCTGAAATTGCTTCTGCTACGGACAACTTCTAGAGTGGCCTTGGTTCTTAAACATACAGCTGGTCTCATTGAATCGTAAATATTACATCTGCAAATTCTTATTACATAGGGAAGTGTGAAATGTGTAGATAAATTAACTTTATATATATATATGCGGAGATGCTCCATGTAACATTGATTTCACTTAGAAAGAAGAGAAATGGTAAACCTTCAGGGCCTAGGGAAATACCAATTTCTTGGGAATGACGCTGTGATGGAATTTGCCCTCCCAATACGGCCATAAAGTAGGTGTCCCACTTTTCTACTTCTAATGTTCTGCCTTAAGGGGTGATCATGTTCTATTGAGGTACACCCGGCAACCCTTCGAGCATCATCTTTGTCTCCTTAAGGGTGTATTTACATAGGTGGTTACACACCAGTTTGCTGTTTATTATGTTTTAAAGCTGTCACTTTGCTACAATACTGTAGCAACGCACTGATTAGTACCAGTCTGTTAACACAAAATTTAAAGGACATTTTTCCCAAATAAAAAAAGCACATATAGTTGCAACTACAGCAATGTGTACTAATATTTCACAAGTGTCCGATATCAGAATTGCAAATTTCCCTACATACACATGATTTGTTTTGCCCCTACAGGAGAAAACACGAGGTTTTCATCACTTTCATCCATAGTGAAGTAAGATGACCGTCGTTGAAGGTCTCCTTCACGTGAAATAGATCGTCTAATTTCCCTCTAGTAATAAAAAGGCCGAAAATAACGGCAATGTCAGTGACAGGAGAATAGTTTACCTGGTTGGGTCCTTCTATAGCTTTTGTGGACGTTATCAGGTAGCTGAGTAGTGCCATCAATCAATAAAGGTTTTTATGGGAGGCGTTCTAGATAATGATAAAGATAGGGCCAGTCAAAAGCGACAGACTATTTAGAATAGGTAAAATGATGTACACTGCGTACGATACTCGGGTTGCCAAGGATTGACCAAATACCACTTCCGGATTCCAGGTTGGTTCGTTGCCCTGGGCAATATAGATACACCAGTATACGGGTGTCAGTGGTAACTAATTCCCGAGTCACGTTATTCGTCAACAAATAGCTCACGATTGCAAGTCATAGATCATCTATGACCTGCAATCGTAGAAAAGAGCTATTTAATCATGAATGTGCATGCATTCCGCCCTGATATTGTTGACAGAAATTCCTGCATCAGTCTCTCAGTGACCATCCTTAACGTGACATTGATCATGGTCACATAGCCTATTGCAGAAAGCGCTTGTACAAACTGGCCCCGATAGACTGTACATTGATAATCAGACTGAGTGGGTTACATTGTCAAAGCGCTTACACGACACGTGAAACAAAGAGCTGATGCACATAAAGTAGAGTGGGTTCGTTCCTCAAGCCAACCGACATCTTTCACACTAACCATTACGACCTGTAAGGTAACATGTTGCCAGGACTATATGCACTGGAAAGGTATATAAGTGAGAACGTCATGACTCATGACTTTGTGTCATTTAGCTTCTCTACATTGATAAAGCCCACTGGGAGAAATCGGTTGTGACAGGCTGAATAAAAAAGTTCTATGCGGCTCCGGACCACTGCGGTGTGAAAGATGTCCGTTAGCTTCAGGAATGAATCCACTCTCCTTTAAAGAGCTGATACACAGTTCATCACTCCCTTGATCTCCTTCTCGCTAAATATAAAACCCTGATACTTCTAACAGGGACATCAACTCTGGCCCCTAGTTTAACCTAGCTCTAGGGATTTTTATGTCATCTGGTAATGTGTACCTGGATCGTAAAGTCTAATCTACTCAGGGGATTAAGGAACACCTGGAGCACTTCCTGTCCTTACCATAGCTCTATGCAGTCTATTATAGCATGTATGGGTTGAGCCAGCTTGACATTGGTCAATCTATATGCAGCCCGATACTCTTTATTTCCAACCCAGCCCAGATATACTAAAAGCCACAGATGCATGGACTATTTCTCGGAACCCATAATCAAAACTAGCCCTGCTTTAAATGTAACTTCACCATGAATGTTCTGATTTAGTACCTAACAAAACATGCAGCAGGCATGTGGTCTTAATTAAGATGAATGCAGTAAAGTTGGCAAATCTTTAATTGGCACCTAGATCGGCCGCGAAGATGTCTCCACACAATGTCAGTCACTTTGAGTTAAATTCGGCAGATGGCGCGACATATATAGCTAGCTGTTAAAACAGTATATGTCTTTTCACCCTGCATCAGGAACAGTAGCCTTAAACACTGGAGCAGCCATGCAAATTGTTTAGTCGACATTCATACATCAGAGAAACTATCGACAAAGACATAATATGCAGAAAGAATACCATAGACCAGGTTGGTAAGAAGACTCATTTCTGCGATTTTTAAGCCAGTTCAATCATCCATAAATCGGTTACATACGTCGAGTGCTTGCCACCTTTCTAGATCCTGTCCACAGGAATGATAATGATTGATTACTGTTTTCACTCTCTCCGCTGTATGAAATAGATTAGGATATATAGTTTCTTACCATTGGTACCAGTAGTGCATATCCGATCTCCGAAAGAGCCGGCGCATATGTGAGCTTTACATGGGCTTGCAACTAGGAAAGTAGGTGAAGCATTATGTGTAATATATATTCTACCTTTCGGACCTACCCTATTGATTGACCCTTGTGTTGCCTTAACGCTTAGAGTGAAAAGACCATACGGAACGATTGGCATATAGTGTAAACGAAACTGTGTTTTTAATAAACAACAATCGATACATATAACCATTTCAGCTGTTATAAAATTGACCTCACACGTCAAAAACGACGCTGGTAATCTTACGGTGTCACCGCGCTCATTAGAAAGCGATAAAGGAAAACAAATATTCGATGGTTTATTTTATTTTATTTTTATTTTATTCACATAGATTACCGAGCATTCGGCAGCAAGCACATTCGTGCTTATATAGCCGTCTGCTCAACAAGAAAAATACAAAATACAGAGTAAAACAAATACAAAATATACAATGAACATAAAATGAAAGAGGCTGGCGCACATAAACATAAAATAAATAACGTTAATCTGATAAATTAAATCTTCTAGACTGGGAAATGAACTTGAAAACAATGTCGAAAATACAGCAATTAGTTCATTTACGAAGTGTACTATGATCGTCACCCTGCATACGGAAATGCAACCTGTTTATCTTTTGGGTTGTTTTTCTCTCCCTTTGCTCGTTTTAGCATCTGAATGCCACTTTGCTGAAGACCAATTTTTTTAAAAATAGGATCATATTGGAAGACACGTGGTCTATAACCAACAATATTGTTATACATGACCTGCGATGGTCGGAGCTTTGCATTTAACGTTAAACGTTAACACAGCAATCTTACACTATACTTCTTGCATTTCCACCAGATATCGATAAACGGCGCCACAGACAGGCACCGCAAATTACTGCACGGAGGATTGTGTCCTACGGACTCTTGCTTATTTTTTGTAAGTTGCAATACGGCGTCATCTCACAAGATGGCTACCCACAGCAGGGAGATACGCCCGACTTCGGGATGCTGATGTAGTGAAATAAAGGCTTAAGACTTTTAGTAGTAGTAGACTTGTTTATTAGTACAGCAACATACGTACATGCCTCCTGGCAGCCGCGTAAGGGCTGAATGGAGTCAATAAAACAACGCAGCTTTCAGTTGCCGTGCTGTTGTCGCATACCTGGCTCATGGTTCTTTTCATGAAAAATTACTCATGGCATGTATATTATGTGTGCACCTCCGTTTAATTACTAGCGGCATATATTCATGCATAAATATATACACACGCCTGAAGGCAAGGCCCATATTGACACATATTGGACAAACATTGCAGCACATACACACACAAAGACACACACACACACATATTCACTTTGATTGTCTTAAAGCAACACGCCGCGTAGATTGTAAAATATTTTTGTCGAAATGAAAATGCGGTTCCATAATAACAAGCAAGGCCATTACGAGCCACCTAATGGCTTTGCGGAGCGGAACTTTATAAAGTTGTACTGGATGGTGGTCTATTGGAGGTTATTGGGAAGGTACGAGCTGGCACATAAAAGTGGGCGCGTCGGGCATTGAACCTGCCGTAATAGAGATTTATAAAATTGATGCACTCTACGAAACATTGTAGATTGACCATAAAACGGGGAACCTTTCGTACAGTAACTCCAGCTAAACGAGGTCTCTCTATAAACTAAATCCAATTTTTCATCACTATTGCAGTCATTTGTATAGTCTTTGGACCGCAATAGAACATTTCCTTAATCTATTCATTTTTAAACTCTCACGTTGCCAGTCCCCATATCCTTTTCATAAATAATTTGCGGAAAATAACCGTCTTCAAAGTACAAAACACAAAACCGTCATAATGACATCTTCCCGCATTTAAAAAGCTGATGTTCTTCATCTAGTTTACCACTGACTCATATGGTTTATATTATTCGACGATAAAAATTCAATACATGCACGTTCATGTAGGGGCGGTCGTGGTAAAACTGGACTATATGGATATTAGATGGCAGTTGTAAAATCGCAACTTAGTTGCATTAAATTTAGTTGCACACTAAAAGGATTCCAACATTGCAGAAATAGTTCAGGCTTTCAACATTGCATATTGAATGGCAGGGGTGGTACACATCGGTAATAGTTACGAGATATGCTGATGCCTGGTTCCATATAGCCGCTGACTAATACAATGGATTTAGTCTATGGAGTATTAGTCCATTTTTCCAGCTTCCTAGTAAATTGATAATCCTGTTCTCCTTACAGACTTATGTTCACGATTACTAAACACTACTCACTTTGGCATTACATTTAAAATTTTTACTTTAGTCTATTATTGCCTTTGATAAGAGTGAATGCATGGAAGCTAGCTTCAGTCCTGACCATCTTTTGTATTCTACCTGAATCCATCTTTCACACTGACTATCATAGTTGTGCCCTTAACAATCCTTCAGTACATCTGTTTCTTACAAAAATGTCACATCTTCTCCACATGGCCCTGTTATAGCTCGACCTCGTAGGAACATAGTACATAGATCTGTAATGCGTTTAAAGTATTCATATGCTACCTTTGGCACTAACCTGTGCACGCCAGGGACAACACGGGGGGAGGACTCGACATCCTTAGAGCTATATGGTAAAATGAATTTCAAAGCCCTTCCAAGCCTACTCTGTAGTGTGTCAAAGAAGCTATATTCAACATTATTGTCATCTATGGCCTCTTAGATGGATCTGAAGGTAGCAAGGGCATTCCAATAGAAAGTTTATTCCTGCTGAACCGTTATGTGGTTGATTAGTCGTAAGTTGTTCGCCCCTGAAGAAGCCTATACGACTCAGGAAATGTGTTGCCTCTTGATACGAGGTTTTCATAATTTACATCATAGGCAGTGCGACATGATGTATAAGTACACCTTCTTTTGTTGTCAGAGATGCACAAGTAAACAAGAGCACATATAGGACACAGACCCCCGTGAAGTTATAACACTGTTTGCAAAGCGGGCGAAGGTGTATCGTGCCGACTAAATGAAAAAAAAGTTGATTAAAGCAAATGACCGACAAGAGGTTAATGACCTTCGGGGACATACGCTATGCGATCCAGGGCCGATGCGGTCGGACTGTCTGTTTCTGCATACCCGCCAGCAGGGCGCCAGCTGATTCTGAGGACGATACCATACGGCTTTCAGCACGGGGTTTTTGACCTATTATGCTACAGTACCAGAAAATCTGCTGAAATGCCCTAAGTCGCAATGTTTAATGGGCAATTCAATAACTAAACAAATTATCACATACCAAAATTCAAACAAAGAGGTCAATGACACTTGGAATCGTCTACGTACAATGAAGCATTTGTTGTATATTTTTTAAATAAAATGCTGATTTTTATGTATTTGTAACTACCTTTTGTCATATCAGTTGTAAAATTGTAACTGTACAACGCTTATGACTTCAATGTACGGAAGCACCATATTGCTTCATATTGCACTTTTTTTCAATCTTGAGTGTCGTCACGCATGAACTAACTGGGGATTATGTTTGTCCAAAATTGAATTGTTCCTATATATATATATATATATATATATATATATATATTCTTCTTCTTATATATGTATATGTATATATATATATGTGTATATGTATGTATATGATGTGGTTCATATAAATATATAGGAATAATTCAATTTTTTTTTTGTAAATCAGATCCTATTTAGGAAGACGTTCTGGTGGTACGATGATGTTTCTAATTTAATGTCACTATCATGAAGCTAATGATCCTTATGAACGGAATCCACACTTTACCTTCTGTAAAATGCTGCTGTTGATTGACATAAAAATCCTCATTCTAGAGTAGTATTTAGAGTGCCCGTAACATCTTGGCTGTTTGAAAAAAAATTGACAACTTGGAATATAATCATTTTCGATCGAAGCCGATTACACAATAGACAAGTTAAAACATCCTGGAAAATATTGCCAAAGGTGAAAGCCACGCACGGAGTTAAATATATCATGGGCTGCGGTGATTAAGCTGCACATTTTGTATTCTGCCTTATTGACCATACAAGGAAATAGCAGTGAACTTTCTCAATAATTTAGGCACCATCGACCCTATGATGTGCTACATTGCACCTTACGGGGTCGTAGAACAAACTGGTTACGCAGACAAACCGCAATATAAAATGGGATATAAGGTTTAAGTCCGATGTTTACGTAACCTCTGTATATCTTTGAAAATATATTATGTTCTTTGGGGGTATTTGGGGGACCTTCTATTGGTGAAAGCAGAACGTGGGGGGGGGGGATGAGAGGCTCTATGCATGCAGTCCCAAACCCCACCCTCAGCATTGTGCTGACTGGACAGAAACATACAAGACATATCTAAGCTGGTCCTGGAGGCAATCTTTGACAATGTTCCAATATCATTACCATTGCCCTTGCCACTGACTCCAGCGTGCTTGGTACGGGCGCGCCAAACATCACCATATTTTAACAATTTTACGTTATGAAGAATCTCATACGACAATCCGCCAAGAAGAATTACTTATTACACAAATGTGATCGTTAAGGTGTTACGTCGAGTTTATATCTACCAACATGGCATCTTACATCATCTAGTCATGGATGCATGGGATAAGACTTAAGACCTGCATTGTGCAAATAAGATACCTGCTAATCCTTCTTCTGGATTCCCCAAAATTAATCATGTTATAATTTAAAATTCACATAGTCCCTGCTGCTCATACACCCTGCAGATTTCAAGTACTGCTCTTATCACCTACTTTTACAAGCATGGTTTCTAAGCTGAAGGTTGTGATCGCGAGATCGCATAGCTTTTCGCTTTCTCATCACGGAAGGTCTGAACTCTGGTGGCCACCTCTCCGTAAAATTACCTCATTAATCCCCTGACAACATGCAGTCAATATGTGCTACCCTGGGCAGATCGGCAACGAACCACTAACACTCGCGTGCGTGTTGGATAACACTTCGGCCTCAGTAGAACTTTCTATAAGTAACGTTCACGACACCAGAGCACCTGACCTTTAGTAACACTCCTAGAAAAAAGGTGAAGTATGACTTGTACTTATCTATCTCGTAATTCTCTTATGGTCAATACTGTTGCATATGTTTATGTTTATATATGATTTTTAGGAACTCAATGAGTAAAACAACAGTCGCTTACTAGTCTTCCTGCAGTCCTATACATTAAAATTACATCATAATAAATACAACATAACAATTCCACCATAATTACTTAACAACTACATATAAACAACACAACAATATAAAAACTACACCATGATTACTTGATAACTACATATATAAACATAACTTTATACCAATTGCTGACAAATACCAAGCCTATAACGATTGATTTAGAAATAATGTGGAATATACGCGTAGAAAACAGACTGTGGTTCCTTTGGGAGGTTAATTATTTTATATTGATTATGTGCCTCCAAAACATTTGGTATTTGGTAATGATTCACTGTCAGATGAGAATGACAGGCACATATTTTTTTCATGTACATTATAAGTATTGAGAAAAACATAAAGGCATGTAACACATCTTATTAATAATCAAACCAGTTCCTTGTTTACATCAGTATGCCGTATGGACCTGGCCGTATACGACTTGGCCAGTACTCTGGAGAGATACTGTAAAAGGAATGAGGATAAGTGTCATAGAAGATGATTTTGCTTGCTACAAAAGTAGTAACAGACCAGGTCTGAAAAACTCCCAGTGTGCTAATGTACAGTCCAACTCGGTATTATACAGGACCTTGAATGGTAGATCATTGTCCTAACCTTTTATTACCTTTACCAGGCATCTTCTGCTGCTAACGGGAACAAAAGTTGCTAGATGGTAAGAATGGCGCAGTCACTTCGTACCAAATCAGATTCACGATGACCTTTGACTGGTGGCATGAAACAAGCGAACAGATGAACTCAACCTAACAAGCAATCACTTCAAGGTTGGATGTGATGTATGTTAACTGAATCCTATATACTATATGATATGATTGTATTATTCTTGAACGAAGAAGGCACTTTTGGGTCTGAAATTTTAAAGAAGTACAGAAAATGATGGAAAGTGTCACTCAATAGTTTCTTTTA
Organism: Branchiostoma floridae x Branchiostoma japonicum; assembly: GCA_013266295.2. NCBI lineage: Eukaryota > Metazoa > Chordata > Leptocardii > Amphioxiformes > Branchiostomatidae > Branchiostoma > Branchiostoma floridae x Branchiostoma japonicum. The sequence continues at coordinate 8,508,013 of CM023828.1, forward strand.
GCGCCAATTATGAACAAAACACAACTCGTTCGATGTGCATGTCTTACACGCAACAGCTACACCATTTCCAAACAAATAGGCAACTGTTTCATCTTTAAGAAAAATTGTAACAAATATGAAGTATGATCTATTGAATGAGATTTTAACTAATAGTTTATGTGCATTCTTACACGTTATTATCCTAAGGACGGTACTTTGTACCTGCCCCTCATGCTTCAGATCTTGAACTAACGAGCTTTAAAAGTCATCTCGTACTTAACCCTACCGTATCGTTCCCATTTAGTTGCTGACATTTGGAGTGACCAGATAGAGGAGAGGTTTCAATTTGCCGGTGTATCTTCATCGTCAGCCAGGCTCTATCGTGCCCCTTGGTCAAACACGTGTTGGCTGTTGGAATGATAAGAAACAGTAGTGAACGTGAGCAAAATGATTCTTTCTATGAAAAAAAGTATAGAAACCCTAGCTGCTCGTGGCGCCCTGAACACTTGGGTTTCGAAGTTAAATTTTTTATACATTGGTGGATGAAAAGTATTGCATTTTAATCTTTCCAAATCTAGTCGCCAAGGAGGAAGATTTACTTGGCTTTTCCCCAGCCACTAGGTTCATTAGGATTGCTGAAAGCCAGCAGATACACATCATCTGTCTCTGGCTGAAATCCTATTACACCCGGATTATCACCTTGAAATTGTCTCCTCCTACAACTGCCAGATCTGCACTGACAAATAGGGTACGTTCTGTGTTCTGTGACGGGATATCGCTCAGGCGACAGTTTTAAAACGAGACGGTGATTTACAACTGTATACTTAGAGGGGAAAGCATGTTTGCATCACATGTCGCCATCTTTCACAAGGAAGCTTCTTTGGAAATAAATGTTACTTGACTGTTGACAATGACAGGGCGGGGATTACCACTTTCTTTATCTGTACGCACCAAACTTAAAAGGGCCCCATCTTTTCTTTTCCATCAATTCTATCCTGCATAACAGAAGGTCTTATCTCTTGCAAACAGCCCATCCATCTTGAAGCTAAGCCAAACAGCAATCTAAACATTCTTTACGCTTAGGATTAGATAGGAGGGTTTTGAACAATGAAATAAAGGAGTTCTGGAAGAGCATGTTATAGGAATAGCAGCCAATGACTGTAAAGTATGACGTGTAATCAGGGGGTTTAATACAACCATCAATAGGCAGGGTATATATTTAGCATTTACGGTGAATCTTGGGTAAAAGGACAGTATCTAATTTGTTGTCGAAATAGAATGCCAAAATGGCCGCTGTTCTTGCATTTTATACCAACTTGTAATTGGACACAGCTCATTGACTCCAATCGATTTTTACGTAAGTGTTTTATGGACCAAACATGCCTCGAGGGCAATGGTGCACTCTATACCGAACCGTGATCATACAATAGGGGAAGGCCTGTGTGAAATAAGGCATTTAACTTTTGCTTTTCACTTGCCCATCACACGTGGTGCATATTTAAAACCCTGCCATCTTATATACATGCACAGTCAACCTCTGAATACTTAGTAGATCCTGTCACACCTGGACATCAGTAGCTAATCCTAAGAGAAGTTCTTTCCATGATATCATACTTTTAATTGTTTCATCGCAGAGTCATATTTGCTAAGTAAATATCTTGGAATCTCCTAATAACTAATAACATACATATCAAATATGTTTTTCAAGTTTCAGAGAAGGCTGTAGATTCCAGATTGCTAACCAGTATCAAAAGATACACATTATTATTTTACATACAAACGACATGGTGTCTCTGGATCAAGCTCACTAACTTAAAGGTCGACAAATGTGAGCAACATCGTCCGCTACGTACGGTTTCTCCTTCGCAGACATGTTACCTCATGTGATAATCAATGATGCTAACTCATTCTAATCAGCATTCTTTTTGATTACCATAAAATTTCTAACTTGTGACCTGCGAGCTAACTTTTGTTAAAAAGTGATAAATAGTGCAAGATTTCTCAGTGATCAATCAAAACTCTTTGATAAAATGTCATGATAGTATGGACTTTTCCACCTTGAAGATTTGTCAGGCCACGTATCTTGAGCAACATCGTATAGACTGGTTGACAATATGGGCATCGTGATAAGCTGCTTGCTTTGTTGCATACATAAGACCTTGCACGAGGCATATTTACACTTAGTTGTAGGCGGTGTACGTAGGCAGTAAAATGTTTCCGTTGATACAGTAAACGCCCGTAGTCCCTCTCGTAATGAAATACAGACACGGTTTTTCCAAATATAGAGGTGAAAACGACTACGCAGGCTGCCTTTTTCTCTGATGAATCCAGTATTGTCATTCAGATGTGATATTTCACAGTCGCTTCCCATTTCCACAGTTCTATCGTCTGGTCTTTTGCATTCAGTATACTGGAAGTTATGAGCCAGATGTGGGTGTTAGAAAATTAATGAAGCCAAACGGTAGAAAACATAGTACTGGCAACAGACATTTTAGTAAAATGCCTCATGAAACTGACTTCAAAGCTGGCTTACAAGTATGTGGTCCCGACGATATCCAGTAATGCCATTACCAACCGCAAAATGCCTTGCGGGAAGTTGATAAAGTGGACAGCGCTTTGGTCTATTGGAGTTTATTGGGGAGGAGGGAAACCCGTACACACAAAGTAATTGAGATCTCGTGGTTTTAGTCGAGAACTTGGGCATTGCACGAGCTGCACATAGATAAAACAGAAATGGGACGCTATGTGAATGCATAATACGTCTTGGATGCAGATCACATCAGGCCATACTTGACCTTTAGAGCACACTAGCTGTTACATTGACTGTTACTGGCTTTACTGAAGTAATTTGATACCTCCAAATCCATGGAGAAATAGATGATATATTTGGGTTAATTATCTAAACATCTTGTCATGACTTCCATTTAAATGTAAATATAATAAGGTCCATAATTGTAAATGAAGAAAATATATACGTTGAATATAAGAGTACGCTTTTACATGAGGTTTCCAAAGCATTACTGTTACAGTAGCATATTGCTGCCGTTTTTCTTTGAAGTAAACAGACCTATTTTGTTCGGATGAAATTACAGTTCATGCCCGACGATTGCAGCGCTATGCGTTGGATTTAAATATAAAATACCTGCCCAGGCGATGCATACAATTGATCTAACGAGTAACGTGCACACCTGGCAATCTAGTAGCTTTTAGATCCCTTGAAATGGACACTTTGGTCGGCAGTGTACTTTCGAAATTCATCTTTGATGGGGTTGTGCACGCAACATCAAGTGTAGTGTCAACATCACAAGGAAAGGATCTGTGCTCTTTAGACTACGAATACAGATAAAGCTGGACTACTACAAATAGGTAACATTTGTAGTAGGTTATGGCCATTTCTTCTTCAAGCAGCAAACAGATCAAATATTGAGAACCTGACTCTGCTTTCTATTCCAGACAAAGGTCATGAGTCATTTACTCTAATTTGTCCCCAAACTTCGCTGGGACTGACATTGATCGTTGACAAAAGTAAGCCATATGTGAACCGAACAACCTTCAGTCACCTAGCCTTGTATTAGCACTATCAGGGACACTACGTCTGCACGGCGAGGTGACCGGAGGATTAAGCTTAGCACCATTAGAGCCAGCCAAGTTCAAACCCATTTACACCGTATTCTATGGTGTGTCAAAGGTTCTTTGTTAAAATAGATAGGCTTCGTGACTATCTGGAGATTTACCAGTGTTGCCATGAGTTATTAGGTATACTTCTTAGTATTGATGGTGTACTTCAAAGGTACATTTGCACCTCGGGCCTTATTAGTAGACCTTCGTGTCTATGGGGCCCATTGGACATAAGGTTTCCATCTATATCAATTTTTCTCTGCGCTCTCAGCCTCCTTCCAGGGGCTTCTAGCACCCATCAGCGTGTTAGCGTTGATTTGTTAGTCTTCTAAATGAACCAATAGACCTGGCTGAAAAACGTTGTTACCATATATGTTTTAGAAGGGTCTTCATGATTATACATTATATAATTTGCTGTTGTATCTGGAACCGTGCTTTATCCAGAACCATGGATCTAAATACTCCACGCATATCCAGAACCGTGCCTGGGGCAAATCTACGTTATTGGATACGCAGAGACTATCCAGAACCGTGGCTGATTCCAAACCTAACCCACTCAGTCATAGAACTAGATAGGCACGGTTCTGGATACGATATCTGTTACGCACTGAATTTTTCCTTCATAGGGCCCTTGTGGGATCTTGAAACGACGTGTACAAGGACGAACTGGTGATTAACTTCAAGTCCAATATCAAATAATTACGAAAAAGTGATGTATGTCAGAGATCACCACATCGGTTCTCATGTTAGCAGACATCCTGACGACAAGAATCTTTACGACGTAATTTTCGGTGGTGATTCGGGGACAACTGACAGGTACCTCCTAGAAATATTGAAGCTCTTGGGACTGAGCAAAGGCAGATGTCTGCGATATCTCATAATAAAACAGCATGTTGGAGAAGGTGAGCAATAAGCAGTTTTGACCTACAATTTAAGTTACTAATGATAATGAGTATCATGAACCGAATCCACGTAAAGAAACAGGTTTATTTGCTTTGCTAAACGTATCTGTTTACTGCAGAAGTGAACTGCAGAAGATGAAAGCCATAAAAGTAGCGCCGAATAGGACATTGATATCACTGCTTTCCCCTGGGCAGTAAATGATTAAGCGTGGAACAATGGTTTAGTGCATTCCAGCTGCTAACCAACATCTCGAAAGTACACGGTAATGTTACTCTTGTGACACCGAGTAATTTACCAGCAGGATTAAGAAGCATTTAGCGCCATAAATAACGAAATCACCCGTCTGTCATCTTGACTCCTTTGTGGTCCTTAGCTTCCGCCTCTTACGCAAATTCAATTTGTTCTGGTTCTGTAGATACTATTTTTCAGAATTTTATAAATTCGGTTGATTTTGTATCAATAAAATGTGGTCCTTCAGAAAAGAAACTGGCCTCTGCTGTTGAGTATGCCTTTAAAGCTCGCGGGCAAAAAAAGTGATAAGTGGAGCTAGGGAACTGGAATCGCATGATGATTCTTTAAAAAGTTTCACTGTCCTTCTACGAACTACATGGGCTGCTAACATTCTTTTTTTTACGGCGTAACCACAGACATAGCCGGAAATCGTCGTTATTACTCATACGATATCTACACCTGCCATCGACAGTGTTAAAAGCATAAGGAGTGTATTGGCAGTAAGTAGAGAAACAAGATGATTCTAAATCAAAGCTACAACAGGTGTCAGACTTTTGGATAAGATCTTCACTATGAGGAATGTCGCAATAAAAAGCTATAGAAGATCTAAACGGCTTAAGTCAGTGTCTATATATATTATACGCAAAATCACACACACATCATGCATCCATGAATTGTCCATTTCTGTACATTCTAACTGCCATTGAAAACGTTCAGGGATGTCGTTACTGATGTTTCGCGATACCCAAAATGATTGTTAGTTATTTTTATAACCTAGCAGTAAGACGTTTATTTCCGTAATGCAACTCCCCTGTGAAGGCAGTAAAACGTTTTCATTCTAACAGTAAGCTCCTACAGTCTCTCGTGCCTCTTGAAAAGCACTCTTCCTTTATCGAAGTGGAACAGAATACGCAGGGTGGCCGTAAAAGTGCTTTCATAGCAACAGAGAGTCGCAAACCAAAACGTTTTCTTAGACCATCATGTTGGTTGTCAAAGTTCAGATGATGTTATGTTCCAAACGGGATGTCATGCGTAACGGCTGATAACAGTACACGCACTGAAAAAAAATCCAAAGAGCCAATTACTTCTCTTTACTATCAGATGTACCTTGCGGCGTCCTGGGAATAGTTTTCAATTCCCTTTTTATCCGTATACCTACCAGGTGATAACCATAGAGCACAATGATAGCAACATTCACACTGGCAAGGGAAGCTGTACTAACTGCCAGTCTAAGTAAGGCAACTGCAGCTAAAGTTGCTCTTCAGCCAAAGTGTTTGATGAGTGGTCTTGCACCACATTCACAAGGACTTACACTTTCAACCAACTTACATAACATCCATCACAGAATTCCATACTGTAGGTACGTGAGGAGGAAGCCACGCTATTTGTTTTCCCTCAATGCATCGTTGTTGATGCCTTTTGTCCTTCGGCATGCATATCATCATCATCTACCGAGATCTGCATCTTCAGTCGTTAAAACGCAGTTGCAATCAGTTTTTCTACACATACAAATTTGTATAAAATTCAAGACTGTGCATATAATAAATCAGATTATAGAAAAGAGAGCGATTTGAAGCCAATGAAGTCCAAACGAACTTTAAAGCCAGCTTACAGAAATGTGGTGGCAATAACATGCAGCAAGGTCATTACCAGAAGCCTAATGGTTGTATGGGAAGTTGATAAATTTGGGCTGCGTGCTAGTCTATTGGAGGTTATTGGAAAGGTACGAGCTGGCACATAAAAGTAGGATTTTGCGGTTTTATTATACATTAAACGTGCTGTAATACAGATAAAACATATGATGCACTCTACGGGATATGGCCAATCGACAATATGCACTTAGCGAGGGTCATGTTCGTGCCAAGCAATTCTCAAATTCACAGAGACGGTCTATGAGCAAAACATTTAGTTTCCAGGGACATATTTTGTTCCTGCAATAAACATTACCGACGTACCTGCAAATGTTTTCAGTTTATCTGATGTTACATTCTTCTTGTAAAACAATGTTACTGTATTCGCTGGTCCATTACATGGTGACAATGACTCTTTAAATGCCATCGTATAATTCTGCAATTTTACGAATACAGTGAGTATTCTTTGACCTCATATTCTGGTCTACATAAAATTGAGGCATCGAAGTATTCCACACATTACAATATGACGCGGTAAAGTGGTTGTAAACATAGGCATGACCACTAAGCAATAGATAAAGAACCGCAGATGCCCTGTTTCGATTTATTATTGGCATATGGGTGAACGAGAATGGCCGCATGTGGCTGAAATTGTTTAGAAATGCAGTTGGGTGCCGAGAATTACTTTTAAAAAATGGTTTACAAATAGTTTCCAGTGGCAATTGGTACTGTGCTATTGTGTGTCTCCATTGGGTATCTTGTATCTTTTTTCATCTTATTTTTGTATTGTTTCGTCATAGAAATAAATAAATATATGCACGCCACGGGCACAATAAAAATCAGAAGAAAAAAAATAAATAGAAAAGTATGCACAGTTGCTTACAAACTTGATTGTGTGTTTGATTTTCAAACTTAGCATTGTCAACCACTTCTTGAAATACTGCTGCCGTGAGGTTGATTAGAGCTTAACGCAAGCACAGCAGCTTGCACTAGAATTTGCATTAGGTGTCACCATCTCAATACATCACAAGATCTTTGGATCCAATTTCCTAAGCTTAGATATTGGATATAATGAATGACTGCAGGGGGTAATTCTCTTGGGCCCTGTAAATTCTACAGTGCTAGAGGACTTCTGTGTACCACCCGGGGTATTCTTAAACCCTCTCTAAAGGGACGAAACACGTTCCCTATCGTATCCAGAACCGTGCCTATCTAGTTCTATGCCTGAATGAGTTGGGATCAGGCACGGTTCTGGATAATCCCCGCGTATCCAAAAGCACATATTTATCCCAGATACGGTTCTGGATACGCATGGCCTATCCAGAACCGTGCCTAGCATGGTCGACCGGTCCTGGATAGAGCACGGTTCTGGATACAATATTCCCTCTGTCGTTCTGTTATCAAGACCTTTAAGAGTTCTATTCAGGAAACCCCATCTATGGAGCTGAGCGAGGTGGTAGATTCCTTCACATAAGGTCATATCAGGACTGAACAGCGATTTGCACACAGTGAAAAGCCACCATCTGGCTTACTGAAAAATCGATATGGTCGAAAGTAGCTGGTATATTGTGCAGGTGTTTGAACGGGTACAATCTGTGTGCAGTCTTGTCTCTGTGCTGGCAAGTACTAACAGGCTCCGACTTAATGAGCTTAAAATTCTATACTTATATCCTTCTTTGATCTTGAGTGAGCATTATCTCACTCTAAGTAACGTTACTGCTTCCAAAAACCATAACATTTGCAAAAGATGCATTCTTGTGCAAATTTTTTTCTAAATAGGCGTCTAAAATTATCACTGCAACACATTGCCAGTCTTTTGCGATCAAACAGAATTATTACGTTTGGCTGGAATCAAATTACGGGTCGTACTCTTCTTCGTATTGAAATGCAAAATGCAGTTAAGTTGCGTTGGTATTTCAGGGAAACCGCCTTTGTATCTCACTATCAAATTTATAACCACTTAGAAGGTATGAAAGGAGCACCGCAGAAAAATTCATCTTCAGGGCACGCAGGCGATATTATCAATATATGGTGACATAGGTTTATATCTAAAGCACTGAAAGCAAAATGAAAGCGTTTGCTGTTGATACGGATCTCCATGAATATTTTACAACAGAACACTATTGCCACGGTACCGTTACTAGTAAACATGCGGAATTGTAAAAGGCTAGCGAGACGTGTCCAATGACGTGAAGAAATCGTAAAAAGGACCGGTGAACAGATAGTGAGCATTGGCGACTAGATCTATAGAATCATCGCCATGGCAAACCTACATTGTACATCGTCAAAACTTAAATCGAATGAAGACAGCTTAAAATTTCGAGGCAACAGAGGTTGCTTGTAGTTACAAAGTTTAACACGTCTACGTTTCACAATTTAGAGACAATAACTTATCTTGGTTATACAAGCTATTGTATCCAGAACCGTGCTTTATCCAGGACCATGATCAGGCATGGTTCTGGATAATCCACGCGTGTCCAGACCGTACATTGGGCAAATCTACGTTCTTTGATACGCAACGACTATCCAGAACCGTGCCTGATCCTAATCCTAAGCCATCCAGGCATAGAACTAGATAGGCACGGTTCTGGATACAAAACAAGTTGGATTGGATGTCTCCCACTGGTTCCAGAATACTCCATCCATGAATAAGACAGACGATGAGAACTACATCAGATAATCAGCTTTGTAGATCTCCCTCTCAACATGACCAATTATGTTGAATATTGCTAAGTGCATGGCCGCGTCTCTGCGCAGAAACTGCCACCAGGTTGCACGTTTATGTTAGATGTGCTGCAAATTAAATGACAATATTTGTACCAATAGGGCTTCAGCTAAGAATGCACAAGAGTGCTAGTGGTACATGGTGCGATATGATACTAACAGATGACGGCATATTATATGGATGTTGATGGCATTTTGCCATTTGGAAACTGCAATTCAAAGTGAATGCTAAAAGAAATCTGTGTCATTTGTACCCTTTCAACAGTATTATAGACTGTCGTAAAAACAGCAATGTTATATTTGATCTAGTACTGCTGTATCGGCGTCCACCGCTTTATGTATTTTTGATATGGGGGTGGTGGATATTGCCATTTTACCTGCTGCCCAACAAAACTTCCTCTCGTCTTCACTGGCAACAGTTATTCGTCTTATATCTTAACCATGTAGGATTCATGAAGAGTAGTATACAATGTATAACGTTACAAATTGTACTACTTTCTCTTGTGCGCATCATTTACAGCTAACGGCTTGTAAGTAACCACAAATGACTGTTGCGTGCCGCGACTGCTGAAGATAGCGACATCGTTGTCTGGCTGGCTTCTAAAAAAGGCATCAGATAATGGATTGAAAGGTATTTTGACTTGCTATTGGCATTTCCTATTTACTTCTTCCGGGTGCTTACTTTTGTTTTAACGACAATACTTGCCCGGATGTTTTGATGTACATACATTTTTAAGTACAACTACGAAGACAGCACTGTCTGAATTGTGCTGACTTAGTATAATATTTGAAATTCATAACATTATAGAAATTATCACATTTGAATGTAAAGATATTGTACATGATAGAATAGATATACACAATTAGCAATAACTATTAATAGTAATATACGAGTTGTATATAGCACTGGTTTTAGTCAAATACTGTTTACAGAACACAACATTGTGAATCACATTAATATCTTAGGACGTACGAAAGCCAGAGGCACTCACAAGCAATGAATTACTTAGCATTCAACTTTCAGGATACAAAGAAGTTCGTCGGCTGCTAGCATTAAAGGTCTCGGTGAGGGAGAAATAATTACAAGAACCAAATTATTGTGGCCTGCAGCGATTTGACGGCACATTCTGCCTTATTGACCGTGCAGGAAAATCCCCGTGAACTTTTTCAATAATTGAGGCGCCATCGACCCAATATTCTGCCAAATGGCACCTTCAGGGGCCGTAGAAAAAACAGGTCAGACAGATATAACGTAATATTAAAAAATACAGCCTGGCCAATATTAAAAAATACAGCATGTTGGCCAGGTTTTCAGTATGTTTTATAGTTATTTATCAGTATATTGTTTTATTTTTTGTAGTCTTTTGAGATAGAGGGGACCTGTTATAGGGAATGGCCAAAAGGATGGCAAAAACATCTACATTTTTTCTATTAAAATCATATAACAGTTATTGTTTCAAACGAAAAAGCCAACCCCAACAAAATTAGCTCGATGTACTTTTTTAGAATGTAGTTTATATTATACTGTAGGAACTAAACTAAGTTATTCATTTTTTACCATTGTATGTCTTCATCATAGCTATTTAACATGAATGTACTTGTTATTAGACGTCTGGCATGTATTTGCAATAAACGTTTTTTTTTAATCTTGTATACTGTGGAAATACTCCAAACTTGATAATGGTAATTACAAAAGGCCAAGAATAGCACTAAACTTTCCGTAGGTTTGAGGAAAAATCGATGAGGGTAATAACGACATATCAAGATTTCGGCGAGGGACCTCGTCGACTATGATCACTGCTGTCAGATGTGGACACGGGATTACGGTAATATCCCTCAGTACACATCTAACGACTGGAACTGGAGCTAAAGTGAACGGTCTGCGGGGCAGGATTAACCAAAGACACATAAACTGACATGCAGCGACCCATCTCATTGGCTGTAGCCATAATTCCATTAAAGCAGGAAGATACTAGACTGTACTATAATTAAGATATAAAAATGTATCGATCACAGTGGTCAATAAAGCACGTTTTGATACACATTAAAATTACCCATAAATGCGCTTGTAACACATTGTTTAGCTAAAAGCCTTCATTAAAGAAACATCTTCAGCTGGTCTGTACACTGCAAAACACAATCAATATTTATCAGTACTGTTAAAGATCTTAGGCATCCCGGCCGGACAACACTAAAGCAAAGAGCCAAAAGTGGGGCCTGGTGGCGTAACGGCAGAGTGCTCGGCTCGGACCCAAGAGGCCCCGAATTCGAATCCTGCCATGACACCGATCTTGTGCCCTTGGGTACACGACTTTCCTCACTTAACTCAGGTGGAAATGAGTATTGTCTATGGTTCTCTCTGTTGGTGACGGCATAGAAATAAGTTGAAAAAACTAGAGTGTGCCGTCACCATGTCTTGTGTTAAATGTGGGAATAAAAAAAGCCAAATGCATTTAAATGTGAATGTAGTTCACGTACGGTAATAATAAATGAGATGATGAGTGAAGACTATTTGTTATCTTTTCCGTTGTCTTTTCAGTATGTCTGGTTTTAAGAAACGTCTTCAGCTAAATTGTGACCGAAGAGGAAAATGCGTAGGCATTTAATCTGGTCCCCAAGGAAATCTGCGATGTTCCACCGTGAACGTGCGTGGTTCATTGCTCAAGTATGAAAAATTTATCATCAACGTTACCAAACTGGAAATATGGGTTTTATAATAACTGAAACTGTCTTCAGCAAACAACCTGCCTCCCCTAAAATGAAATGATCCATTTAACAACACAACTTTCCTTACAAGCTATCTGTCATCTTTCGTTACGGTTTCTTCTTGGTATTTGTTATCGCTTTAAGCACGGATTCACATTCTTATATTTGAAAGTGTTATCTTTACATCCAGAGTTCTGCTCAACAGCACTTCCTGTTATTAAGGCTTACAGATGAAAAGATGTGGTGGGAATTTTAATCAAACAATCATTTGTCTGTCACAATACACTCTAAGCATAATTAATTATCGTTGGTTCGGCCTTCGGGAATACACTGCCACCGATATGTGATAATTGATAAGCACCTTGCCTTTGATGCAGAATAATTATCATAGTTATTTTTAGAGGAAAGGCTTTTCAATGCGTTCCGTCGTGTTGATGTCTACCGGCATGGGATACCATTGATGACATTTTGAGATAAGCTATCAGACCTGCACCGCCAACCATATTCTAACTGCAATCTTTTCAAACCTTATTCATTTGAATCAACATGGGAGAAATACGCATGTACATTATACATGTACTCCTGGATTGCGTTGATCGTACAAATCAGATCTATACACACATGAAATGTCGACTCGGCCGTTGAAACGTCCCAAATGAACCTGTTGATTTCTACTTTAATGCCCTGAAGCAATAAAGATCCGAACAACTCTTGAATAAATGAAAGTGTTCATTACCCCTGCTGCTCATCCTTGTCACAAAGTTAACACGATGCATCCTTAGAATCCACCATAAGATGCTGCCATCCAACAAGATGACGTAAATTTTGGCTATAACGTTGCTACTTTGGCAGCACCACCTATAACATACTAGATAATTCCGTGTCTAGTATTGAATACGACTAAATGTAGTTTGCGGAAGTAATGAGCTGGGTTCTGATAAATGAAATTAAGTTCCAAAATAGAAATGATCAAAGAGCAAGTGAGTTGCTTGCCACAAACGCAAATTCTATGAGTAGTTGTACAGCAAAGTTGGTCGTGAAAACTACTGTTCATCTTTTTATCAGCCTTGGGTCTCTGGCGGAGATTCCAATTCAACCTACTTTATTCTCAACCTCTCTGTTTGTACTATTCAAGCTCAAATCTAAAAAGCGTGTGGTGGCAGTGGCAGATCATATTTAGGTTTGGACACGTCGGATATATACGGCTTTCGATTTCAAACCCTTATTATACAAGATTATTACCATATGAATGTCAATATCCCATGCAAGGCACGTATTCATCTTGATAGATGTCAGTCGCTTTATTTCCCTATTTGGTTGACGTGATATCTTAAAGTGGGGAACTTCCATTTCCAGACACGTTGATATGTGACTGCATGGCCATCAAAATCCCTGTGTTTCACGACCAACGCCAGGGAAAACCTGTCTGCTTGTCATACGATAAGACTCTTAGAGGATCTTCAAAGATTCATTGGTGAGTTTCAGGTTTGGTTTCTTCACGTTCCATTTTCCATTTGTGTAATGGGATGTTCATGTGTGATGGTGACACCAACTACGCCATGTAATCCTATCCATTACTTGTATGGTTCTGATATATCGCCGCATACATATTTTACGTAGGCCGGGCATTTGTCATAACCTGAAATATTGAACTGTTGAAACGTGTGGGTGTGTAGCGGAATTTTTTGGCTCAAGAAGGCTTGTATACGGGCACGTACAGATGCCAAGATATGTGACTGGGGTATAAGGTCATGACAGGTGCTTGGGATCGATTTTTCTGTTAGGTAAAAACATGTTATGCAATCTATTACCTGTTGTTTTGCTCTCCAGTGATGATGACAGAATTGCAGTGACACGCATGATATATAACTGCAATAAACTAAGCAGTGCATGCGGGAATGAATATGTATGTTTACAACTTATGTCATCGGCGATAAAAAAAATACCAGCATGATCATTTCCAGAGACTGTACAGCAGAGTTTGAGAGAATAACTAGGAAAATTTCGTTTTTTCTTCATCAAAAAATATGGCTGGCTGGCTGACTGACTGACTGGCTAGCTATTACAGTGCCAAAAACAGTCTATCGTAACCGCAGACTACATCACTATAATTGCCAACGTCAGCGTTTCAAATACCACAAGGGATGACGAAGAAAATTAAGTAGACAGAAATGCTTTCAGGCCGCGAGCGAGGAGAGGCACTCCGTCATCGAGAGAGGTGTATGAATCAAAGAAGTCGATGTATAGGATTGCTGAACAGTTGTAACAAGGAGTGAGAAGATGATCAATCAGCTAACTTACAGGTCCTTTTCAGCGCTTTCGTGGGTAAAAACATACAAAACCGGATTGCCAAAACCGTAACTCAGCTGCCAACTTTTGTATAATCAGCACTGAGGCTCTTTTTGTATAATCAGCTCTGAGGCCAACCAGAATGCCAAAACCGTAACCCGGCTGCCAACTTTCTTTTTTTTTTCTTTTTGGATAATCAACACTGAGGCCAACCTGAAAGCAAAAACCGTAACCCAGCTGCCAACTTTCTTGTTTTTTTTCTTCTTTTTGTATAATCAGCACTGAGGCTCACACGCGCAAGTGATTTGGTCTCTGTGCGTACTATAATCCCCTTTATTGACCTACCTCTTCCAAATGGGTATAACACTGGCGTTTTGCCAGTCTTCCCACTCGCCCAAAGCTTTCTGAAAGATGGTAATGTGCCACCTGATCCCTGTTCCTCGAGCAAAGGGTGGTTTCTATAGATCTGTTTTGCCTTGTTGGCGTAACGCTTTAGTTTTCAAAGCAATGGGTTTGACATGGTCAAGATATTTTTGAAAAGACAAGTATTGAGTGTGGCGTCGCAAATGACGAGTGGCTAGGCTAGCGATAAGGGGAAAGAGAGGTTGTGGGTTTGATCCCTGGCTAGACATTGTGTCCTTGAGAAAGGCACTTTACACGACCTTCCTTGCTCCAGGCGTGAAACGGGTACCTGACTTCGGTTAAATGCGGTGGAAGGAGAGAGGTGGGCTCCGCCTTCCAATACGTGCCTAGACACAGTGGATCATGGATCAACAACCCACTGCCCCTACGGCCGCAAAATACCCTAGGACTACATGTTTTACTATTGGATCTTGACCATTCCCGTGGGGTATAATATTAGGTCTTTCCTTACCCTCCCCACGCCCTCACCCTTTTCTTTATTCAAGGTCTCTCCGCTGATGCCATAGGCTACAGCTGTGGGGTTTACAAGGTTTCAACCCCCACGATCTTTACGGCAGACAAAACAGCTTTCGTCTTTAATCTATGTACGATATGTAAGATAGAACAGCCATCATTGCTCCTTTTATTTGTATGGAAAAAAGACACAGTATCATATGGAGGATGGCGTTCAAATAAAATTTCTACCACTGCTCGTTGTACATTAAATTTTGTTATTACGGCGGTGATCTCCAAAAGCTAATCTTTTATAGGACTGAAACGTTAAAAAGAATGTGCCATGGTTCTGCTTGGCTTTATTAATACACCATGAAGTCCCATGCTGCCTCAAAACGTACACTTTTGTTTAGTCACAAGAAAAATGGCACAACCAAATTGAACCCAACTTTAGACCCACAGGAGCGATAAAATTTTTGAATTCTTCTGGCGCTTCTTGAAAAATATCAGTCATTTGACCGGGAGAAATATAAGAAATTGTGTTTGCCATCAGCTATGTCTTTTTAAGACATTTGAAGCAGTACGTTAAAATACGTTAATCGTACATTTGAGAATTTTTAAACCTATATGTGCCCTGTTACTCTTCAATGACTAAAATATTTCCTTCGGAGTTTGGTGGAGTGAAGTCATGCTTCATACTTGTAGACACGTACGGTTGACGTACCTGGTGAAAATGGAATCGCCATCAGTTTGCATTTAGGTGCAGACGTCTACTAAGACCACCATTACTTTTGTCCCACTGTCCCATCGGGATAATAGCCTGCTATAAGTCACACCGGTTGAAAGGTTGACATATATTGGAGAGTCCATTTCTATCTCGATACGATCCATCATTTTTCAAACTGTGTGCAGACTGTGCTAATTTCCTCGCCTTTTGCCATCCAAGATCATACGAACAACACTCATGTGACAAACGTCTTTTGATTAGGCATACCAGGGCTTGAAATGCAAGCTGTTTATGCAGGTTAGATTTGGGCTGTGCAGGCATTTCTGAATGTCTACCTGCACCTAACATGCACTAGGCCATGAGAAAGTAAGCTCCAGACACTAGGAGGACATTTTATGATCATCGGTGGTCAAAAACTTGCATTCTTCAAGGTAGCATCATTGAAGACAGCAGAGAACTTAGTAAAAATAGTGCTACTAGGAAAATTTCTAAACATTTCAATATTTTGATGAACCGAAAGGCAAATCAAAGAGATTGTAGTGGAAGTAAAACGTATCAAATGCAGCCAATTTTGAATGTTGCCTGCACCAGTGCAGGTATGCAGAAAACTATTTCGAGCCTTCCATTCGAACCTATTGGTGTATGGTACTGGTTGATAGGTTGTTCTCGTAAATTGGACCCGTGAGTTAAACTTAACAACGGGCTGTCATGAAGTAAATAACATGACAAAATTGCCAGTTTATCAACGTCATGACAAATAATAAATATGCCAATAAGTTGGAAACGTGTCGTGGCATGATATTGCATACAAACCGATTTGCTCAAGCAATCGTAATTGGAAGCAAATTACACTTTGTCTATGAAACGTGTCAAACAAACTTACTTTGACATCTTTCCGATATTTCGATCGTTTGTTCCTTCGACAGGTCAAAGTAATGCGACCAGAATTACATAGAACCACACCATATAGCGGAAACATAATTATACATAAGAACAAGATTAAGCTTTTAGTAAGGCCTGCAAATCTGAACGCAAAGGATTATGAAAATTTGAGTTATGGTAACGTTATGTTATCTGCATGAAAAAAAAAACAGAAACAGCCTGTCTAATTCATATTCGTCTCCTTCTACAGTTATATTCTTCCCTACCACTTCAGCTTTCCGATGATACCTTACAGTTTCGGATGATTCGTATTTTTAATGATGATAGTGGCGAGCAAAAGCCGCATATTCCATTTCATACTTCCGGGAAGTAGATATGGTATGCGTTAATAAATGACACCATAGAATGGATTTTTACTCAAAGAATGAATTTTATTGTATATCATTACACAGCTCACATTCCTGGCGACCACAACCTACCACACACAGCACTGTCATTCAACTGAAAACAAATCTCAGCCCACTCAATTCCATATGCTTGTATGACTTAATTTACTCCATCCTTCCAAGTCCGGAATCCAAACATTAAAACCCACCATAAATTAGCGCCTCCCAAAACAATATTTCTGTCCCAGAAGTAGTTACAGCCGAATTCTAAAGCATGTTGTTGATAAAGTTCGGTACATGATTTGCTGTGTTTTCCTTCTCATGATCGTCCCTGGTAGACTTAGCACCGGTGACCACCACTGCGTGAAACTGCATTATTCATCCCCCGAGAACGTGTGGTCAATATGTGTTAGCATGAGCAAAAATACAATATTGCAGATCTGCAACCAACCTCTCAGTCTCGCGTGCGTGCTGCATAACCCCGTAACCCCCACTGAATGCCACTAGGAGCACGTTGACCTTGATAACTTTTTCCTAGAAAGAGTGAGTGAAATATTGGACGTAGCTATATAGACATTGCACTGATTCCTCTCATAATGCACCCTCCCAGAGTGAAGTGCTTGGTCATCACCTGATATTTTTTTCCGCCTGTAGCTACAGGAAGAATGTTGAGAGAGAGAGAGAATGGTTTATTCAATAATAAAAACCTTTGCAGCACCAAGGCTGAATTGCGGTTTCTTTACACAATACATAGTCCAAATCTTAGCAGAGCTTGACCGCATCATACATAACTGATAGATTTAAAAAAGGTAACACTTCAAGGAAAATTACTGACAACACAAATTAAAATTCTGTTATAACATTAACTGTCATTCAA
This sequence comes from Branchiostoma floridae x Branchiostoma japonicum, assembly GCA_013266295.2. Lineage (NCBI taxonomy): Eukaryota > Metazoa > Chordata > Leptocardii > Amphioxiformes > Branchiostomatidae > Branchiostoma > Branchiostoma floridae x Branchiostoma japonicum. The sequence continues at coordinate 8,525,821 of CM023828.1, forward strand.
CAGGCGAACACAGTAAGGTAGTGTACTGTTTTGCATACGTTTTTTCATAAATGTTGATTTACATTAGTACATCGAGCCGAGGACTGCACTGTCCTGGCCAGAATATTCTCTATCCGACCTCCGTCAATTTATCGAAACTGTGAATGGGGTTCCATGAGGTAATTCAATCGGGTATTACACATAGTCCACCGCTTCCTGAATTCTTCCACGTACTGCCCACTTACGCCAGGTCCGGCGCGTGCTGTAACCAAGGAGGACATTAGCTGCAGCTGCATCAAATCGGATTTATGATGTCGACCTTTGACAAGTAACGAAAGTGAATTCTATTTTTCACAGAGTAATTTCAAAACAATCTATCCATGGATGTGTGGGCAGAAGTCCATAAAATCGAAAGTAAAATGTCATTGCTATTTTAAGAGTATGTAGTACATATGACTGCTTGTAACCATATCCAAAAGGGCATAACTTTTCACCCTAGCTCTGAAAGGCCAAAAGCGCAATAAAAGTAGAAGGGCTGCCAATAATGTCTATTTCAGTTTGACATATCCCTTGTTGCAGCCAGATTTGACTAAGAAGCAGTTGTAATCTTTGAAACATTATTCTAATTCGAGTTTAATCTATACAATATTCATAATCTGTTAACTGAACTCTGGCTCATCTTATGGCCTCTAATATTTCAATATGTAATTCAATTTTCTACATTTTTCATACATTTCTTTTGGACGAGAAGCAAAGAAATATCAGGCACAAGTACCAATGTTCCATTTACCAGAAATGACAGTACGCGACTCATGAAGAAAAGTTATAAGATAAGAAGGACGGGGCGACGTTATGACTGCATTCTGACAGTGCCAGAGGCCAATATGTGTACATAGTACTTCTTAAAAAAATCACAAAATTATTGAACCTCATCGCGAGCATTACTTGCTAACTTTGGAGAGGCTCCAGAATTGTTGCGTCAGTGCAGTCTTATATTTATTGAATTAGTTGATATTTGCCATAAAAAAGCAACTTTATTTTTGACTCCATGTTCATTGATGCTGATTCACAGATTTCTGTTGCTTTATTAACTTACCTCTAGGTAAAATGAGACTTATGGATCCCTCTTTCATGTAATATTAAACATAATAATGCAAGTTTCATACCTTGAGGAGACTGAGCCCTAATGTACAACGTTGCAAAACTCCGTGCCGTGATGTGTATGACAATCAAGACGTTGAGGAAATTTAAACTGAATATAGAAGAGGCCGACAATTCATGGGCAAATACAGGATTTTTCACTCTATCTGTCTCCCCATTCCAAAACAGACTGTTCCATATAAACCTTTTCCATGTAGTGCTCTCCAGTATCAAGTCTAAGGTAAGATAAGGATGTTTAACCTTTTTTTTTAGACTGCAAATAAAATGTATACGTATGGTGCTGTTTTGATATGTAGTACCTATACAAAAAAAGGACGTGGAATTTATATCCTGCAACAGGTTTTATTAAACATGTCCATTTATTCACTGTTCTTCTTTGATTTATCCTTCACCAATGGGCAATTCTTGTTTATAGATGTATAAAAATATCTCACCATGTAATAATGATCAGTAATAACCATACAGTAGCCATTTCAAAGACGCTAAAACATGTTGCTGTAGGCTATGGTCAGTTGTTTTTCATGTCCAGTATCAAGGCCACTAGTTTATGTGCATGAATAATAGCTAAAATCATGTTGTGTATGTTTCATGACCCTTGTAAGCCGAAATGGCGTTAAATGAAACATAGTCTTCAGTAAGTGAGGCTTACTAATAGGTCTTCTTTTGTCAAACGCGGCATCTTTATGTGAACATATCTCTCACATGAAAAACTATTGAAGTACAAAAAAGATGGTTAAAACGATACACAATATAATGCTATCTTTTTTCGGTGATTTCACAATGTTCATGTAAACGAGGTGAAAGAGTTCTTATCCAGAACATCACGAAAAACAGAATACATATGAATGCTGTCCCATTGTAAGTGACAAATCATGTACCATCCAAAAACCATAACTGAAGGGCTATACTTGAAGTCCGCCTCTCGAGAGCAGATATATATTGAGCACCAAACTTTTCAGTCAACTTGCCATTAAACACAATTGTAGCGTTTCCAATTCGGACCGTTGGTATTTACAATGAGCAGGTAGAGAAATGGTTTCAATTTACTGGTATATCCTCAGTTGGGCCATTGCCAGCCGGGCTTGATTAAGCAAGTTATTTCTTACTTTCACGACCATTGTGGACTTTGAAGAACCGATATTTCCTTCTGGCGACACTTGGTCTAGTTACCGATCGAATTATGTTAACAACTGAAAACCACAGAGCCGCGAAACTTTCGGGGAGGAGGGGCATCACGGCGGTCTGTTCCTAGGGTAAAGTTTCCATTCCGAGGAAGGGTATCAGGTTACAGGGGCTCCCGCGCGCGGGTTCCGTGGAGCCAGTCTCAACGGTAAATCTTTTCTAACAGTTTCACAGGGACTCTCTTGTATAAATGAAATGAAATTCGCACTGCTCATGCATTAAATGTTGTTCTTTTGATTACAGAGCTAGAATGTGTGTGAAATGACTCTCAAGCACGTTGCATGCTTATACCAGAACAAGCTATATTAACCAAACAACTAATTTAAACCGCCCCAAATTTCCCTCAAATTCCTCAATTTTTGCATTTTCTAAAACATTAGAACAAAATTGAGATTTGAGTTGGACATTTTTTTTAAAATTCAAAGTTAAAGTGTTGCTAAGGTGGAAAAATGCAATTTTTAACTGTCAATACCAATAATTTGAGAGTGCCGCCGTCTTTGAAAAAAACATCCGACACAGACCGAGGTTTTTGTCTTGTCTTCAATCTAAAATGTTTTTGAGGTAAGTTGAATTTGTTTTTGTTGTGATTCAAATACAATGTTTGCATGCATGTCATGCCGCGTGGATATGGGGGGGTGGATTATTCATATCCACGTAAACAAGAATTACGTTCTTCAAGGTCACCCACGGTGACGGCCGTAGCTTTGTTACATGTTACATATCCACTACAAAATGACGGCATAGACGTACTGTCCAGAAATCGGTTTATATTTGTGAAAAGGTGGATTTCTTCTATTAGGAGGTACTCATGTAAAATAGGGCTTGAAATCGCGGGTTTACAGTACATGACCGCAGGTGACCCCGAAATAGAACGCATGTTCGGTTCGAAATACGTCAGATTGAACATGATTCGGTTCGAAAAAAAGTTGGAACATTTGGGCCCAAATCTGACCACCGTGCATGTGGATTAGATTTTGTCTTAGAGTAGATTTTGTCTCTTGTGTCTGACCCGCGATGTCTGTTGCTGGCACCTTCTAATGCAAAAAAGGAAATACTATACATAAGCAGGGCTTTGCGGACCATTCTCTTTGATTGATTGCTCAATGACAGCCACTGCACACCAAAATTCAATCATAAAGCATACATTATGCATGCGTAAAGGTTCCATTTTTCGAATAAAGAAACAGAATCTATACGGATTCTTTAAGATTTGCTTAAAGACCAAATTCCAGTCAATTTTAGGCCCCAATTAGTCAGATATAGAACTTTGTTGAAGTTTGCTAATTAGTTGCAAACCCTTTGTTGATACAGCTGTTTTGATTCGGGACAAATGATTTATAATTATGAATAGCTATGAATATTCAAAAGGCATGCCGTTTATATCTAATCCCGTTAGAGGGATGAGTAATGTGTTATATTAGAACCTGAAGAAACGTAATTGCTTTGGGCCCGTTATGTACTTCATCATCAAAGCTACAAAGTTTTACATTTGAAACGTACCAAGAAAATGTTATTTCAGTCTAGTGGATGTTAAATTCTCTTGGCAATGATGGAATTCAACTGGTACTTACGGTCTATCTTCTGATGAAATCCAATTACACCAAGATTATCACCTTGAAATTATCACCTGGTACAGTTTTTAGTATTCTGCCATGCACGACTATATGTCACTGCTCTGTGAATTCAATAATGCGGTGTGCGCAGACATGAATGTTGCTCAATAAAATAGTTTTGAAGCGATGATTTTAGATTGCACAAAATAATGCCACCTTTATTTCAACTTGGAGCAGGATCAACCAACGTTTGCCATCTTTATCCCTGCACACCAAATTCGGAGTATTTCTAGGTGCAATAGTTTTCCTGCAGAGAATTATTGCAGATAGAATACTAGTTAGACGGACTTATCTCTGACAACTTTCCATCTTTACGTTAATCCTATATAATGCGCATGTGTCTTCATCTGCTGCGCAACAGGGAAGGACTCTCTCTTGTGATCAGTTAACCTTTCACGTAGTATGTCTTGTTCAAAAACATTTGGAAGATATGGAGAACCAGTTGTGGCAAAAGTAGTCATTGCCAGTTTTATCAGGAACAACAACAAAACCCAGGGCATGTCATCTTTTCACCGTATACATGCAAAAATTGTATGGGCATCAAAATGGATCTTGAATGAATGTTGTCTGTTAGGGAATGCTAAATTGGAAGCTCTTTGTGCATTTCATCCTAGCTTGTAATTGGACATCGCTCATTGATTACAATCGATTTTGTACTTGCATGCTCAATGACTTCAACTCCACGCGAAGGCCATTGTCTACACTTTGAACATATTTCTTGCTTTTAGGCTTATGTGGTGGATGATGCCACGTCTGTAAGCCACCCAAAATTTCCTTATAAAGTGAACCTGTATATAAATATATATTCTAAAACGCACATAGTTGCAAAGTTAGCAATAACGTGATTCGATTTTGCATTTAGTTGCTGCCATAACGCTATTTCATTCTTCTCCCCAAGCTGTTTTCGAAGTTGAGAACTGATTCAAACGTTTTCTATGTATTGACGCCATACTTACAAGGGCTCTTACCCTACTGTATACTCTATCTAAAAAATTGATCAAAATAAATGTCAGATTTAGTCCTGCACGGCCTAAGAGTAATACATTTTTTCGACGAATATGCCAATTTTTGCTGTTGCCTATTTGAGCCAGCTATTAGGTCACTCGGGAAGGTTTAAGTGGGGTGTAGTTTTAAAACACGGTGTCCCAAAAACGTTCTCTACTGTTCGTAGAGCGCCTTGATCGACATTCACCTTGCGATAATGTGGAATAATTGATAGAAAGTCAATTGTGTTTTTTTTACAGAATTGTATCATCATTATCTGTATTATGCTGTTGCAGTGGTCTGTACACTCTGCAGCTGCAATCAACCTTTAAAGTTTCTACATCGCCCTCCACTGTGTCCTGTACTTCCCGATCTTCACTAAGCTCCCGTAGGTTCCTTGCTGACCGTAAAGTCCTCGTCCTTTGAGGTCTGCCCTCGGGATTCTCAGTACACTATTGTGCATTCTATGGGGCATCAGAATCAAGTGGACGTCAAGGATCTATTTTAGAGTTGATTGTGTGATCTCCTAGAGGACCACGGGAAGCTGAACAAGACCATCAAGACCAACCATTTTTTTTTTACCTTGTGTGATAAATATCTCGTATAAAATAAAAGATAATAGCCAGAAAGCAAGATGCCCACCCTTGACCAGCCATAAGCTTATTGAGTCATCAATAAGTTGGCAACTTACCAAGGTCATGGGAGGTAGCCAATCTGGGCAGCAGGATGCGTTTTACTGGCTATTGCCAGGTTCATGGGCTGCCAAGAGGACATACCCCATGATTAATGATACCGATTTACAACGTCATTATAGTTCTCTAGCTCTCAAACTTTCAGTTAAAAAAGAAGCCTTTCAAATTACATCGTTCTGACCTGCATTTCAAGTTTGTATTCATGTTGGGGAAATCACGTTGAATTTTGTTTCTGTTTGACCGTAATTTGTAGTGATGAAAGATGATGGTATAACGTATGTAATCTTAAAGGCGTTTGATAGATTGAGTATGAGCTTTCTTGTCGGCGCCTCATGAAGACCACAGGCACGTAACCGGATTTTTCCCGTTTATTCGCAATCAAAATAGTATTGCCTGCGGCCATTTTTACCCTGACCAGGCCTTATTAACAATAGACCGGCCCCTTTAAAGTAAAGCAAAAATTGTAAATCATCCAATTGGGGATTTTCCCAAGTGGACATTAGACCCACAGAAATATTTCGCATGGGAAAACCTGCAGTCTTCCTCTCGTTAATGACAAGCCATGTAGGCAAGGGATAAGAGTTTGGTAACGGGCTCAAAATGAAACTAATCGCAAGGAACTAACGGCATACACTGTAACTAAATATGACATATTTCGTAGGTCGATTAACAAATACAAGTGGCGTCGAATGGCAGAGTGGCTGGGCTAGCCAAAACGGGTTCGGTTCCTTGCTTTCCTGGCAAGACGTTGTATCCTTGGGAAAGGCACTTTGCACGATTTTTTCTTACTCCATCCAGGTGTAGAATAGGTACCTGATTTGGTTGGGGAGGTAAAAGATGGTCAAAGAAGAGAGATGGGCTTTGCCTTCCAACACCGTGCCCTAGACACATTGAATTAACAACCAACTGCCCCTACGGCCTGAAAAAAGGCTACCATATACCTTTAACACATATATTCCTTTTGCTGTGCATCACCAAATACAAATATATGTTACTCCAGTGACATCTTACAAGAAGCATTTAAAGTTCTAAATACCCGAGTAAATACAAAAAATCCATTTGTCAATATCGTGAAGCCGTAAAGGACCTGTGTATGGTATACAGAAAGTTAATCTGATGCAAGCACAAGTTTTAAGATGGACACCACAACTACCTCCAGGGAATAGCGAGTTAAGCACCAAACAACGATGCAATATGCGGTGGCAGCTGCCAACTACTGTCCGGGAGGTACACCTTAATGTTACTCTTGTGACTCAAGTAATTTACGGGGAGGATTAGGAACCCATATCGCCGCACAGAACGAGGCCAACCATCCGTCATGTTGAGAACCATACCCAAGTAAAGTTTGCACCCTCTGTGACGGAATCCATTCATCATAAAAAAAGTATCACATTTTACATCACATGCATCTATGCAGCAATTATGCCTTTGGGCCTTTGGACATTAAATACGAGGACAGCAAGGATTACTTTATTGAGGTTTACTGTTGCCTACAAAATCTTGTAATTTGTACAATACTTTTCTTATAAAAGCAGCTAACCTTCAGAACCAATACTTGTTTACTGAACGTACATACTATTACTCGGGGGGAAACTTCACGGTCTCTTGACGGCTGAAGAGATCATATTGTTGCTTCAGTTAAAACCGACAGAAATGGCAATGGAGATTTAAAAATGATAAAGGTGGCAAGGTGGTCTTGTAGTCAGGATTGTTGACTCAGAATCTGAAGCTTCTGGGTTCGAATCCCTGGCAGGTCCAAGTGTTATGCCCTTGGGAAAGGCATTTACACCTATTTCCTCACTCGACTCAGGTGATCATGATTACCTAGCTTCGATTAGAGAGGTTCTCTTGGATAGGACGTAAAGTGGAGGCCCCGTGTTTAAGGAGAGCCACATCTCAAGCATAAAGTTAAAGATCCTACCACATTTATCGAAAAACAGTAGGGCCCATTCCAGGTGTGAGTAGTTCAAACCTTACAATGTGGTCTCATGGTTGACATCTTGAATAGGTGATAGCCATCTGTTAATTCAACCCTTCCATAATGTGAGGTAAATCTTGATAGACAAAAAAAAATTAAAACGACATGTCATGCTCACCCTGTGTCTTTTATCCGGCTGCCAGGACAAACGTTTAAACCCCACACTACGGGCCCAGTCTAGAGGCGATATCTGGTATCAGTAACATTAGGAGGATGAAACATGAACCACTACACTAATGTCTCCCATTACTCCACGAGCTATCTAACTGATGCCAAGTTGGCGACACTTAGCTCCTGTCGCCTTGATGTTCATGGATAAGGAGATGATGAGTAGAACGGGCAAAGTGGAATCGCAAAATTTCATCCTGCATTTCACTGCCCTACACAAGGTGGTAAAACTTTCGTGACGGTGGATTACTATTCCGCAACGCACAAACTAAAACAACTTAGAAAACATAACGCAAAACAATAGACATTTTTGGTACATAAACTCAAGGACATTATAATGTCCTTGATAAACTCGAGAAATTAAATTCAAGGCTGGCTTAAAGAAATGTGGTTCAGATGATATCGACCAAACACCTAATCCCTTTGCATGAGGATGTCTGCCTATTGTGGTTTATTGAGAAGAAACCAGGTTTTAGTGGACATTAAATGTGATGTAATGGAGATAAAATAAAACGATGCACTCTGCTAAATATGACCACCAATGGACATAAAGCTGGAAGTGGTCAGTTTACGGAAGGCAATTCTCAAAGACGGTCTGAAAATAAACTTTCCCTATGACTTATTAAAAAATCCCTATTGCTTTTTAGACCAGAATAAAAGATACCATTTAAAATGCTAAGTCATGTATACAATTCAAATCTTGAAATGTGCTTTTGTTATAGATATGTGCTATAGCCAGGAAATTTTGCAGAAGTAAGGTTGAATAAGGTCTTAAATGTCAATCTTAGATACCCTACAAAATACATTGGAGTTAGCAATGTCGCTACTAAGTAGTAGTCTAAACTACTTTCAATGACGTAGATCCAACTTTAAGTGCCTCTTAAAATGTGGTCCTCCCTTATAGGCCTACCGCGGAGTATCATATTGGATACCATGCCTTTGAGGGCCTCTAAATGACGGAAGCCAGCAGCAAAGAGTAATTAGCGCAGAAAGTGGGAATTAAAGGCATCTTTACATAACGCTTATAAAATGTTCAACGAAGTCATGACTCATCAATCTTTCAAACGCCTCGTGACATTAACAAGAAGACAGATACGAGCAATGCGGACTCCAATCACAACCAATGTATGTAAAATGGATTGCTTCCCCCCTATAATCTCATTAGAGTCACACATTCAGATCGTCTCGACTATTGTGCAAAAGGATTAGATTACTGTGTTCACCTTCACCTTCCGTAGTACTTAATGCAAATCCATGCTGCAATATGCACTTATCTTTAGTCCCGAAAAGGAGGCCTTTACAAGACTCAATGTACTTTCGTGGAAGTCGCCTACTTTTTGACTGATCCATGGTGTATAATGTTCTTAAATGTCACGGTGGGCATAAGTCTGACATCTCCAGGGAACACTATTCTCTATTCACAATTCATCCGCACGTTTTAACGTCTCATGACGTTATTCATGTCAAAATCGGATAATTAAATCAAGTGTGATGAGTCTCTCGGGAGAATACGCCTTTGTTGTGCTGTAGAATGCAAAGTGTGTTCCAGGCTTTCCACCTGAATTAACACCAATTTCTAATCATACATGGTTTAAAATATAGGGATGTTGTTAATTACAAGACACATCAGAGATGTTGTTAATTACAGTCGACTTTAGGAATCCATTTTCTAGTTTTGTGGCGTCGAATGGCAGAGTGGTTTATTATTAGGGCTAACAGACATGAGCTCAAGAGGTTGCACGTTCAATCCTTGACTTTCTTGGCTAGACATTGTGTCCCCGGGAGAGGCACTTCACACAACTTTCCTCATTCAAACCATGTAAAATGGGTATCTGACTTCGGTTGGCGAGGTAAAAGGCGGTGGAAGTAGAAGAATGGACTCTGCCTTCCAATACCGTGCCCTAGACGCCGTGGATTAACAAGCCACTACCCCTATGGCCCCAAAAAGGCTATGGGACTATCTTACATCTTTGCCTTTACCTTTTCCTGGGTCTGCGCCAAAAAGCCGAAGCAGGTTTTTGGTCACGTCTCCTGTCGTACTTTCCGTATCTGAAACTGATTCTCAATGAATATCTAACAACGCTTGCTTCTTTACTGATCGGCACTCTGGAATGCTACAACTTTTATCTTGAGCATGATCCAAGCCAGTACATTTTACACCAGGCTGCAGATATGTCATAAAACCTTCGACCCCATTTTCTCAATATGGATATTAAAGGCAGTCCATGGCCATGTGTGGGTCAATTCTTCAGGGTCCTATTTTTCTCCAGTGCGCCAGTCCATTTATATACGGGTCACCACAGTACCCCCAAGAAAGAGACCGAACATGTTCCCTCTGCCGTTCCATATCAAAACCAATTCACCTTCAAATAAGTCCTTCCAAAAAGCCTTGATCATCTCCCTGGTAGAGTCCTTCACAGAAGGTCATATGATATGAATTCTGTACACCGAGAGTAAGCGCCATCTGGCAAACCACAAATCGATAGTGCCGTGAATATTGTGAATTGTTTTGTGTTTATTACATTTCCTTATCGTATAATATTTCTACTTTGCCAAGCATTGATGTTGTATAGGCATAACTGGGTTTTGTTATCTACCTGCCAAATGTCTCTTACTGCGCATGAAAGGTGCAAATGGGTTAGTGGCAACTTGTTCGTGCCCTTGTCCTTGCTGTATGCATTTATCAAGGAAGACACCTAAGAATTATGTTTTTGAAGCAATAAAAAAACTTGAAAGCTATGCTAAGTAAAATAAAGGAAAATAGTCCCTTTGCATTGGGGTCACTCCATCGCACGTTCGTCAGGAGACCACTAGAATCAGCAAAACGCATTGATTATTAAGAAGCTGACGCAGGCCAGGACGTCCAATGACGTGACTGCATCGTAAAAAGGACCGGTGAACAAGACCGTCTGATTCACATTCACCGTAAGGCCTGGAGATGAGAAGCAGCGCCACGGCAGACCTAGTATGCTCAAAACTTATCAAATTCAAGTAGCTGTATGGTAAAGAAGCACGACAAGGTGTTTGTGGTAAAGGTGTAAAAATTGTGAGACAGTACATCCAGCTGCGGCCGCGGACAGCTGTAACAGTGTATAGCTGTAACAGTGGACAGTTGTAACAGTGGACAGCTGCGAGTCAAGTCACCGTAGTTTGGGAACCACTGAACCTGTGACAGACGATGAGACCGGCACAAGGTAATCAGTTCTGTCAACGTCCTGTGTTACAAAAATTAATGTTGTGTAAGCAAGAGATGGGTTGCAATCAAATATGGGAAAATACCTATTCGATATGCTTGGGTTTGCTTTCAAACATTTGATAATGATATTGACAACAGGTAACATTGAAGTTACATGTTGGTTATTGAGTTTGCTGATTTTGACAATTTTAAATTTTATTGTTTATATGCAATAATAATGTTTTACCGCGTTAGTATTTAAACGATTTTTAATGTATGAAGTTTTCTTATACGATTGAAAACTATCATTCTTTGCAATGCATTTTTTGCCTGTGGAACCTTTACAGCGCCGAGGCCTTTTGACACCAAAAGATGCAAATGTATAATAATATCATTCAAATTTGCTGAAACGTTGATATACCATGCAGGCTTTTATTGCCAAATAGCAATATTCGACATTGACCAGTATGTTGCATTTTGCAAATCAATATACTAAAGACATCTTCAATATGCATCTGTAGTATTTTGCTTTATTAGCTAGCCCTCGGTGCAATTCTAGGACTTCGTGGGCTGGCTGTTGAAAATAGCATGGTGTATATCTATTGGGGTCAGATATTGATACTACATTTATAAAAGCCATAATGATACCAGTTGCAAATACCATGCTTTTTCCGAAGCGTTATGTTCAGCCAAAACCCCTTGTATTGACCTGTCTGATGAGTGTAGATCTGTAATGGCAGAAATCCGTGAAGAGGCATCAGCATCCTAAGCAGCTCATATAACAGTTCCCATTCATCATCCCATGGTGGAAAATCATCTTATCAGCTCTAGCAAAACTGTAAATATGTCAAACTGATGAAGTATTATCATATAGCCGGGTAGCGTTGACCAATCAGAGGTCCCCGTTTGCCATTGTTTATGACACCATAACACACCCACGCAGAGGTTATTAAAATCCAACGAACACCCGAACCAATCAGCGTCGACCTATATTACCGGCGGTAATAAGGTCGACGCTGATTGGTAGCCGACCGGTTCACGTCAGGGAGGCTTCTCGTCGGTAGCTCGAGGCCGTATTTGTGGACAAATTTCGGTGTTTGTAGAGGTTTCGTGACTTCAAAAAACACTCTAGAGGAAAATAAAGCCTCGTACGTGGTTTTTATGGGTAATATCGCTGTATTGCACGAGTCATTTTTCTCCCGCTTCGCCGAATTTGACAGAATGTCTCGCGGCCGCCACGTGCTTGGTAAGGGGATTCGTCCGTAAACATACAAGTAGTAGCCAATAAACTTAATTTCTGAGCCGTGGGCTTTGATTCACAAGGAAATCAGGCAATTAGCGTTGTTTACATGATTTAAAATGCCAGCGGGGCGTCCGATGTTCCACTAATGACAGCGATTCCCTTGTAGCGATGTGCGAAATGGTCATTGTTGACGCGATTATCGCCCATTCACAAGTTTTCACAGACAATGCCGACGGGAAAATAGACGCCACTCAGCCCTGAAATGAGCGAATTTTCACGAATTTTGGCAAAATTATCCGGAAAAACAGGGATGAAACACCCTAAATTTGGAAAGCAGTATACCGGCGCTGAGCTAGGAGTATACGGCGCAGCGCCGTTGTTCCGTCGTCTGGGGAGAACCCTGATAGGCTATATGATAATAACGTTAATGCCCCGCCTTATCCTCGGTGTATATGGTGAGATAATCCCTGGTCAGGTGCGATAACCACCGAATAAACCACCTCGTTCGCTACGCTCACTTGGTGGTTTATTCGGTGGTTATCGCACCTGACCAGGGATTATCTCACCATATACACCTCGGGGCGGTGCATTAACCCTTTATTGAACACCCATGTTTTAAATCGATTGCAGCAAATAATATATTCGTGGTTTGTGTGTCAAGCAGATTAGACATGACGGTAATACAAATAGAAATTCTTCTGTAAAGATTATTAAAGAAATTGACAAGATTAACAATAACTATTGAAGTCAAAGGTTGGTTTTTAAATGTCATCAATATGCTTTCTGACCAATGTTTGCTTACAATAAACGACCAAAAAAAAGCATCATGAAACTAAATGAACTCTTTTTCATCTTAAGAATATAACTAAAATTCTGAGCGTCGATTCTGTCACTTATGCCGACAGTGGCTCCAATGTGTTTTGGTTCTTGGTCGAAAAAATGCTTGCATACCTGTCACGGTACGAATAATAGGAAAATAAAAACAATGTCAAGAATGATCAGTGTTGGCGAACTTTTGATATCCAAACAGATATCGAAGTAGACATAGTGAAATGAAACACTTTCCTCCTTCCAAATGACCCTATTGATACTACAGTACCATTCAAAATGATTTACTGTCATGACTGAAAGCGCTAAGCGAAGACGATTCTTAATACAAGTAACTGCGGTGCAGCTATAGTATGCCGTATAAAGTGATCTACACGAGAGATGTGTCTCAACGATAAAGTTACAAATTGCATTACCTTCTGGCAGTGTGCATCACTGATGGCTTTTTAGAATCGGCACAAATGCCGTGCGCAACCGAGACTCCTGGAGACATCTGCATCATAGACAGTAGGCTTCTTGACTTCTGAAGGACAGCTGAGTTAGTATTACTTCAGAGATAGAAGTATTGTTTTGGGTGGCACTAATTTATTTTAGGTTTGTTTGTTTGCCAATGGGTTCCAAAGTGAGTGAGCGGAGATTTGTTTCCACCTGATTGACAGCAAACAACAGTTGTCTGGTCGTTATGCCTTAACGATTTGGTGCATACCTAAAAATAATTCTTTAGAATAGAATATTTAGTGGTAATAAAACATCATGTTCAGTATCTAAAATTTAATGTACAATCTGCAAAGCCGTCAACGTTTTAACTGGTGTGGAATGTAGTACAATAATTTCCATCGAAAGCAGATAATACGAGAATGAACAGAACAAAACACGCCGGAAGGATTCTTTGAGTGTAAATGACAGGCTAAGAATCATTGCACTCCCCGGTGAATTGAGGGCACATTCTGCCTCATTGACCTCAGAAGGAAATCCCCGTGAACTTGCTCAATAATTGAGGCGCCATCGACCCTATGATCTCCCAAATGGCGCCTTAACAGGTCGCAGAACAATCAGGACAAACACAATCCGCAATAGGATGGAAGCTAACGCGTATTGGTCAAGTCTTAGTACGTTTCCAGGTACGATACATTTATAGTTGGCAGGTTTTGGCGACTAAATCTGGGACCAAATATAGGATTTCTTACTGAGGGACGACTGCGATGTGAAAGTTGTCGGTTAGCTTGAGGAATGAATCCACTTTATATTTCCACACGACGGAAGTATTTTTGGGGCGGCTGATTGTTTTGAGTGGGTGTATATTGAGTTTGATTGACAGGGTACTAAACATGCATGCCGTTGATGGAAGAGTGAGGTGTTGGGTGGCCATGAAGGTGTACTGTATAATCATGGTATGAAACATAAGCCATTGTGTAATAGAGGAGTATATGCCGTATCTACACCTATTTTTAGAATTTGAGCAAAACAAAGCCTTATCGTCATTAACAGGCTAAGTACATGTATGTAGCTCAGCAGCCATGCTTGTAATCTTTGTCTTGAAAAGGAGTACAATCCTTAACTGGATAAACTTTTACATGGCTTTAGGTAAACGATAGCGGTTTTAATGAGAATAGAGATAAATTACACAGTACATTTTGAATAAAATGAACCTATCCATCTTATGACAGTATTCCCCTCTAGCTTACGTATTTGGCATGTTTACTTAGTTTCTTCATGTCATATCACTGATGAGACTCCTCAGCAATTTAGCTTTATCATACTTGGGTTTATCTTGAACATCTAGGATTTTACTTCTCCGATTACTCCCAATGTCAATGCTTGCAAATTGGAATATATAATGGGTAATTCAATTGGAAACAGGTTGCTTGCCTACAACAATACACTTAACGCTAAGCTTGGGAGTCGTTGTTTTGGCTCTGGGGAATGCACTGACATCTATAAGTAGTATAACTTAAGCATCTCGACTTAGTTACGGAAAACGTACCATAGTTATTGTAGTAATTGGGTCTAAAAGAATTCTCTTGTGTTGGTGTTTATTTACATGGAGTCTTCTTCTTGACATCTTGAGGAAACTACTTGTTAGACCTACACTGTGCATTACATAATAACATTTTTTAAGCGCAACAATTGTACAAGGTTATCTACGCGTCCAAATATCCAAAAGGAAAATGTCGATGCCTCATTGAATGTCCCAAAACAATGATTTGGAAATTTCCACTGACTGTTGACTATATGAAATACCCCGCATACATTTTAAGGCATTATGACATTAGTTGCTCAGATCCTATAAAGATTTGCATTTGCAAAGATGCAGTTTTACCCTCGATGTATGACATTTATTTTCGATTGCGAAGGACTACTAAGATTACATTTCAGATTTACAGCATTGTAGTACGTAGATTATTTTCCCTTACACTAAATTTGAGTCTTTTATTGAATGTTGTGCTCCTTGATACTCAACGGACAAGGCATTGCTTGCTGCTCTGCACCCCGTCTGCTTGGTACCAAGTTACAATGTTATGATTTGTGACGGACGTTAACCAACTTCAATATCCTATTGTGCAAATGTGCATTCTGCCATGCTGCGTCCCAAGGTAATGTTTGTCACTTCTAGTTTATCTATGGTGTGTACTATGGTGAAACAATTGCGTACATGTCTTTCCTTCCACGCCTGACATGTCCGCTTACCACTTGTCCTTGTTTCTCTGCCTGATGCACATGAATCACCATAGTTTACGAGTAGGAACCCGTGTGCCTGTCATACATGTAAGATAGGGGAAGATCAATCGGTATCTCTCTGGTTTGGTTTCTTCACGTCCCATTTTCCATTTGTGCAATGGGATGTTAATGTGTGATAGTGACACCAACTACGCCATGTGATCATATCCATTACTTGGGTTGCTCTGATGTATCTGTTTGAGGATCTTTCCTTGGAAACTGGGCATTTATCATAAGCTGGTGTGTGACATGATGAAAACTCTGGGCCCGGAGCAAAATTCGGTGTCGGATTACGAAGGCTTTTGTGACGGGCTGTCGTCAAGGTGTGTGACAGGGAAGTCACGACAGAGTGTTCAGATTGGTGACACCGATAACTCTGAGATGTGACATGTCGTGTGCTCCCTTAAGCTTTTCTTTGGTGTGCTATTCAGTGTTAACTTTGCTGTGGTAGTTTCGGTGCAGTAGTGTGTTACACCGAAGGGTGGTTATACTGGCATGGATAGGCAGGTAAAGAATCTGATAAAGATACAGTGTTTTCAAATGCATGCAGTTCGCCTTTGACTGGAAATTAGAAGCGATACGGTTTTACCATTCTGCGTTCTACTGTCGACACCCACAACAATCAAGCAGCTGTACATCATTGAAGTTCCAGCGTCTGACCAACGCCAGAACATTAAGAAGACAGAATAGCTTTCAGCGGGGAAAGATATACATGGAGTGGAGCTGTAGGCTAGTGAGAAAGGTGTGGGTTTCAGAAGTTAATGTTTGGGTTCGCTGATCAATTTTGAGAGCAAGGAATATCGATAAGGTAGATTATTTTCGGCGCCTGCTTCAGTTTAAAGAATCAATGTGTTGCCCTTGACGAATGATGTTGAAAGACTCCTTCAGGCCAATATACAATTCATATTCCAATGATAGAAACAAACCTATATCGGGAACATGTACTATTGCTTGGAATGGACCTTGTGTTGCGATGCATACAGCTGTGTAGTCAAGGGTTTGTGGATGGTATGAGATAATGTCTTTTTAAACATAATTGATAGCTAGTGCTGTAAAATGCCACATGCACAACCCATTCTAAGACTGCTTAGTGTGCCTTCATAAAGTAAGTACCTTTATGCTCAACCCATTCGTTTTGCTACCGTTTACTGTGATCTCTTTGTAATGATAGAAATCTAGTTCACAGAAATCTGGGTCATAGCGTCGTTAGTCTGGAAGAACATCTGTTTTCGTTAAGAGACAGATCAACTTACTAAGACCGCCATCTTTTTTCTGTCCTTTTCTCCCCGAGGGTTATAGGTTTCAGTGTTACACGTATTAGTCAGACCGGTTGAAAAGTCATCATTCCTTGGAGAGTGTACTCCTAGCTCCACACGATCCGTCATTGTCCAAACCCGTGCGCAGACAGTGGTAATTCTATTGGCCCCTGCACCTAATGCTCCTATTCACCAAGTCATACCACCATCCCTCATACATGGTAGCACGGGCATCATTCAGGTAGTAGCCGGTATTTTGTTACTAGTTGCATCATGGGTCGATGCAGTCGTTCGAATGGGTTTAAGAGGTGGTGGACTGTTAGTCCTGATGTTTTTTCTTGTATTGGAAATTTCGCTCGCACTTTCATGAAACTTTCCAAAACACTTATTTACACATCCCCCTGCTCAGAACTGCATTGGCCTAAATACATCAATGCAAGTAGTAATCCTCCCCTCATCCCCAATAATTGTACCTACAGATTAACCTTCTAACTTAACCACACATTTTTAAATCTCTTTTTCATCATATGTTCTTATTTTTTTATCTTTTTTGTCAATTTTTAATCATTTACGAATTGTATCCTTATTGCATTATTTGTTCCAATTTTTGCAAACCGTTAAATTGAATTTTTCTATATCTATGTTTTCCTTTATTGCATATTAGTATTTGTTAGTTAGGACTCAAAGGGCTTAATATACGCCTTTCAGGATCCATCCCTCCTCCTTCATTATGTTGTATTGTAAACATTTATTTACTTTTTGTTAATGTTTTTCTACTAAATGCGAATAAATAAACAAAATCTTCGACATGTTTTAATTGTTCATCGTAAATAATTCGTAATTTAGAGCGCGAGGTGATATTCTAACTCCGACTAATTATATTCCTTGAATACAATCAGACTTAGTTCATAGAATGTATAAAGCTACGTACATATGATACTGCATATATCTCTATATTCTATAAAAAGCCACCTAAGTCGTATCAAGCAGTGTGACCAACTCACTATGTCTATATAGCCAATCGTTTGATCCCTAAAGTCTCCACTCTGGTGGCCATCTCTCCATGAAATTGCATCATTAATCCCCGGAGAATGCGTAGCCAATATGTGCTCCCATGGGCAAAATACAATATTGTAGATCTGCAACGAATTTCTTAGTTTCGCGTGCGCAATGTGTGACCTCTTGCTCTCACCGGCCAAACCCTTGACAACCACAAAACACTGGGTTGAGGCTTACTTATTTCTTGATTCTGCCACTTCATGATTGCCAGATGATCAAATCTATAATCGTATAGGTTATATACTATAGGGAGTCTTTAGTTAATTTCAAGATGGAGTTGTGTTTCAAATTACATACCATTATCATTGAACATATGTCACTAGCACTAAAACGAGCTCTGAAAACGAAGGCCAAGAAAGTAATGGTCTAAGTATTCACAGAATGCTCATTCATTCTCCCAAGCTTTCTTACAGGCGCCCTATGCCAGGCTATTTTTACCTCGTAGATGTGAGGATGAAGTAGTAAATCATGCAAAAGTGCCAATGATATACGAGACTGGAAAAATACATGAGGATGCAGTGATGCGATGACCGTTAAAGTGTTGAATATAGCAATGGTGTCTTGAACATGACCTAGGGTATATGGGAAAATGTCGTAAAGATAGTTTGAAGAATTCTAATGTCGATACGCCATTTGTTATGTCCTGTGGGTATGTTCTGTTTTATGGTGGTGAGAAATTCCTTCATACTTATTATCTTTGGTTCAGTAACCTTCTAACCAGTATTTTCCGTCGTGGACTACATACATCCACCACCAAGGACACATTAACATTCACTGAAACGTGAAAGCTACAGCCATCGCCATTGCCCCAATTTTTAACGACCCTTGCTGCACTGCACAAAACCATATATTTAAGCACACCTTCAAGTATGCGTAAAGGTGTACACGATGAGGACAGAACCGGAATATTTACGTGCTTAAAGAATGTATTTGTACAGTGCTGCAAATGAGGCCCAAGAATCTCCTGCTGGTGAGCCCGACAGAAGGACGTAAAATAAATCCTGTACATGTAAAACCTTCCTTACGCTGTACGGGGATTGCATATATAGGAAACTATTTTATGTGTGACACAAAATGGTGTCATCGTTTATCCATCTCACTGCTACTTATCAGCTGCAACGATCAACGCATGTGAAGTCCATCTAAGTTTTGGTGGCCCAAAGAGATGTTCAACGTATACATTTTCTTGCCTCTAAATGTACTTACAAACGAATCATTTGGAGCTGGTTGGTGCAAACTACACATATCCTTTTATCACAAGAAGAATTGTAGCACATGCGAGGGCTGACCTACTAAATGTGATTTTGACTGACGGGTTATGTACCTCAGAAGAAGCCATTAACCCAAAAGGCGTCTACCTCTCACTTACAGACCTAATGTGACTAGCTTCAAAAGTCATCTCGCCGATTACGCTGCCGTGGCGTTTCTTGATTCTGCCACTGGACCGTTGGCATTTAGAATGAGGAGATAGCGTAATGGTTTCAATTTATTGCATTTAGAATGGGGAGATAGAGAAATGGTTTCAATTTACCAGTGTATCCTCGGGTGGGCCATTGCCAACTGAACAGGTTTCTTTCCTGACGTTCACGATTGCTGTGGACTGTACCATAACCGATATCGCCCGCGGGATACAGTTGTCGCGGCTTACTCACCGATCGAACAATCGAGTCCGTTGAGAGACATTAAAGACCTGTAGCTCCCATCTCGTCTGCGTGCGGAAGAGGGACATGTTGGATCCAGTACCGTGCCATGCTCAGGCACGGTTCTGCTGTATCCAGTACCGAACTATGCTCAGGCACGATTCTGCATAGTCCACGCGTATCCAGAATCATGCGTGTGGGCGAAATCTACGTTCTTGGATACGCAGCTCAGAGACTATCCAGAACCGTGCTTGATCCCAACCCTAACCCATTCAGGCACAGAACTAGGCACGATTCTGGATACAACAAACGGAACTTGTGGACTGGCTTGTATCACAATAAAGGCACCGTCTGTTGTATTTAACCAAAACATCTAATGATAAAAAAGTCATCATTTTATCATGGCTTCACGTATGTGTGAAAAAGTATTGGCGTTAATCAATACGAATATGTATTTTGTTCACTTCAAACCAACTGAGGAAATTGATGGGGTTTGATTTTACCTAATATATATATATATATATATATATATATATATATATAAACTCTTCAATGCTCTTACTGTTTTACATCCTTTCTTGATGCAGATGTTAAAGATGGATTGCCCCAGTGCAGTAATAGATAGTTCGAAGAGCGTGCTGTCTGATGCCAGTAATCATGTCTGAGGCGTTGAGTCATGCATTTTAAACCAGTATGGAGAAATGCAATTGCAATGGGTTTCTTAAGCAGTTTACTTTTCACCTCCCCACTGTTCTTTGACAGGAGGGTGGATCTACGCCTTCGAACTATTTAGGAATGCTAAGATCCAGACATACATCTTCGGCTGAAATCCAATTACTCCAAGATTATCACCTTGAAATTACGTCCTGGTGCAGCTTCTAGAGTAACATGAATTGATGGGGGAGTGTGTATGCGTGTTCCGCATTTTGTATTTAGGGGCTAGTCACATTCGTCGTACGATATTTTATTTATTTTTTTATCTATTTATTTATTTATTCATTTATTTATTCATTTATTTATTTATTAATCTTGGAAACAAGTGGGTAGTCCCATCAGTATTAGACTGGTTTTCATAGGATCCCACTAAAATACAAATAATAGATAACAAATAATAACATAGATCAAGGTACAGGTAACATAGGTATGTAAATCATAAATAAGCATAAACATGATAATTAGGGGTCATGTCAATGTAATATACAGTAGTAACTCCTAACAAAATAAATAGTGAATAATTACGTAAAATAATAACTAAGAAACCAAGCTTAAGCAAATACAAATCATTGTCCAAAGTCCATTTCCGTTCAGGTCAAAGAAATTTGGTCAAAGGTCAGGGCTACAGTCATTTGTTGGTCAATGCGATAGAACGGCATTATTGCAATAGTGGTAGATGGGGCGTTCAAAATTCAGCAATCTTGTTACCGAAAATGCTGTTTTAGATCCTTGATGGTGGTTGGTTCTGTCACAACCTTCTTGAAAATTCTACGGTATCAACATCGACATACGGCGTATGTGACCACCCCTTTAAGTCGCCCGCTACGGAATAATCACAACTGTATGTAATTATGAAACAAGGAAAGTGCAGGAAAACTTAGCTGGGTCTAAATTTAGACTAATCATGCGCACTTAACTAAAGGCATACTCCACTCCAGAAGCAGGTAGCAAAATTCCTTGAAGAGCGAATTGTTACGTTAAAATCCAGTTTGTTCTATTAAATTTACAATAAGTTGAGGCAATTCAATGTCTGGATGTCTAACCTTCATCAACTTATACTGGACAATATATAAAAGTGTATAGAAATGAGAAAATTATTTTCAACGACGCAGCGTCGCTGCGGCCTGATTCCTAGCGTCTGTTACCTTCCTTCTTCCTTGACCGTTTCAAGATTTTCTCAACAAGACTTCATCTTTGAAGATTACACATGGCACTTGACTTAGAGTGGACTAAAGATCACTGCCTCCTTTATCTATGTACACTGAACTTAGAGTAGTCGTATCTGCAATCCTTTTCTACTTAATACATGGTCTTATCTCTGACTAACAGGCCATCCGTCTTTACGTTAAGCCAACCGGGGACTTCTTGACATTCGGTACGCTTCAGACTGGGGCTGCTTTTATACAACAAAGTAAAAGGGATGTTGAAGATATGAAGAGCATGTTATGAGAAAAGCAGCCGTTGGCTCAACTTGCAATCAGAGAACTTACCCAGGGCGTGTCTTCTTTTTACCTGTGCGTAGATTGCTGGCAAAGCATCAAAATAAGTTTCAAATAGAAAATGGTATCTAACTATTGTCAGTAGTTAAATACCGAATTGGCAGCTCTTCGGCCGTCTTATTATACGACCTTGTAATTGGAAACTGTCGATAAAATCCAATCAATGTTGCACTTGTATTTTTACACAAACGTAGCAATAACACGATTCAATTACACAGTAGTTGATGCTATAAACCCTACGTTTCTAAAGCTTACTCCATAAATGATTTTTAGACCTTGTTATTTCTAAGATCAAACGTAACCTTCATGCATTGAGATGCCTCGAACTGGGAACCCTATTCATCTATTTATCCTATTCACCTATTCATCCATTTTAGATATTTTAAAACCCGAAGCGTATTGTTGGTGATTTTTCTACTCATGATCAGGTATATTGAGTTCGTTATCTGAGATCAATGAATTTGTGTTCCTAGTCGATGTTTATTCGATCCTTCCTTTGGCCCATTCATGAGGGAAGACGATGTGGTATTTGGTTACAAACGCGATGTCCTCAACATTCCAGTAGACACTACAGTTGTTGAACTCTGTTCGGTGACAATGAAATGCAGATTAAGTGACAAAGAAGTTTGAGCAATCAAGTGTGTGATTTTCAAATAAAAGGACTACTTCTTTCAATTTCATTGGACAAAGGGGTACGCAAATACTGGACTTCTTACTTGAGTCTTGCTTGGCCTGATTGAGTCCTGAAAGTGCTTGAAGACCACGGCGGTCTGTTCCTAGTGTAAAAATTCCATCTAAGGAAGGGTATCTGGTTACCTGAGTGGGCTCCCGCGCGCGGTTTCCGTGGAGCCAGTCTCAACTGTAAATCTTTTTAACAGTTTTACAGGGACTCTCTTGTTCAAATGAAATGAAATTCGCACTGCATTAACCTTAAATATTGTTGTTTTAATTACAGCGCTAAAATGTGTGTGAAATTACTCTCAAGCGCGTTGCATGCTTATTCTAAAACAAGCGATATTAATTAAACGACTGGTTTAAACCGGCCCCAAATTTTCCCCCAAATCCTCAATTTTTGCATTTTCTAAAATATTATAACAAAATTCAGATTTGAGTCGGATAGTTTCTTTTAATTTCAAAGTTAAAGTGTTGTTTAGGTGGAAAAATGCAATTTTTTAAACTTGCAAGACCAATAATTCGAGAATGCCGCCGTCTTTGAAAAAATCATCCGACACAGACCGAGTTTTTTTATCTTGTCTTCAATCTAAAATGTTTTTGAGGAAACTTGAATTTGTTTTTGTTGCGATCGATTGAAACACCATGTTTGCACGTATGTCGTGCCGCTTTGATATGAGGAGTGGGTTATTTATATTCACGTAAACAAGAATTACGATGTTCAAGGTCACCCACGATGACGGCAGTAGCTTCGTTACATGTAACATATCGACTACAAAATGGCGGCATTGATGAACTGTCCAGAAATCGGTTTATATTTGTACGTGAAAAGGTGTTTGTTTTTTTTTGTTAGGAGGTACTCATGTAAAAATGGGCTTGAAGTCGCGGCTTTACTGTAAATGACCGTGGGTAACCCCGAAATCGAACGCGCGTTCTGTTCGAATTACGTCAGATCGAACATGATTCGGTTAAAAAAAAAGGTTGGAACATTTGGGCCCAAATTTGACCACCGTGGGCGCAGAAAAGCAATTAGTTCTGGAATCTTGAGATAAGTTATCAAGTTTTGACCTACAAGTGCATTCCTCCTTATCCTATTACAGGTAACGAAGTGGAGACGGATTGAAAATTACTTCCTTCGCAGAAGAACAAGGTTTTTGCATCCACTGTTTGTCGACGAATATCATGCAATTCATGTGACCTACATGACTGGCATTGGCAGCTCACTAGGGTTAGGGGAATGTGGCCAATATTGTCTATAGGTTGTGTTGTACACGGCTGCCCAAAGACTTAACAATTCAGTATCAATTTCTTTGGTTAAGATTGAATCTTTAAAATTTGTAAGCCTGTGATTTACATTGTAATTTTGGTTCCCGCTGCACTAAAACCTATCTTTAAGCACACCTTAAAGCACTGCTGTGTAAAGGTACACGAAAGGAAAGAACATTTACACTCGCTTTAAGGTGTGCTTAAAGAATGGAACTTGTGTAGCGTCCGTTTCGTCGGTGCATAGCCTCGTCAAAATATTTTCGTATACAGGACCTAACCTATGAGCTGTTTATATTCATATACAGCGAAAACATTTGTTAGCTCATACTCTCTCGTGTCCAGTGAATTCGATCCATAATATGGTTGTATAGCGAATCTATCTAGGCAAAATGCTCGTAGTGGGAACCATGATCCAACTCAGTAGCTGATATTGCTTTCATAACATTCAACCAAAAGTTCTTTGCCGTAGCCCGTTCTGATGGATTTGAACCTTTCTGCACGATGTCTTACCTACAGCGACAATGGATGTCCATAAGAGGATTTGTCCCGAGCGTTTCCCATTACTTCACCCGCAGAATGGTGTTTTGCCTGAGGCTATTTGCGCCCTGACCAGGCCTTATCAAGAACGGACGGGTGTTCCGTGGTAATACCACGCCAGTAAATCCTCCGGGCTTGTTCCCAATGTGGCGTTAGACGATTCTACCTGTGGGACACATGCTTCAATGGAACTGTCTTCCATTTCCAAGTTGCCTTTTTTTTACTAACATGCAGCCAGTAGGGGACTTCAAGGCTTTGTTGATTAGTGTTTTGATATGGCTAATATAAGGCCATTAGGCTTAGAAAAGTATATAGTTCTAAAACACCGTGGTGGCCATCATAAATGATGTAAACACTTAAAGTGGGCTGTAAATTATAAAACTTCAAACAACGACGGGGTATGTGGTTGCAGATGCCACCTACTTTCCGGGAGGACCACCTTAATGTTACACCTGTGACCCAAAAGTGATTTACTTGCAAGCTTAAAAAGTCATACGAACCGAGAAAAATTGGGTTACCCATTCGTCATCTAGAAATGGATGCTAAACTTCAATTCTGCTCGCTTCGTGATACCAGCAGTCAATCACATTTCATGTGCACTGAACAATACCTTTAATTAGGTTAGTGAATACAGGATCCTCTAAATTTTATTCCTCCTGCAATTCTCGCCCTAGCCATTTGGTATTAATTCACTGAACGTTACGTTTTTTTCTACTTATTCGTACTATACCATACTTTGTATTTCCCATTGCTTGAAAGAATCTCAATTGATTTGTGTGCTCCTTCCCTGGCTATTTTCCAGATTTTTAAACGCTAGTCAAGAGACAACAGAAAAGTGGTAATAACATTAAGAGGATGAAATATACGCCATTTAACTAATGTCTACCATTACTCTACAAGCTATTTCACTAATGCCAAACCGGCGGTCCTTAGCTTCTGTCGCCTTGATGTTCAGGGATAAGGAGATGATGAGTCGAACTAGAGAAATGGAATCGCAGGATCTTGTCCCATATTTCACTTTATTCTACATGAGTTGGTAAAGTCTGTGCAGTGGAGTTATGTTGATTCGCCAAATGAGAAAGAAAAGGCACCTTCACTTGTTGTAGTAACCATACACATCGATCGTATTAACATTAGCCATTGCCAGCACTGCCGGCACAAGTAAAACAAAAAGAAATTTCAGACTTCCGGAGAGTGTTTTGGGGTTTTGTGAATGTATTGGAACTGGATTGTATGATTGTGGGGAAATACCGGATTGAATTACATAATGGAATTGATTATTACTTACACAATTGTATTACGTAACTTACTCTGATATTAAATCATGGTTAATGTTTCATACCAAATTTACACAGTACACATCCCTGGTGACCTCACATCACATTTTACCACCAAGGGCATATGAGGTTACAACTCTGTTAATCAACTGAAGCCAGGGCCAATCTGCGCCCACTCACTTCCAATCCTTGCTCCTGAGGACGAAATACATTCAAACTCACCTTAAACCAGCGCCGCCCAAAACAATACTTCCGTCCCGGAAAACAATTATTGCAATCAGGGAAACATGCTGGAGTTGAATAAAAGCTGCAACACGTATCACGACCTTTCATACCATCACATTGGTGGGCACATTCACTCAAGAACTTTCAAAAACAAAGACAAGTCTATTCTTTCTGAAGGTAACCATGTGCCCAGTACTTCTATACACTTTCAGGGACACCGTTACAAATTGCCCTTAGTTTATGATAAAACATATTTCTTGTGCCCTCGTTTTCTTCAGAGCTATACAGACATCGTAAACATACCTCCATCTCGTGTAAGATGTTTCCCTTACCACTGTAAGCCCTCATAGCGTCTTATGACCCTGACATCAAAGTCAAACTTAACTTTTTTTTCTTTATCGGGGTGGTACAGGAAACCCAGGGTGGCCATGAAAACTATTTTATGGCCCCCGAGAGAGGCAAAATATATAACTTTTCTTGGGTCACCCGGCAGGTTGCATAACGACAGATGATATTACATTTCGAATGGGATGTCATGTGTAATGACTGATAATGGTACATGCACGGAACAAAGCAAAAAGGCCAATTACTTTTTGTCATTATTAGATCTATATCGAAGTGCTCTGGGGAATATGTCTAATTTCCTTTTAGATCGTATTCCGTCTAAGCCGTACCCATTCGGGAAGTAATTGGTGACGCGTTGTAAAGACTGATATTGGATTAGAATATTTTTAGCTGAGTATGTGTGAGTATGTGTTGTACTTGCTTCATACCGCAACAGAAATACCACAATGTTATTCCGGCCATTGAAAGAGAACTGCCTAGATAAGGTAAGTAGCGCTATGTATAGATATCTATAGATAGGTAAGTGGATAAAGTGGGCGGGAGAAAGCAGGAGAAAAAAAACGACCGATTGCAGTATTCAGACGATGTTGTGCAAGAACAATTGATCCTGCACACTGCAAAGCAAACAATAGAAATATACTTTTGGCCAAAGAACTCAATATACTACTAACTTCAAAGCCGGCTTACAGAAATGTGGTTCCAATAACATCCAGCAAGGCCATTACCAACCGCCTAATGGCTTTGTGGAAATTTGATAGAGTGGGGCTGGGTGCTGGTCTATTGGAGGTTACTGGAAAGGTACAAGCTGTCACATAAAATGGACATCTAGCGGTTTTAGTGGACGCGTTGGGCATTAACCGTGTTGTTGAGATAAAACCAATGATGGACAATTTAACATTAACCTAGTGGGGTCATGTTTATGCCAAGCAATTATCTCAAGCAACCGTAGTATAAACTAAGATTAAGTTTCTTATAACTTATCTAACTAGTAAGATCGCAACCAAAGACACCAATTGAGATAATTGTAATTTCTAACGCGTTCAGTTACGTATATGTTTAAGTAAGTTTAAGTAACATACTTTAAGTTGGAGACGTTTTTAACGCAGCATTTTCCCTACTTGACTCGTTGTCCAAAATGCTTTCTACGTCCCAGACACCATACAAAATACAAAAGGACTGACGAAAGCTATTTTCATTGCTGACATTCATATTTCCAATACTCGATACTATAGAGCCATCCCATAAGTGTGACAGGAAATACCATTCTTGCGAGAGCCTCTATATGATAGATATCTATAGTAAAGATGGATTGCCGCAGAATGTGTGGATTAAAGACCTTGGTAACAATACCGTTCCCACTTAATACGATCCTCAATGGTTTGTTCACAAAAATCATGGCTCTTCAATCTTTTAAACGTACCGTGACATTAACAGGAAGAATGATATCAGCAATTCTGACTTCAATTACAGCCTAACATCAAAGTATGGAAGACGGATTGCTTCTCCCTTAATAATCTCATTAGAGTCACACATTCGACTCTTGCACAAAAGGAACAGATTACGGAACTTTTCTTTAGCTTTAGTTGTTGCCCTTACAACTATCCCAAAGCAGCATCTAGAACTAGATCCGGAAAGGTTTGTTTGGACGTCGCCTAAAAGCATATTAACAAGAAATCGTTGGTTTCAGACTTCCGCGAAGTGTTTGGGTTTTGAAAATGTTTTGGTATAGTATATTTGATCATTGGGAATACCCGATTGAATTACATCATAGAATGGATTATTACTGATACCAATGTTTGAATTGACTTCGATATTAATTACAGCACATGATTGCTTAAGTTTCAAACCATAATTACACAGACCCCTTACCACATCGTACCACACAAGGCATGCCGGGTCACAACCCTGTCAATCAACTGAAACCCAAGATACGTACAAATTCCCCCTAAACCAGACATACCCAACAGACGCCATTCCGTGTTAACCATTCATCCGCACGTTTTCTCTTCTTGCGACATTATTCATGTCATAATAGATTGATTAAATCCAGCAGGCTATGTCTCTCGGGATAAGAAGTTGTTACAATCCTGAAGAATACCATGGAAGAATACCAAGCGCGCTCCCAGATTTTGACGTGTAATAACAGCAGTTTGTAATAGTGATGTGTAGCCTAGAATATATAAATGCATACCTCCACATTACTCACCTCTTTGTGTTTGGGATGAATAGGGATTGAAAAACGCAAGTCTATTACTGCAAAATCTAATAAGAAATTGGAATGAGCTATTTATCGTTGATTGTACAAACTTCAAAACGCAAAATTCATCAAAGCAACTTCTCATCTGTCTATTGGGATAGTCTTTCGATGACTAGAATTGCTGAATGAATATCTACCACGGTTGCTTCTTTCCCAAGTACTATCTGTAATGCAATTCTTTGCGTCTAAAAGACGGGGGGCGAGGTCACATCCTAATTGTCCTCCGACTGAGGTCCTCTCCCGACCGTGCAACACGTCATCAACATGTAGCCCCGTAATGCTAGAATAGACAGTAAAAGCTTTTGCTAACGTGGGATGCACAATTTCAGATAATGCAGTAGCACATTTATCTCTGACCTACATATCCATTGATGAGTTACATTGTCCTCTTTCATTGGACCGGCTTGCTGCTTACTAAGTATTCTGATGGAATATCGCTTCCGCAATGCCTTATTTCTAATTGGAGTATATTGTCCATTGACGAAAATTGGACGGGATGGGGTCAGACATGTCAAACACCTGATTAGAAGTATTGAAGATGGCGGTTTCAATCATAAATAAATTGAGTGTCAAATACCCTTACCCTTTGGGGCAAAGACCAAGCCAAATCTTATTAACGAAGGACAATGATCATGACGAAAACATCAAACTACGATACAATATTGATGTGGCAATCATTTTCTTAATAAAGCATCTCTTCCACTTTATAGAGAAAGACAATCAGTGCAACCAGCATCTTATTTCCTGTTGAGAGAAACTAAGCAATATTACTTGCATTACTTAAAAATGCAGCAGTTTCTAAATGTTATATGATAAATGACTAGCCATGTTTTTCAATGTGACATGTGTGGTTTAGGGCTTCTATGCATATGGAATATCTTCTCCCATGTGCATTAAAATGAACCTATGTGCTTAGCATGTAAGCAGTCGTCTTGATTATTCTTTGTAATTTGTATGAATTGTTATTTGTGGATCGCAATGCGCTAAGGTTTGGTCCTGGTAAAACATTGTAACTAGGTCTTGTATATCGTTAAACAGTTACTGATAACCACCGCTTGAACAACTATAACTTTCAGATGAAGAATTTGCCATTAATCCAACCCACCACAAATTACTCCGGAGTGTAAATTAGACGTCACCATCCAAATACATCATAAAACCTTCGACCCCATTTTCTCAATATGGATATTAAAGGCAGTCCATGGCCATGTGTGGGTCAATTCTTCAGGGTCCAATTTCTCTTTGGTGGTACAGCCCATTTATTTACGGGTCAACGTCGTACCCTCAAGAAAGAGACCGAACATGTTCTTTGATCATTGCATTGGCAAAACAAATTCACGTTACATGTGTTCTCCACAGAAGCCTCGATCACCTCCTTTCGCAGAGCTGGTATATTCTCAGTACTTTACTGCATGACTGTACAGCGTTTTGCACATGGTGAATGGCTGCCATCTGGCACAAAAGAAATCGATAGAGCTGTTGTATCCAGAACCGTGCTTTATCCAGAACCATGCTCAGACACGGGTCCGGATAGTCCATGCGTATCTAGAATTGTTTATTTGTTTAATTTATTTATTTAACCAGGATATCCTTATCGTCCAATGGCGGTTCTCAAAGAATTCCTGGGGGGGGGGGGGTAACCCCGACATAAAAACCCCGACAGAACCGTGCCCGGAGCAAATATGTGTTTTTGGATACGCAGAGAATATTCAGAACTGTGCTTGATCCTAACCCATTCAGGCATAGAACTAGATAGGCACGGTTCTGTGCTGCTTCGGTGCCTAAAAGACTTGAAAAACATGAAAAACATATACCTAATGTTGCCGTGATCGATTGGATTCTTCCTGTTTTACTTTGCCGTCTCAAATTTATTCCAACCACGTAAAATAAACTTGATGTGCTTGAAAATTGCATTGGTCTCCTCCGTATCGAAATGAAAAAAATATATACTGCACCGAAGAAGAATAAAATTGGTGTCAGAGAAAGCGTTTTTGTTCTACACTTGCCAAATATATTGGCTCTTACCATCTATGAAAGGGGCCATTCACATTCCCGTGTCCTTACTACACGTCTACACATTTATCTTGATGTAGAGGTGGTGTATGCAATACCAAATGAAGTGCCAATATGGTAGCTATTAAATAGTATATTGTTTTTGCGAAAAAAATTTAACTATGAATAAACTACAATGAAAGTTACAAGATTCTATACAGATTGCCGTCATTCCATCGCGAGCGCATACCGTAGTACAGCACCAGCACCACTAAAAGTATTGAAAATTAATTAAGGAACCAATGACGTAGGACGTCCAATGACGTGGCGGCATCGTAAAAAGGACCGCTGAACAAGACCGTCTGACTCACATTCACCGAGAGGATTGGGTCAGTGAAGCATCGTATACGTAGTGGCAACCGAGTATCGGCAAAACTCGTCTTCCATTGGAGCCAGGTAGTTGAGGAGTGGAGAAGCATGACGACGTGTTTGTAGGTACGTTGTTAAAGTCTTACTAGGTAGCAATGCAATACAGCATTAGTTATCACATTTGCGATTCGACGACAACCGCGCTTTCGCAACTGCTGTACCCCTGAACAAGGCACACCGTAAGAACGACACAAGGTAATGTGTTTTGGGGTCGTGGATGACATTTGAAAGCTCTTTACGGCAGATAACTTTGGGGTTAAAAATCATATTTTTGTATACATCGTGTTATAAAAAACTGATTACATTTGCTCATTTTCAAATTACCAGAAAAGCTAATTCTGCACTCGCGCAGTGTTAGCTGAAAGGGCTGTACTCCGCTCCAGAGCCACTCGGCCAAGTAAAAACGCGTAGGCCAATGTTGGTTAATTCCACGAGAGACGTCTGGGTTATGAAAAATCTCATCGTTCTTAGGCAAATATTGCCGTTCACTGAGCTAGAAAGGGAATTATGTCTCAGTGTATTTCTTTCCCGTCACTATTGAAAAAATGACATTCCATTTCCACTGCAAGTACCGCCAAATATTGACATGGCCTAGGGAATATTTTCAATGTTAAAACCTTTCGACACCAAAAGATATGAATGTATAATGATATCGGTCTAATTTGCAGAAAGTCTAATATACCACGGAGGCCGTTATTGCCGAATTACAATATGTCGTATTGACCGGCACGTTGCTTTTTGTAAATCAATATTAGAGTAATGAAGGCCATCTTTGAAGAGGACACTGTGCATTTCGTTTGTTAGATACAATTTTGGGAATGTCATTTTTGATTCTGGGTAATGACGTTACATGGGCGTACCGAGGTCAGTATTGATGTAGTTATTTATAAGGAAGGTCATAACAGGTGAGTGTTACGTGACTTTGTAGCTATATGTGCAGTACAGATAGACCTTATTTTGTTGGCATGTCTGATAAGTGTAAGTTTGGATGGCAGAAACTTGTGACGAAGTTAACCACATTCTGAGCAAGTCACATTAGGGTTCCCATTAATCACATCTATGCCATGATGGAACGTCATGTTATCAGCTTGGGGAAATCAGATGTAACAAAGCTGTAAAGATGTCACATGGATGAAGGATAGGAACGCCAGAAATTCTTTACATCTATTAAAGGCAGACAATGACTTTTCACGGTTTGTTAGTCAAGCAATTTAGACACGGCGGTAACTCAAATAGGTACATGCAGAGTTCTCGACATGATATGAAAGCGGTAGCTATAAATACGAAAGAACCAATTAAACTTGTATCATTGAATTATTTTACGCCATTTGCAACGTCCGTTCTCATTGGCCTAACTCAATGATTTGATTTGATTTAACATAATTTGATTTATTAGTATTAGACTGTATAGAGTGATATACAGCCAGGACTACCCAACTAGCCGGTTGGCTAGCCCACGTAACTGGAATTAACAAATTATATAAAATACGAACGGTTACAATTCAGATGCATTAACAAAGGTAACAAAGAAGTTATCTAAGCCAATGCCACTGTATACTCTAAAAATGGGCATCGTGGAAATATTTTATGATGCTTTTTTCCAACTGTAAATACCATAGAAGCATCAGGGTGACAGTGGTTGCCAGCTTTAGCCGCCATTGCATCGACGTACGAATGACTAAGGAAATCAAGACCTGCAGAAAATGTTGCCATGCAGCATTACAAGTAATGAACCCGTGGCAGGTAAACTTGAAGTTCGGATCTAAAAGCCAGATTTCGAGTTGATCACAGGAGCTGACGATTAGGACAACGAATGCCTGTGGTGGCAAGCTAGTCTCAACATTGTACAACAATGTCAAATCAGGCAAAATTTCACAGGCAACATGTTCTTGTATAAAATGGTTCACATAATATGAATTCATTACCACATCGTCCAATTTAACGAATTACAGGGAAGCCATTAGAGCACCCTGTGAAACTTAAATGACTTACAGCGTTAAGTAACGTAGAGACGACACCCAAGATAAGAAAGCTTTGCCGTCTGAAGAGATCAACATGACAGAGGTGTCTGGATAATAACTTCACAAATTGTATTACTTTCTCCTGTGTGCACATCATTCACAGCTAATGGCTTGTCAAAATAAGCACAAACGACTTGTGAGCGCCATCTGTGTAACTAATGCACCAGTCTGCTGATTCGTTAGAGTAAAACAGGTACTTTGTGAGCTGGTATCCTGTTCTCAAGATGCCTCAGATATGACAAACAACTGGTTATCATGCAGCAGCATCGCTTTAGCAAATAGATGTTAATACTTCGCCGTTCAATTTGCACATACCTAAAGAATAGATGTCTTTGCAACTTGACAGGGAAAGTCGGCAGGGGCCAGTAAAACATCATTTTAGTGTCTATCGTTTAAGGCACAGGCTGCAAATTCGTCATCGTTTAAAGTAGCGGGCAATTTGGAGTAATTATTTCCGTCGGGAATGAACACACGAGGGACAGGATATAAAACAGCCTGGAGGTTTCGTAGAGTGTGAATGACAAACACAGAATTACTGTGGCCTGCGGTAATTGGACGACACATTTTGCATTCTGCCTTATTGACCGTGGAAGAAACTACCCGTGAACTTTTTCAATAATTAAGGTGCCATCGACCCTTTGATCTCCCAAAATGGCACCTTAGGGGTCGCAGAACAATTGGAACAAGCACACAAACCGCCAATCGGAAGAATAATAACATCTATAAGTACGCTGCCTCTATTATATTTTTTGCTGAAAAGTTGGGGGTTTTACTGCACAAGATACATTCTTTAAGCACACCTTAAAGCATGCGTAAATATTCCGTTTTCTTTCCTGGCGTCTACCTTTACGCATGCTTTAAGCAGTGTTTAATTGCGGTATCTTGAACCATTGACATACAATATATTAGTCTAACAACAGTTTGTTTAAAACTAGCAAGATGGAGCTGCATATAGATATACAAGAGAGTAGATTATCTGATGAGAAAATTCAGAATTATCACTAATTCAGAATTACCATTCCTGTTCTTCAATCATCTTGGCTGATTTGTACAGTGCCAGAAGCAAAGGCCCACTGACTTGTGATTGCTGAGTTGTCTAAGACAAGAAACAAGTTTTTTAAGATATGTAGAATGCTATCTATGTTGTAAACAGATGCTCTCCACGTCAGTCTTAATCTCTTAACATCAAAGATTCAAGTCATGCAACACGTCGTCTCTCTACCTTCTCCGTAGATTCTTAACATTCTTGCTTTCCCATGATTAAACGAAATGATTTAGAATACTGAGGGCCCATCTTACCACTATTTTATGTATTTGCTAATTGCTGGAACTATCAAGATGCGTTTGCCGATAATCGGAAACTGCTTTCAGCAGACAACCTGTCGCCCCTGAAATGAAATGATGTATTTTATGGCACAGCTTTCTCTACTGCGTATCTGTCATGTTGCAGTTTCCCCATGCAGTTTGTCATTCAACCACATTTGAGGCTCCACAAGAATTTAGGATTACTTATCATACTTTGTGGGATTATTTGTAACATCAAGGACTGCCATGTTCTATTTTGCAAATATATATGCCGTTGTCCCAACTCTTCAGGCCTGGGGGTTAATGTCGTGTTTCCAGTTACCCGACAAACCCTGCCGCCCCTGGCCTTCTTTGGGAGGGGAGGGGGTCTACCGCTCGCACGAGACATAAAATATTCGATTTGACGTCTGAAATTGAAACAATCTGTAACGCTATTTAACGCATTTTCACAAGCATTTCGACCCTACATGTATTTTTTTCAGGACTGAAATAGGACTGAAAAACAAAATTTTTTCCAATGCCTCAACAGACAATTTTTTTGACGAATGGCGAAGTACGTCTGTGCTGGAAAGGTTAATGTATGTTACGCCTTAATGTGTCTATAGTGCAGGGATTGCGAACATGGCTTTCCTTTTACGCTTGACATGTTCGCTTACCACCTGTCCGTGTTTCTCTGCCTGGTACAAATGAATCACATGATATTTTGCCAGGAAGAACCCGTGTGCTTGTCATAAGATAGGTAAAGATTCATTGGTAACTTTCAGGTTTCGGTTCTCCGCGTTCCATTTTCCATTTGTGTAATGGGCTGTTCATGTCTGATGGTGACACCAACTGCGCCATGTAATCCTATCCATTACGTGGATGGCCCTGATGTATCTATTGGAGAATCCTCCCTGAAAACTGGGCATTTGTCAAAGCATTGAGTTTAACATGGTGACAAGCGGGGAGTCTGGAGCAAGGTCTCGGATTAAGGAGGCACCTGTGACGTCCTGACGTCAAGGTGGTTGAATAGAAGAAAGTCACAACAGAAAGTCAATAGTTCCAAATTGCCAAGCTACATTTCCCTGCTTTTTCTATGGCGTCTATGAGCGTGGATGAAAGCTCATTGCTATAAGATATTGTAGGGCAGTTTACATTTGTAGTGCTAATTAGAATAGATTAGCATCAGCATTAACATTCCATGTCAATTGTTCGCCACCCACAAGTTGAATAGCAGAACTGTACATGACTGGAATTCAAGCCAGCTTGCCAACGCCAGCGTTTTTAACATTGCGAGTGATGACAAAGAGAAGTAAGTCCGCAGAGTAGCTTTTAGCGGGCGAAGATATATATGGATCGGTTGGGCAGCGAGAAAGGCGTATGAATCAGAAGTCAATGTGTGGTTTTGCTGAACAATGTTTAGAGGGAGGGATATCGATCAGCTAGATTATTTTCAGCGCCTGCTTGGATTTGAAGAATCAATGTATTGTACATGATGAATGAGGTTAAACCGAATTCTCCTCCAGGCCAATATATAATTCATCTTCAGACAAAATCCTCCATTTATTACTTCGTTACTAACACCGCAGGATAAGATATGCCCGAGCGAATGGCGACTTCCGGTGATCATACTTGTTGCCGATGACATCAATTCCATTGTTATTATAAATGGTTGATTTCAGAATACGCAAATTTTAATAGTTACTTGTTATAACAATTATGGGTCATGGTAAAGCATAAACGAACTTCACTTCATATGATATTTACTTGCTCCAACCCAGCTTATTAGAAATATGCGGGTATGCCACATCATCTTTTTTTCTGATGACAAAAAAAGGTCAGCAAATGCACCGGGATTTCAGGCTCTTGAATTTGTATCAAAAACTCTTGGATGAATTCTTATATATTGCAGCATGTGATGAAATCCAGTGAAGCTGAAATGCCACCTCTGCCTACGCCCAATAGCAGCAATGCCAATTTTCTGGCCCCAAAGAAAATATGCTAAAGGATACTTTCGGTAATGCTTAATCTTCATTACACCAATATCACGGATGATTTAGAAGGAGTAGATGCGTTTGACCTGCACATACAACTTAGTCAGCTACCATCAAAATGTATCTGTCGGAAACATTTATAATCGCTTTGAATGCAGCATGTGCTGCCGTGCATACTGTTGTACAATGATGCATCTTCAGGAGGCTTATGGTGCAACAGAGTGCGCCTGTAAGTAGCATTAAAAGTGTAACAAAATGTAGAATATTTAGTGTATCTTACACCGATTGATGTGCTTTTAGAAATGGAGCAGCTCTGTAATTGTTATACATATCCATTTGTTTACCGTTTACGTACTCTTTGTATGGGCAACGCAAAGATAGAGATCTCGGTTAAAGAAATGTGGGTCATGGCGCCGTAATTAGTCTAGGGGAACATCTGTTTTCCTGTAGAGCCGGATGGTCTACTAAGACCGCCATCACTTTTGTCCTCCTCTCCCCTGGATTTAATAGGTTACAGTGCTATTAGTCACAGAGACTGAAAAGTCACCAGCCCTTGGAGAATGTATTTCTACCGACACTATCCGTCACTGTCCAAACCATGTGTAGACTGTGCTAATTATACTGGCCCCTGTACCTATTGCTCCACCTTTATAGACCCTACCATCATCGCTCATACACCATGAGGGCATTCTTCAAGTAGTGGCCGGTATTCTGTTACTACTTTCATCATTGAACAAAGTAGTCGTTCGAATAGCAAGGTTGCAGGGTACTGGGCCGTGGTCTGCACACTTGAATGGGACCCAGGGGTTATATTGATCATCAATCAAGAGCTGAAGGTACCAGTTTTGCTGCCAGTAGAATCTGTCAGTAGAATAGCATTTGGGAATATAAAGAAAAGACATGAACAGGACCTTCCGTACACTTGATATGGTAAGGCCACAAAGGCAGGGGTTCTGTTGTTACATCCGGGAGGGAAGTATTGTTTTGGTCGGCGCTGGTTAAGGAAAGGTTGTATGTATTTTTCCTAATGAGCGGGGATTGAAGTTGAGTGGGAAGAGATGGGGTTGAATTCATTGACAGGATTGTGACCTGCCTGACACGCCCTTAGTGGTAGGATGTGGTATGAGTTCGCCATGAATGTGTACTGTGTAATCATGGAATGAGACAGAAAGTATGTAAGTGATGGCAACTCACATAAACTGCGTATAGTAAAATAGCTGCTGTTAATTTAAAAACTGCTTAACCAAGACTTGCAACTTGCAAGGTTCCTACATCATCGCGCGTTATTGTACTCGCATAGCCAATCGCTTGATCCTTGAGAGTCTCAACTCTGATGGCCATCTCTCCATGAAATTGCATCATTAATCCCATGACAATATGTAGTCAATATGTGCTTCCATGGGCAAAATCCTATATTTCGGATGTGCGTCAAATCTCTTAGCTTCGCGTGCGTGCTGCATAACCCCTTGCCCTCAGCTGAACTTTCGCAGATAACGTGAATGCCACAAGGAATATAACCTGACAACTTCATTCCTGGAATGTAACAAGCCTTGTGCTGATTCATCTCTAAACTCTAGATATTCCTTTAACCCTAGATATTCCTTTAACTCTAGATATTCCTTTAAACAATATATAATGTTTGATAATTCAGTGAGCGACGACTTCTAACAAAAGTATCCAGCAAATTCTTAAAAACGTCTTAATCTATGATAACGAAACTGATTCAACAGTCGTAGATGTTAACGGCTGAAGTGGTCAGAGGTGGCATGTTGAAAACAAATGCGAAACCAGATAAATAGAAAAGATAGAAAAGCAGTTACTGATAAGAAACCTGTTTTTAAAATGTAACTGCACAACACTACACAAAAATTTGGATTTACCAAAGGGTAGTAGATGCCAGTAAAGTCGGGAGTTGTTTACTTTGTAAACAATACCACACTTTACGATGCCACACTTTACGATGGTAGTAAATAAAAGCCATGTCCGGTAATTTCATTTACTACCGTTGTTAAGTAATTTATGTACTACCATTGTAAAGTTCAGTACTACTGTTCACAAAGTAAACATTACCCGACTTTACTGGCATTTACTGCAGTGGAAGCTCCTCCAACAGCAGCCAGGAGTAGACTATTCCCCTAGTGCTTTTCCATCACGTCTCTGCCTTCAGTAACCTTTAGTCTATACCGTTTGATTGTTCCTAATAGAGGTTAATGTTCCAGTATGGGAGCAATGTCACACTTCCTTTGTGTCGAATCAGATTTACGATGACCTTTTACAAGTAATAAAGGGGAATGCTCGATGTTATGCACTGACTTCAAAGTAATCACTCAAGGGAAGCTAGGATAAGTCAATCACAATGAAAGTTAACTGTAAAACCTATTTTAAAGGTAGCCTATGTGACTCCTAGTAATCAAATTAAAGGAATGTATTTTAGGCCTGGCACTTTACACCCACGCGCAGATAGAGGGATTTGGAAGTAAAAAAAGTCGCTGAGAAGCATCCAGCATCCACCTATGACGTCTGCCTGTGTCAATTGGGTGTACCCCTTGATGCAGACAAATTCACTTTAGTTGCTGTCCTTATTACGGTCAGAAGATTCAATAAATACCCTTTAGAGCACCTCACTTCATTTCTAATGTCTATAGTAAGATTTGAGGTAGGTCGGAGAAATTTTTGGCCCCATTTGCAACCACGCATTGCTTTTCAGGAGGCAGGATCATATATTTACAATGGAATCAGCCACTTTTCTACGACCACACACTATCACACATATAACAAATAATGTTTGTATCATGGGCAACTGTCATACTGCCTTTATGATCGATTTCAATAACAAATCACAATTTGTTGGACCCAGAATTCGAAAAGGTCTAGGAAACTAATATATGCATATGGTACTGAAACTATTCACAGAATTTTTTTTAGAAAGTGTAACCGCATGATATTTCGTCAACATTCCTACAGGACTTTGTTCCAGGTGAGGTTTACCCCATGGGTGTAAATATGCGGTAGTTATCCACGCACAAAAGATAGACGCAACTGGAAATATACATGAGGAAGTAATGACACTACGGGTATTAGCGTGTTGAATATGGCAATGGTAGCTTCCAGGCAGCCTAGATTTATATGAGAAGACATGTTGTAAATGGTGTTTTAAGATGTCTATATGTCATTCGTAATGTTATAAACCAGCGGTATTTATGTACCCCATGGGAAAACGTATTCCATACATGGGTTCCTTTGCTCTGCAGATCTCAGTGCAGCAACCTATCAACCAGGATTATTTAACTGATCAAGAAAGATTAGTTAGTCTACGCTTCTGACTATTGACATTGCCATGTTACCCACATAACCACAGAAGTCTGTTACTGATGACTATACCGACTGTGTGTTGTTTAATTATTCTGGATAAATAGCAAGGAGGTACATTTTTATCTTTTTCTTTTCGTGGCACACAATACGTAATTGACTGGTTATGAATAAAGTTAAGTCATGCCAATTCATTTAATCTTATCTGCATGTTTAGTATGAATGGTGTATATCTCCTTGAGACAAAGGGCTTGGTACTTTAAAAGAAACTATCGCCACAAAACTATAAGTATTAGAAGACCTTTTTGTTATGCATGGTAAACTACTCTGAGCTTTGAACATTTTATGTGTGTCGCCTTGAAATGTTCTATTCAATACAAATGACCGTTTCCTCAGATATGCAAGGCTTCCGAAAAATCACTTCAAAAGTCATTATATAAGGTGGAAAGGCGAAGGAACAAATTGGTGGCACTTGGCAGTTTCTGCCATCTAGTTTATGACTGTATTCTGACAGTGTCAGGGGGCAGTAGTCTGAAATTGGACCTCTTCGCGAGCGAATAAAAAGGCTTTGGAACAGGTCCATAAAACCTTATTCAGAACCTTTTGCACAAATGCAAAGTAAGTGCTACAGGAAATGTGCATTTATATATTTAGTTGATCTTCGCCATGTGAGACCAAGTTTGCGATCAACTTAATATTCACTGATGTTACTTGAGGTTTTATTACTAGTACTTTATATAATAGCTGAATCTAGAATTCATGCTGGCGTAACAGCTGCGTATGTGCAGCTTGTCCAGATCATGAGATATTAAAACCGGACGTTCTGCTGCGTTCTACCAAGGAAGGCCTCCAGGGGTCCAAAATCGAATAATTTCTTTGGTAAGTCAAGACCTAAACACATACCAAATTTCATGACAACCCATCTTTGGCTTCTTTAGTCATGCTGCTAAACTATACCCAAACATCCAAACGGTACCATAAACATCAACCTTTAATAATAGTGGACGCTTTCCTTTGAGACTCAAGAGGAGAAACAATTTGACAATGGCATGGCGTCTGGGTCAAAAGGACTGAATTAAAATCTTAATAAATAATTTTGTTATATATTTTGTTTTCTTAAATAATAATAATTTTGACATAATGTTCGTATCCTTTAGAATAAACTTCATGTCCACTACCAAGTACACCACAACGTGTACTAGAAAGCTAGCGCTACAACCAAGGTGACTGCTACAGATGTTTTACGGCCATTGGTTTAGGCGTTGCCGGAAGGGATCAATGAAACCTGCATAACACTGTCGATCAGTGCTACAAATGCATAGGAAATGATACCGTGTGGAATGGCCTTCCCGTTTATGAATCTCAAAACACATTACCATGTGTCATCCGCAGCGTTCCTTTTGTAGTATTGCTTCACATAGGGGGATATATGTGTTAGTGTGTCCATGGCACAGGTTTCGCGCTTCAGGGAGACGCCTGTTAGAGTTCCCCCGTGTATAACCAGGTACTGAGGCCTGAGAACCAGCAGTATTTTCTACAGAGGACATAACATGGAGTCCTAGATTCAACTCTTGTTTGCTTTTGTATTTGTGCTTTGATTATATAAGCAGAATTCTGTAATTCATTCATGTGTATTTTTACCAAGTAAAACGTATCAAATGCAGCTCTGACGTCTGAAAAATAAAAATCGATTCCCCAATACGTGCAAACAGGACAGTATGGCAGATTAAGTTGTCCATGTCATACTTGTCTAAATGCCCAGCCGACAGGAAGGAGACACATCTTACATATCATATACATCCTGGGAAGCCTGAAATTAAATGAATTAGTGGCTCTTGTCACCGCAGATAGTTGCCTTGCATGGGCAGTGTTTCATTTCCTAAAGCAGCCAAAGGGGTGAGCAATTGCCTTTTTCATTGAACAGGTCTAACGGACGACCTACCATTACCAATAGTCTTATATTCCGGGCTAAACATCCTACCATTGTCGATAGAAGCTCACAACAATAAACTGTCCTTATAGGAGATTTCAAAGAGTTTTGATTTTACTTATTTCGATGTGATACTCTACTGTCTATTGCAATGTCATAAATTTGTTTCATGATACTGCTGGGTGAAGTCAGTTAAAAGTTCCTGTCGCCTTTTTGAAAATATTTTGCCCGTTGGATATACATATTTTGATAATGAACAAGCTCTGCACGTCCATAACTACTTGTGGAGCTGACTGCTGCAACCTGAAGAAACTGGGGTTAGAAAAGTTGCCTTCCGAGCAAAAACAAGTGCTAGGGTCGACTGGGAACCATGCATGTATTTAACGATTTTACCATTAAACCAGGCGAAATGGCCGTATCTGTTTTGTCACCTTCGAGAAGAGATTGATCAAATATGACAGGCTAACTCTCTGGATGTGGCTTTCAAAGAAAACATTAACCCGTAGGATTAAACTTTGCGTCTGACGCTCACCAACAGGTCTTGAGGCAACGAACTTTAAAAGTCGTCTCGTCTGCTAGGCTGGCGTGCCGTTTCCACTGCACCGTTGGCATTTAGAGTGAGCAGAGAGAGAAATGGTTTCAATTTCCTCGTGTATCCCCAGGTGGGCCATTGCCAGCTGGGCGTTACTAAGCACGTTATTTCTGACTTTCACGATCAGGGAGGACTTTAAAAGGAACCAATAGTGCCAACGGGCTACACTTGGTGCAGCTCACTCACCGATCGAACTATATCAAGTTAACTGAAAAGAAAAGAAACTTTGAGCTCATTCATATATCGTGTGCACA
Organism: Branchiostoma floridae x Branchiostoma japonicum; assembly: GCA_013266295.2. Taxonomy (NCBI): domain Eukaryota; kingdom Metazoa; phylum Chordata; class Leptocardii; order Amphioxiformes; family Branchiostomatidae; genus Branchiostoma; species Branchiostoma floridae x Branchiostoma japonicum. The sequence continues at coordinate 8,568,094 of CM023828.1, forward strand.
TGGGGAATATGGACAGGATCGGTGTCTGGTTCAAAAAAGGTTTCATTTTTAAATTTGAGGATTCTTGTGCTGTACTGTAAGTTTGGCATTCAAGTCCTCCCGCCGTTCACTCCATTCTTTCTCTCTTTCTCTCTCTCTATCTGGTAACTACTATTATAATATTTTCTATGGAAGAAGGCTTGAAAAAGGTAGGCTGTTGTTGATTTGAAATGAAACTAACATGCTCCCTAGCATATGCCCCGATGTTGTTGTACACTTGGAAAAAGCACTTTACACGGCTTTCCTCACTTCACTCAGTTGAAAATGAGTACCAAGCTTCGGTTAGGGACGTCCCTGGGATAGGACGTTAAATTTCTGGGGAGAGCTACGCCCCACGCAAGTTGAAGAACCCACCACACCTTTCAAAAAATAGTAGGGGCATGCCCCGGTGTGCGATGGTCCAATGCCTACTGTCTGGAGTTGGTGATTCACTTCAAATTACCCGGACAGAGGCCTGTTGAACCCCTGCCTCGTATCACCCACATGGTGATTTACATGGTAATTCACCCGGACGGAGGCCTGGCGCACCGTATCAGCCAACGAAAGGGCATATCACCCGTAAGGGGCGTTAACCCCGACCAATACGGTCTACGGATGATGACGATGAAATGCGACTATTCCATGCAAGGTTTAAGAAGCCTGTTTGCATTAATGGTGGCTACGTAACAATTTATATATGCGTCTTAAGTGATAATCTCACTGCTTTATGCTATACTTTGTGAAATTATCATTACATGCTTATTATACCATGGTGTATAATAATCAAAACCAACAATTTGTCAATGTCATCGATCGCCCAACTATGAACCAAATCACTCGAGCGTATGGGACAGTATCAGACTTGCAGGAAAATATTGATCATTTCGTCCTCCCCCAGGCTCTATACTTCAACCCCAGGTCATGCCTGGCATCTAATATTCAAAAGGTATAAACGCATCTGACAGATATAATCCTGGAGTAATTACATAATGACACAGGGCTAAGCCGGATATGTACCAGTATCGACTATCCAAATTTCCGACCGACGCGACCCTAAGGCCTTCTTTGATATGACTGACCCACAACTCAGAACGTCACCATGCGGACACGTGTCTCCCGTTGGCGGGTCAAATGTGCCTAGAAGTCTGCACCGCCACCAACTTCACCGTCATGGTGATGTATGATAATTATTTACACCATAGTTACCCTAGCATACAATCACAACCTGATTCAGCTAATTAATTATAAAAGATGCCCAACAGACTTTCTAGAGAAGCCACAACTCTCTTTGTGTGCTGTGTTTACCAGCACCGCCCAATACGTAAAGCTTCAAAAAAAATAGATAAATGAACTATGGGAAGGCGTTACGTGGGTGTTGCTAAGCGAAGCATTCTCATTAACGCTGATCAATTTGAAACATTGAAACCTATTGACAGCAACTGGTGCAACTATACTGAGCCGTATGAAAGGCTTCGCAAGAACTGGTGCCACTGTTTGATTGAAATTGTATCAACATTTCGAAGAAGAGGCCGTCTACTTTATAACCATGTCATGGACTGGGATTTCTTGGACACTTGGGCTTAAAATATAAAACTTTTTATCATTGCCAAAATGTCAAAAGTAATCCATCTTGATCTTTCCATAGCGCTTTGCAAGGACGTGCACTTACTTGACAATTCCGAATGTTCCAAACCCCAAAGCTAATCAAGAATGCTGAGAGCTAGCAGATGCAAGCCATCTATCTTCGGCTGAAGGCCAATTACTCAACGATTATCACCTTGAAATTATCTCCAGCTACAGCTTTCACCAAGTGTTGTGATTGATGTGTGTGGGTGTGTCTCGCATTTTGTAGTTTGGCACAGAACCACCAAAGTCTGTGGTAAATGATAGCAGCTATTGGTATACGTGTAGGCTGAAAAAGATTGTAGTGATATAACTTTCCCAAAATAAATTTAGACTTATCTTAGTTCTGCTACCAAGCTAATCAGCTGAGCTAGTTAGATATTTTTTAAATATCCAGGATCAGGATAACTGTAAGAATCAAATACGAGCTTAGAAGAATGTGTGGGAAAAGCTTACTATAGCTGCTTTTTTGTGCTGTCTTTTCACCTATTTTTCTTATCCTTACCTCTATAAGCTGTCATATTTGACGATTAATAACCTAACGTGACAACTGACGTAGGCAGGGATAAACGCCTCATTTATGCTTAGGTCACATTTCCAAACCGGGGCCCGGTCGGGCTGTTTGCGTGAACGAAAAATAAAACAAATTCATATCAAGAATATACAAAAATAGTACTCATGATTAGTTTTTAAAAGCCTTTTGTGTTTGTAAATGGGTCCTGGTACGCAGGCAGTAAAAAGTAGCCGTTTGGTCTTAGTTACGGGGTACACTTGTATAATCAGAAGATTTATAAAAGAAGAAAAAAACTTGCACGACAATTTAAGCAGGTACAATGCTGAGGGTACAATGTATGGCAACTTCTACATCAATGGAAGTTGAACTGTTGCTAATATCTAACAGTTCTAAGAGGCTAATATACTTATAATTAACAGTGAAGACACTCTGATTATGCTTATACCCTAATAATGTGTTCATAACTGAATGCTAACATACGAGCATCAGTAGCCTGGGTACATGAGCCCAAGCCTGCAGCCAACATCAGCATCACTCTTGAGTGGTAAACGGTGTTTGATGTTGTTGGAAGCGGAATGGCGGCTATTCGAGCATTTTGCACCATCTTGTAATTGGACACGTCTCATTGAGTTCATAAATCTTCTACCTGCATGTCGTATATAGGCCCCAATTTAGCCCAGTGGCGATTGCACATCACACAACCGGTATATTACAGGAGACGGGTCTGAACGAATGCGTTTGACTTCTGCTCTTAACGACTTGATCACACGGGCTGTATATGAAGACTGGGCAGTCTAGTACACGAGTGCCATATGTTTTTGTTTATTGTTTATTTGCACATGCACATACAACAAAATTCATTACCAAGTAATACAAAATAATAGACAAATATGCAGGAGAGGCCTGAAACCTTAGTAGTTTTTCGCGGGCCTTCCCCAAACTAACTAGTAAATGTTATATTAATATAGATGCAAATGCGTGATTTACATAATTACATTAACAAAATCAAATTATAATACAGAAATAACTAAAATACATGATCTGGTTACTTACGAAATATACGAAATGAAATTAAACGATTTTCAAATTAGTGGCGTTATTACGAAAAAAATAAACTAATTATATAATCAATATATTAAATGAACCAATATGTAGCTTCATGCATTTCGTCGTACATGGACGCTGTCGTACCTGGACTACCACCTTCTCTTTATAGGGGAAACCAATGTAACAAGACTGTAAATCGTAGAGTCGAAGCCAAGCAATAACATGACTCGATTCGTCATTAGGATCAGTCATAAAAATCCCTCCCTACACATATCACTTTGGTAAACTCGTAAGTTTCAGACTAACGGGCTCCCATGATGCTTCTGAATTGATTCAAACGTTTTACACGCATTGGCTTTGTAGTTAATCCTAACAACGAGAGGGCACTACATGTCCCTTCAAATGATTCTGGAACAAAGTTCAGGTCTACTGACTTTTGCGATCTGAGACCTATAACTTTGTCTGAAAAGTATGCTAATTTGGCAGTCTGCATACGTTTAGTCCCAATGGGGTGACGAAGTTATTTATCTTAGATGGCCATAATTTGTACCTGTGGACGTTTCCATTGGCGCCGTCTGTGTTTGTAATTGAATTCTTTTTATCGTTATGCAGATGTTCTCCCGTTAACATTGATCTGAAGACCTGGTGTTTTGCAAGTGGTGACACATCAAGCTTGTGAAGTTCCTTTGTGGGCAACATAGGGCCCTCTAAGTCCACGAAGAAGGTGAGCATCTGTCTCTGATGATTGTAGACCTCTTGGAGCTGAGGCAATACCCGAGCAATGGACTCGAGTCCTGACCCTGAATTACTCCTTATAGTGTTATGAGGATCGAAACGTTAATCCTATGGAAATGGCTTCTTCTATTGGAGAACTTCTTCTACTAATCCTTTTGACACTCTACGTATGCGGTAGGGCCTATGCTCAGCGTTGCCCCCCGGAATGTCTTTGCAGTCCCCCTGACAACAGTGTGTACTGCAGTGACCAGCGACTAACTAGTTTCCCTGCCAACATCCCAAGATACGTTTCTATTCTCAGTCTACACAGGAACAAGATTAAAACGTTGGGACGAGGCCAGTTCCGATCATTGACAAACCTCAACACGTTAGAGCTCAGCGCTAATGAGATATCGGAAATCGAGCCTGGCGCATTCATTGGACTTGGAGATCTGAGAACCTTGGAGCTGAATAATAATAGACTTACAAGTATCGATGGAGCAATATTCCAAGGCTTAACTCGCCTCAACAATCTAGGGTTGAGAAACAACCCTCTCTATTGCCTTCCTAAGTATGCATTTTCGTACGTACCATCATTAAAGTTTCTAGACCTTGGAAGGTTGTTCAAACTGCAAGCTATTTCGAAGAATGCTTTTGCAGGATTGAAGAATCTCGTGTATCTTAACATGACGGAGTGCAACCTCGTGACGGTTCCACATCTAAAGCACTTAGAGAGCCTGGAGAACTTGGACCTCTCCCGTAACTCCATTGACAAACTGGAGACTGACAATTTGGCGGAGCTGAAAGGCTTAGGGAGTTTGAGGATGCCATCAAATCTTTTATCTGAAATCGAACAAGATAGCTTTGAAGATTTGGGGTCACTTAGGGAGCTGGATCTATCGGACAATTACCTAACGATTCTTCCGTTCGGGCTCTTTTCTAATATGAGAGCCTTGACCAAAGTTAACTTGGGAGGAAATCCTTGGAACTGCACTTGCGAAGTCACGTGGCTCGTCACCTGGTTGCGTCGAAAAACGCGGAGTGACCCAACCAGAGAATCCTGTGGCAGATGTCAGAATCCTTGGAGGTTCCGTGGGAGGTTACTTTGCGACGTTCCGGTGACTAAGCTGAGATGTTCACCGCCACAAATCACTGACGTGCCGAGGGCCCTGAACGTTACAGCCGGTGGGAATGCGACTCTCCAGTGCAACACTGGTGATTCAAAAGAGACGGCTGTTAACTGGATATCACCGAACGGAACCATGATTCGAAAAGGTTCTTTTAAGGTATGTTATATGTGAAATTTGCATTAAAGCTGATCTGTGTCTGTGTTAGACACGGTTCTAATTTAAGATTACAATAAGAAAGCCAAAGGCTGGATGAAAACTTGGTATTGTGAGTTATTGTACTTCTGTTGGATCTGACGTTTTTAACTTTGGTTGATCATATGGAAAGAAAAATGACCCTATGTAATACGTCGTGTTTAAGTGACCATTAAATTATATTACACTTTAGCTTCATACCGACGTCGTTGCAAAATCGAAATGGCAAGACTGCAGGTGCTGGTGATTGTTAGCCATAGATTTACGTCACAATTTATTCAAGTATTGATGTCTCATTGCGTTTCAGCTGAAGGTCAAGTTTGCTGGAGGCCGAACTTTGAACTTCGCCAGAGTCTCAACATCTGATGCCGGAATTTACAGATGTGTTGCAAGGAATTCGGCGGGAACAACAACTTTAGATACCATTCTAAACGTCACGGGAAGTGTGCTTCCAATCTTCCGTGCGACAGAAATACCTATAAATGGTGAAGAGCCTGAAGATGACAACTTCTGTCAGCGGGCCTTTGACAAGGCCACTTCAACTGTAAGTGGCGACTCGCAGCTAACGTGGCAGCGTGACTCCAAACCAACACCTGGAAGGACTAACGAAACCTTTAAAACGGCAGAACCTCTTCCAACTGTCTTCGAACCTGGCTTTGATATGACGAAAAATTTAGATAAACCCTCTTCGAAAATAGATCACCAGAAGTACATCATTGCATCCATAGTGTCTGTTATATCGTTTGGGTTGCTAGTATGGCTTGTGTTCTTCCTGTTGCTGAGATGGGATTTCTGTTGCCCTGCTTCTAGATTTTTGGCAAAGAGGCGAGAAAGTAGAACAGAAGCGCAGAAACATGACGACCATTACAGGACACGATGCTGCAGACTACGTTGTTGTCTGCATCCACCAGAAAAAGATTCCCCCATCGAAATTCCAGAGCCATTGCAAGGCTACCCAGCACTGGAGCTTACCAAACTAGAACAGGGGAAAATGAACACCATAGAGGTTTACAGCCCGGCAGAACTAATAAAGGACTCGAAGGAGTTCATAGATGTCGATACACTTAAAAGTGGCTTAGACATAGACTGTGTCAAGATCAAAGACGCTGATCTAAGACAACTGAAGCTTCATACTCCTGAAAAGATTGTCAGCATACAGCGTGAGAAGAACTTGGAGACTTTTAATCCTGTTACATCCTCAGATATACAACATTCTTGCACTCTAAGCAAGAGTCCTGGTAGTTCAAAGCATATTTACACCCCTGTGAAAATACCCGACTTCCATAGAAATATCGCTGATGTCTATATCATCCGGAAAGATCCTGACTCGAGCTGCATTGTTCCTCAGGTATTGGATGCTTCGATGAAGGAAACCGGCGTTTAGAAAGTCGCTTCACATTGATGACTACGTATCTTTGCGTTATTGGGTCCCATGTGGTCCACGACAGAAAAGAGCTTGTACGATTTACCTCTGCAGACATTCGTCTCTAAAGAGATAATTGGCACAGACCATGCTACAGGTTCGTTTTGTCAGCAATAATGTCCGAATACTGTGTAACCATGACCGTTAGTCTTTGAACTAAGTTCTTGCCATTAAGAGAATTGTCTCAATCTAAAAATAATCTCTATGGATTAGGTAATAAAGCTCATATATGATCGTCCTTCGTCCACTTCAACGACGAGTTGTTAAACAAGAATGTCCGAATGAATGTTGATATCTGCCATTCGTGCAGCTGGTTTTAACATCGGATTAACTAGATTATATAAAAACATTACATTTATCTTGGATGATACTATATACGGGGATCGATTGAAATAATTACATCTATTTCATCATGTGGTATGTGTCGGTAATGTCAGCACTTGCACTAAATAAACACGTTGGTTTCAACCTACTACGTTTCTTGCCCATCTTTACACGCATACAGTGTATGCATGACTATGACAAGCCGGTATCTATGGATTGGTACCTCAGGGTACAAGGCAATCTCACAAAATTCATTCTTTAAGCCTTAAAGCATGCGTGAAGGTTCCGTTTTTCCCCATCGCGTGTACCTTTGTGTATGATTTAAGGTGTGCTTGAAAAGAATGGGTTTTGAGCAGTGTGGAGACAGCTCCATTCTTCCTGCGATGACGCAGAGGGGGGACCAGTGGCATTAAAGAGAACAAAGTGAGCTCCACAAGGGAATGTGTGTTGGCGTCTTCGTATTAGTTGCGTCAAAAGACGACGCAAGGATGTCACATTGAAGAATGGTGTGCTGAATCTAAGTTGAAAACACGCCCTAGTACTCTTCCGTTCTTTCAGATGCCGGCATTGACCAGAAGGTCATAGGTCACACATCGCCATTCCCTGGATTTGCATAGACAGGATGTACGACCTGCATTCGCACTTTAAAGCCTAAAGAAGGTCACTAAAAGGGTCTTATTCTTGAACTTCAAGCTTAAGATGCATCACTGTGAGTCTTGACAAGTATATCCTATGCATCTTTGAGCAGATTCTTTGGATATTTTTAAACACTTTTGTAGCAAAACTATGAAAACCTTTCTCTTCTTCGAGGCCTCGTTCAGGGTAGTTGATAAATGTTGATCCATTTTACTCTCTAGGTCTTCCTCGATTTTTACCGACGCCACTTTGGTTAGTTGTCCATTATCTATGTCCTTTGAAGGCTCACTTAGCGTCAACAATCTACTGTATTTAATTGGATAACATTAAGAGACGACAAATGTAGGAACGCGCAATTGCCGGATAATTGAATCCAAGCTGCCGTCTCTAGGATACAGTGATGAATGCACTAACGTCTGTTCTTGAGGTACTTTGTACATCATGAGCAGTGAAGCGGGAAATCTCTGTCTGCTTCCTTCACCGCTACACAGTAGGAAATTGGACTGGAGGTTTATGGTCTTTTATACTCTTTAAAACTGAATAATGCTTCGTAAGATCATAATTCAAGGACATGAATGACGTAATAACATACCTAGTTATCGGAAAAGAACCTCATTATTTAAAGATATCAATAAAAAGTTCAACGGACCAAATAGCGAACAGTATTCACTATTCATCATTTAGTGTTAAGGAATGTGTCTTTGATCGAGTCCTGAAAGTACTCACCTGTTTGCGAGCAACTGAATGAACGGAAGAATGAAGAATGAAAGGTAAAAGAAAGTTTGTAGATATCATTCAGAGCATAGTTGCCGCACTGAGACTTGTTAGGTGCCAACTATTATGATTTGTTCAGTTATTATCTATGAGTTATCTATTGTTAAACAAAATCACACAGATCGTATGTCTATGAACAATTGAATACACTGTGTCAACAGCAACGTCTGCCCTAGATGACTGTTATGGAAGCAAATTTATTACGAAGAGACCACCGAAATGTTCGAAAGAAGTGAGAGACAAACTGTTTCAATCTTTACTTAGCCAACAGCAGACATCTGGGAATGTCCTCCGAGTGATTTATCAGTCTTTTAGACGAGTAAAGTTTCACCCAGGAAGTGCTTCCTGTCACTGATGAACATTAAAGAAAGTACGAACTGACTTACAAGTCTTAAAATAGATAACGTTGGAGGGCAAAGCCGAGTATGGAGCAGCTGCCATTTGGACGTAGTAACGCACCAAGTACGTTCCATGAGTCCGTAGGTTTCATGTATTCATACCAGGCGGTTTAAACCCATACTGTTTCCGAGAATACTTGTGATTTAAATTACGAGCCTGAGGTGTGGCTCTATATGAGGATCTCCTTGACAAATGTCAAGACGATCAGATAACTGATGACGACCACTAGTGACGTTCAGGATTGACTTATATTTTATGGTTTCAATATTATCAAAAGCATAAAGTCTGTGCCGTTGGCCATAAATGAATAGGATAATGTACTTTTTTATTGATCGTCTACGGTGACTGATCCTAATTTCCAATCAGCCTCAAGGCCAATGTAATACACATCGGCTTTCCTCTTTTATCGTGGATCATCTTATGTTTCGGCAGCCGAAGTATGTTGACTTTAATTCGCTATTTTCCCTTTAATCCCTTGAACGTGACACAGGTATCAAGCTATACATTAAAGCTCTTATATAAAAGAAAACTGTTCCCCGAGGCAAAGCCCAAACGCCTTTTCCGAAATAAGATTACGGCACAGGTGCGCGTGATGTGAAAACCAATCAAAACACTAATTGTATTCCAGCTTGGGGGGTAGCTCGCTAAATGTGAAAATATCATAAGGAACCAATGCATTTACTGTCTTTATTGACTCTTGTAAATAACCGACCTTTGTCCTATAAAAGTCAATCTTAAGTGGGTTTGCCAGCGATTTGGCGAGTATCCGTGATTAAGTCTGATATTGTTAAAAGGAATTATTTTCTTCCCGAGCCATCTTGTCTACAGATCGGACACAACATTAACCCCTCTGACATTCAGCAGCTACAGCTATTTATCTTGTCCACCCACTCATACTGTGTTCTTCATAAGCACTACTTCACTTCCGAATGAAGTCAAAAGGTAAACTCCTTGGTAATTGTGCTTAGTTGAACTAGATGTGGCTCGACATCACCTCTACCTGATGTATGCTTTATGACGAATACGAGGTGTGGAAAATGAGTTGGCAAGTCGTTTTTGGTGGCGACGGCGGGGTTGCGAATAGGGAGTGCCCTGGCGGGATTGCAGAGGAAAAGGGAAAATTGAAACGCAAGGTGCTATGTCACGGGTAGCATCAGGGTGAATTATCTCTTTCGTGTTAGACCAAGTCTGCCAGAAAAGTTGCATTCTGTGTGCTGATTGGAAAGGAAACTGACCGAGCAAAAGCATTGTTACGTCAACGGTACCCTTTGAAGATGATATGATATGGCTGCCATTTCTCGTCTATATGCATGAGGCTGTGGCACCGGTGAGAATGCCATAGTAAAACATCTACTAACACTAAATCGGGGATGTCAGACTTCCCGGAAGTGTGTCTGGTTTTGGGGAATGCGTTGGAACTGTATTGTATGGTCATGGCGCGATATACCCGATTGAATTACATCATAGAATGAATTACATCATATCACTCATACGGTTGCGTGACATAGCCTCCTACGCAGACATTCTAGCAGACAGCGTTTGTTGTTTCTACCAGCGCGGTGGTTTCTTTTCTGGAGGAGAGGTCTCCCCCATTTACAGCCCTCCCCCGAAACAAAAAAAAAACAACGTCACAAATCCATATTAGATAATATTGCTTAGTTCAGGACTTGGCAAGATTTGTCTTTGGATTTTTCGCATATTTTGTCGTATGTTTATGGGATGCTTGTCAATAGAGAATTCTGATCAGTGACGTGAATAGACAATTGTTCTTCGGCATTTGCCAAGGAAGTGTCTGGGTTATCCCTAGATCAGCATGATCATGAGGCAAACAGTCGCGGATATCTTTAACAAGTGTTCATGCAACAATGTGAAAAGCAATATAAATGCTTTCTAGTGCGGTTATCACTTTGATTAAGAGTCCTAGGGGCTCCGTTTTTCTGTCTAATCTGACGATATTTGACGCTCCATGTGGACTACTTGTCAGCTTTCTGACAACCGTATTGCCAACTCGACACCTCCTGAGTCGCTGAGATGAAAGTGCTTGACGTCACGACCGCGTCATGGGAGCGCTAAAAGACACACGGAACAATTTGTCTTGAAGGATAGACTTATTAACGGCTGCTAATGTTCCTCACTTCACAGATATTGCTGTGTGTCTAATAAATATATCATTGGAATTTAAACGAAGTAGGCAGTATGGGTGTGCTGCGTTGTAGTTTTTTTTTTTACCTCCGGGAAGGAAGTATTGTTTTGGGCGGCGCTGGTTTAGGAGGAGTTTGTCGTGTATTTTGTCCTCCGCAGCAAGAATTGGAAGTGAGTAGGGCGGTATGGTGTAGTATGAGGTTACCAGGAATGTGTACAGTGTAATCATGGTATGAAACATAAACCATGGCCAAAGACAACCGTGTGAGTAATAAATAAAACACTCTATGATGTAATTCAATCAGTTTATTCCCCAAGATCAAACCATACAGTTCCAATACATTCACAAAAAAACTCATCCAGAAAGTCTCTAAATTCACTTATTTCGGTTTAAACATGGTACTCCATGTTTGTTTTCTTGTCATACTTCTTTACTTACATCAATAACGTGTTATGCAATCTAATCTAACTTTTATGATGTAGAATTCATGATAGATTCATACACAATGCATTGAAGAGACACGGCCTAAGCTTAGGCGTGTAAATGGAGAAATGTTGAATAAGAAATGTGTTCACAGGCAAGAAAATAAGACACGTACAAATACTTTTCAACAACTTGCTACACTTTTAAATGCGCACATTGAATATCTCTTAGCTCGTTCAAGTTCATAAACTACAGCAATGAGAAAGTAGGATTTTAGACGTACAGAAGTAGAATACATTCCTCTCTAGAAAGTATGTCAATATGATGGAGTACAAGAGGCCGGAGTTAATTACATGTTGTATTAGTCTACCAAAGATATATCTGTTCTGCTTCATCGTTAGGTCACGGCAGTACAGGTCAGATCGATGTTTCATCACACGTATGTACATTGATTTACGGAGAATTCGATTTTTTTAGCTAAAACAAATCGCCACTTCAAATACTGCACTCCAACAAGCCTTTATCTCCAATGATACCAGGCGAGAACTTCGATTTTCAGAGATGTGCCGCTGTTAACGACGTGCGTGCAATGAAAATGGCTTCCCTTTTTAAAACATAAAAGTAATCTCCAAGCAGTATGATCCTGTTTGGAACGTGATGTAGAATACGTTGTAGATAATCTGCTTACGCTGTGTCAAGTCTTTTTCTTTGAAGCCTCAGTTTTGGCTGCCGCCCATTTCTTACAGTTACTGTACATGCCCACATGCTTTAAAAAGCCGTATGTCATGTATCGAATCAAATGAACACTGTTTAAGGTGACGATTTTGTCACACTTTTCCAATTTATGATACGATGTATCAAGGCATGCAATCTTGAACAGTGCATGCCATTTAAAACATTCTTACCCCTTTTTTCAACTTTGATCATGGTGATTTATTAGCAGAGGTCACAGGCTGAATTACATACAATTGATTACCTCCATAAAAAATGGGGGTATTGGTTTTGTCTGTGTATGTGTGTGTGTGTGTGTGTGTGTGTGTGTGTGTGTGTGTGTGTGTGTGTGTGTGTGTGTGTGTGTGTGTGTGTGTGTGTGTGTGTGTGTGTTTCCGTATATTTGTGGTCAGCATAACTTCAAAAGGCCTTTATGGATTGTGGTGATATTTGGTATGTGGGTAGGTCTTGGAGAGACAAAGGTCAAGTTCAAATTTGGGCCTCCTGGTGGCTGACCTCGACATATGCATACAGAGATTTTGGTTACACACAAAAGTTATTCGCGGTAGCATTTTTTTTTAATCTGACAAGAAAATGTATCGAAAACTTGTAGAAGCGTTACCAATGTAGTCGGTGTAACACCAAACTCCCACAGCCCAGGGTCTGACCAGTGGGAAGGCTGTCTGGAAGTGCGATTTAGCCAACCTGTGAGACAACACTTTCGTTCCGACTCTCGGGAACAAATTAAATTTTACACGGTGGATTTTGTTGCCTGAGATACAGATTCGCGATCAACAGGTTGATTAGATTCATCCTGACACGTAGGGCCACCTCTCCGGCAGGACATCTTCCTGAATGGCGCCGTCTGAAATTACTCGGGAGGGACTAATATCGTTCGAGCGATCAAGGTCGGCTAGGTTAGGAAGCCAGAGATTACCTCAACTTTACCGGGCTCGCTGCGTTGTTCTGGGGTTCAGTCTATAATGCTGGGATAATGGTAAATGAATGGATGTATTTGGAGTTGCTGACAGTAAGCCTTGTGCAGGGTTGTGTTATGGATGGTTGGTGTCAGATCGTACATAATCGGAGATGTGAGTGGTGCCCGGAGCTGTGTGTGTGCCAGACTGTACGCCACGGCTATCAGCCTGACGCCGGTAGATAGTGACATTGATGGAACAGAGCTGGAATGGAAAGATTAGTGGATCGCTATTGACTGATGGCTGATTGGGTCATTGCACGACCGCCTCTTTCCTGAACAGTAATCTTGCTACCTGGGGGGATGGCCTGGCATCTGCTCATCCAGATAGAACAACTTTTAAAAGTTGTGCAACTTTGGCTCCTTCGGGGATCAATATAAGTTTGATAAGAATTAAGTTGATGTTTCGCATAAACTTTATTGCATACACAAGGTACAACGTATGACATCTACTGCTATAAAACAAACATACTACGAGACTAATCTACCTTACAAAGACTATGTGGTATGGGATGAGAATTTAAAAGCCAATGGTGGAGTTTCTAGTTTTGGGGCATTTTTTAGATATAGATATTGTCCCATATGTACAACTTGCATTGGTTGCATGAAAACTCCACCGGAATGTTTCCATGAAAAAGCCTGTAGTTTGTGATTTCTGATGTAGATTAGCGTGCAATGGAATGACGTATACGTACAGGGCTACAGAATACAAACATGGACGGATGGACTTCTATGTAATCTGTATAGTCTTTACTTCTTTTGGGCTTTATTCTACCTTCGTGTAACATATCATCATAGCTAGTCTTTGGCAAGTTTCTTCCACATTTGAACTCTTTGATATTTAATGCAAAAGCAACCACGCCAGTGCTAGTTGATGATTTAATAGTCTCCTTTGAAGTTTTAAACGATTTCTTCGTGAATATCGGGCAAATTGCCGAGAATGAAAAATGACCCCCATTACAAGTATTAGAGGATCTCTTGCCAAATTATATCCTACCTTCCCAGGCAAAGGGTTGGAATACAAATTGAAGATTGTTTCTTTTGCTAGACCTTGTAAAACGTATTGGTTTTGCAAATAATACTGAGAAACCTTCTCTTAAAACACATATTTGAGTCATATTATTTTGAGTGATATCATATGGCGTTATATCATATTTTTACATCTGAGTTATTATATTATATTGAGTTGTGGGCTATCCATGTTGAAAATGTAAAGGAAGGCATTAGTTGTTCATTTATTCATCATTATCTAATTTTTGCTTATGTTATTCGAGTTCTCTTGGTTTCCTTATATGTACCCTTAAGCATAGTTTTTACGAATAAAGTATCATAAAAGAAACAAGATCTTGGTAATATTGTCTCTGTTGATGTCTCCTTTTTAAGCTTATGTGTACCCTTGAGCATAGTTTTTATGTATAAAGTGTTATTAAAAACACTAAGATCTTCTAATATCTTCTCTGTTCATGTTTTCTTATATGTACCCTTAAGCATAGTTTTTATGAATCAAGAAGTATTAAAAAACATATAAGATATTGGTAATATCATCTCTGTTGGTGTTATCATAAAAATAGGGGCCCAGCATATACAGGACAAGACATGTTATAGTCAGGAGACAAACGTGGCCAACATTCAGTAGAAACAAATAAAATCCGGTATGTCTAAACAAAATCATTGTCCAGAACTCAAAGTCTTGACCATTCCAAGGACAAACTAAATAGAGGTCAAAAATTATTTAAAGTGGAAGTCAGAGGTCAAAAAGTTACATGAGGCAAGCAACTTAAAGCTGCTTTAGGATTCAATCTCTTGAGGATCACCCCAGATAGACGGTACATTAGACCAATTATTGGAACCAAGTTCAGTTGAGTTTGTTTCAAGTTCAATGTCAAGGACTACTGCCCCTTATCCTATTCTTTTTTGCAAACCGTATGGGTTTGTACGGCGAAGCAAACTGTTAGATCAGCTAGATAGGATTCAATCTGTTGCGGATCACCCCAGACTTGACGGTACATTAGACCACTTGTTGGAACCAAGTTTGGTTAACTTCAAGTTTCAAGTTCAATGCCAAGGACTCCTGCCTCTTGTCCTACCCTATATTTATTCTTGGCAAACCACATGGGTCTGTCGGCAGAGGTAAACTGTTAGATCAGACAGAGATAGGATCCAATCTCTTGAGGATCACCCCCAGACTTGACGGTAGATTAGATCACTTGTTGAAACCAGAAGCGAATCTGCTGATTTGGTTCGGTCTGAAGGGAGATGATACCGGAGCTCAGACATTGGTTCTGCAAACTGCAGATGAGATACCAGCCCAGACGTGGTTCTCCACACTGAAAATGAAAGGTCTTACCTCTGGCTCCAGTGTCGTTATTCACTGCAAGTTCTCGGTTAGTTGCGTGGGCTGTAATGTATCTCGTCGGTATGGAGTCTGGGAAACACAGTCACCTCATACTTGTCTTTGTTTAACCTTTGGACATCCATCTATTATTAAGTTTACCTTGAAGTTCGCAGAAGGAAAACATATTATTTCTGCTCTGTTTCTTCTTCTTCTGTTCCAAACAAATAAGGTCAATGACCTGGACCAGACGGCTGTCACCATGGTAACTGGTGCTGTAGCAGACACCCTGTGGTGTTGGATTACATTGTGTTGCAAGTGGGCAGACAGAGTCGGAGAGGCTGGTCATAATATATATAAATGTGTTTGAGTAAGAATAAACAGAGCAGTACTCTGGTAGGCTACACCACGTGAAGGTAAACGCTATGTAAATGTTATCTTTCTAGTTCTTATTGCAATATATCGATAAGACAGTGTTAGTTTGGAATCCATTTGTCTTCTTGGTATCTTTGTATCTTCTCTATATGGACCATTGATAAACAACATTGTGTCAGGATATACTAGAATGCTGCAGAAAAGTGCCGGCTCGAATTAAAAATGCCACAGACCCAGAAATACACATTTCTGTTGCACACGACGTACACATGTGTGACATGGGGTCATTGAACTGTCAACCAAAATCCACTAAGACTCCATGAATAGTTTCATTAAGTTGATAAAATCACAGGATGCGAAAGTTCTTTGTGCACAACCAGGTAGAACAAGTTAATATTGCCCTGAGGAAGGTTACTGTCGGTCACTAAAACGTCGGCTCGTAATGAACACTTGGTTGAGCATGGGAATTTCAGACTGGCTACATGTGTAAGTTAGTGGAAGATGGGCATCGCTATGCATAGATAATATAAATGTATAGATCATCTTTATAATTGATGATGGGATGTGAAAGGGAATTTCTGCCATAGGATAGGAATCTCCCGCATACAATTTGATTCTTATGTAATATTAGTCTGTAAAAACATAGATGAAAAAAGATTATGCTAAATACAACCTTATTTCCATAATGAGGAGAATTAGAACATCGAAATGTTCAAAAGATCTGAATATTTCATGGAGGTGTGATGTCTTGTTTATACCATGATAAGTACTTTGGAACACCAGACTCGGATATCTACACTGGCAGACTGCAGTGACCTAAGCATCACCAATTTTTCATCCCTGTCAGGTATAGATTTTGTTGTTTTGTATGTCCGAATCAAACCGTAGATAATAGATCATGCATTCAATGCCATGATATTACAAGCTGCGTATCGTACGCCATGTAAAAATTATGACATTATCGCAACGCACATCTTATCCTATGTGATTTAGTGCATACCAGTGTTTCAATGATCGATACTGTGTAGTTTTTGTCGCCAAAATTTTAACACACGGCCAACGGTGCCTATTCTTCTTTTGGTAATCCAGGTCATGTGCATTATTCATAAAAAACCTAGAGACTTGCATTATCGTAATGTGTTATCTTTGACCATATCACATCAATGAGAAATGAGGGAGACAGCTTGCCAATAAAAGGCCCGCCGATTTTGGCGGTAATGCCAGTTTCCTGTGAAACTATCCCTCTTCAACTGCTGTACATGTGGGAGTTGTTGGCATAATTGGTTGATGAAGGCAGAATAAAGCCGTTTCAGACTTTTAAAGATGCTGCCGGATCACCTAAAGCCAGCTTGGTTTCATCCTTGTTTTCAGTGAAGGCATAGTGAGGTACAATGGAAAGATGAATAGAGGAGGCGGGCCTGTAAAGGACGACAAACCATTGCTGTCCTTGCACATATCGCCCGAATCAGACAGCTCTTCCGCTGAATCAGGAATTCAGGCGGCTGGACTACAGCTTCCATCTCTCCCTTCCAATTTACTGACAAGAGAAGGATCTCCGGCTTTACTGTTGCTTTGCCTTCCGTCCATATAAATAGACCAGCGCCATAAATGGCCCACAAGGTGGTTATTACACGATGGGATAGCTACATGCAAGCTTCTTTTACTACAGACAGTACATTGACCTTTTTTCACTCCAAGGACAACGACTCTTAGTTAACTGTTGTATATCAATTTCCCTTCGGAACTGATTCTCTCCCAACGACTATGATTGTCTCCTTGTTATCCTGGCGTTTTGCTGAAATTGAATACGGGCTTAACGCTGAGTGGATACTTGTGTCAGGACATATATCACCTCATAGCTACGCTTTCATTAATGGATCCCTTGATTGAACGGTGGTCAAGCGATAAAACATTCAAACGGGGAAACTTTTGAAAGCTGATACGTAAATGTGTGTATCTCATCTGTGCTAAAGAAGATATCTTCCTTTTTTTGACACTTTAACGATAGCCAGGGTTGGGGATGATAGATATAGCAGTACTGGCTGAGATTAGGTCACCAGTTTGTTCTCACAGCTCCAGGGAAATGGTTGAACACGGTCCGCGAATTGGCGAAACCGATAACGAGACCGCCTGGGGCGAGCGGAATCTGGTGTTCCGATCATCGATAACCTATGGGAATGGTTTACAGTCTGTCAACAGACGGAACGGAGATTCGACAGAACTGGCAATTTGTCCACGTCTTGGTAACCTCTTTTTGTAGGTTATTGAATCCTGTTCTTCACAACGTGCATGACTTGTTTGCACGACGAGTATGGCTGCATTTCTCTCTCCCGCCCCCACCTGACAGAGAGACGAAGAGACAGGCAAAATAGTATTCTGTTAAATTCTGGCTGCTTTAAAAAGTATTTGAACTTGAACAATAAACAGCTTTCTCTAATCAAACCGGAATAGACTGTTGACAGTCAAACCAAACAAAAGGTACAATCGGTGAATGTAAAAGTAAGCCAGGGCAGCGTTTGCCTGGCTAACAGCAAATAACGGATGAAACAAATTCTCTTTCATTTTCACTCTGCTCATCCAAGTTTAACCAATGACAATCTCTCTACGACCTTCAGTTCATTAGGTGGAAACGGTTCTTGAACACCCCATGAATTTTAAACGATATGATTGCTCTTTACTTCGGCAATGACAGCTCCCCGTGGAGCTCCTAAATGCCACAAGTTCATGGCTGTACACGTGAAGTTTCCAAAACACATCTTTCCACTATATTCCGCGAAATAAATAAATGGACGTAGAGGTAATACTGTTTCTCCTTAATGTGCTAACATGTCAGATTTGTAAATATTTCTTTGGTATAATTGTTAATTCCTGTCGACGGAAGTATTGTTTTGGGTGGCACTGTTTTCAGAGGACTTTGTATGAGAGTATCTTGTCTTCAGCAATGAGGATTAGAAGTGAGTGGGTTGAGATTTGGTTACTGTTGATTGACAGTGTTGTGACCCGGTATACCCTGGGTAGTAGGATTTGGTTTGTGTAATCATGTTATGAAACATAAATCATGGTGAAATATAGGAGCAACTTATGTCATACGGGAGTAAATATCCATTCCATGATGTAATTCAATCAGGTATTTCCCCATGATCATGCAATATTTTTACAGTTCCATAAATTTACACAAACCCAAAACATTTCCCTGAAGTCTGAACTATACGATTTCTTGTTGAATCTGAGATACCATTGAATGAAATGTAAATTCATGCGCGAGTCGCGATGACAAATTTAAAGGAAAATGGTAAGTGATGACCCAAGATAATAGCTAGTTTTGCCAATTCTCCTAAATCACAATATCATTATGTAACACGAAGGTACCCTGATCTTACATCAAGATAACCTCATTCAAAAACGTGCAGATCCCCCAGGCCCCTTCCTCTCTACTGTAGGACGACGTTAGCTGGAGTGATCCTTCTCTGTTCTCCCACCATTACTACACAATGGACAAGTCCACTTTGTTGTAGACCTGTTGGTCGCATTGACCCCAGCAGACCCCTCAGCCAAGCACTTAGCCGATACATATTCACAAAGAATATGGTACATGGCTGCAATCATGGCTAGCCGAAGGGAGAGGGGGGCTATATTGTATCCAGAAGCGTGCCTATCTAGTTTTGTGCCTGAGTGGGCTAGTTCTAGGATCAGACACGGCTCTGGATATTCTCCGCGTATCCAATAACGCAGATTTGCTCCAGGCACCGGGTTCTGGATACGCGGGGACTATCCAGAACCGTGCCTTAGCATTGTTCTGCATGAAGCACGGTTTTGGATACAACAGGGGCGCACATCTAGTTCTATTTCCGAATATGTTAGGGTTAGGAACAGGCACTATTCTGGATAGTTTCTGCGTATCCAAGAACGTACATTTGCCACAGGCACGGTTTTG
The DNA here is from genome assembly GCA_013266295.2 of Branchiostoma floridae x Branchiostoma japonicum. Classification (NCBI taxonomy): domain Eukaryota; kingdom Metazoa; phylum Chordata; class Leptocardii; order Amphioxiformes; family Branchiostomatidae; genus Branchiostoma; species Branchiostoma floridae x Branchiostoma japonicum. The sequence goes on from CM023828.1 coordinate 8,587,782, forward strand.
GATACACGTGGACTATCCAGAACCGTGCCTGAGCATGGTTCTGGATAAAACACGGTTCTGGATACAACAGGCCCCCGGCAGGGATCAATTCTAAACATACACATAGGACCTTCTCCATACACGATACACGAACGGCTTGGATGAAACATTTATATTGCAATCTTATATCAACGATTTTCTATGGAAATCGGCTACGTTTGCGGTAATCATTCGATTACAACGGTTTTATCGGCTTGAGACTCCATTGAAAGTTGAGTCCGATTAATCACTGTGTAGATATTTCAAGGACGGAGTTCCGCGAATCGATCCAACTGTACATTATAAGTGCATTAACGTCAGGCGCACTTGACGTACGACGATGTTTGATAAGCCTACAAAGTTTGCGGCTTGGCGTTTTGCCTAATTTCTGATTGTGATAAGAACGGTAGCTTCGGTGGTCGTGACCTGATAGGGTGCATTTACGTGCTCCGCTGTTGGAATGGGCTCGGTCACCATACGTCAGTGGAGGAAGAAAAAACCCTCTTTGTATTGTCTAATAAGCAGGATACTCAAACGAAATGCCAGTATATCCAAGTTAGACAATAGCAAAAAAAGAAATCGGAGAATTCAGACTTCAAGGCAGTGTTTTGGGTTTTTGTGAAGTATCGGAACTGTATTATAGGATCACGGGGAAATACCCGATTGAATTACATCAAAGAATGAATTATCACTCATACGAGTGTATGACGTAACTTGCTCCTGTATTACACAATGGTTTAGGTTTTATACCAAGATTACACAGTACACATTCCTGGCGACCTCATACCGCATCCTACCACCCATGAAATACTGGGTAACAACTAAAACCCAAGCTCCGCCCACTCATTTCCAATCCTCACTGCTCATAACAAGATACATACAAACTTCCCCTAAACCAGCGCCGCCCAAAACAATACTTCCGTCCCGGAAGTAATCGTTTCCATTATCTGATTAGCTGAATACTCAAACTTGAGGCCAGTTTATCCAAGTTAAACAATGGTAGATCAATTACAGTGCATTGTAATTTATAATGCTCCACCCCGAGAGCTTCTTGGAAATTGCAATCACTCGCCCCACATGCGAGAAGAAAGGAGCCTGGTACGGATGGCTTACAATCTTGACAGACAGACTTCATCACCTGGCCAAACATTCTAGACGAAAAAAAGGACAATAAGAAACAGCAGAACAGTGAAAAAGGTCGCAGAAACAATTTTCTTCAAGGACATCCATGACGTATTTGGCGAACATGTCGAGACCCTTAGTCCTGCCATTCCACATCCCGATATTTACGTGCTCCGAGCTTAATGGAACAGGAAAGTTTGAAATGTGCATTAACGGTATATGTAATTTCCCCAGGCTACTATAATTCGCCGTCTACATCGATGCCCAAATTGGTCATAACGTTGCAATATTCGCCGTAACGGCATCCCTGAGTTAGCAAATTAAGTTTCCAATCCTATATACCGTTGAGCCCACCTCTTCTTGCGTGCCAATAAGATGGAATACGGAATACATTCAATAATTGCACACTAGGGAGAATCCAAACATCATTTTTGGATTTGTTGTCATTGCTGATGTTATTGTTTTTGCTGTTGTTACCCTCACCAAATGATAAGGTAATGTTTTCAGTGACGTTAGTTTGTGGATGGGTCTGTGAACAGTATGATTTTAGAGGCCGCGAGTGATTTGCATGATACTTGGTACGTGGATAGGTGTTAGCCGTGAAAATTAAGGGCAGGTTCGAATGTGAGCCTCCTAGCTGATTTGTGTGGTACTGCAGCAGAACTTCCTGCTGATGTTGCTATGGAAGTCGGCCATGTATCACATTCACAGGCAACGCGTATTGAAGCATTTGGTTTTGAATGCCCGAAGCTCTGCGTCTGTTGTGTCGCCATGTTGTCAGACGACAAGCGCGTCACAAGGCGTCAGAGACGTTTTTGGCGGGAAACGGGGAGAATGATTAGCTCAAAAAAGGTAATTCTTACCTTTGGGAGGAACCGTGCAATTGCAACTACCTTATCTTTCAAACTATAGCCAGCTTTCTGTACACAATCCGACCTTGACTTTCTCAAAACATCCTTGCAGCCTACTTCAGGTAATTCTTGCTTTTGGGAGGAAGTTTAAAAGACTATCATTCAGTGAAACTGTAGCTGCTTTATCTTTCAAACCAGACATAACTTTTTATACACAAAGTGGCGCGAACAGCACTTTTCCTGAATCCAAGCTTGACTTTGTCTGAACATTCAAACAGCCTACTTCATAATTCTTGCTTTTGGGAGGAACTTGAAAGACTACCATTCAGTGCAGGTGTAGCTGCTTTATCTTTCAAACCACAGCCAACTTTTTGTAGATACAAAATAGAATAGACAGCACCTTTCTTGAATCCGACTTTGACTTTCTCTAAACATTCGACATACAGCCTTCTTCAGGTAATTCTTGCTTTTGGGAGGAACTTGAAAGACTACCATTCAGTGCAGGTGTAGCTGCTTTATCTTTCAAACCAGAGCTTCTTGTAGACACAAAATAGCACAGACAGCACTTTTCCTGAATCCAACCTTGACTCTCTCTGAACATTTAAACTTGTCTACGTCGTATAAAGCTTGCAAGAAGCTTGAAAAGGCTACCATTCAGTGCAATTGTAGCTGCTTTATCTTTCAAAACACGGTGCTACAGCTAACATTTTGTAGACAAAATATCAAGGACAATATTTTTCCTGATACCAACCTGGACTCCATCTGAAGAATCGCTATCATTCACCACATTTATTATTCATACAGTCTATTTCACAGCCGAGCTATTTGAAAAGATACTCAATCATGTTAGCGGGTCATTTATCGTGGGAGGGAACGTCAATATGGAGGGTGAAAACTCCTGGACGAAAATCCATCAGAAAGTCAGGTGGCGCCGTGCATTCTTCCATTCCGCTGACGCTGACGGAAATACCTTCTGGCGCCGTAAGTGTTTCCGAGAATTTACAAAGAAACGCCAATGCTAAAGTACGGCGGGTACGAAACAGACTGTAATCACACCTGATTAGCAAATGCATCAAGTCAAGACCGATCGTCGATTATAGTAAGTCATCTGCCTGTTGATCTGTCAGCGGTAGCGACGTTAGAACATCGCTTTGGGGTACGAATATCATCACTATCCCGTACCTGTCAGCTAGAGCGTCTTCAACCGGCTGGATGTACAGCTGCACCGCTTGTCAAACTTCACCGAAGAAAAGCTTTATTTACTACCCAGTATCAAAGCCTATTAGTCTGTCAAGTTCGGCCCGAAGCCACAAAACCTGACGCTTGGTTGCAACTCATTAACCGTCGGGATACAAGGTGGAACCGCGCATTAAGACGGAGGCAAGAATCTTTTCAAGAGCAATTTTAGATGGTAGATTTAAGATGTATACCGCGACTTATGGAACACGAAGTGCGGCATGCACGGATGATCGAAAAGGCGGGTGTAGTAATGACTAGGGGGCGCCAGGAGTCTTAAGGGATACGGCCTACACCATATAGTATATCAAACTGACGGATTCGGTATAGCCGCGTATAAAGCAAAAAGAAGAACCGCATACTTTGAAGAGGAAACTTCTGACAGAACCACACATGATAGGGGGTTGGAAAAAGCCAAAAGCATGGGAGAACTTGATAAGAAAAAAATGTTAGTCCCAATTTTTCTGATCAAAACTTTCTGCATTTTCGTCTGTTTCACAACCATTTTCGGCTGCGTTTGAAAGATCACAGATTTGTTGAATATTGCTTCAATCAACTTCCTAAAATCCTTCTTCCTCGACCATGAAATAGAAAAAATACAAAAGGGCAGAGACCAAAAATATATTAGACGGTCTTCACTGTCGCTGTAAGGCAAGACACTTGACTGCAATCTGCATTTTATGAACGCCATGGAAAATAACATGCCTGGCAGGTGCTGTAACTATGGTCAGCAGAGCAACTGGTGAATATTCTGGCCTCGTGCCAGTAACTGAATTATGGCTTCTCCTATCAGTAGAGACGGAAACATTTGTTGCGTCGCCCGGATCGTAAACTGGTGGTTACAGGCCCCAGTAAGTTTACGTGTTGCCTTGGGTATTGGTATTGGCTCAAGCCTGGCGTTATCCCTGTTGTTATTCATGCTAAGGTTTCTTTCACCAAAACTCTACGTACCAAAAAAAATGATGAACATAGGCGGCGCTTCTATATGGACGGTCAAGAAGAACATTGTAATGAATAAAAAGCTGTTGTGTTTGTAATTTATTACCTGCTAGCTAGAAAATATATTAAGTTGATGGGTATGGCTAGCAAAGATAGGTGAAGTAAATAATATTCTTATACCCCTTGGTACTCTGCTTACTTCAAAGCATGACAAAGAAACGATGAAATCACGTATTCTGAATTTAATTATAAAAGATATTCCCATACCATACTCGAAAGAGATATCCGTCATCAAAACGTGCTTGAATGGCATGAACAAACACATGTTTTCTTTCCTCATATCAATGGTACTGGAAACATTATGATAACGCTATACATCGACATGTACCGACCGGTCTTACGTTGCTTAAACTAACATGTAGATCATCATTACTGTGTGCCGGCAGAAAGGGTGTTGTTCAGACATTTTTCGCCAGAGGGCGTGCTTACCTAAGCAAAACCATTGCCAATAGGGTAAACTAGTTTACAGGAGGGCTGGTGAGAATTATAAAGGCTATTTCTTCCCAAACTACTCAGATCTACATATTACTTTTACTTAAATATGTAGTCTTATACTGACGTCTAAAACTGTGCTTGTTTTTACTTCCGGGACGGAAGTGATGTTTTCGGTGGCGCTGGTTTAGAGTGAGTTTGTATGTTTGGGTTCCAGACATTGCATCAGGCCACATGACAGGATGCAAGGTGGGTGTATGTGTAGGAATTCAGTGGTGTGATATGACAATACTACAATATGACAATGCATCACACAATCCCCTCCACAGTTCCAATACATTCACGAAACCCCAAAACACTTCCCGGAAGTTTGAAATCTCTGATTTGGGGGTTTTAGTGGTCTTTATTGCTACGTGCTTTTCTGCTGAGTAGCGGTCAGTTGTGACATGTATTGTCTATGTTGCTCTGCAGTTCTGTAAGGATAGCCTCGCACCATAGTGTTTAGTCTCACTAAGGGTGGCATGGAGGCGATGTCACTCTTAGAACCAGACTGTAAGACAAGCTGAACCCTCGGTCTAACCCTGGGTTTCGCGATGCCCTGGTCAGGACTGTTCTTCTTTTCCTCGCAGCGCGCACAACAGACTCGCCTTTCCGCTCTCGTCTTGGGTTTGTTGTTCTCCGAACACAGTCGGAACTGTTTCTTCACGTCCGTGGCTTCTCCCGCGGTCTTCAGTTTCATCCTGCTGGAGTTGAGGTTGTACAGTTTGGCAAGGTAGTCTCTGTAAGCTGTGGATTCTGTGAAATCTTTCCACACTTTGTAGGAGGGTTCCTCCCTATAACTTATCTTGATAGTACCCTTTGTGTAAAGGGACGCATCCGTGAATGTCTTTGCTCTTTCTATCGGCCTCTGAGGATGCTCCAAGGTGGATCTTTTCTCCCAAGACGCCCTCTCTCTTTGACTGTAAGTTGAGGTCGTTTCTGGGTCCTTAGCCGAGACGGTGTCTAGTTCTAGTGCTGAACTTCCGTGCACCATCGTGGGGTTTCCATCGGGAATCCAGTTGTTTCCTACCGATAACTGGGAAAAGTGCCCCGCGGAAGTTGAGGAATTCCCGCTCTTGAAGCTGTCCACTGACGACACCGCGTCACTACCGGTACTGTGGCTATTGGTGGTGTCAGATTGGCCCGAAATGCGCCCTCTAGCGGCTTTCCCCTTACCGCTGCGTCTGTGCGTAACACACACTGGGATTGGGAGACTCCCAAGCCTCGGTAAGTTTTGGTAGTACGCCGCATCCTTGGACCTCTTGTTCGTCCGTCTGTTCGATTTGTTACTGGAGTTTTCTTCGTCGTCCGACTGTCCAGTCTTACAGGGCAGGATTCGCGGCAGGTTGAGGTCCGCCCGCACGGGGGCGAGGTTGATCTCCGGGCTCTTCTTGTCCCGGGGAGAGATGGGCAGACGGACCGCCTCGTCGTCTGTAGAGTCGTCCACACAGCTCTCTCCTCTATCTAGGACACTGTACAGGGCGAGAATATTAAACAATATATTAATGATAATAGATTTATTGCAAATCCTTTCCCGAAGGCTAATTGCAAGTGCACGTACATCAGAAATAAGAAAGGTATAGTAAACGATAAAATGAACCTAAAGTGAATTGAAAACCGTTTACTAGCGCTACTTCTAAAACAGAGAAAAACCTGGCGCGTAATGATTTTATTCTCAAATGTGCCAATCCGAAGGCAATAATACGAGAGTGAGAGTGGATGTGTGTACTTTGTGCTATTCAAGTTGAAGACAAAGTTGTATCCATTGCAAATATTTACAAACAGCGAGTCTATGGGGCGTCTATTGTACGTACAGTAACGTTAAACGCGACCGTTTAACCAACGTTGACCGTTAGTGTAACTGACGCAGACTATGACATTGTCATCCTGTTTTCCTTGTAACGTAATCTGTTGTTAAAGGATCAAGATTAGAAGCCTCAAGTACCGCTGCCATGGCAACAACTTGTTAACTTAAAGATACTTGAAGACGCTTCTTTATGATTAAGACTCTGGACTATACTGGCACAAGATGAAATCTTGCTGGGTTGGCCATCTTGTTCTTTGTCTTCATACAATTATCTCGACTTGTGTATCAATGTACTGGTTACAATGATCATGAAAATGGTAAAGTAAAACTAGCGTCGATAAATACTATAGCCTCTACCCGGCTCCCTAGTTTGCTTAAAGAAATAGTAGAAATTGGCCAAATAGGCTTAGTGAATAATATGCCAGAGGAGTTACCCGGCCAATTATTCAATCTATTTGCCCGATTTCTATTATTTTCTAGCAACACATTGGAATCTGGCAGAGACTACGATAATACATTGACCGACAAATATCGGTTACGACGATATTTTCTTAGAATAGATACCATTTATGATAACATGTCATGCTGTTATACACTTACTGTGAACAAAGCACAGGGCACTAGAAGATGCCACAGGAAAATAAATAAACACACATGACTAAATGAATACCTGCTGTCTTCGTGGTTTCCGTTGGTCCTTTGCGCTGAGTTAACCACATTCATCCTTTCAAAGATACGTCTGAAATCGAAGTATAACACCTTAGACCCAAGACAGACATCACCACAAGGTATACATATGTGCTTTAGATACATCTTTTCAGAATAGCTGCCTTAGCAAAATTTCCAAAATTGATTTTGAACTGCCGTTTTATCATTCGCTCGATCTCATAAAAATTACAACTTCAAAACGTGCATATCTATTTCTGTGCACCTATGTTGTTGTTGCTTTAGAAAGTTTGGAGTGTGATACTGGCTCTAACAGGTGCATTTGATCTAGCGAGGCAGGTGTCCTGAAAAGATGTTCTAAAACATTTGGCAACTGTGGAATGTTTTGGCCAACGTGACAGTCTGTATTAGTCCTACCGCGACAAACATTGTGCTGATCATGAAAGAGCGTGTGGATTATAGCACGTCTCATGTGTATTAAATGTGGCAAAAATGAGGAGATATAAATTACCCAGGTGTTTTTACAACCCCAACAGACTGATCCTGACCGTACATCACAATTAGCAGTTCAACCAATGAAATCATGGCAATTAGCGGTTCGACCAATGAGAGAGTGGCTGCATTGCCGTGAAAGATTTGCATTTTTATGTTTTGTCGGAGGAGGGCGGAGCTAACGGATCAGTCAGACCTATCGCATAGCCCTGCCAACCTCCGTCAAAATGTAGAATGCAAAACATATAAATCCAACTATTTGGCGGACATGCAGCTTCTATCTCATTGGTCGAACCGCTAATTGCCATGCTATCATTGGTTGAACTGCTAATTGTGATTGACAGCCAAATCGGTCTATTAGAACAGCTACCGCACATTGCGGTTTCTTTAAACGGACAACAATCCTCCCATTTGGTGTTTAAACAGCGTATCAGCAAGACCATTATAGACTGCTTCCTTTGGCAAACCTTTTCTATATAGACATAGCAAAGTTTATCCACCACCGGTGGTGTTAGCGCAGCCACACCTAAACCGTCACCTCAAGTTTGTTCTGTACAGTACATGCCGTGTTTATAGCCTCACCTAGCCCTGTGGTAACCTGGCAACCACGATGTCAATTCGCTAAAATCGAAGAACAATTGGCTGAAAAAAAGCAATGCAGAGTTTGCAGAGTTAATTAATTATAAGCACACAAGATTTGGGCTTCAAAAGCAATGAGTACAGTTGGATAGGAGAGAGATAACTACTGAGTGGTCACATGCAGGATTTGACTTAAAGCCAGAGGTTATTTTTCAAGTAGTTTGTCAGTATTATAGTTTACTAAAAACAAAAAGAGTACCAGCAAATGAACTCATAACAACAAAAATGTAAAGGTCATTGGTTATTTGTAAAATAGTTTGTCAGTATTATAGCTTTACCAAAAGCAAAAAGAGTACCAGCAAATGTATTCATAACAACAAAGAGTCCCATTGAAATCATAAACCTACACTACTGAGTCATAAAGCATAGAAAAATTGACCTCGACCCAGTTGCAGATCTCTCATTGTCATGTTGCTATGATATTTGGACCAGTAAAGAGGACAAGTCAGTTATTCTAACGTTACGTTAAATTTCGTAAGGTACATTTGTGAAAAGAAACATATTTTTCTCAAACATGACAATAAGAGGGCAGGACCTTTTTCCCTTAAGTTAAATTTTCTGAGATACATGATGAAGCAATATTTTTTCTTTGATATTCTCCAGTTTGTCATCTTCGTTGCTTCTCACATAATACTACAGTATTTACTAACTCCGTGGTCACATTTGTTGTAGGTCGTCGTACGATTTTGAGGACGTGAAATTTTTCAAGCAGACTGTGACAGCGTCAACGGCCGACAAGGATCCTACTTTAGGCAGCCTTTTATGTAACAAGGCAGCTTAATTTTGAAGGACACATGCACGACTACCCCAAGGACGTCCACAGTTTGCGATCGTACTACGATCGTACGACCTATGTGAACGGGACATGGTGCTATAAGTCACTTGAAAAAGCACCATGCTTCTCCTCAGTTGAGGATGGCTGCTTTACCTTACTGTTTTATGTGACTACAGCCCTAAGTTCTATACACTAGGCGTTAGGGGAGGCGAAGCAGCGAATGAAGCTTCCCACGCTCCTAACCAAATCAACTGTTCTTCTTTCTCTTTATTTTCTATTACATTATCTCACTAATGCGATTAGGGGCGTTTGTCGCCCTACTTCTTCCGGTTTGAATGGAAAAAGTAATCATATTACTGAAGACTAAAATGTAGTGTCTGTCCGCTGAGGAGTATTTGTTAGTACCGAGACAGGGAAAATTTACCTTTTTCAGTCTACACAAGAATGTAAATCTAAGGTTGAGCACACAATACGAAGACAAACTTAAATAATCGTCTTTGCTAATTGCCAAATAATCACATTTTGAACCAAAAATAAACAAGAAAGCGTTAAAAGAAAATCCTGTAATTGATTTTAATCCTGGACAACAACATGTTTTTCCTTTTTTTTTTACCCCAGTAGGCCAAATTTGTGTCTATAATCTTTTAAAGTTTGTTTTGCCTCATGTTGAGGTATTGAATTCATCATTAGGTGGGGGTGGGGGGCGCTTGCTAAGATTTTTTTTTCAAGTTTGAATATACTTTATTTTCGTATGAAATGTATAATTTTGTCTTTAGTTTTTCATTCTGTGTTTTCTTATTTTGTCTTTGCTTTTATCTCAAGTGGTGGCGTTGAAACAAGTTCTATAAGTATAACTTGAGTGCACCTTCACTTTGTCGCTGTACTTTTGTTTATGTCAATAAAGGAAGAAAAAAATCTAAGGAAAAACATGTCCCACATGTCTCACCTGACGCTGGTCCTAAGTTTAGGGAAGTACGGATCCTCCACGTGAACTCCAAACACCACACTCTTCTGTTCCTTCCCTACATCTCCCCGTGTGTGGTAGTACCTGTACTCTTCTATGTACCTCCTCGTGTCGTAATAGTGTCTAAACGCGAAGTCATCTTCCCGTGGTTCGTTAGAATTCCGTCTCTGCTGCTTTGCACGTTTTCTGTTGTCCCCGCATCTCTTTCCCTTCTTTTCCAGTTCGAGTTCGTTGGCGCGACTACATGGTCTGTCCCAGCCTGACAATGTCTTTTCTCTCTGACACCCCTTCGTACAGAAACAAGAGTCGTTGTCGGAAAAACGAAGGAGTTCGGTCTCGCAGATGTCCCTGGTCGGTTTGGTGACGACTGGAGGAGGAACTTCAGTGACTTCAGTAGCCATAGTCTTGTACAGATCAATGTTCCCAACGTCTAAGAATTGGTGCCGTCCAGTACATTTTGGAAATTAGCGAGTCGCCATCTTGGTTGTAGCTACGTGTGAGAGAGAAAGAGAAATTAGTTAATTACCTGTCAATCAAGAGTAGGTAGTTTGTGTGCAGAGCAATCTTTCTGTCGCTAGGACATAAATAAACACCGAAGAAAGGTTTTGACGTACTAGGCTAACAGGCCAAATAAGACGACTTCTGAAAGAACCAAGGTGACGTAATCTTATTTTTAGTGTTTCTTCAAAACGTGATACAGTCACATGAAACTGTGACCTGATTTGGACCATGACTACCTAAGCACCGGCTTACCACTTGCCTGCATCGCTGTTTTAGGGCAGGCATATCTTTAGTGACAGGCGTGATAAGATTACATAAATCACATCCATACATACGCTACAAACGCGCCCGCCAAGCGCCCACCTGTTTACATTACGACCGTGCTATGGTCTCTTGACCAGTTAGCTCGCCACACGGTCTTTAAATCCTACTGTATCACCGATCAGCAAACTATTAACACAACGGTCACTCGCCTGAAGGCGACGCAAAGTACATAGATACTCACGTACTTACCAGAAGAATCAACAGGTCTAGGCGAGGGACAGCCAGTCACGCGAATGTCCCCTCGGGCTACGTGAAGGCACCACACACTCCGTAGCAACCCTTATTCCTGCCATGTTTACGCCATGTCCTTCCCCAAATGTGTACCAAACTTGGGGGGAGTAGCAAACTGTTGACACGAATCGTCTAACGTCCTTTGTTTCCCCGGTCCCGGGCTGATATCAAACTGCCGGAGCTTTGTCCGCAGACCCACTGATCTGTCCCGAACTCGTGTGCTGTTTACGTCCGCTGCATTGTCTCCGCGTCAGCCTGCACCGTGTACAGAAACTGGACCCGCCTGGTCAGAAAGGAAACAGTGGCAGTTAGGCTTACAATAGAAACATGCGCAGCTGCGTCCAACCTTAGAAGTAGGGCATGACAGGTGCTGTAGTATCCAGAACCACGGCGCATGCTTTATCCAGAACCACCATGCTCAGGCACGGTTCTGGATAGTCCACGCGTATCCAGAACCGTGCCTGGAGCAAATCGCGGAGACTTAGTAATCCAGAACCTTGCCCGATCCTTACCCTAATCCCTGTAGGCCTAGAGCTAGATAGGCATGGTTCTGGAACAGGTAACAACTACTCACAAAAGCACAGAAGCAACCCGAAAGCTTGACCTGAGCTGTACCGACAGACCGTAATTACCGAGATTGCGATCTCCCAGGTCACACCGGGGATTTTCAGGGCCACCTTTAGATAAGCATCGAGAGGCAGTAAAGCAGGTCCATGTAAAAGAACAACAATGTCAATTGTTTGGCTGTCAACAAACGACCAGGCGTATTTGCCTACAGATCGCCAGGCTTAACTTTTAAGTATGCCCACCTCTCACGAGATAAACTACGTGGGCGACTACATAAACCTGTTACTGATGGAGGCTATGTTTTTCAAAGCTGGTTGTGGGGTTATACAAGAAGGCAACATGAATTGTTACCTTCAACTAGAAGTGTTTTTGGTTAGCGTTTGTTTGTTTGTATGTATGTATTTGGTTTTACACCATAACTTGAGAAGCTATGAATGGATTGTCATGAAATTTGGTATGTGGGTAGGTCTTGACCTATCGAAGAAATCATTACATTTTGAAGCCCCTGGTGGCTTTTCTTAGTACTGCAGCATAGCTTCTGGTTTTGATATCTCGTGTTTTGAACATACTACTTGTTACTTTTATCATCATTATCACTAGGTATGAGCATAAGGAAGAACTGATTAGACGTGGTAACTGATGGATTCACATTTCTAGGAAGCTTTTTTTTAGTTTGAAGGTCTGGATTTGCTATTATTATCTAGCTATGTCACAAATGTACCCACATACATACATACATTGTAATATCAGAATGGCTCTCCCTCAGAAATATTGAGCCATGATCGCTTTCCCTAATTAGTGACAAGGGTATCTATTGCAAACACTGTGTACAAACGTAACCATAAACTGTACGGGTGGACACCAAGCAAAACAAATGATACTTAAGTTACAGAGATCCACCCGTTCATAGCAAATAGACCTTTTTATAGTGCGCTTAAAATGAAAGGCTGTATATGAATGGAGCTGTCAAATATAATACAATACGTACCAAACGGAAGACCCACGCTTAGAAAACTACAAAAGAAATAAGTTTGTAGCCAACATGAAGAAAATGCGGAGTTAGTCCAAGTTGCAAAACATAGCCTAGTTCTGGTATACAAGCTAACATAACACGTGAGTTCAACTGAGCCTACTGGAAAATAAAATCCAACTTCAATTCACATTTTTGATGAAACGTGACCAGGAAATTTGACTTTCTTTGCAATAGACCAATCCCATAGCCTCGCTCACCTTCGTCAAAACGTAAAAATTCAAAAATATAAATGTTACTCACTCATTGGTCGAACCAATAATTGTCATTCTCTCATTGGCTGAACAGATAATTGTGATGGACAGTCAGGATAGGTCTGTACCTCAACATTCCCCTTGCCTCAGCGCCAAGTTTGTTTGTTCGCCCATTGGTCCATTTGCTGTACATCTGTTATCAAATATTTGTCGCGTAGGGGCTTAATCGCATTTCTATCAGTACACATTTCCAGTAAAACTTAGAAACCAGAATATTATATCGATATATCACGGCAGAATCCTATTAATTTATTTGCACTTTGCGTCGCTCCCTGCAAGAGTAATGTGTGTGGATTAACCTGTTAAAGGCCGCTGAGCTAATGTGCATAGGTTGCTATGAAACGGCAGGTGGACACTAATGGCTTAATGTCCTCAGGCGACTTTCTGTCGCTTTCAGAGACATATAAGGCCACATTGACTTGATTATATGGATGACATCCGTGCGTGCATCAATTTTCGTTTTCAAAAAACAAAAATTGGAGCCCATACTGTAAATTCTACAAGGAAGCTGCAAAACGAGCAAATATAAGCCGTATATTACAAAAAAAAAATACCGGAAAACGGACGCAAATGTTATAGAATGCCTTTTTTTCTGTCATAATTTCTTGCCATTTGTATCAGTACAAGTAGGCTGAAAATGTATTTTGAGCACTAAGCGAAGTCTTTCAAAGGCGGGAAAGACCAAAAAATTTAGAATTCGTTCTTTGGTATACAATGCTTTATGTGTTCAGTTATTTGTTTAACCTTCCTGACCACTTAGATTTCATAATGAAGACAACATTTTTTCGCACGCTCGCATCAGTTTTGGGGTGCCCAGAGGATGTCATCCATAAAACCAAATCAGTATGGCATAAAATAAATGTCGTAGTCACTTAAGCCTCCACAGATACCATAATTCTTTTTAAAGTTCACCACAAAGATACATATAGAAAACTAAAGCCATTAATCATTGCTATACGGCAGCAGTAAAACCATCCATTTGCAAAATTGCATTCTAGTCATTCCAACGACATACCTAGTAACACAACGGTTATTGAGCCAAGCATTTGATGTTAAATATTACATGGAAGTTTAAGATCAACAATAGTCGGTTACGACAACGACTAAGCCATACAATCTTGAAACTTGCCTAATGATTCTCATGATATAATGAGTTACATTAATGATCACTGCTAACTATGTTAAAGAACCTTTGTGTAAATTCAAATATTCTTTCTATTTAATTTTCATTTTAACGTCGCGGGGCATCGGTGCTATTTTAATCTAGTGCCTTGCTAGCACACGATCCATCAATTATCTAGGTAGTTGAGTGTTCTCTGGTTCCTCTGTTTTGTGTTCCTTCATACAGATGAAGACAAATCTGTGCCTTCTAAAAGCAGTTGTCCCTACATGCTTGGACGTTAGTATGGAACAGATTCGTCGATCAGTTAGAATTTGCTCACATAGTTTACACGTTATACGTTTCAGGCAGAGAACAGATAATATATTCTACTTTTCAGAGTCCTAGATTCCATGGGGTACGACATGAAGCAACGTCCTGCCCTCCAAATGTATCGATCCATTGACAAAACTACCTCTTAACCGAATATTGATTTTTTTTACTAAGGACCAGGTTACATCGTACGATTGCAAACGTTAACTGGGGGCTTTCGTTGGATAGGCGTGCATATGTCGTACAAAATCCAGTCGCCTGTTACGAACAAGGCTGTCTTAGACCCTTGTCGGTGGTCCGTTCTGTCACAGCCTACTTTAAAATCCTACGACATCACAGTCGCACATTGACTTAGACGACGAATGTGCCCAGGCTCTTAGTAGTGCTAGCAGGACTTACTCACAAAAAATTGTAACTTACGAGAGCGACTTGCTTCTATCCTCAAACCTGTTCAACTGTCAACGTCCATAAGATGAAAATAAAACAACGTTCAGACGTATCAAGTAGCCGTTTGAGTCCTGTAGTAGGTGTACATCACAGACAGTAGATAACTGATATCAGCATCGTTACTATCTTGATGCCAACATACCTATCTACTCACCTGTGACACCCAGAGAAGCGTCCCTGTCCCAGACCAGGTGTGCACTCACTACCGTACCACACCTGTGCCGTAACCAGGTAACAGTAACATCTCCTGAGCAGGCTTGTTTTCTTACAAGGTGACCCCGGCACAAGACATGCGATCGTCCTTTGTTTACTGCCATGTTAAAAGGCCCGCTTTCAGAACAGGGGTTTACATACCAGAAAAGGGGCAACCCGAATCCAATCGGCCGGGCTTAATCGCATTTGCAAGGCCAAGGGCAGGAACTCTCCAGTCACAGTATGCACGGTGTACCTGTTAATTGTCTACTGAGCGGTAAAAGCCAGTAACAATGTGAGTAGAAGTGTGCACAACACAGAGGGAACATTCTACGCTGACAATGTTTATCTTAAAGTTCAGTGACATTCTGAACTTCCGCCTAAAATGTTATGGTACATTGTATGTTACAGAGAATGGGTCCTCCTATGTCTGGCCAGCCGTGACAGGATTGCTTGGAACACACCGTTTTAACAGTAAGACATACATGTATCATGATCTACACTCTCAATGACATTTTGTCACTGTTGGGAAGCTAAGAATTAGAAATATAGGCACAAATGCACACCTGTGTCTTTATACGGAAAGGGTTGTCTCTGATCCTTGTCGGTGGTTGTTGCCGCGGCCTGCGTGAAAATTCTACGGTATTAAAATCATACGACGACCGACGACGAATGAGACCGCGCCGTAAGTTACAAAATTAATGGGGCTCTATTGCATCTGTGTATCACTAAACACACGCTGAATGCATCAAAACGTAACGATGTGGCAATCATTGTTTAATCCCGATGGAACCATACAAAGCTGCTCTTCCAGATCCAGACTAGACTAGAGAGACGAAAAGTTGGACGGGGATTAGCACATTTAAAGAGATCATCCACCAGGAAAAATTTAATTGCACGTTTTATACCTCCCGCGTGGGTTTAATTTGATTTTCTTGTTTTCGAGTTCCCGTTCGTTTGTTGTGTCACAGACGAGTAACTTGTTTCCAAAGACCGCAGATTGGTAAAAAGAAAAGATTCAGTTTTCACTTCATCAAACAATTACTTCTCTTTTCATAGGAAAAGAACTGCTGTAGATCCTCTACTAAGATAAAGAAATCTGTGTACGGGTAACCAATTCTGTGGCTCGGTAAAATGTGATGGAAGAATAACATAGATAAGCTCTAATCTTAATCAGTGCAATCAAGGAGGTTAAAAATCTAGATTTAACCTCCTTGGTACAATTAGCTATAGGAGCAAATCAAAGCAAGATCCTTATTTTACCCACCTGTACATAGCCACTTTTAAGATCACACACACATTTTCCCCCGTGGGACTTTGGTTAGCATTTGTTTGGATAGTCCTGTCCCGTCAGACACAATGAACACCAAACCACCAATAACATCACGGTAGATTGCAGCTCTAGACACCGTAGAACAAAGAAGAATGTATCAAACCTTCTGAAACAACATTTCAACAAAACACGCAGTGACCTCAACTCCTCACTGCTTTTTGAAGACACATACTTCTAACCTCCCCCTGTCTGTGTACAGCTACTGGTGTGTATCGGCGTGGGGAGCCGCTTTTCTTCGGCCTTCTTTGACGGTGAAGACATGCGTACTCTCAAATGATTACAGGCCAGACACGACTTAGAAAAATATCAGGGTTGAAATCTCGAGCTTAAGGACAGAAAAACGTTCTTTTGGCGCCCCTTTGATACATTTGCCCCGTCTAGAGCACCCCATTAAAGAAAGGACACAACGTTGTGAGTAGGTAAACACATACAAGGCTCAAAACACACCGAGTCAAGGTCAGTAAATAGATTGAGACGTGTTGCTTTGCATTCAGGACAAAGAAAGACAAATAAGTACTGGAGGGCTAGATGGGATTTTCGAGAAAATCTAGTTAACCGGTTGAAAGACATCGTAGGGGACTAAATCACAGCATAGGGGATCCAAAGCACAGGGTAGGGGGAGGCGGGCGTACTCTCAAACTATATGCTAGCTAGAACACTGCGTATACACAGATACGTACAGGTGAGTTGTCGATTCTAAAATGTTATTTTTAGACGGCAAAGCTGTCTGGATCCATATCTTGACTACCGATTAGTTGATAACCAACCCATTTCGTTATAAAACCGACAAGAATGACACACTGAGACAATAGAACCAGACACCCGACGCTAGCTATCTCACGACGAATAAAAATAAACCTAGTTATTTCCCATCGGAGTTAACCGACCAATGAATGACCCATTGACCCCGTGGGGCCAGCTATTAACCTCCATATCATTCACCTGTCTTACCCAATATTGGGAGAAGAGACTAGGTCAGACCTTCAAAGTGCCGCTCCCAATTCATTGGTACCACCCCCTTTTTGGCATAGGAAAAAAATGGGTTTTTTTTCCTGTTCCAAAAATTAGGGTTGGTAGGTAGGGATTCTGTTTTAGATTTTGGCTGACTGATCCAACAAATACAGTTTAACAATGTAAAACTGAAATGCATCAGGACCAGGGCTGTCGAAAAGGACCCGTCCTTCCGTCATTGTCCGTACTATGCTTTTGGGGAAGGGAGAAGTATTTCACTCGATTTGCTCAATAAAAATGTGCTTCTGAAAATACGTGAAATAACGTTATCAGAGGGTTTGAAATTCAGATGTCAGATATGGTCTTGTAAGGTTTTTGCTAGGGTCAGTCGGGTAACCAGAAACACTACATTTTTTTCCATAGGCCTAATATCCCCTACAAAGCCTGTGCCAGAAGCCGAGGTATTAGGCTCGCTCCCTTATAATTATACCGCACGAAATTGTTACTGGACAGCCTAAAGAGTCTGGTGGAGACTAGCTTAATTTTCAAATCGTGTTATACAACGAACTGACGAGACAACACAATGTACATGCATACAAAATCAAACAATATGTACAATCAAGTATGAATCTGCAATGTAGCCATGAGCATATTACACAATGTCAATATCACTGTTACTAGCCCATACAGTATCTTACCTTAACTTTCTACCTGAGACAGGTGTCTTCAAGCTTCCACGTACCCTATAGGTGTCATCAGGATCCACTTTGTACACCTGATGCACCTGTCGTTTGTATACACCACAAACCATACATGTTTGAAAGACAAAACCTACCTTCACATAATTCAAAAGACGGCCGGCGCACAAACCAAGGAGCCCAAACTTTAAACACTCTCGCGTCTCCGTATTACGACGCGAATGCAGGACTAGCTTCTGTGTAAAACTCTTTGCATTCAGAGAATAAATTCGAAGATTCCGTACCAAAAGCTTGTATGTCCACCTTGCTGAGGGCTGTTGGGCGTTTTGATTCGAAAATGTCTCGCTTGCCCCACAGAGACTTGAGTAACAAAAGATAATGGCACACGCCAACCATAATCATTATGTAAATAGTCGCCATAATTAATGTGGGCGTGGCTAATGTTTCGCATGTCTTGTCGACAATGCGGCGGATTCCTCTCTTTAATCGAAACTTGATACCCAGTTTTCCATGTTTACTATGCCCAAGGGCCATAAAACGTAAATAAAAATAAAAACACCAATTGTCGACAGGTGTTTAATAGCCCCTTCAGTGTATTAGACCCGTCCGCCCACCTCCGTCAAAATTTAGAAGTACAAAGTAGAAACATAAAAATGTAAAAAATTGACGGACATGTAGCCACCCTCTCATTAGTCAAACCGCTAATTGTCACGCTGCCATTCGTTGAATTGACGGTAAGTGACAGTCAGGATCGGTCTATTACACTACACTGTAGTCCACGAAGTTGTGATTTTTTTAATGCTTTCAAAGGCTTGGAGAGGAAATTGTTACGTTTGATGAATCGTTTACATATATATATATATATATATATATATATATATATATATATATATATATGTGTGTGTGTGTTTGTGTGTGTGTGTGTGTGTGAACGAGTCCATCAATTTACTACCTACTGCTATTATACATGTAGTAAGTACACACTGTAACCACAAAGCTGAGAAAGGCGTTCATGTTTAAAAGTTACACAAACTGAAATTTGTTTCAGCTTATCAGATTATTACTTTGTCTAGACAACTGTCTGACTTACCGTAAGAATGGCCTCAGTTTTCGGCGATCGTGCGACGATTGTACGACGTATGTGACCGAGTCCTAACGTCCACTGACACCTGACAAATCTAGAGTAGAAGGCATCGAAGTGGAAACATGTTGCTGGGCTTCAAAACTGAAGTTATTCTAAGAGCATCACTTGTGAAGTATACAAAACAAAGTGCATGCACTTGAGGCCCCTTTGAACCTCTTATAAAGATGGAGTAGTATAATAGAAATAAGAACTGCACATCACGAAGTGGAGAGCTACTAGCCCTTCAGAAGTTACGACGCTAAAGGCGTCAAAAAGGCAACGAAATATTGAGACTATTTCCATTGTAGTGCAACAGCAGCACTTGGGGTGAAATAACAAAAATGGCGGTTGACACGTCACTCTACCGTGAAAAGCGTAGTTTGAGAGCTCGAGGAAACCCGTTTGGACAATAGAAGAAATTCTTTACATTTAAGGGAGAACTTGACATTATTTTTACATAAGCACTTGAGGTTTAACAACTTATCGATTGCAAAGTGAAACGGTCGCGGTAGATATGCAACTTGTTTCCTCCCAGTTGACACTGAGAAACAGTAAGGCCTAGGAAAAAAGTTGTGTTTCCGGTTACCCGACAGACCCTAGAAAAAACATGCCGACCCTAGCCTTTTGGGGGGGGGGCATAGAATTCGGCATTTGGCATTTGAATTTAAAATGCTCTGAAACGTTATCTCACGCATGTTTAGAAGACAAATTTTTATTGAATAAATCTTATTGAGTGAAATATTTGTCCCTTCCCCACAAGCAAACGGAGGGACGGGTCCTGGAGACAGCCCTGGTCCTGATGCATTTCAGTTTTACATGGTTAAACTGTATTTGTTGGATCACTTCAGCCGAAATCTAATAAAACAAAAGAAACATTTTTTCCTATGCCTAACCAAGGAGGTTTAAAAAGGATTTAAACCACCTCCTTGGCCTAACCATGACAACCATTTTGTCGCATTGATAGGGACATAATTACAACAACTTCATTTGTCAATATCAATGTACGTTTCGTGACTATGTTGACGTTCTGTGAAATTTACTTGACATTGATAAATGGGTTAAACATTGCACAAGCGTTGAAATCATTAACACCGTCACTTGCTGACACAGTTTGGACAAGTATCGATTGCACGTTCATGACAGCATCACAATGTGTGAATGATCTATTTTTTCATTTTGAAAAGCATATTGCTAATGATTAGTAGAAGAGAAGCAATGTTAACTGTCGAAAACATCACCTATATGTTACATGGTTGTTGAGCTACTGGATTAAGGGCGCAACAATATGTTTCACATTTAAACAGAATTGCAATTACAATATCACACGTAAAAAGGAATTGAAAAAAACTCACTATGACTATATATATATATTTCAACAATGATTGCCAAGCAAGAATATAAAGACCGACATGTTTTATATGGATTATTGAGCTAGTCAAATATTTGGACGTGTGTACATGAGTTACCTAATAATAATTGTTCCGCCGGATTATTCTAACAAAAGGTTAAGTAAAGGTGGCATTATGGCGCTGTCATTCAGTGTATTGTTGGAACACAAAAACGAACGTGTTCTTTCTATAGAATGTTACTACTGGTGGTATAAATAATTGAATAGGACAGGAAGTCCTGTATTTTACAAAGATAGGTCAAATAGATCGACCCTGACTGTCCGTCACAATTAGCAGTTCAACCAATGACAGCGTGGCAATTAGCAGTTCGACCAATGAGAGGGTGACTGCATGCCTATGTTTTACGGAGGTGGGCGGAGCTATAGGTTCGGCCCTCCGTGATCACAGAGGCATGTGGTTAAGAGGGTTTGAATTCAATTTGTTACATGACATTTTTGAAACGTAAATTATGTCTTCTATGGCCTCTCTCTCTTACGGTTTGTTGCACAGCAAACAATAAGGTTATCAAAAGCAGAACAAATAGTCATGTCAAACAGACGTAATGTTACTAATCTAAGATGGATAAATACATGTTTGTACAGGTGGTTAAAGTTAGCTTTAACATTTCTGCAGAAATTCTTTTATGTAATACGCATGCTATTTCATTGTGGCCCAAGAAAAGTCAAGACTTGTATCAACTGGAATTTCATAAGTACTCTTTGTGCCTTTAGATACCTGTACTTGGTATAAAGTCACCTAGTCTGTTGCAAATAATAACTGTTTTAGTTTTGTGCATGCAATGTACTTCTATATAAATGGTAATTGGTATGTAGTGTATGTTTTGCAGGGCCCCACTGTAAAACAGTGCTGTGACACTGAGATGGGCCACCCTGGGTAAATAAAACACAAACAAGCAAACAACCAATACGGACCTGAAGTCATTTTTCTATAGGTGAAAAACAAGAAAAGTCTCTCACCTTTTTCGGGAGTTAGAGGCCGTTATCTGGAGGGTACAACAAAGGTGTCCTGCCAAACTGTGCTGGTGACGTCATGGATCAAACCACTTTGACTTGAAGGGGCGCTTTAAGACCATGCCTTTGTTTAGGAATGTGCCAATGCAAAACAAATATGTGTATATTGAACAATGTATAAAATGATATGTAAACATAGAGTTACAGAGGTTTACAAAATAACATTAGTATTGCACTGCAGCCACTTCTTTTAACATTGAAATTTTTAAAATTAATATGAAACACAAAATTAAAATTATTGGTTAACATATCTGCAGCAATCAAACTTTATATAAATTACGTCAAATTTTATCACTAATATCTGTTAAGTTATACAATCATATGTGACATTATGTACAAAGGAAACTAAAAACTTATATTGAATCAGATTGGTCTTATTTATTGAAACATTTCCACATCAACTGATACATACAATAACTTACATCTCTTCAAAAAGCATTTTTGGCAAATTTTGGCAATCACCACTTCTACAAGAAGCAAAAAAATACAAGTGAACCTATCACACAGCATAAATGCACAGTAAACATCTCCAAGCTTGCAATTACACAATGTGGCTTCAGTAAGACATCAGCAAAAAGTGGAAATTCTAACATACACACTGCCAGCAAAATTCTTCCTATTAGTAATTATCAACAGCAGTGTGACATTTCATGAACTACACTTAACCAAAAGCTATGCCCATTCTAAGTAGCACCACTCTGGTCCATTTCTTGGAAACCCCATCAATGCTGTAATGCCTTTCCTACTTTTTCGAACACCTTCATAGTTACATAATCCTAACATTGTGCAAATGCTTGTTCATTTTCCTATATTTGATACAAAATTGAAACATCTGTTAAGCACTGTTACACAGTTCACTTTTATTTGACTCATAAAGGATTGTCTGACTTTTCTGGACTGATTTCTGATACATACATTTGTAAGTAATATGATATCCTGCAATTGGTGAGTTTTGGACGGAATGGTTCAGTTTGGCAGGAGAAGATGTACATATACAATAGATCCCTGAATTTAAGTTTGTGTGGAAGATTGGTGAGTTCATTGCAGCATCAGTGTGTTGTAGGTACAAGTACAACATACACATGTATAAACACCCCATCCAATCAACCCCTTCCAGACTCAGATTCGAATCAGCCAAATTGTTCCTAGTATTTTTACCCAAACAGCCACATTTGCCAAATCTGAGTCTAGAAGGGGACTTGATTCAATGGGGTGATATGCAATGTATGGGTAGGTCCTCCATTTTGGAATGTTGTAGCGTCCTCAGAACTGTGCTTTCCTGATCAGGTTGACCTTCTGCTCAGGTGTGACGTCCAGGTGAAACAGGTGAACACCTGTATTGAAGCTGGAGCAGCACAGACTTGAGGGAAAGAAAAAAAAAAGATATTGGTCAAGGAGGTTGTGTGTTTCAACATTAGGAGGTTCTCCTTGGTCCAAACATAAAATTTTTCATCTCAAACCAACTGACAAACTACTCCCTTCCCATTTAACTTTACAAGTAAGAAATTCTGAAGTACTTTGAAGTAAAGTAAACATTTTTCCACCCAGGGCATACTGGGTCACAACCCTGTCAATCAACTTAAACTCAATCTACACCCACTCACTTCCAATCTTTGCTGAAGACTAGAAACATACAAACTCCCCCTACACAAGCAGGCCCAAAACAATACTTTCGTCCCGGAAGTGAAAATACATGCAGGGATTGTCATGAAATATGTTAACCATACTGACCTGGCATCATCAAAACCTGCCAGTGAAGTAAGAGGCCCAGAGACAGGAAGGGTCTGGACACAAAGGCAGTCTGAAACATACAACATGTAGAACAATCTTAGCCAACAGGTGATTTTGATGCAGTATGACTCTTGTCCACTAGATGGCACTGCTACACTGCAAACCCTTTTTACCAGTAGTACAGACTCGCACCAAATGCTGGTACAAAACCAATCCATCCAGTGATTCTTGAGTTATATTGGTGAGTATCAGACAGAAAGAAATATAACCTCCATATTTCATGAAGGGAAGTACATATGCAGCCCAACCTTGGGTATTCTGGTCCCATATTCTGACTGTACAGTCATGAGAAGCTGTGGCCACCAGCGGCTGACTGAGGACAGGAGGGAGGAAGGCACAGGCTGACGCTGTCTCTCTGTGTCCACGGTACTCATACACCGCTTTCACTGCACGGACGTCCCACAACTGCAGCACACAATGGCAATGTCATGGACAACGAGAAGAAAAAATTATTAAATACATGTATAATCTAGCTGATCAAAAATACATGACTTGTGTTGTATTCTTTGATCAGCAAGATGTTACAGATGAGAAAATTTGCAAAAGCTGGCTATCAGGGCTGGCTCACGTACGTCGTAAGACCATCGTTCAATCACATTCTTGTGATAGTCCTGCATGCGTCCTGAAAAAATCAGCTGACTGGTTACCAAAAAGGTTGTCTTACTAGATCTTTGTCAATTTTGCAAATAAAAGTTTTCTCTTTTTCCTTCACTTGTGGTCACAGCCTGGGTGCCAGACTGCTGTCAGGGCCAGTACACAGGCCAGCCTGAGCTGAGGGTCTTATACTAAAGGGTATCCTGTAGTAAAATTTCTTTGGGGGCATGTTGGCCCTGGAGCCGAGAAGCTTAGAGGCTGTACCTGGCCCAGGCAAAAGCTAGTCTGGCACCCAAGCTACATGTACACTCACCGTGGCTTCACACCCTTGTCCCCCAAAGCCATTGCTGGTAGTGATGCAGTAGTTTCCATCCCTGCTGACGTCACAGCTGGTCTGGATGTACTGTTTCTGTGGGAAGGTACAGGACACATACAGACCTCGGGCATCCCACAGTCTGAAACACAAGGTCAAGGTCAAAACAGGTCAGAAAGGATGATGGTAATTTTTTTAGCCTGGATGCCAACCTTTCTAGATTAAGTTGCTTCCCTGCCAAAAAGACTGGACCCACAAATATTCTGTATGTCATTTGAAGACTTGTTCAGAATTCAAACAGGTGAGCTGATTGGCCAAATTTGAATGATGATGATGAGCTAATTCAACCATCACGTAATGAGCTAATTCAACCATCACATGCTGTGCGGGGCCTCTGCTGATTGGATGACCCCATACTGCTGCTGAGGTTTGGTCAATCAGAATGCGTGTTCAAATTCTGAACAAATATTCAAATGACAGACAGATAGAATATTATTCAATATGTGCAGAGCCCAGTGTTTTTTGGCAGAGAAGTGATGAAGACAGCGTACTAAAGTTTAGAAATAAAATAAGGCTGACATTCAGGCTAGAATCTCTTAAAAGTATCAAAACTTTCAGATGGACCAGTATTCAAATAAACACTTTGAAACCTTAAGACATCTTTGAACCACCCCGTATCAGTCGGTATCGGTGGCTGGAAGTCTTCTGGGTGAGGAGAGCTTTACATGTCAGTGGGAACTGGGGCAGGTTTGGATGTAACAGACAAGACAAACAAGCTGACTGGGCTAATGGGGCAGTGATGTCTTCTGCCTGTAGTACAGCAAACAGGACGGACAGCCTGGGTGTACATGTACTCACAGAGGTCATACTAGGAGTATTCGGCACCTAAAATTTATCTTGAATGTGACAGTGCTGGCAATTGTGGTAGGTCGTGACTTTGATCCCCTGCCAAGTCATACCAAAGACTTTAAAAATGGTACCTACTGCTTTCTCTGCTTGGCACTAAGCACTTGGGAACTATACAGGAGTATACGACACTATTGCTTGAAAAAGTTTGCATAGTGCTTGTTATATCAGACAGAGAGGTTGACTTCGATTTGAAGGCAGACAAATTTTATCCAACCTCAATTGTAAATGTTTTTTGTCAGTGACACTAAATATACCCAATGTAAATTGAAGTCGGAAATAGTACATGGAAATAACCCTGCAGTCTCAGTTTATGACCATGTACGATATTCCTAGCCTAATATTGCCTTTTTACAGACTAAGCCACCAATGTCCTATACATTGTACATGTAGGTTCCCAGTCTGTAGTGATTGCTGCAGTGGTTTACCGTGGGTCTACTGTCTAGGTCAAAGTTGGGATGACTGGCATTCCCAGACAAGACCTTCAGCTGTCGAGGACCATCTATAAGACACGGTATGTCTTGTTACAGTGTAACTGATGTGTCCTACATTGTAGGTCAAGGACATTAAGTCAACCAAGAACTTACGGCAGGAATATTTCTTGCCAAGAAGTCTTCCTTTCATAGAATCAAGTCAATTTGCTGAATACTGTTACAGTATCAGTGGTAGGAAAAGCACGGAGACTTATTATATAACAGCATACTGGATAATTGTATCTATAAAGAATAGTAGGGACTATCTTTATCTACGGAGACGAAACATCAACTTACAGTGGATAGTTATTACCTTAAAGTTCGCAAGGAAGGCTATGTTTACTTTCTGGTGCATGTCTGTGTGAACAGAATAACTTGAGAAGTTGTGGATGGATATGTGATGAGATTTGTTATGTTGTTAGGTGTCAGCAAAAAGAAGAAATTATTAGATATTGGGCCCCCAGGTGCTGCAGCAGAACTGGTATTGTATTATGCCAAAGGGTGGGTATACCAGCTATACAGACATAATTTCGGACCCCCAGCAGCTTGTTTTGGAACTGCAGGGGCATAGAACTGATTTAAAAAAATAAGAACCAGCCCAAATGGGATACTGTGCTGAATTACAGTCATTAATGATACACATTTGACCAATGTTGCTACAATTCTGTATGCAGAGTCTGATGTAGCACCAACTCTTCACACCCACCAGTGGAATGCCTGCGTAAACTAGGATTGTAAATATGCTTCGCCCTAAATCCCTTTATCGACAGTTTTTCCAGCAGACACAAGTTACGATGCTGACTCCTCCACTCTGGCAGAGCCAGCTGAAGTGCTGATGACTTCCAAGTGTGCGAGATACTGGCACTTGTGAGAAGTATCACTCTAGCTATAGGGGAACCCTGGCAATTCTCAGCCTTGTTGAAGACTCTCATGTGTGTCGCAATGGTTTGTAGGTCTGTCCATCAACCATCCCTGTTACACTTTCATCTGGAAGTTCTTTGCAGACCTGCCCAAGTAAACCTCAGGACAGACATATAAAACAGAAATTTTCTCCTCACAGTTGAGAACAAGAAATTGGATTTCAGACTTCCCGAAAATGTTTTGTCATAGAATGGATTATTACTATATGATTGTATGACGTAACTTACTCATGTTACTATCATGGTTTATGTTTCATACCATTATTACACAGTACACATTCCTGGCAACCTCATACCACATCCTACCAGCAAGGGCATACCGGGTCACAACCTTGTCACCCAATCTCCACCCACTCACATCCAATTCCTGAGGAAAAGATACAAACTCCCCCTAAACCAGTGCCGCCCAAAACAATACATGTATACTTCCTTCCTAGAAGTGATGATAATGAAGATGACATTAGCTGAGACTCCCATCCCCCATGCCAATTCCAATGGTAGAAGCCTTACTTACTTTAGAACTTTATCCTCCCCTGTCTGAACCACTGTCTGTTGTCCTGGCACCCAGCAAATGTCAGTCACCTGTACAACACAAAGATAACATACAAACTTATTTGGACATTACACTTTCAGTACCAGATGCATAAATGTGTGCTTAAGTTATGTGGCGCCAAATGGCCAAAGTCTGGGTTGGATCCCTGGCAGTCCCTGGCTAGACGTTGTGTCCTTGGAAAAGGCATTTTACATGACTTTCCTCAGCATGCACCCAGGTGTAAATTGGGTACCTGACTTTGGTTAGGGAGGTAAAAGGTTGTGTAAGGAGAGGCATGGGCTCTACCTTCCGAAACCATGCCCTAGACACAGTGGGTCAACAACCCACTGCCCCTTATAATATGGCCTAAAAAAGGCTATGCGACTACATTGTACCTAATACATGTGAAAATGTCATAGTCTAGTAAGAGCATAAACATGCTAACTTTCTCTCCACATTTTGATCTTTCGATTGCCAAAAATGTCAAAGTTATTCGATGCAAGCAAACTGACATTGCAATGATGCATGTTGTGACACTGCTACATCAGCTACACCAGGAGACTAAATTCATGAACAAACGACCTCTCATTTCTAGAGGTTTCAACCCTCCAATGCCCACTTTGATGATTGAAAAAAGACGGAAGTTTTCTCCTAACAGACTTTGATGGGAACAGATTACAAAGAGCCATGGAGGACAAAAGGTAAAAGTTGCAGAGTCAGGAAAGATGGGAATTCTGCCAACTTTCCGAACTCCCTTTTGTGATGGGAGAGAAAGAGGGGAAAATGATGGGTTCTAAAACATGTCAGCATGACCGATGAACTGGCAACTGGCACACAGTTGTGTGGGGACATGGAAATTGTGAAAACTGACAGTAAGGCAACAGTAATTTGATTATATGGATGATGTCATCTGGGTACCTCTAAACTGATGCATGTGAAAAAAAAAGTTACTCTCATTATGAAATCTAAGTGGTCAGGAAGGTTGAACGAATGATTGAACACACAGTGCAATTGGTATACTAAACAATTAATATTCTTATTTTTGTTCTGTCACATCAATCTTCTTTGGAAGACTGTGTGGTGCAAGTGCAAGAAACTGTTAATTGGAACCCTGCTTCCCTTCCTCTGGCATTTTCTTCTAATCCTTTTGACCTCAGGGTCATAATTAAAAACTTTTGTGTTCAATCACCTTACAACATAATTAGGCCATGTTGTTGTTAATGACACCCACACCCACATAACTTGGACAAGGCATCTGGCCCTGCATTTTGACATGTATCTCACCCACCCTGTGTTTCCTATCTCGCCCATAGGAAATTGGCCAATCTTAAACCGTACATCTGGCATGTCTAATTGGCCACTTTTGTAGCCAATTTTTTCACAAAGTAGCAATTCAAGAGCAGCTAGAGCCAGGGATTTCACATGGCCCCAGTCCAATTAAGCACAATGATTTGTGTGCTCTGAATTTGATACATGTCTAGTACTACTTTCCAGCAACAGTGTACTGTATTTGGATAATCTTTTTTTTCTTTTATCTTTTAAGACATTATTTTGAGACACATTTTACATTTTTTAAAAGCTACATATGACCAGACTGTAGTTTGATCCACTCACAGTGGGATGAACCCCAATTCTTTTCGATAAGTGTACGGTGGGTTCTTTAACGTGCTCAAGATGTGTCTCTTTTCAAACACGGGACCTCCGCTTTACATGTATGTCCCATCCGAGAGGATGTCCCTAACCGAAGCTAACTCATTTTCACCTGAGTTGAGTGAAGAAATAGGTGTAAATTGCCTTTCCCAAGGACACAACAGAAGTGCTAAGGATTCAAACCCAGAACCTTCGAATTCACTTCTTCAGATTCTGAGTCAACAACCCCACCCACAAGACCACCTTGTCCTTGCTGCTAATAATAACAAACTGTACATGATGCAAAGAAAACTTTGCCTGGAAGTTCTGATATTTCAATTCTAAAATGCAAAACAGGCAAAAGCAAAAGTCATCTGATAGTGCAGTCTATTTGGATTATACCAATTAGATAATGCTTCTCATATCACTCTGAAGGGGCTTGATATTTCTAATTCCCTCCAAGGAGTTACAAATTAAGTCTGATTCCAACAGATTGTATTCCTTCCCTAAAGAATGTGAACTTTTCAGTCTTAGTTGCCCTTGGCTTTGACCTTTCTTCAGGCAGATACAAGAGGGTCCCTCCGCATCAAAACCACCTGTACCTCCCAGTAATGACTAATTAGTCTTTCATGGATATTAATAGTCACTTGACACTAACGACCTGACTTTGACCTGGATATTTTTAGTGGTTCCAGACTCCATAGCCATGGTCGAGGGTTATTTGATAAGGGCAGGACACCCGGGTAGGATGACTAAAAGTAAACAAGTAATTATACTCTTGGTGATGGAAGCCCCTTGGGATGACACAATGCATGATGCATGAAACACAAGAATGTTGATTTCAAATTAGATGCAGGAAACTTTGGCCACTAAAATTGTCCTGTATTTCTGGCCTTCCTTACCATTGGAATTCTACATTTTTCAAGATAACATTTTTTTCTATCGGTGCTGAGGCCACACCAATTTATTTCCTTGGTTTTCGGACATTTTAAGGTAAAAATATACATGTAGCAAGTGAACATCATCAATTCAAAGCAGAGGGCAGGGAGGAAAACTTGAATTTGTCTGTATTTACTCCATAAAACTTTAAGTGAATCAAGGCCTATACCTGGTCCTTTTTTTGTTCTCTTTTTTTTTTCAGTTAAATATTTTTTTTAAAACCTGAGAACCAACAAATTAAATTAGTGTGGCCTGATGATACTGTATCTACTTAAGACAGGAAACTCTCCAGTTGCACCTGTGAATTGGCTTCAATTACGTAGGAGAATTGAAGGGCTTAGATGTTGACCTGAAAATATATTGCAGGTTTGACCTACTGAACTGCCCATTGGCCATGGTCAAGTGTAGGCAGCCATATGTCTGTCTGATTTCACTCCCCCTTTTCCCTTCAGGCCTATATATATTCACTAGTTCCAGACAAACAACTGTTGCATGTAAATCTAGCATTAATGAGATTATGTCAGACTTAAACCAGCTGGGCCCCACTGTAAAACAGTGCTATGTCACTGAGATGGGCCACTTAAACAGAAATAAATAAAAAAAGTGCTGAATGTACAAAATCACAAGGAAATTGTTTTACTGTTACAGCAATGTTAAATCTAAAAACTTTTGTAACATTTTGAATGGAAAGAAGTTCAGGACTGCAAAATGAAGACGCATTTTACATGTACATCTGAAACTGTATTTCAAGTTATCTGACTCTGGGAAAGCAAAGTATACAATGTATATAATATACATCTTCCTTCCATCCTCATTTAGTGACCGTCTACAAATTTAAAAGTCTTGAAACTTTCCTCTTTAGTTTTCTGAAAGACCAAAGAACTTTCTGACACTCCGTTTGTTTTGACGCCCAAACTAAGTGCAGATTAATGACAGGAATAACAAACTTTACTCAAATTCAAAACAAATGTAACCTTTCAACTCTAGGTGCTTATTCACCTGAGGTAGACATATCAAACATCACATCTTCTTTACGAAAAATGTCCTGCAAAAAGACTATAAAATTCATAACCCCTGTCCCAACTTTCTTGGTTGCCATGGTAACCAGGAAGGGGTAACGAATCTACCCAGTGTTTCATTCTAAACAGGCCACATCAGACTTACAGGATAAGGGATAAAGGACTCTGGGTCAGCTGAATAGTAGATAGCATAGGTTTTCTACGTGACTTTACAGCTGGTTATGGTTAGTTAATAGGGCATGACATGTCCACAGGTCCTGGGGTGGTAACAAGACAGTAAAAGAAGGGTACCTTGCTTGGATATGGACTTTCTGCGTCAAAAGAAAGACTGGATACATGACGAACAGAAGACAAGGAAATGAAATATCAAGAAAACTAGAGCAACTGCAGTTTAAAGCGATCTTTACATCATATTCTACCACGAAACAACAGACTGTGCAATTGAGAAAAGAACGCTGGTATAGTTCCTATGAAGTCTTCATCAACAATGATGGACAACCAAGAGACATACCCCAAGGACTAGTGTCTTTCTTCATTTGGGTTCTTGAGAGAGCTAAGATATCTAGGTAAAGTCAACACTAGAAACATCAAGAGGATATCCTAGCTAGAAAGGACAACAAATTGATGAGTACCCATGCTTCACAGGCAAGGCCCAGTCTGGAAACGATTTAGCCTGTGGGACAATCCATTTGTTTTTTGGGGTCCGCCCTGGTAGGAAAATTTCATCCAAGGAACAGATCGTTTGGATATCAAATATGTAACAACAATATATCTAAACTGTTTGTCTGAGCATAAATAACGAAAACCTTTACAGTAGAAAAGCTCTTTAAAAAGATATATTCTCCCTCTGGTGGTAAATGGATTGTTCCATCGTTCAGCCTGTCTGGAGGAGGCATAGTTTTCAGTCCACCACAGTGGTGGTAGGCGGCTCCTGGCAGGCTGAGAAAGTGCATGGCTGCTGTGTTTCAGGAAACTCCTTACTTTTGAGCAGCAGAAAAGGTTGCTACCGCCTGGAGACACAGGAAAGGACAGAGACACATCTGCACTGCAGGCTGGCAAGGGAAAAGGTTAGTCTGTCTCACAGTTCAGAAGAAGTTATATAAAATCTTCTATGATTTGAGCGAGAAAAAAATGTCCTCTCATCTGAGATAGGTATAATGGAGTAGGTCCAAAGGATGTGTACATAAAAGTGATTATCACATTCGTCCAATCTGAAAAGGTTTGACTGTTAATATTCAACTTTCTACTTCTTTGTATATTTGAAATTAGCAGAAACTTGCTTCTTCAATATGGAAACCCTTAACTTACATTTCATTCTCAACCCAGATATAGCTCTGAAAAAGTTTGATCTTTTTCTTATCACTACCACTAGTACCACTTTCTTGTACTACACTACTACAAATATCTGGATTCTTATCAAAGGTTAGCAAGGTTAGACTCAGACAAGTCACCAGATAGCACAGGCTTAGAGAAGGGTCAGTCTGAGCTTAGCAATTATCCCTCCAACCATCATTTACTGTCTGTAAGTCACACATACTTGATTTTATCAGTCACATCCACTGCTGACCTGAAATCTGATCGTGAATACTGATGGTAGCAAAGAATGCTTCTCTTGGAGCAGGATGATTTTTGACAGATACGTGACATTGTAATAAATCCTCTTATTTTGTAGTTTTACAAGGCCTGGCTCTCATAATCTGTGAAAGATCATCAATGAGTTACAGTAAATGCATTTACTTTCGCAGTAGTTTTATTTTGCAGTATGAGGGAAAAGGAGGTTTTTTTGTTTGAAGTTCACGGTTGAAACAATTCTGTTAAGTACTAAGCACATATTGGTAGTGTCATGATTTCCCCTTATGAGGACAAAACAAAAACTGCAAAAATAAAACGCAAACATAACACAATTTACGGTACCAGACAGTGCTTTTTATGGACCAGCCCTAAAGGAAACCTGTGTTTTCCTCTTGAAGTTTTTTATAGTCCAATTAGTACTGGTTTATGAAGTCTCTTACTGATCGTGTTAGTCAATCAGGAAACCATCATCTGGATTTTATGTCCATTGGTGGAACTTGTGAAGTCCTTCGTGACAAGGCTTGAAGAAGTGACTCTATAGCTAAAAAGTGATGATCTTGATCCAGTTTTAGCTCACTGAAGAGCTACTTTTCCACTGGTTATGACAGAGAAGACAGATGCTATGTACAGTATTTACAGGTTCATTGTAACAGGAAAATTCCCCTAGCTAGATGTTCAACAAGTACCAATGAACAGTGGACTACATCTTAAGGACTGCAACCCTTTACAGTAGCGTGCATGTCGGGTGAGAGACAACAGCCAGGTTTCGAAGTCCCAACCTCTTGGTCCAGAGGCAGGGTTGCTAACCACTGGTCTACACACGCAATGCTGTACACAGTAGCTCCTGGCTTTTTCCAGCTTTACCCCGGAAATTCTAGCTCTAATTTGCTCCTCTGATTGTTTCCCTACACAACAGCCACCTGGCACCTGTCCCTGTTAAAGTTTGGTCCTTTTGTCGTTAATTAGTTAGGAATGAATATTTCTGTGAGGCAGTGTAGTGGGGATTGGAACAGTTACTTCAAATCCCTGTTGCCAAGTCATTGCTGAGGTTTGTATACCTCAGTGGCCTAATCAGAGCTGTAGCTAATATTTCAGGCAAAATATTCAAATGTCAAACAACCGTCTATTAACAGGTGCCAGACAGCAAGTCGGCAGAATGTCCTGCACCTGTGCGAAACCTGGATTTTTCACTTTTTTCGTTGGACGTTTGGTCAACATTGCATTAGGATTTTGCCCATTGCAGACGATATCTTTTCTGACAGAACATTTGAAAACTATAGACAGGATGTCATCCTTAAATACATGAATACGACCTTAAATGAGATGTTCTGCCAAAGTGTTATATATATATGCACAATACATTACGGGTTTCGCAAAGGAACAGTATGTTCTTCAGACATGGTGTCAGAGGACTAGACTGAAGCTAGAATAGGCTAAATTCAAGTCTTTTCTAAATTGACAAGGTATTATACTTTGTATGTTTGATGTCTGATGTTGTATGTACAAAAATGTACATGTACATTTCAATTGCAGCTGTGAGATGGAGACAAACCATCCAAATACAGCACTCATGCATGTAAATCCTCTTGAATCTGTTCCCTGTTACTGCAACAAATCCAATCTATGGAATACCAAGTTCAACATCACCATTCAATCAAGGTGTGACCAACATGTAATCCCTTTTATATCAGCTGTAGCTGATCCATTTTATACTAGGTTGCACAGAAAATGACACCATATATAGAAAAGGAACTCAACCAGAAAAGGGGAGCAGAAACTGGAAACACATTGTGGAATGCTGAGGTTGGTTCACAAACTTTAAACTACTTTGACAACCGGGTCTGGGTCATTTTTGTCCCCATTACGGTCTGACCTTGAGACGCAAAACAGGAAATCTAGGCAGTAATTGGCATACTGCTGCGTAGGGTACTGGTAGTTAGGGGAATCCTTGCTATGGTCTGTTGAAAGGGTCTATAGCTGAGGGGTAAGTTACTTAAATCAGAGTCATTGTAACTGAGAGAGATGACATTGAAAAGGCAAAAGCCAGCATGGCTGGTTTTACATCTGAAATCAAACCCAGATCTAGCAAACTGAATTATGTGAAGTTCAACAGTCTTGTAAAACTTTGTGTTCGAATCAGAAAAGTGACTTTTTCAAACTTTTTTGATGAATGCATGGAAGTCAAAGCACTTGCAGGGAATTCCAACAATACCCCACTTTTAGGTTTTCGTATAATATATCTGGGACAGTCACAGTATTGTATGATCATGGGGAAGTACCCAATTGAATTACATCATAGATTGGATTACTACCCAAACAACTAAATGACATGACTTACTCTGCCATTGCAGTATTTGCACCATGGTTTACAGTGTATGTTTCATACCATGATTACACAGTACACATTCCTGGCAAACTCAAAACACATCCTAATGCCGAGGACATACTGGGTCACAATCCTGTTAATCAATTTAAACTCAATCACACTTTCAATGCTCCCTGCTGAGGACAAAATACATACAAACTCCACCTAAACCAGTGCGGCCCAAAACAATATTTCTGTCCTTGAAGTAAAAAAAGGAATGGCAACCTGCAACAATTTTCCAGACTAGGCTAGCAGGATCATACAACAAACAGCTGATATGTGTGGAATCAGCTTTCAGTACTCACAGATATGTTGCCATCATTAGCAGTCTACTGTGGTAGGCTGCAGACTTGGCAACCCTCCATGTAGACCTGTACACACAGATATACCATGATGTGTGTGGTTAGGAGACATCTGCAGGGTTTGTCCCTCGCAAATACTCAGTCTTTGGGGAGGAAGCTCAGCAGACACAAACCTGAGACTGAAGCCAACTGCAGTAAATCACTGAATGGAGGAGGTCAAAATACTTGCAATGCTGATTACCTCCATGAAAATAGTGCTATTGTCTGTCTGTATGTGTGCCTGTGTTTACGAATATTTGTGGTTGACTGAAGCAAGGTCTGCCAGTGGATTAGACATCATGATATTTGGTATGCAGGTAGGCCTTAGGTCAAGGTCAATTATGGACCACTTATTTAGCTACTTTCCTTGGTACTGCAGAAGAATTTTTTTAAATCTATCTCTTGTCCTGGACAAGAGATGCTATGGTCTTGCTTTTCATGTCAAGAAAAAGTGTTGTAGGTTTGGTCCCCCTAGCAGCTTCTCCTGGTACTGCAAGTGCCTTTTTGTTAAACTCTTTCAAAGAGGATAACTCAAGAAAATTTACAAAAGCTCTGAAAAATTTCAAAGAGGTATGAAGCCTCCGAACTCTTGTTTCTTTTTATTTTCGTTGACAGTTTTCAGTCATGTCAGTAGCACCGAGCAATGAAAGGTGTAACCACTGAGACAAATTTGCCAGAAGTTCTTCCCGAAAATTGATATCTGTCAAACAGAAACATCTGACACAGTGATCAAACAAATTACATACATATCTAGCATCCTGATTAACAAACCTGGCAAAAATTACTGCCAGGTTTTGTTGCAATCATCTCCTAGGACATGTGGAACCCTCGGCTACATGGGAGGCTCTTCTTTCTGACTTTTGT
The DNA here is from genome assembly GCA_013266295.2 of Branchiostoma floridae x Branchiostoma japonicum. NCBI lineage: Eukaryota > Metazoa > Chordata > Leptocardii > Amphioxiformes > Branchiostomatidae > Branchiostoma > Branchiostoma floridae x Branchiostoma japonicum. The sequence goes on from CM023828.1 coordinate 8,623,582, forward strand.
GGCCCCAAGGTCACCAAAGGCAAGATCTACCATCATTTACCAAGGATCAACAGTGACCTATAGATCCCTTCTATGTCTCTGTGGAGTATGTGTTATGATTGAATCCATGACGTTGCTACAACATGGGAATGAAGTTCTGTAAATGTAGAACCTTTTACGGCGGTTTTATTTTGCAGAAGGAGGGAAAAGTACGTTTTTGCTTTCAATTACTTGAAGTTCATGGTTGAAACGATTCTGAATTATAAAACATATTCGCGGTGTTATGATTTCGTGATAAGAGGTCACTGCAAAAAATGTGATTATTATACTTAACACTTAATAACAGTAAAACCACAACAGTTTCTGCATTCACAGTATATTCTGCTTGAAAAAATTACACCTGGCAAATGTACCCTCACTAGCTTGGTTGTTTGAAAGTCTGGCATTGAACCAATTCTGTGCTGAATTGCAAAATCTCTTGACACACAGCAACATGTGTGCCATGAGCCACAATGTGACTAGTGTACAAATGTTACCACTACTACACTATGACATATGTTGGATTCACCTTTCACACAGTAGCAGCTTCAATGACAACCCTACATAGAGAGCATTTGGAAACCTCATGTATATGACACCATTCACTAATGCCTAGCAGTTTCCAAGTGGAGATACTGCACATTATCATACTGTATGCACTTACAACGTATTATATAGACACAGGTGTAAGAGAGCAGGGCATAGGCTGATAGAAATGTTTGGGCAGACCACCTGTTTTGAAGACAATACAGTACTGTAAAGCATGAAATGTTTGCAGTGTTTTTATTTTTGCAGTGTCCTTGTAACATGAAATACTGCGAATGTGTGTTTTGTATTTTGATTGAAACAGATTTGTTTCAACCGTGAACTTCAAACACTGCTAAAACCTGATTTTCCCTCACACTCCGTAATAAAATTACTGCAAAAGTAAATGCATTTACAGTAGCTTTTTAAACCTGCCAGCCAGGCACATTAAACATTGTGAAGCCATGGAGTGGTCTGTTCTGTTAGGAGATTTACAGATTCGAATTCTCTAGGAGTTGAAGGAACCACATGTTTGTTGTAAGAGCTGGAATGAAATCAGTCCTCTGTGTGAAAAGTCTGTCATCAGTTCTGCCATCCATTCCCACACAGTCAGACAATTACAGGGATAACAGGCATGAAATTAAAAGCTTCTGTCACACAGTGGGATGGAATTGCAGCCCACTGGGAATGACATCTCCTCCTGCACATGTACATGGATGCTGAAAGTTGTCAGTCAGTCAGTGGACAAGGATGCCAGGCCCTGTTCTACATCATAGTACATGTACACGTAGATTGTGAGTTGAGACTTACCTATAGTATAACCTAATCTCACTCCATCTGTTTTTAGAATAATTTTCAAAGGGTTACTTTGTCCCTATCTGGTTTTAAGAGGAACAAAATTTAAGGCAAGATTTTTTTGGTTTTAAGTCTTAAAAAAATGTGATTGCAATCTGAAAAAATATTGAGTTGAAGGTAATGAAGCTACAGTATCAGTCAAAACAGGGCTGACAACATGTCAATTGCTAACATATGAATCAGTAAATCAATGCACTTTTCTTAACTGTCAATATTTCCTGTAATTTCTGGGGAAAAAAGCCAATATACTATGATCAGCTACAGACAAACTCAGAAACCTGATGCTCTGTCCAAACTTGCTGAGCAGCTAGAAGTGGAATTCCCCTAAATATAAACCACATGACACAGTACAGCAGCAACAGGATAGCCTGTCTACGTCATTAATGCTCTCCTTTTAAACATCAACTTTTCAGTGGTGATCCCTGACAGTGACATAAGTGACATTGACCCCGGCCGACTGTACCACATAAGTGATCATGATTTATTTGTACGTCTGGTGATCAGAAGGACACTGTGACTATAAAATCTTCATAAAACAGTCCTGTTCACCTGACTTGTGACTAGGCTGTCATCGAGGTGAAGTCAGTCCATTATTTACGACCACTCCTATAAATATATGCTGACAGCCACCCTGGAGTAATTAGGAGCATATTTGGTGGGCTGCTGTGTAGGAAGGGTAGGTGTGTGGATTCTCTTTTCTCTAACTGTTTTCTTACATCTTACCTACCATTTCTGAAGATTTGTGTAACTGTTTTATGGGTAAATGATGTGTGACAATACTTTACTTGACAATGATTATACTGTATAATTATTAATATCATTAATACATGTATATGTTTTTGCTTGTCGGTATGGTTACATGGATTCTAAAAAACTACAGAAATAACTGAGTCAGCATCGAGTTCAATGATCAATGCCCTTATTTTGAACCAACACCTTTTGCTCCGTATTAAAGGCCTTGCCAGGTGGCAAAATCCCAATTAAAACATGTCTGTCTTTCTCAGTAGGGCAAAGCAATGAGGTTCTTCATAGACTTCTAGCAGCTGAATAAATCATAGGTTACATACAAAATTTCCATCGTTGATTAAACTTTGCGGATATAATTGCCATTGTTGCTGATTCCATGATGAACTGTGAAATGTGACTCTTTGAAACCTATTTTATTTTCAACTTTCCACAGTTAGCTTACTCAATCATGTAACCTTTCTGTCACCAATAAGTAAAAAGGAATGTCCTCTAGATCTTGTTCAATGAAATCGCTTTTATTATTACATCTGGCATTCTCTGTTGAAAGTTTTGAAATTCTTCCGTTTGAAGTGATAACAGTAACTAATCAACAGCTCAGAGCATGTGCAAGCTTTTTTTTAAGCTTCTGACAGTACTCAGCTGGTGCCAAAAACAAAACTAGGGCAGAATCTGAGGTATAAAAATGATGTCTTACATTTTATACATGTATAAACATATTATGTGTTTATGATGTACAGTATTGAATATCAACAGTTATTACACTTGGCTTTGGGAGTGACTTCTATAAACCTGACCTGAAGGATATTACATGTAATTTGTACTCTCCAAGCAGAGGTTTAGGATTCGGCTTTAATATTTTTGACATGTTCTTCGGTGTTTTTATCAGGCTTCCTTTTTTTCATTTTTTCATTTATTTTTGGACTGACATCTTTTTTTACGCCAGCCGATACTGCCCTCCCAATGACACTGTCTTGCCAATTTGATTCTGCTTGGAGATTAGTTATTTTGGTCATTGACAACTAGACAATGTTCTTTACTCTGATTTCACATCTGCTGGCACATTGGAGACCGTTTTTCCAAAACCTCAATGAATGAACTCCATGTGTTGCCTCTGTTAGCAAAAGTTTAGAATTCTTTCTTTATTTCTTCAGCTGTTGTGAATGTCCAAAGTTGTAATTTTCTCGAAGTTCTAAAAGCCATCAGAAAATGTCAGGACAGGGCAGGATCATTCTGCAGCCGACCTTTAGTCTTAGGTGTAGACAGATGTAAGGGTCATGAAAGCCATCAATCCAAGCTTGTTTTTTCTTGTCTAGCTCATCCCTGGGAGAGAACTTTCTCTTGTCACAAGCCTGACAATCCTTAGCCTCACTTTTAGAGTTGTTGCCTTTACATCTCGAAGTTCAGCAGCTTGGATAAACTTTACAGTTTAGATATACATGTATTAAAGAATGATTCAACTGCTGAACTGCAGTGAAGAAACATTATTAGTGTAGAGTGCGAGGTTTGGTCCAGGGGTCTAAAAGTTTAACCCATTGTGTCATGCCTAAGCTCTAAATGTTGTTTACAATATTTACACAGACCAGCACATGATGACAAACACTCTGACACTTCCCTGTGGATTTAGCATCAGGTTTCCTCCAAGGCGATCTATCACCTGTCAGATGCTTGGTCAGCTAGTTCAGTTCAGATGGTCAGTAGGACCCAGGCCTGGTAGGACCAGCCTGGCTGGGATAGCACACTGTCAGGCCAGTGACCTAATACGCTGACACGGACTATACATGTATGCCAACATTCATTTTGCTACTAGTATATGACATTGTGTTTTTCTAATACCATGTTGCATTGAAGATATTTTAAGACACATTTTTTTCCAGGGTAGATATACATGTATGTGACGTGGCAGAATTATATAATATTATTATTATTAATAATAATTTTAAGTTAGTAGACATTCTGTCTATATGGATTTATTATGGCTATATGTTTATGGATTTCTTAGGACTACTTCAATCATGTAACCTGTATTTTGCCTGACCCTGACCTCTTCCTTCATGACTGCATTTGTGAGTTATAATTTCATGAATACACCTGAGTACCTACATTCAGCAAATACATATAGCAGCATTCTGTATTTGTGAACTTTTATCATATTAAGTACAACAGTTTCATTTCAAATGTTACAATAATTTTATTATTATACAGACTAATTGAATTCAGCGCGCCCTCCCCCCCCTCCGGTGTATCAAGTACATTTGGAATGGATACATCAAGGATGTACAGTTAAATCAGTGCTGTGAGGGTATTGAGGGGCAGTGACAAATTGGACCTAAATGCTTCCCGGTGAATTTCAGCCAAATGGTTTTAATGAGTGAATGAAGCCTTGTCATGTATGTAACCTGCAACATAGTATAATCTATATTGTAGTAAAACACTTTTCCCCATCACTAAATCAAGTCTGTATCTGTTTTAGCTTTACCCTATCTTTGCAATTAGTTCTCATGGTAAATTGAGTCATAGTCTTACAAACCTCCTTGGTCTTACAGACTGATTGACTGATGATCTTTGCAATTAGTTCCCTCTGTAAATCCTAAAAGACTCCTGCAGTTTCATCCTAGCGACAAGGAATGTCAAGGATCCACAGGTTGCCTCATGTGCTCAGCAGACACCATCAGACCTAACAGTAAATTGGTTGGAATTATTTGTCCAGGTCACATCTCTACCCTTTGGCTTTAGTCATTGTCGGCCCTGCCACATTCTCACTTGTCTCCAATCTGTCAAAGTCTTCGGAAGGTAATGTCATCGATCTCCAAGCAGATGTTGAGAGGAAATTCAAACAAAATCAAAATCCTTTTTTCTGCATAGCTGCACTGGTGCAGGCAACATTCAGGTGGTATTTGGAGCCCTACACTTCATCATAATCATATGCCACATTCTCACTTGTCTCCAATCTGTCAAAGTCTTTGGAAGGTGATGTCACTTGAACTCCAAGCAGATGTTAAGAGGAAAGTCAGATTCAAAGGACAGAATTGGTTTTCCAACTGCCACAATTTGCTACATGTACCCTCTGTCAGAACAATTAATATTAAGGAGGTTTGCATGCCTGCCGAGTGTTCTAAATATGCAAATTGTAGGAAATCTGAACCACATTCACGGTGACATTGAACCTCCTTCGTTAGAACTTATAAGGGTAAAGACCTACCCTGAATACTGTAAAATGCAGAAACTTATGCGGTGGTTCTATTTTTATTGCAGTTATTGCGGTGATCTCTCTGATTCACCTGGAATCCATGCCACCACTGTGTATTAAACTTTAGGCCACACCAATTTAATTTGTTGCTTCTCGGATTTGCCTCTTCATTTTTTTCTGATTTGCAAAAAAAAAAAATAATAATTCTGGTTCTGAATCAACTAAAAAATGCTCATATTTTGCCTCCAACAGTTGAAGAAAGTCATTTTCTTCCTAATTGTTACAGTTGTAACAGTTACATCTACCAATGCATTGGTTTGATTAAAAGTTCAAAATTAATTGTTTAAATTTTAACCCAGCCTTTTGTGTTGACTTCATGGCACCTATTCTAGCATTTGGGGCTATAATATGATGTCCAGGCCTGTTTTTATTTTTATTTTTTTTCGCCCTGTCGCTTCATAATTTTTGTGAAAAAATCCGAGAAGCAACAAATAAAATTGGTGTGGCCTTACTAAGAAAAGAGGAAAAAGACAATATAAGTTTGAAAGATAAAATCAAGGCAAAAATTGGCATATCATAAAATGTTTCATAAAGTGTTGATCATTATGCCCCCATACACAGATTCTCATAAGACATCCCTTCCAGACAAACTGTAATGTGAGAATTCAATCATATGGGGACCTTGGTAGAGACATTGACCCCTACATACATTGTATATCCCTCTGGTCAAAGTTGATGGTTTACAAGGTTTATTAAGACTGTGTAAATGCCTTATTTGAAGCATTTCTATCAGTAGTCCTGTCAGGTTGTAAAGCTGAGAGTGGTGAGGGAATTATTCTGGTCTTACAGGGTATTGCAGTGACAACAGGATTCAGCATCGTTGGTGGCAAACTATATCAAACAGAGGACAACCTTCTTTCACAAGATTAGGGATAAGGTCAGTTGTTGTGGGACAGCCTTATTTGCAGAACATGTTGCCCCCTAAAAATTTAAAATTGCTTTTTTGAAAATGATGCTAATTTAAAATCATATTTCTTCTGGGTCAGAAGTTCAAGACCATTCTTCTCAAACAAGTTACCAAACACAACGACCCTTGAAGGTCAACACTTCAGGGCTCAAAATACTTTTTTTCTGCATAGCTGCACTGGTGCAGGCAACATTGACAAGTGGTATTTTGAGCCCTGCACTTCATCATATGCATCTGGCAAGCAGTATAGTAACACTAAGCCTCTGCCAATGTACAAACCTTGTGAGCATGGAGACCTTTTCAATCCCTGACCTCATCTGGTTTCACATCTGTACATCTGATCTGTGTTTCTTTACAGGGCCCACTGATCATAGACCAGTAGAGTTGTGGCTACTGTCCATGGAGGGTACCAGTGAGAGAGCCTGCACTTAAAAACTTCATGTGAACGGGTGCTGAGATATAAGCTGCAAACTCGCGGGTAGCAGGTAAGGCCGAGAAAAAATGTTCTGATTATTCCTGCCAAAAATTAAGGTCGGTATAGGGTCTGTCTTTTTTTTCTGTTCTATTTTTAGATTTCAGCTGAACTGATCCAATACAGTTTAAACTGAAATGCATCAGGACCAGGGCTGTCTCCAGGACCTGTCCCTCTGTTTGCTTGTAGGGAAGGGACAAAATACATTTTGTATTTCACCTGATTTGATCAATACAAATTTACTTCTGAAAATGCCTGAAATAATGTTTCAGAGGGTTTAAAATTCAGATGTCAGAACAAAAATTTTATGGCCTTGCAGGTGTTCATCGAAAAAAGGCTAGGGTATAGCTTGGGTCGGTTGGGTACCTGGAAACACAACATTTTTCCCTAGGTCTAATCTTAAGTTGCTATTTGAGTTGTTCAGCCTTTCAAAGCATTACCAATTAGACTACACCTGTTGAAAACTTCTATTAACCTTCTCCCTGCTGCCTATACCCATGCATAACCGATACAAATTGAAGGCTGACGGTTATGTTGCTGAAGCACATTCCTTTGTTAAGTTACATTCTTCGTTTTCTTTAAACTTAGTATTAGTATTAAACATAGTCTATCCTACATATCTTTAGTCTCTGCAACTCAATACCTGTAAATGCAGAAACTTTCACAGTAGTTTTATTTTCGCGGTTTTCGCGGTGACCTCTTACTCTGAAATTATAATACCGCAAATATGTGTTTTATACTTACTCACTACAGAATTGTTTCAACTGCAAACTTTAAACTGTGAACATCTCCTTTTCCCTTGTACCACGAGGGTAAATGTATTTTACAGTATCTGGCAGTGCTCAATGTCTGCTGATACAGGAAAGCCTACATTTGCTCCCAAACAGTGCCCACTTGTGCATGGGAATTCTTATAACAATCTGCAAGTCATTAAACACAAGTTGCATAGAGAACTGACTGTTTGAGGCTGTGTGGTCTGGATAAGCCAGGGTACTTGGGTGCACTTGTATAGTCTACCAGGATGAAACAGAGCACAACATGTTAAGTGATGCTCAGCCGGGATGTGACTTTGGGGGTGGAGGGTAGCCGCTGTACTCACTGTAGGCTCGCACACACACATACATCGTGTTATTCGTGTAGTGGGTCGGCTAGCAGGTTTATACCACTCCATAGGGGTTATACCACCCCTTGCAGGGTGACATACCCTTTCATTGGCTGATACAAGATGGGGTTGCCAGGTCTCCATCAAGGGGATGATGTACATCAACGTGTACATACATTGTAAACATACATGTACATGTGTAGGTAGCTTGCATTGTATCTGATTCAGATTCTGTAGAAAATTATTGTGATTTTAGGACTTGGTGATAATTTAGTTCCCTTTCAGCATGTTAAGATTCAAGATTATTAATATATACAATGTACAATATAATTCATTTTCTATTCAAGAATAGTTGCTCCTCACTCATAGACAGACTCTTTCTAAAAATAAACTCCTGAATCAGATCATGAGGGAAAGGCTTGCTAAGTGTGACATGTTGACCTTGGCCAATAGTTTCGTCCTTGAGGTGATTCTGCCCTTACCAGTACTGTAATTCAACGTGTATTTACCTACATTGTAAGTTTGCAGCAGTTTTATTTTCAGGTTGGAGGAAAAAGGACGTTTTCTCTGTGTTTGAAGTTTGCAGTTTTGTAGTACAGTAGAACAGTATAAAATACAAAGTCGTGGTGTTATGATTTCACAATAAGAGGTCAACACGAGAAACATGAAAATAGAATCACCACGAAAGTTTCTATATTTACAGTACTTGAGTATTGAGAAGCGGCTGCAGCACAGACAACTCAACATAGCTTGATCTTTTCACCCCAGGATAAAAGGGCTGTGATTCCTACTAAAAATAAACTAGGACAGTTAGTAGAATGACAAACAGCCAACAACTGGCTTGGTCGTTCACCAACAAAGCATAGCGTGACAATTGTCCGGTGCTTGGTAACATCAGAAGTCGGGACTGTGAGATCCTGGGTTTGACTCCCAGCCTGTACATCAAACGTCTGTAGGCTGAGGCACATCCTGCTGGTATATACGGGTTTGGGGTTCTTCAGATATCCAAGTCTTTTCTTCCATCTAACCAGCTACATGTATATAGAGATGTGACTTTTAAAGTTTGAAACAGTGTTGTGTAAGTGAAGACTTACAAAAATACAATTATTTGCGGTGTTTCCATTTCGCAGTGCAAAAACCACAAAAATAAAACCACTGCGAAAGTTTCTGCATTTACAGTAATTGGTATATATCTTTTTATATCATAGTAATTATCAAAAAAGCATGGTTAAATGCCTCCCTTCTCATTATTTTTTACAGGCAAACCACTGCGGAGGATGGAGTTCCTGATGGTCTTGGTGCTGCTGTCCTTCCCGGTACTCGGGCAGAACCAGGAGGAACCCTCCGCGGCCCCCGAGTCACAAACTCAGGTCCACAACATCGACATGAGCCCTACGGACTCCGCCGAGGCTGGAGCCAACTCCGGGAAGTACTCCTACACAATCCCAGGACCAAACGGCCAACCCATCACGACAAACATCCAGATTAACGTGGACAGGGGCGCGTACACCAGGTTGAATCTGCCACAACAAGCCATGAGAGGAGAGTCAGGAGCTCCGATCGTGTCGTCCAATTTTTTTCAAAAGACCGAGAGCGACTACAAGGAGTTGGAGAAGACCATCATGGGAGTGCAGGGCCAGGTCATTCGGGAAGTACAGGAGAACAGAGAACAGGCTAAACTGATGGCTGTGGCACAAGTGGTCAGCAGGTAAGGAAAATTTGGGGAAAGAAGACCCTACACTAGGCCTAGGAAAAAAATGTTGTGTTTCTGGATACCCGACTGACTATAACAAAAACTTGCCAACTAAAAGAAAGAAAGAATTTTTCCAACTCTAATTTTTTCAGGACAGTAACCAGAAACACAACACTATTTTCCTGGGCCTAAGATACAATATAGTTTTTAACATGGTCATTTTAAACCTCTGAGTCTCCTATAATATCATGGTACTCAATACAAAGTTGCAGCATACATGTAGATTAGCCAATAGTGGTCTTGATAAAGTGTTCACTTGATTGACATATAGTGATTGGCCCTTCACCAAACGTTCCCTCAAGTTCATGAGCCCATTTATTGGCCAAGGCTCACGTTTCATTGTCTTCATCGCAAAGAAAGTGCCAACAAATTAACGAGCTGGCAAACGAGCAAGTGGGTCAAAGTCTGTCCTACTTGTACCAGTGTTGCCAACAGAAATTACTCTGTTCTATGTTGGCACTTGTTGAAGTGTCAAAGTTGTCCTCCTACCAAAGGACTGGCAAACATGTATATGTCCCTGTCTACCAGAAAGTAGGTTAACTGCCTGGCCTCTGAATCAGATGCAGTTTAGGCCACACTGACTTGATTATATGGATGTTATGGCATCAATTTTGGTAAGTTTCCAAGAAAAAAAATATTTGCGACCCAACTGTACTGTTTTTTCAGTACTTGAAAAATGACTGAGGAAAAAAAAGAATTCAAAGATGCCAGAGGAAGGGAAGCAGGGCCCAAATTACCACTTGCTTGCACCACCAAGTCTTTCAAAGTGAAAGAAGATATGAAAGAACAAAAATAAAGAATTAATTTTTTGGTATACCATGCTCTATGTGTCCAGTCATTTGTTCAACTTTCCTGACAACTTAGATTATAAAATGAAGGCAATTTTTTTGCCCAACCTTTTTCTTTTTGCACACTTGCATGAGTTTTTGGAGTGCCCAGAGGATGTCATCCATACAATCAAATCAGAATGGCCTTACTTGTTCACTAACACAGGAAGCCTGCCAGGGCTACACCCATGTGCCAACTCCGCAAATCTTTGCGGCATGTTGACATACGTTTAATGCACTTAACTTGGCAGCTTTGTGAGCCACCTAAGTTATACTACCTTACAACAAGAGTCAAGCTGCTAGAACAGGGTACGTTACATGCAAGTAAGCTAGTAAATGTCAGAAAGCATAGTCTTCACTCAAGAGTTTATGGCAATGGTGTCTTGACCAGTTAGAGGCCAGTATGTTACACTCAGCATGATTCTTTCTCGGTAGAAAACACAACCTAGTGGGAGAATGTTCATGCACTTTTGCGCACCCAAAATTGGAGTTGTGCACCTAAATTTTGACTGTGAGTCAGTGGGTGTGCCTATAGATACTTGTGTAGGGTTAATTGTACACTAGCATACAGCATAATCATTGACTTTTAAGTGTCAGAAATAATAAAACCTTTGTTGTATTACTATTAATTTTAATGTTTAAGTCAGCTATAGAATTTCAGACTGAAGCTCAGCAGAGAGGCAGTAAATGCAATTATATTTTGCTGATATTTTACTTTATTCATTTTTTTCTGAGCACCTAAATTTTCGGGTTAGGTACATTTGTACATCAGTGCACCCATTCCCCGAAAATGAATTTGGAGCCCTGATGTTGAACTTTCCTAAAAGTCAGCCTTTACGACGCTAAACTTTAAAGTCAGCTGAAAACTTTTTACCATCTGGAGGTATGGAGTTGCCAGCAGCATTGTAAATGATGTAATCCGATTAAACCCTGTCGTTTCATGTCCTGTAACGAGATTAACTGACCCAAATGGTTTATCGCCACTTAAACCAGTTAACAACATCATCATGACTCTTATTTCCATCTACCATCATGTATTATACTGATTATAAGAACCTTATGCTCAGCAGACAAGAAAATTACAGAAGGGAATGCAGCAATGAGGTATACATGTACAACAGTACCTTACTGTAAGTACAATAATTGTAGTCATTTTGAAAACATGCCAACAGCTGTTTGGGCAGAGTAAGGATATGGCGTCCTGCCAAGTGCATTGGATGCCAAAGTAGCCATCTGTGCATCATGCCTTTACACGCAGGGTCTGCATATCAGCTTAAACCACAAGGTCTTTGGCAACTTCTTCTACTGTACAATGCAATGTAGTAAAGGGTTTCTGTGAGTTGGATAAAAACACGCGTGTGAGCCTAGAATGATTGTCTTCATCTCCCTACGTATACCTGGCATTGGCAAGTAAGCTATTATAACAGGGAGTCATCTCTGTGATGTCATGACCACTGCTACAAAAAAATATGTAATTAGTCCCACTAAAGAGCTTAGAATAGACATTTTAAGTTGCCATTTTAGCGAGTTCTTCTTGGACAATCGGTTTAAAAATTGCATGGTTGTTTTCAGAAAAGAACAAATTTTTACATGAATGATAGACAGAATTTCATTTTATGAAATCTTTAAATTATGCATTATCCAAGGCCTAGGAAAAATGCTGTGTTTCTGGATAAGAAGTTCTGACCCTTTTTTTTTAATGACTGAAATGGGAAACAGCATTTTTTTTCCCTAGGCCTAACCAGGTGTGGCATATTTAGCTATATCCTGCCCACCCTTTTTATGGGTCACCCCTAAATTTGACTTTTGCCAGGAACACTCCTCTGATGCCAAACTAGGGTTCCTCCTACTGGAGTCTGTCTTACTTCCAGGGAGTATGATCACTTCTGACAGGAACAGTTCATATCTCACCACACACTGACAGTTTAACCAGGGTGGCAAGGTTGTCTTGTAGTTAGGGTTGTTGACTAAGAATCTGAAGGTTCTGGGTTTAAATCCCTGCTGGCACTTTACACCTACATGAACATGTATTTCCTCACTTGACTCAGGTTAAAACGAGCACCAAGCTTCCGTTAGGAATGTCCTCTAGGATGGGGCGTAAAGCTATGTAAAAGAGTAGGGGTCTTACCTGCTGCATCATCATGTTTAGGAAGTGTCATAAAAGGAAATTTAAAAGCTAGACTAAGTCAATATTTGTTGGCGTAACACATTCCTGTTTTGCAAGAGGAATGATTGAAGATAATGCAGCACACATGTACAATGTACATGTACATGTAAGTCCATTCCAAGAACATCAATTTGGTAAACATGGCATTTTAACTTCAGGCTATGTTGAGTGAGTGAGTGGCATCATGGCATCAAATGGCCGAGTGGCTAGGCAAGTGGACACGAGATCGAAAGGTCACTGGTTCGATTCCTGGTATTCCTGGCTAGACGTTGCGTCCTTGGGAAAGGTACCAATGGTGGCTTATTTCCAAAATGGCATCTCCATTTTTCTCTTCTACACTCCATATCTTTAAAAGCGTTTAACTTCAAGCCAAGATATGGCGACTATTTCAAATGCCAGCTGACCTTGTCTAACACATATGACCTTCATACCAGGAGGTCCTTGAAAATAGACGGCGACAGTCCAGCCCGTGGAATTCCTCCTGCCCTATTAAACGCAGTGCCCCGCACATAATAAATTCCTCGAACCCAAGACCATATGTCTAAATGGCATGAGTCGCATGACACATTTTAGTGTTCATGGAAGACCTTTCATTTCATGTAATTGAAATTGTGTTTCAGTATTTCATTTGGCCGGACAAGTTCTTGGTTAGCCCTTACTGTAAATGCATTAAATATTACCTTCACAGTGGTTCTAAGTTGTTGTAGGAGGGAAAAGGAGGTTTTCTAGTGTTTGATGTTCACTGTTGAAACAATTCTGTAGTACTGTAGAACTATAAAATACACGTATTCATGTTGTTATGATTTTGCAGTAAAAAATAACCACAAAAATGAAACAACTGCAAAAGTTTCTGCATTTACAGTTACCCTTTATCTATAGTTTTGCACAATTAGGCAGTTTGACCCTTACTGTAACATGTTTCATAACTGTTTCTTGTCCTGTAGGGAACACACAACAAAGATCAGCCAGCTGGAGCAGTCCCGTATTCACGATGCCAGCAAGCTACAGGAGCTCCAGTTCGAGCTGCGTCGCCTGGCAACTGACTTGAACGAGGTGCGTACGACCAACCAGCAACAGTCTGTGGAGATGGAGGATCTCCGAGAAGAGAACGCAAACCTACGCGCTGTCATGAGAGACATGATGTTTGGTAACGCCACCAAGGCTGGATCCACTTTGCAAGCAGACTATGAGTCCATCTTAAAGCCATGGGAAGGAACCAACTGGACCAAAGTGTTGTACCAAGCTCTGAAACTGATAGGACTCGATAAAAACACAACGAACAGTCTTGAAACTCTACTGAACGGGAAGGTTAGCTTTTCTGAGCAAGAATTTGCAACGGGCGAGCCTAGCGAAGACCCTGTGCAGTTTTCGAACGTCATCGCGGACGATACCGTGCGTAAGATGAAGCAGGAAGTGACGGAACTGCAGCTGAAGTTCCGCGATCAAGCCAGCCTGCTGCTCCAACTGGTCCTCTTACTGAGGCAGGTGCAGGCGGAGAACAGGGAGCTGCGGTCCAAAGTCTCGTCCTTCAACATTTCCTTCTCCACGGCGCTGACTTATCTGGACCAGCTGCGGACCAAGGCCGACCAGTTAGAACAGCTGGTGCAGTACACGACGTTCGACCTGTCCGACATTCGCCAGACGGAAACCTTCCACAGCACGCAGATCGCCAAATTGGACGAAAAACTCCAGGAGTGTTGTGAGAAGGTCGCGGGGGTCGGGCTTCTCGGAGAGACCGGCGTCCTGCCGCAGGCTTCCATGGACATCGCCCTCATGCCGATGGAACACCCCATGGAGGGCGACGTGGGCCCTACAGTCATCGACAGAGATTACGGGATCGTCAAGCGGTCGGGGCTACCGAGAGACTGCTCGGAGTTGTACGAGAAGGGTAAGACCATGTCGGGAAGGTACTACATCCGCCCTGACAACTCTGAAGCTTTCGCGGTTTACTGCGACATGGAGACAGCAGGAGGTGGGTGGACTGTCATACAGAGGAGAAGCGACGGCCTTGTCGACTTTTCCCGTACGTGGGACCAGTACAAATCAGGGTTTGGAGTTGTCATCAAAGACCATTGGCTCGGTAATGACAAGATCTACACGATATTGAAGCAAGGGACTTACAACCTGAGATTCGACCTGGAAAGTTGGGAAGGACGGCGAAGATTTGCAGAGTATGAAAACTTCACGTTAGAAAGCGAGGATAGAAACTACACCCTACATATACAGGGTTACAGTGGTAACGCAGGCGACGCCTTTATCGAGGTCCACAATAACCAGCCCTTTTCAACAAAGGACCGTGTACAACTAAAACACAACAAGAGTAGAGCACCCTGTGCTGTAACATACAAGGGTGGGTGGTGGTACAGGGATGACTGGTGTTACAACACTAACCCGAACGGTGTGTACTACGTGAACGGGAACTACAGCAGTGCGCAGGCAGACGGCGTGACCTGGGTGAGCTGGCTGGGTTACTGGTACTCTTTAAAGTCTACAGAGATGAAAATTAGACCAGCGAGCTTTATGGGCAAGTCTGCGGAAACTTAGTACTCTTCAGCATCTCTGTAACACAAACAGGGTGCTACATGATCAGCTTTGAAATACGTATAAGGCCATACTGATTCGTTTAAATGGATGACATCCTCTGGGCATCCAAAAACTGATGCAAGCTTGCAAAAAAATATAAAAGTTAGGGAAAAAGTTGCCTTCATTGTGAAATGTAAGTCGCCAGAGCATATGGTATAGCAAACAATAAATTCTTAATTTTTGTTCGTTCACATCTTCTTTGACTTTGGAAGACTTGGTGGTGCAAGCAAGGGGTAATTCAAGACATGGCCTTTTGACCTCTGTCGTCCTTCAAGTATCTAAAGAAACAGAATGGTCAAAAACATTTTTTTTTTGAAACAAAACAAAATTGATGCACGCGCGAATGTCATCCATATAATTAAGTCAGTGTGGCCTAGTATGAAAGAGGAACATTGTATATCATTACAGCTAAAGCTTACATTTATTTCACATTTTAGTTTTATGTTCCTAGCTTACCATCCTTCACTATTTTCTATACTGAACGTTAAGTACAACAGGCTTAACAACTACATGTGTACATGCATATGTACCAATTTCTGGAAATCAGTCCCCTTTAGCACTTTATAGCACATTATGATAATGAGGGTATAAAACTACATGTATAGTAATGTGGATAGTAAGAGATTTAGCGAGTACTAAAACTACATGTATTCTATTGCTATATTCACGAAATGTTATTTGCATTATAATTATATAATATTCTATCATATATTAGGTTTGTTTGTCACAATTCAATCTAGCAAGTAAGGATTGTGATTTGTGTTATTATATAGCTTTCAAATTGATGTTGATTTCAAGTTGGTGCTACAGATGTAAATAATGTGACCACAGGCAATAGCAGGGAAAATGTGGTGTAGATGCATATTGTTGTATACAGTACCTACATGTTTAACAAGTGACAAAAAACTGTACAAAGATAGAAACTTAAAAACTGTTTGGTTTCACTGTGATACAATTAGCTTAAATGTTCAAACACGTTTAACTCAGTAACATTAAAACTTATAATGTAAATTGATTAAAAGTAGACTGCAATACCGGTACCTCATAATAAAAATGACTGTTGTTGTTGTCAGACCTTTTCCTTAGTTATGATAGCTGTACCAATAGTGACACCTTGCAATGTGATGAAGAACTGCAGGTAAAACTCTGGTACATCCAGTATCACGTCATCTTCACTTTGTATTATAGAGCTGTAATACCCTGAATGGAGGTCAACAGGTCTCAACCTTTGAAACTGAGAGAGTAACTGCCAGGGAGGCTAAAAGGTAGGCCAGGAAGGAGCGTCAACAAAAGGACTGACTACATACACCTGTGGACTTGCCCTACTCTGAGGAGTGGCTGTCAACACATACACATATGCACAAACACAAACACATACCTGTAACACAGCTTCCCCGGAGCCACGTGCCTGCAAAGACTAAACTACAGTCTCAAGTTATATCAGAATCAGTTGCTGGTGTGTTACGCTGAAAGGTGGTAATGTGATATACTGGCCATGCAGATGCAGATACAAATACAAGTACAATTGATATGGAGATTTTTGGTAGGGTTGTTACCCTTCCAGACTTACCAAGTTCCTGGGAACGGAGTTCTCCATAAGACAGGCACCTGTCTCCACATCCCACAGTCTTAGGGAGTTGTCTCTGGACCCTGTACACACCTGAGTATTGTCTGAAACAATTCACAACAAGAAATTGGAAATTTCAGGCTTCCAGAAAGCGTTTTGGTTTTTTGTGAATGTATTGAAAAATACCAGATTAATTACATCATAGAATGGATTATCACTCATACAAATTTGTATGACTGGTAACTCAGTCTGACTTTATTTTGTACACCATCTACATTGTACATACTATACAAACCTGAGTGCAGGATGTGTAAAATTGTCTGCATGCATCACAGTACATAGCTGCTAGGTGGCATTGCTGCACTACCATAACACACATGCACATGTACATTAACATGTGTAGTACTAGTATAAGCTAGCAGTACAGCTGAAAGAACTACATGTACCTGCCCCTCTGCCATACTGTTCATAACATGACAGTTTTCAGTATTCATGCTGACAGAAAAAATGCATTCATGTTAAATCTAAAAAAAGCATTTTAACCCCTAGCTTCAGGGTCCTTGGGGTAAGCAAACAAAATTTGTCAGCAAACCTGGATTTAGAGTGAGTCCCATAACCACCATAGTGTGCCCCCTGAAGGCTCTGATAGGGTTTGTCTCTATGCTGCTGAGTTTCCACATGAGGACAGTCTTGTCGCGTGAAGCACTGAATGCAGCATCCAGTCCTGCACTGTAAGCTACCTGTCAAAACAAATCATATGTACATGTATCATCATCCAACTCACAGCTTTACCAAGTGGACAGTATGCAGATGAATTACACAATAACATACATGTAACACTGAATTCATCTCAAGTAATGTTATCAAAACAGGACTACAATATCAATTAGTAGTTCAGAACTACTCCCACATTTCACAAATAAAACATCTTCTTTGTTTGCTGACAATATTCTATCTTGAACATATCGTAAATCGTAGAATGAAGGGAAAATTCCAACCTTTGTAACCTCCCTGGTGTGTCCACTCCATCTTCTTTTGACAGCACCATGTGTCCAGTCATACAGCACCACTGTCTGCAACAATGGCCACAAAAAATCTCTTCAATACCCACTATTACTAGGTGTGACTAGTAAGAAAAAAGGTTTCCCTTCATGAAAAACACATATAGCTCCAATATCCCAGATAGTATCAGGGCAGTCATTTTAATTATGTCAGAACAGCTAATGAAGATACAGAGCTGGAAATACCGCCTGCATATGCAGGTTAGTGCAGGTAAAATTGGAGCTCTGCAGGTATTTCTGATGTAACCTGCACCCAAGGAGGCTATAGTGGAGGTTATAACTTCCTTGCTGCATCTAACCTGCACTGGTCCAGGTACTGGGTTTATATACAAATGTAGGCAAATTTGGATTTTTACTTGCATTGCAATGTTACCAGCACACCAGCTACGTGTACTTGCAAGTAACCAGAAAAAGTATTTTGAGCCCTGACTGATAGCAGAGTTGATTGATTTTGTAGGAGTTTTACTTTTAGCCCTTGTGTTAGACAAAAGTATATAGCGGATGTCTAACATGTAATGTTATACCCGATTCACACGCTGGCAAAATTCTTGCGTACGCAATTTTCGTACGCAATTTTCGTACGCAAGAATTTTGCCAGCGTGTGAATCGGTCATTTTTTTCGTACGCAACTTTCGTACGCAATTTGCGTACGCGACCTCGAGGGCAGGCGTACGATCGCTCGGATCGCCCAGCGGGGTGTCTGCGTGCCTCCCCGCCTCCGTGTAAACGCGACTGATCGTACGCAACCCCTTTCCTGTCACAAATTCCATTATTTTCCGGCGTTTGTGCCAGCCACGCCGTGTTTACTTGTTCATTTCTCCGCGTTTCATTTCGCTTTGCTTTCCCTGTTGTGTTTTGATTCTTTGCTTCGAGTTTAATGAGCTTGTTTGCTGTTGCCTGGGCATGTCGGAAGGGCGCAATAGCGCGAATTGGAGTATGGATTAACGACAGGATCAAAAGCAAAATGGAGACTGTTTAGAAAGACGGATGTCTACGAGGACATTGCAAGAGGTGTGAGAAATGAAGGCTAGATCCGAACTACAAAACTGGTCATCAAGAAGATGAGCGATCTCAAGTACGCTCATCGCGGCAGGTCAATATGGGGTCACGGTAGTGTGCCCGGCGCAGCGGGAGTCCCCGGGCTCTCTCTGTCAGCGTGTAAAAAGAAACGATCGTACGCTCACGTGCGTACGCAATTTTCGTACGCAAGAATTTTGCCAGCGTGTGAATCGGGTCTTAGTTGTCCCTACCTTGTCACTGCTGCCAGTGAGACACAGCCCAGGTCTGACAGATGACAGACAGGTGACGGCGTCGCTGTGCGCCGGAGGAAGCTGCTTACTCCCGCTCATGGTCACAATCCCGTCCTGGGACGACTTCTGGGAACTGTTAATTCAACAATCAACATCTTTCCTGAAATTTGTTTAAATGGTTAGGTTCCAATAATTACTACTGATGAACAAATTTAAGCTGGCAAATTTCTAATTGGTTGATCAAGAACAAGCACCCATCTCTAAGAATTCTCCAGTGTCACTGACGAAAGGTAACTTGGATGCTACCTGAAACGTCTGACCGTTTCCAAAATCATACCCAGTTGCTTGAGTAACTGTTTTTTGGTGCTAGAACAAGGAGGTTCACAATTACAACTGCATATGCCAGGTGTCAAAGGTAAAGGCCCCTTGGCGTAATCTCCAAGCAGATCCATTGGTGGCAAAGCAACTTATCCATAATTTTTGGCCAAAGGAGTGTCCATTAGCCACCGGTGGCAAAGCAGTATTTTTTGGGCACATAATTTGACACTCCTCTGGACACTCCACATTGGCTAATGGACACTAATCTCCAAGCAGATCTTTCGGTGGCTGCAAAGACAGTATCCATTTGCCAGACAGTTACCATTTGCAAATAGTAACTGTCTGGCAAATGGATACTGTCTTTGCAGCCACCGAAAGATCTGCTTGGAGATTAAATGGACACTCCTCTGGCCAATGGATACTGCTTTGCCACCGTAGGATCTGCTTGGAGATTACTTTTGACGTTCTGTGGCCCCTGTCGCAAAACATTACCACCCCCAATGAATAAATATATGTACAATGTAGATAAATAACGTGGGCCGAATGTTGAACATCGCAAATCAGCGTTCTACCCTAAAGATAAACGCCGCCCGCACCTAGAAGGTCTGCGCAAGACGCTATATTTATAAATCAACGTTATGACAGCAACGACAAATATTCTTTTGTCTATTCCTTCCCAAGTGACCTCACCTCCCTCTCGCCCGTCTGTCCTTACTGTGGCTCTTCCCCATCCCTTACTCTCATCTTACATGCTCAGAAAACACGTTTGTTCCGCCCGCAATATCCACTCGACTTTTCCATGGCCAATTTTCTGGTCAAGTATGCCGCCAAATAAATACTTCCGGGTTGGGTTATGGAGTGTTCCACTACCTAATGGTGTATCAGATGATCAAAATGGTAAATTGTACAGTAATATACATGTAGGTAGAAAATAGTTGACCATTATATTAAACAGTACGATTTTGTTTAGTAAACTAGAAGATATTTTATGTCTATTACTTTTGATTTTGTAGATCATTGTATTATACACCCCCAAATGACAATGTATTAGTCCAAATTAGGTAACATGGGGTCATTCAACCCAGCTATGAACTGTCAGAGTCACAAGATCAACAAACCGGACAGGCAGGTTTCTTCTTGTTAGCTTAGCTGTCGTTGCTGTAAACTCGTTTTACGGAGAACTGTAGGACAATATGGTATGAGAGAAGTACTCCACAATAACTTTGGAGCAGAGAAACATCCGGGTCTGCACGTTGTAGACCGCCAACCCATAATTTTTGAGACACAGGTAAGGTTACACCTGTATTCAGGACACGTGCGTGTCTTGTGATCCACTCCATAGTTTTGTTGTTAGCCTAAGTGTGAGCTCCTGACAGCAGCTTAACAGTTAATTTGACTCCTAAAGCTAAGACCGACCTGTTTAAACGTTCATACTTATTGAGTTATACAGTGAACAACGGGTTGTTGGAAAAAGGAGTCCAGTCCGATCGGCGGAAAAAGGAGTCCAGTCCGATTTTGGGGGTGGAAAAAGCAGTCCGGTGGTTTCTGTGTGTAGCAGCGCCCCCTTGCGGAATACGATTAAAGTGCAAGCGGTCTGGTGTATTACCGCATGTCGTGGTGTGAAGCGCACGCATTGGACACAGCTGCCTGCGATACTTACGTAAGGCAGCTAAATGTGAAAATTGACTGCCACAGCCGCTGGAGGACATAGCCGTGCTTGTAATGCAATATAACTTTTTCGTTTTTCATCATAGAATTTCAATATAAAAATAATAAAACCCAATGCACAATTGGCGTGCGTGCGCACCCCGGCCCCGATCTGGGGCTCACAGGGGAGCGATTGTCCAAGGAAAAACCCCCTTTGCGTACAGCGCACTTCGGTCCAGCATGTTGCGTACTGCGCACTTTAAATAGGTCCAGCATTTTCCGTTTATAGACATATCCTTATGTTAGGACATTTTTAAGTGTCTGTGAAGAATTTCCCCCGTCAAGACGACAGTTTGCGCCACCAATTCACTTCCGGTGTGATCATGTCAACAGGCAGGATAACATCCAAAGGTAAGTGATCACAGCAAAACGTAATGCCGGGAGATCATTAGCAAATCAGCATGTCCGGAACACATCGCCGTTAACGTTAAAGAAAACGGACGTGGCTATTGATACACCGGGTGTGGATATAAAATATATTTGTCTTTTACATCCACACCCGGTGTGTCAATAGCCACGGCGACAGAAAATACATATTTATTTACTGTGTATCGACCCAGTCTCAACCAGACTAAAAACAAGTATAATCTAGTCAATAGGGGGAATAGCGAAAGTTTATTGCAGGTAATCAATAAACACACAATATATAGCATACATATCCACACCGGGAGTGTCAAATAAGGGACAAAAAATTCTTACACAAAAAAAAATAATTTATAATATTTGTATATCCACACGCGGGATCATTCCCCAGCCAGCCGGCGCCGATTTCAGTGGATCCCCGGCCGAAAACCCCCCGTAAGTACACGCAGGGTTTATGAGTGGTAATATTTGAAATGGTCCGCAAGCCGTGAACGTTCTTGATCGTCGTAACGTAACATACTAGTAAACATAACACAACAGTTGGGCCTCAACTTTTGGTCAGTTCTAATGCACTTCCAGCTCTAGTAGAACGCAGAAATCTTCAACAAAGATTATATCCATGCCGTTACAAAGATTCAATTGACAGAAATTGTATGGCAAATCTCTTTAACTCTTGATAAATGCTGCAGAAAATTATTTTGTTGTAGCGGGACTATACAATGCCAGTTCGACGTGAAAATGCTGGGTAGATGTAAATTTGTACACTGTACGGCATACAACAATGATTGCGGCAGCCGGGTTTAAAAGTCTTTGAAATCTTTTGCCGCCCGCCCGGTGGGCGGGGCGCTGGTTTGTGCTGCGGTGGGCGTGACGCCACTCCGTCTGGGTGCGCTTCACGATCGCTAATCAGGACGTACCGTAACTTAGCAACGCCACAGCGGCGAAAAGTGGCGAAAAGCTTCCCATACAAGGTTTCTATTCCTTTGATTTTGTGACGTAGGCAGTAGATATTTTTGATAACTTTTTCACTCTCTCCTGTTCAGAATTGCAAGCCCTTTGTGTGTTTTTTTTGTTTCGGTGTCAAATTTAAAATACGGTAGCCACTTCTCCGCCTCGATCTCCAGGGGACGGTCAATTGTGCGGCGGCTTTCGTAAAGAATAACAAAGCTACGTAGTGTGTCAATATATTGTGTAAACCAATCTTATGATATTGCCTTTTTTTACAAATCTTTATTGGCCATTGCTTGCTTGATCGGCAACACTCTCCAAAGTTATACGTTTCGTTGCACTTGCCTTACCTTTGGCTGCTGCGTTGACGTCTTGCGAGTCGGCAGCGGCCCGCGGCAAAAACGAGCTGTACATAAAAGTTTCTGGCTACAATACTGTGTTAAGCGGACGACCTAAATCTATGTTTAAACAATTTGTTTTTCTGGAAAGAACTTGAAAGACATAACGTTACATGATGTAATACGTGTTAACTGTGGCACCTCCATGGTAGAAGGCTTGCATATTTTATTCGAGCTTTTCCATTTTACGTTTCAGACAGGAATATTTGTCTACAACCTACCCCAAATCGGGGTTGCGAACTTAAATCGGAATGCGTACTTACGAATTACAGTAACAAAAAATTTCTAGCGGCGACCGACTTATGAATAATTTATCAAGGCCCATGGACCCGGTTCTTTCACTTGTAGAGTAGCCAATTACCACTGATCCGGTGGCACACGATGGGCGAAAACACGTACTTTTTTTTCACTTCACACCCATTGTCGGTTACACATTACAAAGAGAATTTTCATAGGACTTCCATTACTTTAGTTTGCATGTGTATTGAGAACGGGTATCTTCATAATTCTGCTGGCTGTAGAAGAACGGCACAATAAAACAGCTTTCAATACCATCACGGCCGAAGCCTACTTTTTACGCAGATTGTAGCACTACGAAATGTTACACAAACTAACAGTAGATGTTTTCAAGGAATTCACAGAAATGACAATGATAGATAATGTAATGCATAAACATTATACAGCACAAAATGCAGAGTAACAATAATATAGCCGTGCACGTGTTTGACAGGGTTTGGCAAGTTATGGTAGGTACATGTGTCGGTTCAATCTTTAACAGGCAAGCTGATAGCAACAAGCAAGATGCATAGGTTCTATTAATTTTGTAGCTCACTTGCGTCCAGATTTGGGACGAACCCAGGTTACTTCTTTTCTTTAATTTAATTTCAATTTATTGAGAAAATCAGCCTCGCAGCTTGTGCAGCTGAATGGCACTGACTTTTACACACTTGCAGGTACTAAATAACACTACCCTAAACAAAAAAAGCATCAGACAAACAAGGGCATAAAGCAACCACGGTTAACGCAACAAGAAAGAAAAGTCCTCATTAGGTCTTCACGCAACAGACTTGTTATACAGGCGTATGGCCTGGTGTAGAAAAGAGTTTTTGAGTCTCTGTGTGCGGGCGGCTGGCACTGTGATGGCTGTGGCATTTCTCAGGGTTCGCCCTGTGGCCCTGGTCCTTGCCGGTGGAACGAGGTCGTGGAGGGGATGATCCTCCTCCAGCATGTTCTTGAGCAGTTTCACAGCAGCCAACACGTAGTGGTTACTTCGGCAGCATTTCCGCTGCCTTTCAGCCTTTCCAAAACATTGAGGTTCCACAGACAGTTCCCCTTAAGCGTGAGCGCTTGAACTTGCTGTGGTGTTCTCCAAGCAGAACAATCCGTTTGTGAGTCTGTTTTATTTTTTTCCCGACGCTTTGCATGTATTTTTTTGGTCTGGTGTTGTTGTCTTTGTTGGCTTGTTCAAGTTCTTGTCTGTCATTTCCCTCCATTTTTGTGTTTGGCGTTCCGATGGGTTGGGTTTGCTTCACAAATCTCGGCTTCGCTAAGATCTGTCCCTTCCCGTAGTGATCGCTCCATTAGCGCTAGTGCAGCCCCGGCCATTTGAATGTGAAAAACTTCATGTCTACAGTCTCATTTCGATTTGTTCAGCAAAGTAGATTTTACAAAGTGATTGTGGAGGTTAAATGCAGCCCTTGTTAGTACCATGGGGTTAAAATACAGATCACTACATGTTTATAATAGTACTGAAGTAAACAAGCAACGCGATTGGGTTTAGTTCATGGCATTTACATGAAACAAGGTGCTAATAGCTGCTAGTCGGTGCAGCAGCCCTATGGTTGGTCCCCGCTAGAAACCTACTGGATGTCGTATAGTGTACACGGGGGAGCGCCACGGAAAAAAAAAATTGACCGGACTTCCAGCGTACCAGCCTCCCCCCCGGTAAATATCGTACAGTCCCTAAGTACTACTCGCTGCCGCGCAGTCTATCCAGCCCCCCCCCCCCCGGTAAATATCGTACAGTCCCTAGGTACTACTCGCTGCCGCGCAGTCTATTATTATTTACGTTGAGTATCGCTCGAACTCACGATCCACACCGAGCGCAAAACCTAATCTCCAAGCAGATCTTTTGGTGGGGGTAAGACAGTATCAAATTGGCCAGTCTGTAACCATTTCCCCACCAAAAGATCTGCTTGGAGATAACGCAAAACCCACCAGCCCACACCCACAGCCGCTCTTATTTACGTAAGTATCGCGGGCAGTTGTCGGCATTTGCATAGCTGTGTCCAATGCGTGCGCTTCACACCACGACATGCGGTAATACACCAGACCGCTTGCACTTTAATCGTATTCCGCAAGGGGGCGCTGCTACACACAGAAACCACCGGACTGCTTTTTCCACCCCCAAAATCGGACTGGACTCCTTTTTCCGTCGATCGGACTGGACTCCTTTTTCCAACAACCCGTGAACAACACTGTATTTGAAAAAAGTTGTAACTTTAAAAGTGTTAAATGTCGTTTTTATTACGTGAGACCTTGTTACATAAGAATGTTAACTTGCTTATCAGTAGAACTGAAGCAACTAACTACATAAAGTAAATGCATTTACTTTTGTAGTGGTTTTTATAATTTCGTGGTATGAGGGAAAAGGAAATTTTTGCTGTCTGGTTTGAAGTTCACAGTTGAAACAATTATGATCTTGCATCAAGGGGAAACTAAGAAAATAGAATCACTGTGAACACTTCACAATTTACAGTACAATCAAGGACATTATATAGATATAATGTCCTTGGTACAATGTGTAGTCATGAGACCTAACATGTAAACAGAAATCTGTGATATTCTACTTTTTCAAGCGCCTGCATTATCGTACATGATTGCAATGTTGTTAATTAATGTGTCTTAATTTCAGATAGGGTGGTACTGAAAAGGTTGGACAGCCATGAACCTCTTGCAGCTGTTCCGTTCAGAGGGTTACCCCCTGTACGTACTGTGTGTTCTGCTGGCCACATATCTGCTGAACCAGCTAGACCGGTACATACTGGCCACCACCAGCGCACCCATGGCGCAAGATATCCACTTCGGAGACAAAGGATGCCTGGAAAACAATACTGTCACCTTTACTGGCAACATCACCTGCAAGAAGGTGGAATCTGAATACAGGTGTGGTACTTAAGACTAGCTGATAGTTGCATTTTTCATGCATTTTTAAGTCATAATGTGCATGCCATGCAGGGCTCAAAATCCTTTTTTCTGCATATCTGGACTGTTCAGACATATTTTACCTGCGCCACTCAGAATTTAGGAAGTGCGGATTATACCAACTCAATGTAAAAAGGTGAAGTATTAACTGAACAGTAAGGCAGCCATCCTGGTAGTTCAGCCAGGATACCCCATGAAAATTAAGCCAACAAAATAGAAAGACTGACAAAACGCCTAAAAAAAAATAAATAAAAAAAGCATCCAAAACAGGCCTAACCTCTGCTTGGAGAATAATAGTACTAATACCGGTATTATTTTCCCCCAGCTGCACCAATCTGACCAACCCTAACGGTACCCAGTACTGTTTGTGGGACTATAACGGCAGTGGTGAACAGTACCAGATCCTGGTGGGACCAGCCTTCACCGTGGTCTACACCATCACAGGAGTGGTGCTGGGATTCATAGCCGACATCTGGAACAGGTGAACAGCAGATCATGTCTACTTCCAGGACAGAAGTATTGTTTTGGGTGGCACTGGTTTTAAGGGAGGTTGTATGTTTGGATTCCAGACTTATTAAAGGTAGAAGGATGCTGTTATAGTTGAGTACTAGTAAGCATATGGAAGTGAGTGGGCGGAGATTAGGATGAGTTCATTGACATTAGGTTGTGACCTGGTTGGTAGGATATATGTGGTATGAAGTTGCCAGGAATGTGTACTGTGTAATCATGGTATGAAACATACATGTAAACCATGGTGTAATACCAGAGTGAGTTAAGTCATGCAATCATATGAGTAAATAATCCATTCTATGATGTTTGGGTATTCCCACATGATCATACAAAAACCCAAAACTGACTCCATAGAATTTCGAAATCTCTGATTTTTTGTTCAACAGATGTAGAAGTACAACTGTTATGAGATTACTGGTAACTATAGAATTTTAAATACATGACATTGTGTACATGTGTCTTAGCCTTACAATCCATTAACATATACAATATGGCTGACCCCCGTCTTTGTCCACACTTCAATCTGGGACTGAATCTGTGTCCTTGACCCTTTTCGTTGGTAGGAAATACATTCTAGTGGTGTGTCTGATGATCTGGAGTGGAGTGACCATACTGACAGGGTTTGCTCAGGAGTACTGGCACGTTGTACTGTTGAGATTTGCCCTGGGGATAGGGTAAGTACTCTCAACTTTTTTGGGTCTTAAATAAGATGAAATTGTGTTGCTTTACCATGTTTTCTCTTTCTGATTGCATTATTTCTTGTTTTGTTACCTTAATACTTTTTAAAATGAAAGAAAAGTTAACTGATGTTTTCTTCTTCTCTGCATCACCAGGGAGGCGGGCTGCACTCCGTTTGCTGCCAGTATCATAGCAGACTACTTCTCTGAGGTGAGGAAAACACCTGGCCTTGTATCATAAAAACTCCCATGTACTATCATGGGTGAGAGAAACAAAACTAGAAGGTAACATTTGCAAAGTAAATGCATTATGTTTACCTTCACATGGGGACAGTCTACTTCAACAAATCTATACTTACTCAAACACATTCATATTGTATACATAGTGACCAGCCTCTTGCTACATGTACATAATGTAATCCAACATCACAGGGTGTCTGCTGCATCACCAGTTATCATGGTGACAGCAGTCTGGTCCAGGTCATTGACCTTTTTTGTTTGGAAAAGAAGAGGAAGAAACATAGCAAAAATAATATGTTTTCCTTCTGCAAAGGTAAACATAATAAAACAAGATACATGTGAGACTGGCTTAGTCTTGCACAATCATGTATATCAATAGAAATTGCTTTGTTCGGCACAAATTGCTTTGTCTGTCGTTATAAATGTCTTTTTTTGCTGTGTAATTTACCATTTTCTGTGTAGGAAATGAGAGGTTCTGCTATGGGGTTTTACAACTGGGGAATCTACACAGGGTACAGCCTTTCCTATGCCATGGGCAACTACATCACAAAGGCTAACATCAATGGACAGGTATGTGTGGATTACTAGCCAACTTTGTTGCACACTAACTTGCACCTCATTAAAGATTTTTCAAACGTAACTTACTCCAGTATTACACCATGGTTAAGGTTTCATACCATGATTACACAGTACACATTCCCAGCTACCTCGGAACCCAACTGTAACTCAATCTTTGCCCACTCACTTCCCATCCTTGCTGCAGAGGACAATTACAAGATACAGACTCCCCCTACACCAGTGCCACCCAAAACAATACTTCTGTCCCGGAAGTTACAATAGATTAAACATGTTCTTTTCTTCCTCAGGGCTGGAGATGGGCCTACTTTATCTCAGGGATCCCAGGTTTCTTAGTGAGCCTGCTGATTCTTCTGTCCGTCAAGGAACCTGAGAGAAGGAAGACAGCCAAGGAGAAGGACAGTAAGAGTTACGACCTGTCCCCCCTGAGGAAACTGATGACCATCCTGAGATCCTTCCTCAACCCCTCACTGATGATGTTGATCATTGCCGGGTCAGTCAGGAATGCAGGTACAAGAAGCCTCACACTTTTGTGTATACTAAGTTGATTTGTCAAAGTGTTGGAGTTTCTGAGCCTGTTGTTTCTGAGCCTGTATTTTGTATCATTGAATCAGTAACTCAGCCCTTATATAATGATGTACAAGCAATGCTCTAACTCTGATAATAATTAGGCCATATATGAATGATATCCTGTGCACCCCTGATGACTGACATACATGTACATATAACAGAGTCACGGAGCAGGAACTTTGTGTTATAGTATAGATGAACATGTACATCAAAGAACAAGTCACACCTAAATGTACATTGTAGCTAGTTTGATTTGACTTGTGTTAAAAAAAGAGGCACAATTTAAACTTTTTTCTGACCCACCATGTTTGTTGGTTTTCAGCTGGCTACATCTGGGGAAACAACACCCAGCTGTTCTTTGATCACTACTACAAGGACTCCCAGGTGGGGCTGTGGATGTCCTGGGTGCCGCTGGTGTCGGGGTGTTTCGGCGTGCTGTTCGGGGGGTTCATCTCGGACAGGGTGGTGAAACGTGTGGGCCCCCAGGGCAGGATATGGGTTCTGGTCATCAGTCAGGTACGTGGGATATCTTGGACTTACATCTTACATCTGTACAGTGTTCTAGCTAGTATCCGTCTTTCCATCATTTGACGGAATTTTGTCGCTCGTGACGGACAAAACTTATGCCCAATCCGTCATCTTTGACAGAGAAAAATTGGTGTGCTAAGATATGGAAAGAGATGTCATTAAACTAAGCTTAGTCTACCTGCAAATTTGCCCCTCAAATCACAGAATGCCTGAAATTTTCACCTGAGTCGAGTGAGGAAATAATGTGAAGTGTCTTTCCTAAGGACACAACAGAGGGGCCTGCCAGGGATTCGAACCCAGAACCTTCAAATTCTGATTCAACAACTCTAACCACAAGACCACCTTGCCACCGTAATGATTGCATAGTATTTGTTTTTCTCTGTAAAATATTGTACTGTATATTTCTGTTCTTCACCACAGTTGTGTGCAGCCCCATTTGCAGCCATGGCCCTGTACCTAGAACCTCCATATGCTTTCCTGGTCCTCATCCCCTCCAACATCATCGGTGAGATGTGGGTTGGCGTGACGCTGGCTGTCGTGGTAGAGCTCGTACCGTCCTACATCCGCACCTCCACCGTCGCCGTGTACCTGTTCATCAGTACCAACATCGGCGGGAACTCCCCGCTACTCGTCACGCCTCTGAAGAAGGCGACAAGCTTCAGAACCGCACTGACCATCTTGTTCCCGGGGCTGTACGTGGCAGGTGGGTGCTTTGGCTCTTCTTGTTCCCAACATTGACACCAAGACAGTTGCTTAGACCATCAATGTGTATAAAATTAACTTTCCTGTTCAAGGGTTGTAAATTTTTCATTGTCCTTTCTAATATTTACAACAAAATAGCAATTGAATAGAATATGCCCTCCCCTCCTACTTCAGATCTATAATATATTGGTGTGCATCAAGTACTATCACATTGTTACTTCTGGGATGGAAGTATTGTTTTGGGTGGTGCTAATTTATGCTAGGTTTGTATGTTTGGGTGCCAAAGTGAGTAGGTGGAGATTGGGTTTCACTTGATTGACAGGGTTTTGATGACCCAGTATGTCCTGGGTTCAAGGATGTGGTCACCAGGAATGTTTGAAACATAAACCATACATGTATAGCGGAGTAAGTTTATCCGAAACTACATCTACTTCTCAGAAGTTTGAACTCTCTGATTTCTTGTTGTTTTTGTGTGCATTTGAACACTGAGACATGAACAATTCTCCATGGAGCACATGATGATATACTCTATCTGTATCACAGGTTCAGTGCTCTTCATGTTGACCTTGCTGGTACTCCGGAGGGACCTCAAGAAGGTCAAACAAGAGGAGGAAGAGAGACAGCTGTTACTGAACGAGGATGAAGAGCCAGAGTCTGGAAAGACTCACGAAGCATAGCATACATGAACAGTGCATGATTATGTTAGTACAGTCAAACCTGTACAAGTGACCACCTCTACATAATGACCACCTGGACGATGTGACAACTTTTCTGTGGTCCCTTGTTAGATAATTTTTCCCATTGACACAAGTATTAAGAATCCTGTGTGACCACCTGTCTAGATTTTATTGGTTCTCCGAGTGGTCTTCTTGGGCAGGTTTGACTGTACATGATTACAACATGATTCATTATATTGTAACAATCAATGAAGACTAGTGCTCATTGAAATGAACAAAAATTATACCCCTGAATTAAAGTACATGTATTTTCATAACGCATACCAAGATACCTGGTGTAAATGTTTATACATGTAATATAATCAGGAGTCAAAGCTATTTTTCTCAAATTTCATTTTCATTATGTATTATTAGATAGTAAACACTACATTAGGACATTACAAATCTTCCCAGCGAATGACAGAACAAATTATGTAAGGCAATTTTTTTGTTGCTCTGTAAGTGTAAGCTCTTTGCTTCACATGAAAAATGTCTCCAACTCTCAAGCATTACATGCATGTTTGATGTAAATTATATTTCAACTTTATCATATTTCTTGGGTGACTGAAAATAACATTTACTGTATTGTTTACTTTTAGTTAATGTATGATCATAACAACCTACACAATGTATATTTAATAGTAAGATGCATTTTATATAATATTACATATTATATTATAATATTTGCATTCCCACCGACATTTCATTGAAATACAGACTTATCACAACAACTTGTAATAGCCAACGTTTGCCATTTAAACTAAGGAAGCGCAATTTGGTGAATAAAGAAGGTAATAGTTTTTGTACAATTCCAGTTTTTGTAACTTACAATTCTGATACTAAAAATTAAAGATGAAAGACAAGGTGAAAAATAAATACATCTGCTGCAGACCTTCCGGCCTTCATACCATTCTGTTCTAAATATGATACAGTTTTGATTTTTGTTGGTGTGCTGGGTAGCTTTTTGGGCCGGGAAGAAGTGGTGTGAGTTTAGGTCCCCAAGCGACTTCTTTAAGAACTTCGGAGGCATTTTTGTTAGAAACTTTGGAAGAGGATAAGTTAAAAAAGGACGAATGGGTTAGCATGATTTTTAGCATGTTGGTAGAGATGCACATGATTGATGTTTTATATATCCATCGTTGGTAAGAATAACTACACGCTTATTATGCAAATTAATACTTAATTTACAGAATCAATTTGGGTATGATAGGCATTTCAAATTGTACTTGTATAATAAAAACATGTACAGTTCCATGTGGGACTGACCAATGTTCATATTGCGGAAGTTTTTATACTCGGCATTGTTATACATGCTGTATATTCTGTTGTGATCTATCATCACGTGAGAACAAGAGGCCACTCGTAATTCTCCAAGACCGTCCTGGAAGAATTCTGAAAAATAAAATGACACCTAAATGAACTTCCTGTAAGTTCATGCTTACAGGGTCTCCGAAACTCAGTGCTTTCATGGAGTTAAAATATAAGATTTTAACTCCATGGTGCTTTCTAAACTTGATGATAAAAGTACTGTGCAAAAAACAAAAAACCGATTGAATCAGTCAGGCAGTGATTTAAAGTCTACCGGTAGTAAGGGACTGTATATACATGTACTGTGACCACAAATATCACATATTTATTTTTAAAAAGGATATAAAGACCACAAATTCCTGGTAAAACGCACAGTCAGTCGAGAGGATATATGTTCAATACCACTGTGTCCAGTCCTTGTGAACCTAGGGTCGAATCCAGCACGTCGGGCCTTGATGGTGTCCGCAAGGAAGAAGTTGATGACCACATCGGCCACCACGCAGTCTGGAAACCCTTCTACAACGTGGTAGGAGCCCGGAATTCGGTACAGGCAGTCGCCAAGCTCATCGCCGTTATCAATTCTGATTTTATTTTCAAATCGACTCCTTCTTTTGCCGGCGCCTACTACACCACCAACCTGAGATTGAAAATGTGACAACTGTTAGGTGGATAGTCAGTGTAATACCAACTACTGTTGTGGAACGATCCCATGCTCAGACACGATTCTGGATAGTCCACGCGTATCCAAAACTGTCTCTCCCTAACCCATTCAGGTATAGAACTACGTTGGGACGCTTCTGTTTATGATACCTACCGCTTTCTGTGGGTATAACGGGCCGGTGTCATGTTATGTTCTGGCCGCTATAATGATTAGTAGGTAGGTAGGCAGTCTATATGTAATGTTGCAGTGTACGTTTACTCTTCGTGCCTGTGTTCCAATTTTTCAACCGGATGATTTTTTCACTTAAGAGCTTTAGAAAGTACTAAGTAGTAAGTATTAATTTTGGTGACACCAGACTTACCACGTCGAGATTTGTGTTTTCGGCGACTTGCAGGAGGAGCTCAATCCTAGTTTCCGACGTGAAGACGAAGTCGTCGTCCACCCATAGAAAGTAGGGCGTGGTCACCTGGGACACGCCCAAGTTCCGACCAGCAAACCAACCCTATGGTTTAACATGATGTGGTCAGCACAGGTGTTATTATTAGTCTCAAGACATTATCATAACTTTACAAGATGAACAATCTATTTGGAATTACTTGATGACAAAGCTGTAAGTCACAGCTATTATGAGGCAGTTACTACAGACTTGCTTGGGCTTATATATTAGCCTCGTCTATAGCACAACACTAGTTGTTGTTAAGAGTATGCTAGGGTTCACCTATACTGGGGTCCATGTATGAGTAGATCAAACTTATCAGTCATACACAACTTGTAGGTCATTGTACAAAACTGGAGTGTTATTAAATAGCAAAGTCTTTATTCACAACCACTTGTTTAACAAGAGGCGACGTTTCGATGACCATCCGCCATCTTCATCAGGTCAGTATTAATTTTAAATTAAAAACACCTGGTGAACCAGCCACAGTTGCCCTGATGAAGATGACAGACGGTCATAGAAACGTCAGCTCTTGTTAAACAAGTGGTTCTGACTAAAGAACGTTGCCATTCAATCATTCACCAACCTGATGAAATTATTCACGGATTGTGTGTTATTATTCTTGATATGGTTCACCGGTTATGCGAGACAAATAAAGAAAATAACCTCAGACTAGAAGATTTGGGGCTGTTGTATTGTTTCCAGCTGTGCAACAAAAACGTTGGTGACCCTCAAATCAGGAAAAATGGTTTTCATACCTTTGCATAGGGCATGATGTAATGCTCTATGTTTTGACCTTCGACCTTTTCGGGAAGCTTGCTGTCATCGGCAATGATGATGGTGATTTGGGGGTAGAACCGACGTACGCTGTAAATCAACTGACGTAACTTGATGTATCTTAGGAACGTCTTCGTCACTATGGTTACCTTTGTTGTAATGTCATCTGAAAAGAGCAGTTACAGATTATGATTTAAAGTCCTTTTTAATTGTACCCTTGAAGTTAATATATATGTATGACACGCTAATAAGCATCATAATAATATCGTATTATTTATTAGCATATATAGTTAGTACCTTCGCCAAGAAAATCACATTTTCGGTAGCATGTTTTTGTTTCTTTGCTCGTGTGTAGTGTGTGTGTGATTGAACAGCACAATGCAAGGAGCGATTGTTGGGTTATTGTGATATTTGGTATGAGTATATATTCCTAAAAGTAATATTTGAGTAGAAATTACCTTGCACAGTGTCAAACATTTGCGGCAACGTCTTATGTCGAATTCGGATGGGAATGGTTCCGCTGTAGTGGAGGTACTGGATCCCCACTAAAGACAGGGATATAAAAAATTACACTTAATGTTAAAAGCTTACATTCGAAATCGTAATACTTATTATAATATTATTACGCCTTATTCATTATACAGTTTGTACTACAAGGACAGCAGGTGGGGCTATTTTCGGGCACAACCTCAAGTGTACATGTACATGTTTGTCACTTTTTTGGCACTTTATAGCCGAATCTTATACAAGGAGCCTCACGATTAAGACTGCGCATGCCCAGTGTCAAGGGTGAAGGCAGCCTTATTTTATTTATTTATCAATCTTAAAGACGTATGGGTGGTCTCTTCAGCCCCAAGCGTCTGATTTCCAAGAGAGCCCATTACAAAATGACATATAAACATATAAGATAATGGATACAAAAAAGTAATATTACATGCGCAGACGTTTTTTTTATGTTCCGCGGCCTTGACCTTTGACACTGGGCATGCGCAGCCTTAATCGTGAACCTCCTTATTCCCCTGTCAGTGCCCTAAGACTGCCCCATGATAAAGAATGGTTATTGAGGCCTTATAAATACCAACCATTCATGAGAGTTGACGTTAGATATCATCATTACTGTAAGAACTTCAACCCCGTTGCATGTTCTTTTATTGACTTGTAATTTTACCGTAGTCCACCGTGTCTGGATCAAAGTCTGTGTTTTTGTACACCAGGAACTGGAGCTGTCTGTTTAGATGTTCCAGTGACGTACTAGAAATGGCCAGGTGTTTGCTCCCCACGCCTGCTGCTGCAACGTCCGGAACGTCCGCTAGGGTTGTCAGCACCCCAAGTTGGGCATGGAGTTGAATCTGATAAGATAGAAAGTTATACCAGGTCAAGGACATTACACACATGTAATGTCCTTGGTTATGCATTTGTAACGATGTGATAGTGCCGGCTACATCACAATTGTCCACAGAATGAAGTAAAAATCATCTTCCCTCCATAAGTTGAATAATTTGCCAGGGAAGTTGACCCGCCAAATAACCCCCAAATAGGTCAAGTAATTTAAATCTGTCAGAGTTAGTTATGACGAATCTGTACTTACTTCAAATTTGTGTTTGTCCAAATCAGGTTCTTCTAGCTTTAGACCCGGAATGACGAGGCTTTTCATCGGCTGGACCCTCAGTCCCTGTGTGGGGTAGCTGAGGGGAGATCTGCCGTCTGCAAAAAGAACTGGAGTCGGCGGAGGAGCCCTGTAGCATCGAAATGGTGGTCAGGAACTGAGGAATAAACATTTTGTCTTTTGTCTACCAGTATTTAGACTAAAGTCCTTTACATGCAAGGACGTCTCTTGCTACAATGTCAATAATTGCCAGGTGTACAGAAATGTTTCTACTTCCATTCATATGCCAGGCGGAAAGCTACTGAAAACAGGTCAATCAGAGATGGCAGGCTTCACCCCTTTACCCATGTTCGCTTTGCGACCCTTTCAGTCCCACACTGACAAAAATACATGGCAATACTAACGCTAAATTTTGTATAATTAGTTGAAATCACAGAAATACACCATCACACACACACACACACACACACACACACACACACACACACACACACACACACACACATGGGGGGGGGGGCGGTATCTCGTGCCTTTGTTTCAGTCTCTCCCTGTTGCGCCCTTCCATGGCTTGTCTCAGCTCGGCAGGACTAAGCGCAGGGATGGGCTTATCGTGGAATCTCCCTTTTGGACAAGAGCAGTTACGTTGGAAAACACCTCTAAGGGAATAAAATGATGATTTGTTACATCAGAGTATCTGTATCTGTATAGCCGGTATAACCGCCCTTCGGCCTAACATTAATACCAAACCATGCGGAATGATCCAGATGATTGTAACTAACTAAGTCACATAATCAAGACAATGCTTTCAGTTTCTGGAATTCGAAAACTAAACTTACAATGTATGCTCAAATTTCAACTTTCTAATAAGCCCTGTCAAAGTTTTATCAAGGTATCTAATTGCGGATATTTTCTTCCTTGAAAATGTCTTCCTCACAGCTGAACTAGCTTAAACCTTTGATAGTGTGGCGAGAAATATGTCTTGTAATTGTGGTGTCAATTTGGTAGTCTAATTATATATAAAAAAATAGCATTCATGTAGACTTGAGCTGCAACCACTGAGCGAATAGCCTGTGTTTTAACATTCAAGCTCGCGGCCGGGGGTTTAATGACCCTCACCGCCAGGAGCGCGATTTTAGTCAGGCTACTGAGCGACCAAATATTTGACAGATCGCTCAACGAATTTCATAACCTTTCTGTGTGTTTTTTGTTGTCCTTTACACCATACTTTTGTCTTGTGCATCATATTCATATTACATCAAGGATCCCACTAAACAAACATTGTCGCTCAGAGATAGCCATCTATATATATATAGCCCGGGAAAGGCCACTGAGCGAAATGGGTACGGATCCTGGCAGATACCGCGGTATCCGTCAAGCTTTAGGGCATTTGTAGTGTAGTTTTGAATATATGTTTCGTACAAAATTCAACTGTTATGTTTACCGAAAAGTTGTGGTAGATTCTTGTCGACGGTATGTTCTGAAAAATCTACCTCACAAAATTCGTGTGACGACGTCGACGTCTTATCCTGGCATCCTATTTGGCATACCGGGGTACTTTTTATATACGACAAAATATATGAATGAATGAATGAATCTTTATTGCATATTCCTGCCCATATGGGCTAAATGCATAAATTGACCAAGTGTGGTCTAGAGGATATACAACAAGGAGTATTGAACATTGAAAATGCTACATTCTACTGCTAAATACTAAAAGTCTGAAATTACAGCTATATACTACTTATCACCTATTGCTAATAACCGTTTCTTCTCTCTTTTTGAAACAACTGGAAACATAGCTGCATATTTTTTCCACCGTACAATCGTTCCTGCAAGACATCAGGTATTTGAAAGTGGCCTGCTTTCACATTTTCTTACATAGCTTGTGAGGGAGTGAGAATGAGAGCCACGTAAAATAGGATATACACAGGATAACGATATCTCACGTACCTCGCAATGTTTTCCTTCCACACATACGGGATGTGTTGTAGATCGTCTCCTTTCCACGGAAACTCGAGATCTCTCTTCGGCCTCGCGGTCTTCACAATGGAGGTAGAAACTACCTCGGAGTCCATGGTCTTCACGAATGTGGCTTGAGATCCGGAATCTTTGATGACTTGTTTCAGCTGATTGTTCTCGAGTATTACGACATCCAGAACATTCTTTTGTTGTTTGTTCTCGAGTATTACGACTCCCAGGACAAACAACAAAAGAGTGGAAATAACCGGCGACAATTTGGTGAATACCCACCGCATCATTATTTGCAAATAATAACTTAGACGTGAGAACCAGATGGATGAAATAGAGCACCCGTCGTTCGTGCTGTAAAATGGCGGTCTGTTGCTATAAAAACATTAACTTAAATTGTATATTCCACTCCATTGAACATGGGACTGGTGACGTGAGGTGAACATCGATCAATACACATTGGTTATTCCCTACATGAAACATGTACGGAGACGCGAACCTAACCAGGATATACCTCGAGGACACTATATGCAAGTAATAATTTGTATGAATGACATAAGCGCCTGATTTTGAAAAAAAAAGATTTTTTTTGCCCGCAGCCCTCCGAGTAGCATGTACTAGGTTCTAGCTAGGAGTCTTATACAGATGCACAATACATGTACGTTTCAGGCTTCGGCCACTTTTTTAGTGAACATGCGCTAACACATCTTGTGGGTTCAGCAGTAGTGCCACCTTGTGATAAATGATCGAGAAAACTGCATGTCAAGTTTTCATACTTAAGAAAAGACATACATGTAGTGTACAGCACAAAACCAGACAGTAACGAGTCATGACAAGTTATTGTTCCCTGGAATGCTGCATTTTTATCATAAACATAGGTTACAAACATACAAGAACTTGTCTTTTCAGTTAAAATAGAATTTTTGCCATCAACAAGAAGCACTTGTTGCCTTAGGGCCATTACATAAGAACTGGATGTACAGTGGAAAGTTAACGTCATTGAGTTACATAGTAAATTATGTACAAGACATCAATGCATTTCAAGGTAATACTAAATGTTATTACCAGAACTTGGGACAAGATTTTACAGAAAAACAGTTAATGTAGAAATTGCCAACATTACAGTTGTAGGTCTTTATTAACATTTCCCTGCAATAGCAGTAAATACTTCATGTGGAAGCAAGTATACACTGTCAGACTGTTAACAATAACTAGACCTATTACATATCACGGAAGTTCGTCAGTGTTGGTAGAAGTTATCGTTAAGCAAGTTTGAACTGTAATTTCCAACACAAGAAATTGGACTTGCCCAAATTTTTGATGGTACAACTCCTGGACCAGTCTTTGACAAGGAATGAGCAATCCACCACCACTGTGATGCCACGTTATGCAGGGCATTGCATCACGGCATTGCAACCATCCCTCAACAAAGACGGGGGGCGCCACAGACTTTCTGCAACCTATGATCCACTGCTCACCGAGTCACGTGTGTCATCTGCATAACGTGACGTCACGGAAGCAGTGGATTGCACATTCCTTGACAAAGACTGGAGTTGTACAGTCAAAAATTTGGGTAAGTCCAATGTCTTGTGTTGGAAATTACAGTTCATACTGTACAGTTCAAACTTGCTTCATAGACCTTTTACAGTACTACTAAACAAGACTTCTACTTTTCAAGAAAGTCCATTAATAGACTCAATTGTCCTCGATCTTGAATATAAGCACAGTTAGTAATAAATACAGGGTAAAAGACAATGGAAGCACACTGTCACAGACAATATGTAACCAAATTTTACAACAAACAAACAAACAAACAAACCTAAGAATAACTCCATCTCAACTTTAGACAGCAACACAGACGTTATATAAATAGAGCATACAACACGGTGTATTCCGTATTGCCCGAGGTATCGGCCCGACCGCGAGTCGGATCGCCCGACGGCCGAAGGCCGGAGGGCGATCCGACTCGCGGGAGGGCCGAGACCGAGGGTGATACGGAATACACCGTGTTGTATGCTATTTATATCATACCCACCTTAGAAAACACGTCTTTCAAGGCGAAATGAGCGAAAATTTGGTGTCCCTAAACAAACAAAACTGCTCAACATCCATTCCAACGTCCGAATCCTGTATTCGAATTTTCGAAAGCGGCGCGCACGGTTGGGTCGAAACTCGTTCGAATTTTTGTAGCGGCGCAAGCGAAGCGCGTTCGAATGTTCTATGGATGCCCGTTTTATACATCCGGTCGTACGGGAGAATACAACACGGCCGGGAGCACTGTTACGCCGCCCGGGTATGATATAAAAACTGACATAATTTAGCACCATTTCCAACACCACGACTAATAATAAACATAACATGACAACATTTTGTTCTTCCACACAATTCTTAACAAGCAAGGACGGAAAAAGGTTAAACTTTGTATCTATTTTTAAACTTAGATTTCGAGTTTTGCCAGTGAATGTTTACAAACATTAGAAGTTAACATTTTCTAACATACTGTATGCAACATGTATTAAAAGCCTTATCAGTACAGACTACATGTATTTCTTTAACAGTTTCCAAAGACTGTACAATGTAGTTATAGCAAAAATCCTTCTTTTACATAGAGCTTTGTAAAGGATGTCATTGAAAATATTTCATCATTTTGTAAGTTTTAAAATATGGGGCTTTCAATAAAGGCACTTTTGATAGGTCTGACATTATCATATTTTCAAAGTTTGTATATAGTAGTGTGGAAATGTCCCTCTTTCATGCAAGGTTACATCTGCTTTCTTCAAAATTTGAATAAAAAACAAAAAACAAACAGTATTCTAAGAAAGGTTTTCCGCAAAAGTATGAGACTAATTACAACTCTGCAACTGTCACTAGAGGGAGAAAAAATACTGTTGGAAATATCAAGGCATTGTCACTTGTAGTAGTGCTTAAAGTCGTCTTTTCATCATATTAACTTTAAAATAATACAACCATACTTTTCATAGAATAGACCTGAGCATTTTCCCTTTGTCATGAAGAGCGGTTTGTAGAGTTAGTACCAGTCTATGGCAGACAGTTTAGCCTTAGATCTGGACAAGCTTGAGTCGAGCGTATTCGCCATCTTCCGCGACCGTCGCTTCATTTCTCTCGCGGCCCTCTCTGCCCTCTCCAGCGAACTCCCAAGGTGTAGATGGGACAGCTGATTGGAACAAGACAGAAAACAAGAAATCTGAGATTCCAAACCTCCATTATATAATGCATAATGTTCACAATGACTGCCGACAATTTCAGACATCACATTAACAGCAATGTTACCAGTAACGCTACATAATTCAAAAGATGGGTAATATCACAAATACAATATAGTACACAATACAGGCTTAAAAACCCCCTTCCTGAAAGTAGTGTGGTATAGCCATATATGTCCATCAAGGCTTAACTCATACAGTGGACAACAGCTGTTGACGATGGACTAGACCACACCACATACAGCACGGGGGTGTTGAATAATTTTATTTCAATACCTGAAAATATAGAATGAAAAAAAACAAACACATCATTTGAACCCCAATAACTACCGGTAAACATGTACCCAAAATCAAACAATTTGATCCATTCAACCTAAGTCTAGTCACATTTCATACAAATTTATATTCAAGAATGCATACTCTCAGGTCTTCATCTGTATCCTCTTCTTCCTCGGTCTCCGTGATGCTGTATTTGCGCTGGTAGTACCGTACCCTGCCCCGCCGGGGGCTGACGTACACCACGGGGGAGGGGCTGTACACCACCCCTGGGGAGGGGGCAACCTCCTCGTACCGGAGCGTTCTGAAAAAGCCAAATATTATTAAGATATGCCAAGATACAAAGAGAAAGACAAAATGCAAGTAGACTTGAAACTTCTGAACAGAATGAAACCAATGTTCTCAGTCATTTTATATTTCATAATTATCTACAGCAAGACAGGCATAATACATTAAATGAAATGCTTTGATTTAATCTCCATTAACATTTATCTGATAGGTTACATTATTTTGTGTTTATATTAGACATGTCACTGTGTTTGAGGGATCTCTAGTGTAGCACCCCCCCCCAGGTATGCATTAACTGTTTAGATATACAGGAGTGCATTATACTGGAGGATGTTGCATTGGAGATCTCTTTAGACACACTTTATTAGGGTGGCGGATATACAGCATGTGACCTGGTGGAATTATGTTTACTTAGTAAACGTTACAAAAAGAAAAAATGCCAGTGGCTATTGCCACAACATTTCCCAGTTGACTAGTACATACTATTAGTCAGTGTAAACAGACATTTTGTCTATTCTATAGTGAGAAATTGTCAACTTAACAGATAAATCTACATGTACATCCTTCCAAACTTAGTAATGTTAGAATGTCCAGTAAGTTTGCTAACCTGGGTGTTGTAGGCACATATCTGGGTGACACTGGGACGTAGTGAACCACAGGACTAACAGGCGCAGTCGAGCTGACAGGGACATATCTGTACTCCACTGGGTCTGGGGGAGGGTGGACGTACTCCCCATGGGTGTGGACTCCGCTTCCCCCGCACAGCGGACACGGCCCCGTCGTTCTCACGTACGATCTTGGCGTATAGCCCAAATCCGAACGTCCCAGTTCCTTTGGTCTCGTGTCATTAAGTGGGGACGTGGAGCGATCTCGTGTCCGACGCGTCGAGCGCCTTTCGCTACCTACTGGTGATGGCGTACGTGTTCTGGAATGCGAAGAGTGGAGGTCGCGAGCGTCCATCGGAGAGGTTTCCGTTAGCGGGGTACGGCGTCTTGTGGAATATGGCGTGTAGTCCTTACCTAATTGTGAAGAATAATGAAAACTGTTGTTACCATCTTGTGTGAAATTTCAAACAGTAACAAAAGATACATGTACTATTACTGTAAATAACTGTAAATGCATTTATTTTTGTGGTACATGAAATTGTGACACCGCGAATGAGTGTTTTGTATTTCTATTGCACTACAGAATTATTTCAAACACTGCGAAAATCTCATTTCCTCTTACACCACAAAAAGAAAACAACACAAAAGTATAATGCATTTACAGCATTGGTAACATCATAATGACAATTGAAATATGAGCCACAAGCAGTTAGTTTACAAACACGTACATGTACCACGGACAACGAAAGGACGAAAAGTTTTTCACGCTTACTTACACTGAAAATCAGAGGGAGACACTTAGTCTTTGAAGGAGAACTGTAGAACACAGAAAGACAGATAGACGAGGAGAGAGACGACAGTATTGAGAGAGAAGAAAAACTGTATGATGAAAAGATAATGACATTGCACAAAAATCAGCTGGTTAGAAGAAAAGTAGAAACAAGACAAACAATCTGAACAATGCCTAAAAAAAACAATTGTGGTAAAGTACTTTTATATAAATTAGTAATACACGACTGTACATGCATTTGACTCACACTGCATACATTTTACAGTATTAGATTTTTCACTGATTACAGCATTCCTAATAATAATAGTCAAATGCCCCCTTGCAGAATAGACATAAAATGCAGCTTCAATTTTGTACCTGTTCCATTTGGCCTGTTTGTGTATCAGACTGAGGATAAGTCGAGATTATTGGACTCCATTTTGCTAAGCAACAAGTCTGTATACAATGTACATTTGTAGATAGATCGGAGCACAGCTAATACTCAATAGTACCTACCGCATCACATACACCTGATAACCTCACTTAGGCAGATGTGTAAACTACATTAGGTAAAGACAATCTTTTAAAGCCATGGCATTTGAGGAGACAATATAGGTCTACAATACCTACTAAGCTGCCTGTTCAATAAGGCTTGATTGGTTCAACAGCCTGTGAAAGCTCAGAAAGTCTTCTAACACAGTTCTATTGAAAACCAGTCTACCATTGACCAGGTGGGCTTGAAGTATTTTCAAGGAAGACTTACCAATATGAGTAACCTGGCCTGCAAGGGAGGAACAAATTTGACAACTGGACTGTTACCTGTATACGGTCCCTTTAAGCTGCCAGGTCGAGAAGGTTCTCTTCTATCGTCTTCGTCTTCTAGATATGACCCATCCATGGGGTAGGCTCGGACCGGCTCACGCGGGGTGGAGGGGAGGCCAGACTTGCCCGGGCGGTCGCGGTTCTGTGCACGCCGCAGTCTGTCGTCCAGTTCTTCCCTCATGTTTTCAATCTCCCTCTTCAACCCCTGGATGGCGTCACTGTACAACAGATATCATAGCAGATGTAAATATCACAGAACTGAGCAAAGTAGCCAGGAGGTCTTGTGGTTAGGGTTGTTGACTTAGAATCTAAAGGTTCTGGGTTTGAATCCCTTGCAGACCCCAATGTTGTGACATTGGGTAAGGCACTTTACATCTTGACTCAGATGAAAATGTCAGTACTCTGAGCTTTGGTTAGAGA
The DNA here is from genome assembly GCA_013266295.2 of Branchiostoma floridae x Branchiostoma japonicum. Classification (NCBI taxonomy): domain Eukaryota; kingdom Metazoa; phylum Chordata; class Leptocardii; order Amphioxiformes; family Branchiostomatidae; genus Branchiostoma; species Branchiostoma floridae x Branchiostoma japonicum. The sequence continues at coordinate 8,667,280 of CM023828.1, forward strand.
AGTCCTCTTGGATGGGACGTAAAGCCGGAGGTCCAGTGTTAGAGGAGAGCCACACCGCAATGCAAGCACATTAAAGATCTCACCGTGCTGAACACAAAGAGTAGGGTAGAGTAAAAAAAAAAATTACCCCATCCTTCCCCCAAACCTTAATTTCATGACATGAAAATATATTTCCATAAGCATACATGTAGAATGACAGATGTATGAACATTTGCCTCAGTCTGAAATATGTTAAGCAGCACTTCATAGGGTTCAAAGTATCAAAATTCCCAGTGGGAGCATACACTTTTATTGTTATCAGACTGAGTATTCTTTGTCTTGCACTCAATTAAAACAAAGGTTACAGAATATCTACACTTTAGTAAGAATACAAATAAACTATGCAACAACTGAGGACATAAATACAAAAGAACAGATGTAACAATATGTCCCAACAAGAAACAGCAACATCAGTTGGTACCTTACCTTGAGACCTTTTACCCACCTGTTAACCATTTCAGTACTTCACACACACAATTAGCGACCCATTTCAAAATAAACAGCAGCCCTGCAGCCAACATGGCAAAAGAACAGCTACCAAAATCAACCACCAATTCTAGAGCAAGCTACATGTTTTGTAAGACTTGAAAGGATCTAGGGACTAAGCATAATCATGTCCTATTTTCAAAGGCCAACTACATGTATATAACAACACAACCGGCCAAGAACCAATACACTACCTGTATTGCTCTTCTTCTGAAGTCTTAGAAGACCAAGACATCCTTCTAAACTACAGGTAAATGCGTGGGCAATCTTTCACCAACGAAAAGGGAATCGCAACATAACTGTCCTGTTGTCAGAAATGAACCAAGACTGCATGCTTCTGCTTGGAATGTTAGGTATGGACCGTACCATTTCCATGGGGGGTTTACATGTACTTCAACAAACACCTAAAAAAAAACCTTCTTCACCTAAAATGTTTGTCAGAAACATTTACTGGATATGATTGAATAGTTTTTCTTTGTAAAATTTACATGAGGAAAAATATAGAACAATAGTTGTTTACTTTCTAACTTATTTTTATTGAATGATGTTAATACCCCCCTTTTTATACAAAGTGTTGTGGCCCATTCAGGTTGGAGTGGCGGGAAACTAACCATTGGTTTGAAGTCTACCATGGCCCGTGCCATTGTCCTAGCTACCAGAGGGGTCCCTAATTGTCGTACAAGCTTGGTGTTAAGTTACCTCTTGAACAAATAAGCAGGTTTCAAGGACCTTGTATTGTATGGTGCCCATCGAAAAGCTAACACTCCTAGTTGACCAGTAAAAGCAAGAATACGTACATTGCAAAGACTAATTGGGACTAAATAGTGTGCCTGTAGCTTTACCCTGTTTGTTTCTGAGTTAATATTAAACAGACAGAGGCTGTGTACTCTATGCAAATGAAACTACTGTATCTAGTATACAACTTTGTATTGCTTAATGAGTAACTTACAGTAGAACTTATAGCAGAAATGCTTTGCTTGTGGGGAAGGGATAAATATTTACTCAATAAAAATGTGCTTCTGAAAATACGTGAAATAAAAGAGCGTTTGAAATTCAGATGTCAGATCGAAAATTTTATGGTCTTGCCAGCGGTAGACCGAAAAGAGATCTAAGGTCAGTGGGTTTTTGCTAGGGTTGGTCAGGTAACCAGAAAGAGAATGCTTTTTTCCTTGGCCTAATGAAAATCTGTAGTATAAAACCTGTAGTAGAAAACCTGTGAGACAGGCTGAATAAAAGTTCTATGCGGCTCCAGATGTCTTACTGAGGGACGACTTCTTGTGCGAGATGTCGGTTAGCTTGAGGAATGAATCCACTCATCTATTATATTTGTACTGAAGATCTGTTCTATACTTACTCCCTGCTGCTGCCCCTGCTGCTGGCTACGCTGCGTCGGGAGAAGTCGTCCTCGCTGCTGGAGTAGTGCCGCTTGTGGGACGTGTTACTGCTACGGGAGCGCGTGGACGGCGGGCGTCTACGCTGGGAGGATGTCATCTCTGGGGGTGAAAAGAAAGACGTTTTTACGCTTCGTACATTAGTCTTACAAAGAAAGGAAAATGCTAATTATATCGGGCTTATTGTTGTCAACCTGTAAATATAGAGCATACAACACGGTGTATTCCGTATTGCCCGAGGTATCGGCCCGACTCGCGGGAGGGCCGAGACCGAGGGTGATGTGGAATACACCGTGTTGTATGCTATTTACATGTATATCATACCCACCTTAGAAAACACGTCTTTCAAGGCGAAATGAGTGAAAATTTGGTGTCCCTAAACAAAAAAACTGCTAAAACATCCATTCGAACGTCCGAATCCTGTATTCGAATTTTCGAAAGTGGCGCACACAGTTGGGCCGAAACACATTCGAATCGTTCTATGGAAGCCCGGTTTATACACCCGGTCGTACAGGAGAATACAACACGGCCGGGAGCACTGTATTGCCGCCCGGGTATGATATAAATTAACTTACCAGCATTATAAGCTGTAAGTCTTTAAAAAAGGGAGAAATTTTATTATATGGATAACAGAATTTGTTGACTCACCCTGTGGTTTACTTGGGTTCTTCTTCCCCCCGGGTCTGGCTGGTTGGACCTCTCTCACGGTGGTGGGGCGTTCCTCGGGACTGTCGCTGTCCGATACCTGCTGCAGGGGCGCGGGGCGGTGCTTGGTGACGGCACGGTGACCGCTACCGGGGCGTGACGGCTTCTGACTCACCTGGGTGGTGACTGGAGACCTGTGTCTAGTGACAAAATAAAATCTCTTTTCAGCTAGGATAACCAATGAAGTCAAAGCAAATCAAATCAAAATTGGAGATTTCAGAATGCCGGGAAGAGTTTTATCTGTGAATCTATTGGTCCAGAAACAGAATTATATGATCATGCCTTACATGTACGTCATAGAATGGAATATTACTACATATGATTGTATGATGTAACTTACACTTAGTCTGGTATTACACCATAGTTAATGTTTCATACCATGATTACACAGTACACATTCCTGGCAACCTCATACCACATCCTACAGTTAAAACCCAGGGCATGCTTGGTCACAACCCTGTCAATAAACTGAAACCCAATCTCTGCCCACTAACTTTAAATCCTCACTGCTCATACAAACTCCCCTTAAACCAGTGTCACCCCAAAATAATACTTCCGTCTCGGATGTAATAGGCATTCTTTCATAAAACTAACCTTTCCCGTGTGGGGCGTGGCTCTCTCTTTGGTACGAGGGGCGTGGTCATCTGGGACTGTCGGCTGCTCTCCGACCCGATAAACCCACTGTCGATCTCGGCCTCCTGTTGGGGCTGGTTCTGGGTTGCCTTGGCAACAGGACGGTGTGTCGGGGAGGAGCGACCGCTGTCTGCTACACTACTGGTGCTGCCCACATGTGCCGATGGCTGGGACTGCAATGGCTAGAGTATTGTAGCAAACCATGAGTATTATAAAAAAAGTAATAAATTTTTTAAAGTAGTCCCATAGCCTTTTTTAAGCCATAGGGGCAGTGGGTTGTTAATCCACTGTCTAGGACACAGTAATGGAAGGCAGAGCCCAACCCTCTCCTTCCACCATCTTTTACCTCCCCAACTGAAGACAGGTACCCATTTTACAGCTGGGTAGAGTGGGGAAAGTTGTGTAAAGTTCCTTTCCCAAGGACACCAACGTCTAGCTGGGAAAGCCAGGTATCGAACCTGCAACCTCTCGATCTTGTGCCCACTAGCCTGGCCACTCGGCTATTCAATGCCACAAGTATTGTACTTAACCATAAGTACCTACTAGTACAGTCACCTAGGTGGAAATGTAATTGAAACAAAAGTTTTAAACTGTTATACCGAGGAAGACCTGGACGAAAAGGTGAAAATGGTTGTGAAATCATACAAATGCTGAAATCATAATAATTATTATTTATTATTATAAGTTAAATCATTAATGTAGTGTAAAAACAAAACAAAAAACAACATTGCAATAGAAGAGCTCCCAGCATGATCCAAGAATCTAAGAAAAAGTAAAATGAAATTATTACTAGAATAGTAAAACAACTGTTACAAAACAACAATATTACAGTGATTGTGTAGAACTTGATTGTGCTGTAACTAGATACATGTACATAGCAGCAGCTGTAATAGTGGAGTAGTATATAGGAACCACCTGTCCACAGCGGTCACATCTGTCCAGGTTCTGGCCGTGCTGATGTTCCTGAGCTTTAAGGATAGGTTTGGGGAGGTGAGAGGACTGTCGACACGGCTGGAACATGGTGGACGACCGTCTACTCTCCGTCAGTCTGTTAGACATGTTGTCCACTAAAGGCACATCATCCTGAAAACAGCCAGTACACTTGAATTTATTTAAAAAAGTCACGGCGGAAAGCTCTTGGAGGCTTAGCTGATGCAAGAACATAAATGTTCTGTAACAGTTAGAACAAACTCAAACAGAATTTGAGGTCTGGCCAAAGTAATATCTTAATCTCAAGTAATGTTGAGAAAAATCATCAAGAAGGCAACAGCAGTGCACATGTTAGTAGTCGTGTCTTTACAATGTAGCTTACACTGCCAATATGCAAAACCAAAAACCATCTGAACAGCTCACAAAATTCTCCGTTGTGCCACCAACTGAAAAGTCTACACCACAAGAAAGATAATTACGACGGAGCCAGGGTGTAGGGAGGCATGAAGATCACTAGAACAGAAACACGTGAGTGTGCACATGTTAAGATGCTGACTGCACTCTGTAAATTGCAAAATGCAAGAATTTGTGCACAACGAAAATTGCACCATGTTGCAAGCTGGTTCAACTCCATGACTGCACCTGAATACACATAACTAATTAAAGTACAATGCAAAACACAAATAGTGATAACATTGTTGACTGGATTTCATATTGTGAAGTGCAAGAATTTGTGCAAAACATAAATTGCACCATGTTGCAAGCTGGTTCACCTGTACAACACTGGTATCAATGTAAGCGTCAGATTTGCTGGCTTCTGCCGTGCACACCACATTGTCCTCTCCATTATTTGTCTTGTTATGCACAGAATCTTTGGATGTATTTTTCTCTCCAGCATCTTCCACTGTATCTTGAATCCTGCCTTTTGGGCTAGGAATATTTTCCGTACGTCTGTGTTTCTTCTTTCCACCGTCTGTATAACTAGAGTTGGGACTGCTGTCCAAAAGCAAGGAGACCATTGGCATGCTTTCGTTGTTGATGTCGTGAAACTCTGACAAGTCTCGCGGTACTTTTGGTACGTGCGGCGCTGTGGCATCACCTTCATCATGAGCTTCATCATCATTTACATCAGCACCATTGGAAGAACCAACGTTAGATGTTACAGGCTGTACAGAAGCACTTGGGTCATACGCTGAGGACGGTTCTTCGAGACACTGTTGTACAAACTTCACAAGATCTTTGTCTATGTGGGACGGCATTCCAGCATTTCGTGCAACATCTGTTTCCTCATCTTTATCAGCATTTCTAATATCTGTTTCCTCATGTTCTTGAGGATTTCTTACAATATCAGATCCTGTTTCCTCATCTTTTTCAGCATTTCTGACAACTTTTTTCTTATTTTCTTCATGTTTTCTTACAATATCCTTTTCTTTCTCATCTTTTTCACTGCTTTTTGCTGTTACAGTATTTGTTGCCTTGATATCTTTTATCTCTTCCTTATGTTTCCCATTTTCATTTTTTCCAGTAAGAAGTCTATCATCACTAGAAGAACCAAACTTTTCCTGGTTGGTTTCTTGTTTGCAATTATGAAGAGAGCTTGTATCAAAATCAACATCACTTTTTGATGGTCCGATTTTTCTCTCGCTTTCGTCAATAGATTTTCTTTTGGAGTGTCTATCCATTTCTGATTGACAGGTGTTGTGGTCTGTGGTTACGTCCTTTCCAGGCAGACTCTGTTCCATGCTGGGTTCTGCTGTGGTATGTTTTTCACCATGGGGTATGCTCATACTGCTGGTACAGTCCACAACTGAACATGACTGCTGCTTTAAACAAACAACACAGTCAACATCAAACAAACTATTACAGTAAAACATTTGTTACTTGAGTATTTGAACCTTTGTTGAGGAACTTATTATCGATATGTGCAAGGAATAATTCTTTTCATTCTTTTCAATGTCTTTACAGTTTTAATTGCAGAAAGTGCAACAGTCTAAAAAGACTGTTTCTATTTCAAACCCTATCAACTAAGAACATGTAGTAACTGATGTTTTACAATACATAAAGTACACATCTATGCGTATCTCCTGGACCACACACTGACTGTATATAGAATTAAAGTATTTTAAAATTACTTATCAATACAAAATACAACATAACTGTGCCTGTAAAAAAAAGGAAGTTAGATATCAATAATCTTATTACAATAGAGAGAAAAAAATGTCAATCGAAAATTGTCATATAAGAATTAAACCATATAATTATGAAGAACCACAACTGAAATCATATATTGACATTATGGAAAGCAAAATCATACCAAAACACAGTGTGTTGCACGTCTAACAATGTTACCATAGCAACTTAACATGGCAACCAGACTAATTTGCAGATTCCTATTACTCTGTAGTTTGAAAAGAAAAAGAAAAGATATAGATTAGGAAAAGACATTCATTTTTATGCCATGACTATGATGTGGAATAAAACAATGCCCACCAAGTTTGGTTCAGAAAATATCTGGCTTGAGGTACAAGTTGTTTCCACACATGAATCCTGCTGCATGCATAAATTATGTAAAGTAGGAATGAAATTGGTCACAGACATGTACTGACTCCATCAAGGAGTCATACACACAAATATCACTGATTTCATGATAAGACTATATTTTACTGCTAAATATATGATCTTGCAGAAGAAAAGTGACACTGGATTAAAATATCTTCAGGCATTCATATCGACAATTACAGAAATTCAATTTTTTGTGGGATTTTTTTCAAAATCTATCCAAGTACAAAGTGTACCAGTATTTGACACAAGCCATTTGATATCAGCCATCATTTTCACAAACATTTGCTAGTTTGTAAAATACAAAATGTTCCTTTTATTGTCAAAATTGTACAAATCCTTAACAATAGTGAATAAATCCTCAAAACTTAGACTCTGAACTTTCTAGTCACTATTTATAGCTATTGACTGGTTTTCAAGAGTCTACATAGTATACAAAAATATAATGTTTAAGACATTTATAACAATATACACCCAATCCAAACAATACACATTTAACCCAGTACAGACATTTTTAACCCACCTTATTCTGAGACTTGGGTGCTCTGCTATGAGAAGTGTTCCTTCTGTCCTTGGGTCTGACAACTGGAGGGGTGTCATCTTCAGACCCCTGGTCTCTCCGCCACTGGTTCTCTACACAGACAAGATAGTTCTGGATAGTCAGGATCTTCTCAGGAGATAGCAAAGTCTCGCCGTCAGGTCCGTGTTCGGAGTTTAGAGGCATTTTTTTGCAGCCGCACTGCTCTGATTGCATTACAGAAGGCCGACAGGACTAGACCAATAAAAAGTGTAGTAGGGGGAATGCTACATGTACACATGATGAAAATCTTTATCTAATTTGAGAAGTTATGTTATTAAAGATGTAGGTACTTTCTGTCTATAGAAACTGTATGTACATGTATGTTACACTGTGTATTAAATGCAGTCTTGATAACAAAATTGGCAGGATATCTTATGTGCACCCCCCCTTTTAGTACATGGTAGAGCCCTGTAGCAAGTGCCTGGTAGAAACAGGTCTCACCTGTTGGTATTTATTTTTATACAGTAGCAATAATTGATTTCATGCATTAACCACATTTGGTATGCATGAAGACCTCCATATATCAAGTTCTATCTTTAGTTACTAAATTTAAATGTGGTACTCTTTTTTTAGCTAGCAGATGTTAGTCTACTTTCCAGTGCCATTTCTAAATCTTGTTTTTTCACACTCATTGGTCACCGTAACGAGACAGGAAGGCCTCTACAAGGTGTGACCTGAAGGTCCCTTCAAGGTCACGGGTTACATGAATAGGACTGTAACAGCATCTCTTCTCCCTAAGTCAGAAACATCATGGTTGAGGCAAGCTCAAGTCACTGAGAGTGAAGACTGGCCCAATAGGAGAAGCAGGGGTTACGAAGGCTAGTCGGGAAAAAATCCCTACTCCACTAAGTCTTAGACTGGAATGGTTTGATCCACGCACACCAGGAGGGGTGCCTCTACTCTTCTTTAACGTGCTCGAGGTGTGGCTCTCCTCAAACATGGGACCTCAGGCTTTGCGTCGCATCCGAGAGGACATTCCTCGCCAAAGCTAGGTACTCATTTTCACCTGAGTCGAGTGAGAAAATAGGTGCAAAATGCCTTTCCCAAGGGCACAACACTGGGGATTCAAAGTCAACAAACCTTGCCACCTCATTTTTGAAAGAGTAATGGAAGAAAGAATCATGATTACCTTTTCTGTCTGGGCTGTCTGGAGAGAACTGGAGGGACGACTGGTCAAGTCTGGTCATGTCCTGGTCTGAGGGCTGACCAGGGGTGCGTCCGAGCAGACGGGAGGGCAGTCTTGACCGCTCTTCTTCGGGGAGGTCAGTTTCCTCCAGCTGTGGGCTGGACAACTGGGACATACTGGACACAGGAGGTATGTGTATAATTTAACAATGACAATATAAATACATGAGGCAGATGTAGGACAGAGAATTCGAACAGATGAAATAGGAGCGAGGATTGGTGTTGGGAAAAAATGGTATACAAGAAGTCTGGGGCCTCAAAATACTGGCTGCAATGTATTATGCACCTTTGTGCATCCAAATTTGGAGCTGTACACTAACTCGTGTGGGTGCACTTAGTATACAGCATATAATATTCTCAACAAATGTCAGGAGAAGTAATAATAAAACCATAAAATGTTACCTGTCATCTAACTCTTCCGGCAAGTCAAGTGACAACGGTGCATCTCTCCTCAACTCCTGTAGTTGCTACAAACAGACAAAAAATTAGTTACTCCAGGACCTACTGTTACAGGTATGTCAAAAATTGGAACACCTCTAATACATTTCAATTGGAACACCTCTAACTTGACTTGTTGAAGAACAATGCCGTTTGTGTACCTGCATGAGCTCCTGTATCTCCCTGTCCCTGTCAGGTGTGTGTGGCATCCCCTTCAGCTGGCTGTACCTGTCCATCAACCTGCCAAACTCCTCCTCCATCCTCCTCCTCTTCTCCTCCAGCTCCTCCTCCAGGGGGAGGTCCATCTGTGTGTGGATGCTGTCTGTGGCTGCGGAGTCCCTCAGGCTGGGGGCTGTGTCCTGCTGCGTGGTGTCGGGGCTGGGGTTGGACTTGTTGTTCTCCACACGTTCGCCCAGATCTTCTAACCGCATCCCCAGCTGGTGCAGCTTCCCTGCGACCGACTGGAAATGGAAACATGTTAGTTTGTACAGCCCCTGTTACACATAGCCGAATATGGCCTCCCAAACACTGTCGAACTCCCTCCAACCATGGTTAGGAGTATGTAGGTTGGGAGCAAGGTTGGCTGTGGTTGGCTGGTGTTCCACAAGGTCAACTAATGTTTCAAACTGTCTAAAACGTTCGGGTTTGGATGGGAGGTTCGGCCATGGATGTCTGGTGATTGTCTGGTGATTGACTGGTGTATATCGGCAGTGGTCGGGATGTGGCTGGGAGTCAATATGACTCAAATTTTACTCAAATTTGATTTGATCCGTATAGAAAGGTAAGGTGTGGCCTAAATCTGGTCTGACTGCCCCCAAACTTCAGCCAACCTTGATCAAAACACATTACATACCTTGTCTTCGTCGAATTCCCCTTGCGTATCTCCAGCCCGCCTTCTGCGGTCGTGCTCGTCCCTGGCGTCCAGGTAGTCCTGGTTCAGCCGGTCATTCTCGGCCTGCAGGCGGGTCAGAACCTCGTCCTGCTCGGCCAGGTTCAGCTGGTTCAAGTCCAGCAGGGCCTCGAATGAGTCCACCTGAAGGAAGGGACATTGAGTTAATACTGAAAAGAACATCAGTATGCAGGGCTCGAAATAACTTTTTTTCTGCATACCTGCACTGGTGCATTCAAAATTACCTGCACACTTGCTTTACAAGACTTTCTTTGCTTTTCAGTTCATAAAAAAATTGAAATGTTTAAAAAAAATGTTCCTAGCTAGTAGCTTGAATAAAGCCAATTTGTGTTTAAAGAATTTTGTAATAGATAATTGCATGGAAAATTCACTGTTAGACAATGAATGAAAACAAGGCATGAAGTATCATACAATAATGTCAGATGATTGCCATGTGTGATATGGAACGTCTAAGAGTTCAATTAGACAAGATAAATGTGTAATGATATCCTATCAGCCAAAGTAGCACTTAAAACTCCCCTTGGTACATGTGAACCTTGATCCTGATTCGTATCCTTTTGTTACTGAGCACAAAGCCTGTCTATGTGGCTGCTTCATTTTTTTTTCAATGTCCATTGCTACCTTATAACATGTTGATATGCACATTATTTGAATGAAGTAAAAAATTGCATAATTTGCATTTACAGAATTTTGTAATTGTATGGAAAATTCACCAGTCTGTTAGATAAGGAATGAATACAAGTTTAAGGCATGAAGTTCAAAGACAAGATAAATGTGTAATGATATCCTATCAGCCAAAGTAGCACTTAATACTCCCCTTGGTACATGTTAACCTTGATCCTGATTCCTCTCCTTTTGTTACTGAGCACAAAGCTTGTCTATTAAGACCCCTATCTGTGTCACAAAGACTCTCACAAGCATTTATCATGTAAAAGGTACTTTGTGAGAGGTCGACTTTACCAGGTAATGAAATACACCTTGGAACTGTTCCTGCTATACCAGCTATAAAATTTTAATGGTCATATGTGCCATTCAGAACAAAAGACCAAGGCCTTGCGTTCACAACAGTCCTATTTCCAAAATCGAATGCAGGCATTTTTTGCGTCCCCAAACTGTCACAGGTAGTTTGGTCAGAACATATCTGTACTGTATAAGGAACACACACACTCACTCAGACAACTTTTTACCTGTTTGCTGGTGCCTCAGTGCACCAAACATTTACTGAACCAGATACACATTGTAAACTCAGTTGATTGTACAGGAGATACTTTTTTCTGCATATCTGCACTGGTGCAGGTAACATTGAAAATTACGTGCTCCAGACAAATTTTACCTGCACCACTCAGAATTTAGGAAGTATCGATCAAAACCAACAACCAGAAACCATTGTCATTATTTCTTTATATGTGTACTTCATAGGTGGTAACAGTCAATACAGTAAATGAAAATCCACATACACCTCAATTACATGTATATAAACCCAGTACATGGCCCAGTGCAGGTTAGGTACAGGTAGACACCAGAAATACCTGCACAGCTCTAATTTTACCTACACTAATCTGCATACAAAATGTGTATATTTCAATCCCTGTACTACTAAATGCATGTTTTAGTATACTATTACTATAATTACAGTATTAGCGTTTTATCTCTATCTGTCATCTTTAATATAAAAACATTTACAGTAATTTAGCTTGATCCTTGCCCTACTAAGTGTTAAGGAAGCACCATAGGGATATTATTAGCTATCAAATCTGACAGATTTGCCATGATCCATTAATATTAATAATAACAGCCACCTGCAGAGCTTTCATGTACATCATTTATTATTCATTAGCACGTACCAACCTACATACTGTACCCACCTGTGCAGCAGTAAACATTCATATCAGTGCTATATAAACTAATTTTGGATAGAAGTGAAAAAAATGGTTGAATTATGCTGCAGTACCTCAAAATACTGCTAGAGTGCCCAAAATCAATGTTTCTTTAGAGCCTCTAAATAATAACTACCCACATACGGTGACATACCTAAATTCATACAAATCCATTTAAAGGGTCCAGAGTTATACATTACCCACCTGTGCAACAGTAAACATTCTTATGGTAATCTTTATAACAGAAGTGCAAAAACCGGGTGAGAAAAAAAAACACCACAGAAACCAACGAATATGATACATTCTGACCCAACAATTCCTTAAATAAGATCAAAGTCTTTGTGTTGGAAGGACATTTAGAATAAAGCTGCCAGGTGGTCCAAAATCTACAAATGTAATGTTATCATTTCCTTGAATGTCTGATAGATCAAGACCTAAAAAAATATAATACATACCAAATTTCATAACAATCCATCCATAGCTTTATTGGTGCTAAACTGCATACATACATCCATACAAACGCTGACCAAAAACATATCCTTCTAGGCAAAGGTAATGAAGTTAATGGCAAAGGCTCTTTTTAAAAAGAATATCATGAAATATTACCTGGTCCTCCAAACTGGCTGCCTGTAACAAAAGGGCCACTTTCAGACTCTCTCCACTGGCAGTGGCTGTGAGGGTAGGGTCCTCCTCCCCCTCACCAACAAATGGGTCAGGCCCACTTCCCACAGCCATACCTGTCTGGGTCAGTCTACTGTGAGAGGGCTGGGGTGGGGACAGGGTAGCTGTATGAAAAAAATAATGACAATTTGAATATTTTCTCAGCATTACTGGAACAACATTACATGTATATGTTAAGTACATGTATCAATCTTTGAAATATAGAACAGATTTTAAGACAAAAATAACACTAATCAACATTTTAATAAATGATATACATTGTATGATTATAATCCTGTATGGAACAAAGTACTAGTAGTGTATGTCTATATTTAAAGGTTTCTCCATCTGCATTTTCCCACCCTTACATAATAACTCACACAAAGACCACAACTGTAACAGCTTGTCACATCTGTAACATATCCCACACTATGGATCTTAACAGGGCTGGAAATTTGGTGCACCAGACGTATTGTACCAACACCTCTCAGGATTTGGGAAGTATGGACCATATTGAAAACTGTTCAGAAACCATTGCCACCATTATTTCTTTTATACTTCATACAATGTAGGTGGTAACTGTCAATGAAGCAAACAAAAATGTATATGACACATTGTACACATACATAAACCCAGAACATGGACCAGTGCAGGTTAGGTACAGGTAGACATCAGGAATACCTGCTTAGCTTCAATTTTACCTGCACTAACTGGCACATGCAGGTGGTATTTCCAGCCCTGATCTACCTTTAGAAAGATGTGCGAGAGTCAAATCTCGCCAAGAACAAGCCGCTAGGGAGCCCAGAATAATTTTGAAGCCCCTTCAAGGACTACCCAACTACCATGTTTCATGACAATTCATCCATTATAGCTTCTTGAGTTATCATGCTACATAAACCACATACATACATACACACAAATTTAAACACTACCAAAAACTGCAAACCATTGATAAAAAAAGAACAAGAAATGTTGACTTGTTGTGACTCTAAGCTCCCCCTCTCCTTGGCAACTTGCCGCAACATTCTACAAGCTGACACCACCTTCAACCTATCCCTATCACTACCACATTATAATAACAAAGTACAAAACTGAAAAGAGTTCCAAACCAACCTGTAACAGCTTGTGACCTGTGCTCCACCGTTCGGTCCATCTGCGCACGCTGACTACGCGGTATGTCCACCATCTGGATCTTATGCGGCTGTGGGGAGATATTACAAATATTTTCCATTGAAGGGAAAATTTATGATGATTAAGAATATTACTATAGAAACGTATCGGTCATCGTAATGTCAATTTTTAGACATAACACATCTAAATTCTTATGTCACTTACCCCACTGAGTTATCAAATGAAAATATCCCTAGAGTCTCTCTTAGTCTTACTGATTATGAGGTGACCAAGAATTTATGTTTAACATTGAAAATGTCATCATCAGCATAATAACCCAGGACATATGATACATGTCATATAATACGGTGTGACGTACATTAATAAATCAACATTACAAAAGGTCAAGCTATTCAGCTGATAAAAGCTCCCTTCTGTAGAAATATTAATCTTTTGAAAGGTTAGAATGTTCCCAAAATAACATCACTGCTTTAAAATCCTTTTGTGACTGATTGAGTACTGAGTTTGTCACTGTTGTCTAAAATATGAATGATGGTTTTGGTGCATTAATTACCTCAATCAAAACATATATTATTCCACTGAGATAAAGTGTCTAATGATATACACGTTTGTTAATATCTATTCTAATAGAACATATTAAATAACATGTGTAATATGGTCTAAGAAATGAAAATGTAAAATATGAATAGTATTACCCCAAAGAATTGATTTTAATTCGTTTAACTCAAACCCAATAATAACTGTTTTAACGATAGCGTGAGTTGACAGTTTTCAATTCACTTTATGTTTATTTCATAATTTTCATTCTAAACTATATCTTTAAATTTATTTATACTTGCAATAAGCTTTAAACATTGATTTGCAATAAAGTGATAACTACTATTATCATTTAATAGAAAAACTTACCTGAGGAATAGACCCAACAAAAGCAGGTGCAGGTTTGGGTGGATCAGAGTACAGGTTGACCTTTGCCCCCAGTCTCAGATGGTCTATGGTGACCTCTGCGAGAGCGTACTTGGCCAGCAGGTTGTCGTATTCCTCCTGCAGCTCTCGGAGATGTTCTGATGTCTCCGTCTTGCTTTTTACCTCCTCTTTGAGTCGTTGCGACAGTTCTGAGCGAGAAATGTCGGAGCGCCCGCTTGCGTCTAAATCCAGGTCGCTCACGGATGCATCAGTTTCTGTTCTCCGTTTTGACCTTGACCCTGAGTCGCCACGACTCATCCTGTTCCTCCTTCTCCTGTCTCTTAAGGAAGTGTTCTTACTCGGGTCAGACTGAGGAGTCGACTGAGAGACGCCGAGGATCCTCCCGCTAGACCGGTCGATCTTAAAGGAAACATTACTCGCTTTCTTCCCGCTGTCTGTCGTTGGAGGAGTCCGTTGCGTCTTTGGAGGGGAGAATTTCATCTCGGCTCCGTAGGTGGTGAACCGCGGTCTCAAGATGGCGGCGTCCCTCTTCGCAATCTCCGACACTCTCTCGTGGAAACCGCTATACGGCGACAAATCCGAGTCAGGTCTTCCCACCGGCGTTCTACTGTCTGAGTCTTCCTCCCTGACGGACTGTACAGAGATGTCAGGTCTCTTACCGTCGGTCGGAGAATTCGGCGTACTTGTTAGGGGGGTCTTTGAGGGGGGGACTAGATGATGATCCCCTGTACTGTGCAGGTCTGATACCCCACGTTTGGAAGGACTTGGTGTAGAATTCTTGGAATGATCAAATGTCGGTTGAGGGGTTTTCTCGTAAGTACTATCTGATGCGTTAATAGGAATGACTGTGTCATTTAAGAGCGAGCTGTCTAAAAATGAATTCCTAGGAAAGCTTTCCTCACCAACCAATCTACTTACATCCTCTTCAACACCCTCCTCATTTGCATACTGTCCATCATAGCTCCTTGCTGATTGGCTGCCATACTTTGCAGCAAAGTCATCCAGCCCTGGAGAGTGCTGCTCACCACCTGAGGAGAATTCATTACCTGATCTGCTGTGTTCCTGTTCTGAGAGATACTGCTCGTACTGATCGGCAGCTGAATTCTCGTTACTCTGGAAGGACATTTCGTCTCTTGATCTTTCGCCTGAGTCTTCCCTGCTTCTCTCAAATAAGGCACTAGCATGTGAACCGTCTTGTAGCAGATTTTGCTCTATTGCTTCAAACTCATCTAGACTGTCCTGGGTTTGTGACCCAGCTCGTACCCTTTTAAAGGCCGCGGGTTCGAATCCCGCCCTGTAGTCCAAACCATCGCCACCGAATTCCTCTTCCGAAGCACCGCCCTCTCCATACTCTATCTCCTCTTTGATGGAGTCCTCGAATTCGCTCAGGTTGAGCGTTGGTTCGTCCGTGAACGGGTGCGAGTCGTCGAACGTGACATCGCGTCCTCCCAGCTGCCTGATTGGTTCGTCGTCATCAAGTAGAATTCCCTGGTCGTCGAGTAACAAATCCTTCTTACTGCTCCTGCGTGCCATGTTTTGTTTTCCACATTCTTGATTTTCAGTGTTGCACTTCAAATTCTCCTTACATTGAAACGTAGATCTAGAGGCTCTTATATACGGCTGTACTTGGCAGAATAAAGGCACTCATGTTGTATGCTTTCTGCCGAGGCTTTTGTTCTAGTGTTCTCATGCATGCCTTCCGTTTTTAAAAACTAACCAAGTGGGTCAAAGGTCATAGGTCGACGCTCCCTGTCTCCACCTGAAGGACACCTGCAATGATAAAGAAGGAAAACAATGGATTATTAATAGTTTTATAATAATAATACATTGTACTTTTGTAGCAATGAAGGCTGCTATATATAAAGATAATTCCCCATGGAACAATTACATCAGCATTATGAAAGAAATTATTTTTCAAACATGAATTTAGATATTTTAGTTAGGATATGAATGTTGTAGAATACAACATCAATTACAATCAATGCAACAAAAAGTGATTTTTACTTACAATAGTTTTGACTTGTAAAGATCATAATTGCCAGAATCTGTCAGTAAGGTGTGCTGCAATAATTCTAAACTCTGCTAATACTTATAATAGCAGCTTCATAATATCTAACCTCCTGGGATTATGGAAACACAAGCTTAAGGTTTTATCACTCACGAAAGGTGCATACAAAAGCCTTTTGAGCTGTTTGCAAAGGGCTTAATATATGAATTATACAATCTGAACAAACTGTGGGCTGTATCACTATCCTGCATTTTTGACGCAGATTATATACCAGGTCCTGTAATGTATGACCCCCTCCACCTGGTATGTTACTTTTACAACAACTTTGCTCATGATCAAGACCAATACATTTGTATCCTGAATACTGTGTACCCTTTGCCAAAATATTGACAAGAATGCCCAGCCCATGCCTTTACAAACAAACTGTGATGTTCATAATACATACTGGCTTTTCACAACTAATAGACTATAAATGTTGTAGAAATGTGTCCTGATACAGAACACAGCAACAGTTGAATGGCTGTTGATGTTTTCACTCCACTGCAAGTAGAGCCAATCCCAGTGACCTTTTTCTGCATAACCCTAGTAGAAGACCTTTCAACGACTCATTCACTAAAAGGCCCTAATGCAATTAATGAGCAAAAAATTGCCTGTATCCTAGCAAGGCTGACCTGCTGTTGCTAACACTACTTACTGTACATGCTAATTTCGCGGCGGCTTTATTTCAGGGTAGGGGGGAAAAGGAGATTTTCATGGTGTTTTAAATTGGTGGTTGAAACAATTCTTCAACACAGTTGAACTACATTTAACACATATTGAATTTCGTGATAAGAGAACTCCAGGAAAATAAAACCGCAGTGAAAGTTTCTGCATTTACAGTAATGTCTATCTAGGAAATTTTTGCAGATTGTGAGGTCAAACAAACACCAAGAACACCCCTCCCCTAAACATTACTTATTATATAATTAGGGACAATTTGTACACAATCTTTTCCATTGTACATAATAATATAGCCACTTCAGGGCTCAAAATGCTTTTTTTGTATACCTGTCTGAACTGTATATGTTACATTAAAAATCACCTCTTGTATACTACAATTCTTTCTTGTCAGATCAAAAAGAACCAACGTTAACACTCAAGGAGCCACTTACAACAGTATGACACATTGTCAGTTAGCTAAAGCAAACACACGCACAGTTTGTATGTAAACACAGTGGCAGTAACTTATCTGTGTTGACATAAGTAGCTACAGTTTAGAAGGCAGGTCTACAGTATACAACTGTATTACAAGTAGGCCATAACTCAATACTGTAAACATATAAACTGTGATCAGCATTTAGGGGGTCTACCACACTTTGAAAAAGGATATATTAATTTGCAATTTTTATTTCACATGAATCTTCAAATTGCAGTGTATAATTCTATATTGATATCATTAACTGCAAATAAAAATGTAACAAAAAAAAAGAAAATTGCCTACTATATAAATTATATAGTACTAAGAAATTTATGATAGTCAAATAAAGTTTAAAAATTCAACAGGTTGTTGGTAGAACATTCCGATCACACTTTTGTTAGTTTAAATTCTAAACGGGCCACTTTGTATAAATATATTATAATTCATGCTTTTCTAAGGACTTACTGCTGTTTGTTATTCTGCAGGCCAAAATAAACATTTCTCTAGTAACAATATCTGTACAAGTAAGGGGGGAAGTTAAACGGTAAAAATGCCTTTTGGAGAGACACACTTACATGTACTGTCCAAGCAAAAGTTGTTGCTTTAAAACCTTTAAAAAAATAACGTCCAAAAACAGACCTAGCCCAGATGCTGAAAGAGTCAAACACACCAGTTTTGAAGAAACAAGGGCAGCAGCTGGCTATATATTATTACATTGAAAAACTCTCTATATACTACATGTAGTACAGATCCCAGTGCAAAAAAATGAAAGCCATAAAAAAGCCTAAAAACACGCCAAAAATAATGAGCCAAAACCCAAACCTCTGCTTGGAGAGTAGCTAATGTGTACTTGTTCACACAGAATTCCACACATCCTTGTCTCTGCTATCAGGTACAAGTAATTGAAGTATAACATGATGGTTACAGTGTCACACACTGGGTAGAAGGTCGAGATAATTAATTTCTGTTGAAAGCCACGAATTGAGACCACAATTCACACCCACAGTGAGTCACACCTACAGACACACAGAAAAACGTGCTACATACTAGTAGTAGGCGTGTACCACCGACAGTCCTACACTGTCACCCACCTTTTTAACTTGATAGTAAGTTTTCTAAAGAAGACTGTGACCATGCATGTGTACCTTGTGTCGCACCCAGCCCTAGATACGTCCACATATTTAAGATTCTGGTCAGACCTGGGGCCTGTGTTGTCAGTCGACTGTCAACAGTCCGTGTGGCATGTCTGCAAATAATGCAAACAGCCTGGAGGCTCGTATCTCCGGCAACAAGAACCTGTGGGTCTTGGTGCCAACAAAGACCTGTAGATCCTGAGACTTAGATTGAACAACCGTCACGCAAGTTGTCCAAGATGTGTATGTAAGATTCTACTTTAGGAAAGAATCTAGAAAGAGTAAAACGTTTGGAAGCAACAAATTTTTTAAATAACCCCTGGGACCATATCTCCTGCTTTTTGAGGGACAAATTTTGTGCAGGAAAGTTTTCCCTGTTACAACCTAGTAGTATTCTAATGCCAAATGTTACTTTAAAAAAAAAGACTTATGAAAAACGAAGGGTTACAGGGTTTCTCCCCAGAAAGAAAGAACCCTACGCTGGTTGAAAGACATGGCAGCCTAGATATTTAATCAAAGCATACTATAGTGTACAAATCACAGCATAGGGGGCCCTACGCTCAAACTATACTAGCAAGAACACTGTTCCAGTTGGCTTAGCAGCCAACATTGATCATCAAACCTGAGATTGTGATACTTTTCACTTGGTTGACTTGATAATTTTAGGACTTCTCACCCTACCTACACATGACTGCAACCAATTACTAGTAAGAAACACAAAATACATGTGGCACACACAAATTTGCACTGCTAGGCATTATCAAGTTCCTTTCTTCAAGTGTTGATCTGAGAATTCCAAGTGACGTAAAGAACTTGACAAATTGACACAATAATTCACCATACTACTGCTGCCGCGATACTGAAGTAACATACTGTATAATTATGCCAAAGTGCCCTGTACATTAAAAAATGCTCGGATCCATATTTTACAGCTAAAGGGTTACATTGTTTAATTGCTATGGCAAAAACAGACAAAAGTGGGTCAAAATCTGCATGACAGAAAAAGCAAGCTTGCTGGGTGCCCCAAAATTATACTGTACATAACTAGAATAATCTACTAGTAGATATTCTGTTGGATCGTGTTGCAGACTCAGTGTTCGAAATACTTTTTTGAATCAGGTAGCACAATGTGCACCTTTGAGTTCAGCGGTACATATTTTCAGGTTGCGTGATGCGCTACCTGAGTCAGGGAGCAACTAGCGCACAAGAAAATCAGGTAGCAATTGCTAGTGTGCTAGTGGGTATTTCGAACACTGAGACTTATAACAAACTGTAGCAAAATGCACCTAAAAAGACCAATTACAGAACTATGGCTGTTCTAAAAAAAGGTTTAGTAGTAATCGTACAGGGTCAGGGGTCGAAATACCCCTCTGTGTGCAACTTGGTACAAGTAAATTTGGTATCGTGCAACTAATTTTTTGCCGGTATGCACCGCAGTGCAAGTTTGCTTTATCCACTGTTACTACCAGGTACCTGTAGAAATACCCAATAAAGAACTGGAAAGGGAACAAAACCAGAATCCATGAAGTTTTTATTAAAGTTACTACATGTACTTTTGGTTGTGTTCGTTTATTTTTGGGGGGTGCAACTATTTTTCTTCTGGTGCAAGTATTTTTGTTTTCATCTGCACCAGTGCAAGTTGGCCCCAAAATCTATTTCGATCCCTGAGGGTACATTTCGTCTGCACAATTGAGTTTTTTTTGCACAGTCAAACTGACGGTGTTTGAATAAGTGACCATCAGTCCCGTAGCTGATGTTTACCTATGAATATATTTACTAACTTCACTACACAATACAACCCTGTCCCAAATGCCAATACACTAATCAAGCCTCTGGGTAAGTACACAAAACTGACTGCATATATCACGTATGGATCACGTATATGTGACAATTTATCAAGAGCAAAAGTAGCAGAGGAAAATTATGCATTTTTTCTCCTTTTGTGTTGATTTCTGAGCTATATGTATTGCGACCAAGGAGGTTCTGGAATGAAAATATATTTGTAACTCTTTGCTTAATATGCGTACTCTGTAGTTTACTGCTGCACATAATTTTATAGAAGAAGCAGGGAAAGTTAATAAGGTACAAAACTCACTTAATGTATGATATTCGCCGACAAGCTATTAACTTAAAACCTAAGTAAATATATATATAACTGCACGCTTTACAATAAATACGTAGATTTAGTAACAGCTGTGTATGATTTTACCCAATTCAAACCGCCCCCCTCCCCAACTCCGACTACTCCGGAAGAGTGCGGAAGTGGAATCGAACTTTGCAGATTTCGTCGTTTTTGTCCCTCCATAATTGCTGAAAAGTTGGTCTTTACGTTCGCAGATAAGTCTTTAGTAAGTTCAAGAGTAGAGGGGAGAGAAAACCTACTACGATCTACACGGAAGCGACCATATAGACAAGGATCGAAATCGTCAACAAAGCACCAACTTCTACCTGCGCTTCTAAAAAATCTAGGGGACAAAAATCGTTCTAACTTCCTTACCTGGGCGACATGTGGCGATTCCGTTCAGTTCGTTGTTGTCTAAACAATCGGACACTCGAGGGGAGTTTTGGTATAAACACCAGAGGCTGAAAAGTTCGCCCCAAGAAGTATGAAAAAGTCACAACGAACGTAAACGTAAACGTGCCCACTTTCAAATTAGCATTCAAAATGGCTGCCCAGCCTCGTTTCCGCTGCGGCTGACGCGTCGTGTGCAGTTCGGATTAAAAACGCTAGAGGGCAGTTGAGTACGGTGAAGTTGTCAAGGCACTGTACTCCATCTAAGCCTCATCTATAATATTATTTTCTGTATCTGTATCTGTATAGCCGGTATAACCGCCCTTCGGCGTAACACACCAGCTTCGCAGGCACTCGGCGCGGCGGCAGCTGGCTACATTACACCGAACGACCTGTTACACCTATTAAACCTTTGAACGTCTAACTCTAGACATTGTTTAAAACTATCTAGTGACGATGCCCCTACTGTACTTGGTGGCAGCGAGTTCCACTCTACGATTGTTCTAGGGAAAAATGAGTTTTTGAACACCTCAATCCTTGGTTGATAGCTCTGGTACTTAGGCATGACTATTTCTTGTTCTTTTCTGGGCTGGTATTAGGTACTTGGTAGTTGGTAACGTTACATCCACCAGTTTATTAGTCATTTTGTACATCATGCACATATTTTGTACATATTTTGCCCGTGTTTTTGCAACATTTATGGTACGTCTTTCAGGAGTTGCACTTTTTAACGATTTGTGGAAGAGGATTTGTATTGAAGCTCCTTTAAACAACCTATAACACCAAACTGACATCTGAAATTTTAATGAAAAAGAGTGACATTAAGGGGCCCGTTAACGTTAGTTTAATGGGCCCGTTAATGTAGGGACATGCCCCGTCAACAATCAACATAAGTTACATGTACATGTATTACCAAGGAGGTTAACTGTTGGGAAATCGTCATCAACGTATTACAAAATATATTTTACCTATTTTTCCAACTTTCTGACATGACGGTGTGTTTTCTGATTCTGAAAGTGAACACACATTTGAAAGTTTGAAGGGATACATTTGGTCAGGGAATTGAGTTGGGAAAATGTCATGAACGTTGAAACACAACCCGTGATATCTTTAAGCATTTTATTTATATTTTAAGTCATGTTTTCTTTTAATTTTGAAGATTGCCAAAGTGTCCCCCAAAGGGGACATGTTTATGTATGACGTCATGCTCATGTTGGGGAAGACCTGTTGGTGCATTGTGGGTAATATTCGCCATAGCCAAGGCAACGTGAAGAAATGAAATGATATAGGAGGAAAGAAAACGAGAAAATGTCTTAAAATTACGTCCATCGTCAACATATTGAGACCTTAAGGACTTCGGAAGAACCCTCGATTCTTAAGACATCAACGAGCTATGCAAAGATGACATGGTAAGTGATTTAATAAGAGATATCCCGATATTGTCCCTGTCTATTCTAGTTGCCCCCTGTTGTGTCCCAAACCGTGCTTGTCCCAAAGCATGCTTTGGGACACTCGGCGAGTGTCCCAAACCGTGCCTGGGGCAAATCTACATTCTGGGACACGCGGGGACTGTCCCGAACCGTGCCTGACCGCGCACAGTTCTGGACACATAAGGGCCGTGTCCCATTCCGTGCTTTGGGGGCGGAGCTTAGTGTTTTGAGGGAGGAGCCGTCTCGTGATTCTTGCTCTGTAAAGTACAGTTTACATTTCACGCTGATATTATATGATTTAGACTAAGTCTTACATTTAGTGTCAAAAACAGAGTGCCTTGTATCATTCTGCAACAAAATGAAAAGGTTCTATTACATTCCCGTACCGGGCACGTGCCTGAACACGTGCCCAGGCACAGTTTGGGACACAACCATCGCGTGTCCCAAACTGTGCTCTGTCCCCAGGCACGATTTGGGACACGCGCCGAGTGCCCCAAGCCGTGCCTGGAAACAGAGCACAGTTTGGGACACGCGATGGTTGTGTCCCAAACTGTGCCTGGGCACGTGTTTGGGCACGTGCTCGGGTAAGGAATGTAATAGAACCTTTTCATTTTGTTGCAGAATGATACAAGGCACTCTGTTTTTTTTACCTAAAGCATGGTTCTGGACAAACACTTTGTTTGTCTAGAAGTTGATTTGCTCTAGTCTGTCCATGGAGTTAACTCCATGGTCTGTCGTAGATAGGCGTCAGACTATCCAGATCCGTGCGTGGGCTTGGTGGATATAAGCACAGTGTTGTTTTCGATTCCAGTACTGAGTACTGTGCTCGGGTCAATCTACTTTCTAATTGGGTATACTACCGTCTACGTGTTGCTTTGTATCAAGAACTGTATTCGCAATATAATATCTAACCGTCTCCATGTCTCCATATAACCTTACATAGAGTCTTGGGCGTGAATAATTATGCTATGGTCCCGCCAATCACTATGATTGACAGCACTTCCGGGCACGGTTCTGGACAGTCAGGCTGTGTCCCGTTCTGTGCCCGCACAGGCACAGAATGGGACAGGCACGGTTCGGGACACAACACCCCCCTCCCCATCCCACCTGTTTCAGACTGTGGGTTTTATTCTACGTTCATTATCGACTTTGAGAAAATCAGTCAAAAGAGAATTTTACAGGCCACAATTAAATTTTACAATGGGAGCAATTTTATGTAAAAATTATGATCATATTGTAAAAATCGTGAAAATGATTAAAATGTGTGCAGAAAATATTATGTCACCTTACAAAATAAAATTATTGGATTATCCTCTTGATAACTGCACGCAATTATGTAGAGGGTGCTCCAGGCTTGTGCTTACATAATTAGATCAGAAGGATTAACATGTAGATAATCCTCATACAATGTTTGGAGATTATACAGATTTATCAGATTTTGGTCAGTCAGTGGTCTTCCTCCTTACAGGATTATATTTCTGGAAAGCTGAGATTGTGTGTAGAGCCAAACCTGGAATGTATTCTACATAGCACTTGGGTAGAACGTCTCTTTTAAGGTCACATTCCCGCATTTAAGGATGACATATCACTGTGTGCACAGTTAGGTGACCTCTGACTCTCCACCCTTATGACCCGGCATGGCCTTGATTACGAATTTGGACTACGATAGTGATTTGATCCTCTCTTTGTCTTGTATATATTGTTACATTTGTTTGTCTATGTGTACCCAGGGCCACTCGGAAGAGCAGTGCTAAGTCACTGAGTTTGGTGCTACCCTGGTAAAAGAATACAGAAATAAGAATAATAAGAATAATAATGACATCCCGTCTATTAAGTTTTCAATATGTTGTGTCAGAAAAGATTCGCAAAATTCTGATGTAACGTTGACCAAACATCCAACGAAAACCTTGAAAAAATCTGGGTTTCGCGCAGGTGCAGTACTTTCTGCTGACGTGCTGTTATAAACAGTAAAACTAAAAGTTTAATAGGCCCGTAGCTGGACATGATTCTGAATAAACACTAGAATAAATTTTTCCTCTGTGCAGTTCAGTCTAGAATTTTTTTCTCCTGTCCAGTTGACATTATGAGCCGTAAATCTCCTGTTCTGTAACCTTGGCCAGCGCTAAACCAATGTCACTGTCCATTTACACATGGGGCATTTATATAATACTAGTAGTAAATCAGCATCATGTGATCTATGGAGTACCCTTTGTTAATGGCCTGCCCATGTCAAAACGTAGCCTGAGTGCCAGCCTTTTTAGCTTTCGTCCGCTCTCCACGATTCGCTACCGCCTACCGACCATCGTGGGGAGCGGACAAAAGCTAAAAAGGCTGATACTCAGGCTAACCCTCCATAGAGTTAGATATTTTGCCTCGAAGAATTTTGTCTACATATCTATAGCTAGCTACTCTGGAAATGTAGGACATGAATCGTTACCTCCAGGGAAGGAGATATCCATCTGCGAGAAGGTACTGTTTTCGGTCGTGTTTGTGTGTTCACAGCTATAACTCACGGTGGGTTTGACAGTTTTCTATAATTTTTGGTATATGGTTAGGTATTGGGGCCCAGATGATGCGATTTGTTGTTTTTCTTCTTTATCTGTATTTCCAGGTATTGAAGTAAAATAATTTGACACCCCCGTGCTGTATGTGGTGTACATGTGGTATGGTCTATCATGTAGCTGTTGTCCACTGTAGGACTAATATGCTATACCACACTATTTTCATGGCGGGTTAGCTATAGCCTGTATTGTGTATTTTGGAAACACTGATCAATGTTAATGTGATGTCTGAAATTGTCAGTAGTTGTTGTAAACATTATGCAAATATATACTACTTCCCAGAGGTTTGGAGTCTCAAATTTCCTGTTATGATTATTTCTCTTGTCACACATGTACTAACTTTCCAAAAAGTACTCCAGTACCTTTCCTTTAAATACTGTGATGTATGGAATACGCATGCAGTCTAAATTTCAATTGTTGGCCCAATATTGGCTGATATCATATCTACCCCCAACAGAATGAAATATTTATCGTATTAATGGATGGTAGAGTTGACACTTGGCGCCAGTTGGTGCCAGATATCAGTCCCAGTGGGTTTGATGACTATCGTTTCTGTCTCTAGATCTGCTGGTCCAACCTTCCAATGTTCACATGTAGTGACTGTCGTAACATATACATATGTATATACATGTATCAGGGCCTGAAATCCTTTTTTCATCATACCTGCACTGATGCAGGTAGCATTGAAAATTACCTGCACCAGACAAATTCTGCACCAAGTATGGATCATACTAATAACTGTTCATATTGATTAATATGCATTGTAGCTAAAGCCTATTGGATGGTAATTTCCCAAGCCATTTGTAATCGTACCATATATACCATGTACCATATTCGAGGACCTGGTGCTATAATTCTGTGTGAAGAAGACCTCACGAAAAACACGAAAATAAAACCACTGCAAAAGTTTCTGCATTTACAGTACTTCAGAAAATTCCTTCTGTAAAAAAATTTGACCTAAAAAACTATTTTTGGTCCAGTCATTTCATTGCCGGTTCCATTTCTAGTATGGCTCCCATGCATGATAAGCTTCTCTTTGTGCATTTGCTGAAGATAAAATGTCAGTTGATAAGAGAGATGAGATTAAATTTCATGTAATCAGTCCCTGGACTATGTGGACTTATCACTGTGAGAAGTGGAGAGGACATTTACACAAGCTAGCAATGCAGGAACATCATGTATGGATTAACAAATCCGGACAAACTGGATGGAAGCTTTGGAATGGTATTTTAACTCTGATCCTGTACATCACCTAATTTATATTATAGTATATAGATCTGTAATATTTTTTTTATATCTATACTTTTTGATGTTTTGTATTTGTCCGTGTAGGATGTGGTATGAAGTCGCCAGGAATGTGTACTGTGTAATCATGGTATGAAACATTGTATAGACCATGGTGTAATACCGGAGTAATTTACGTCAACAAATGTTATGAGCA
The DNA here is from genome assembly GCA_013266295.2 of Branchiostoma floridae x Branchiostoma japonicum. Taxonomy (NCBI): domain Eukaryota; kingdom Metazoa; phylum Chordata; class Leptocardii; order Amphioxiformes; family Branchiostomatidae; genus Branchiostoma; species Branchiostoma floridae x Branchiostoma japonicum. Next base: position 8,693,990 of record CM023828.1, read on the forward strand.
ATAATCCATTCTATGATGTAATTCAATTGGGTATTCCATGCTATATGATCAATTCAATTTGGTATTCCATACCAATAAGATCATACTATACAGTTCCAATACATTCATAAAAGCCCACAACATGCACTTCCCGGAAGTCTGACATCTGTGACTTCTCGTTAAATCTGTACACATGTGCCCGTGTTTTTGCAGCTGAAGCGAAGAAGATGGGTGACCAGCAGCGGAGTTCGGAGGAGGAGGGGGAGGTGGAGGGGCTGTGCTGCTGTGAGTACATCAACACGCAGGGCGAGCGCAGCCATCTGCTCATGTCCTTCTGTGACTGCGAGGCCCTGGACAGCGCCGCTGACAGGTAGGGAACAGTCCTTAGGGTCGGAGATAGAGGCTGGTATCCTTTTGGGTGGATGTAAGCATTATCATCCTTCTATTTCAGGGTTCGAAATACTTTTTTCTGCATGTGAGACAGAGGGTGCCAAAATAGGTTACATCCTGCACACCTAACCTCTCCATTCCATGTAAATGTTTAGGGTTAAAAACGATGTACAGCCATGACTTCAACTGTATCTCATCAGTTTTTCTGTCTTGTTCTGTTCTGTCTTGCTTTCTGTGTATTTCTCCCTGTCTGTATATAATTACATGTATGACCTTTGATTCTGGTGGTCAGTGTCTCTCAAAGAAGACCACAAAATGTTTGCTAAAAAATTGTCACAGTCACAGTAACTGTTAAAGATGAAACAACATTTCGGGCACATTTGTATATGAAATGTTTGATACTTGAGAAAACCATTCATTTCTAAAAAGTTCCTCAGGACAAGTTATTATGTTTACTGAAGGCAAACATATTGTTTTTGCTACGTTCTTCTTCCTCTTCCTCCTCTTCTCCAAACAGTGACCCCTGACTTGGTCATGACATCAATGACCTGAACCAGACTGTTACCATGGTAACTGGTGTTGGGTTACATCATGTTGCAATTTTATAGCAGGAGGGATTTAGACTCCTGTCTGACCACATATATGAATGTGTTTGAGCAAGGGGGTTAACCTCCTTGGTTGGAGTAAGAATTAACAGAGCAGACCATATGCGAAGGTAAACATTATGCATTTGCTTTGCAAATGTTACCTTTCTAGTTTTCTGATTATTGTTTTTATTCAGATTCCAGCCTCTGCTTTACAATTACACTGAAATTCATGTCAACATTTCAAAAGACCTACAAAACTACAAGATGTCACCATGCCTCCTCCTAAGCTATAAAAGTTTTTTGTGTCTAAATCTATGTATTGCATTGCAGTATAATTGAATTGAAGCCTCAACACATTGACATTTTGCCAAGCCTGTCTCCAAATCAATGCTCTTTATGCCAATATGTCTTCAAAAATTCATGAGGCTTTTGTATGAAGGATAGGAGAACAGTTAGAACACATCTATTTTAGTCCATGAAATGGGGGCTTATGTCATTTGAGTGACAGACAGCCGTGGTGGTAGTCATTGTCAGTCTCTCTCTTATCTGCTCGCAAAAATCCTACCTCAGTGAGGATTTGGTAAGGATCTTTTAAACTCTTAAAAGTCTTCCTTTTTCTTTACATTAATTTTGCAGCTGATGTTGGTTTTCCCCTAACATAATAGAAAGTTATGCAACATGAATTATAGGGGCAATGTCTCCATGGCCACCAATTTTGACATCGGTCGTGATCAGGTTTTGTTGTACTAAAAGCAACTCATTTCATCCCACCTAACATTTTAACTTACACTGATAAATCTCATATTTTTGTTTGTTTTTCAGGTTATTGTCAAAAGTGATTTTTATTTTTTTTCAGATCTGATAAGTTTTTTTTTTATACATGTACATAAATCATGGATAAATGGCATGGAAATATTCAATTCATCTACAAATCAATGATTCCTCTAGCTAAACATGACTCTTGTTTTGTTATTTTTCAGATACATTTGTACCTTTACCATTAGACTTTATCCTGTCACCATGGTGCATAGCTAGGGAACTTTTTTCATTGGATTTCACAGTTTAACTGAGTTTATAATCTGGCCACATTCGTCGTATGATGTTTTACGGTCACAAACTGAAGATATTCTTGGGGTTGTTGTGCATGTGTCGTACAAAACTCAACTGTCTTGTTACCAAAAAGGCTGTCTTAGATCCTTGTCAGCAGTTGGCTCTGTCTCAGCCTGATAGAAAATTCTACGACATCAAAATTGTACGGCGGTCTACGATGAATGTGACCGCGCCATTATGTTGACTACTGTGTTCTTACAGAAAACGCAAATATCGCGTGGTGTCAGCGTGGAACTACGAGGAATTTTACAGGAACTACAAGGAAGGGACGAAGCTACACAACCACTCCTACATCAAACGACAGTCCCCCAGGTGGATAAGCAGCAATAATCTTGTTTTTTTCCTTTGTTTTATCTCGGTTTGTTTGTTTTCTTTCAGCCGGGAAGGACCACTTTTTTATGACTGAAACATTTGGAAGGAGGAAGGCGATACTTGAAGTTGATATATAATAGACCTTGATAAGTGTTTCTAACAGTGCATGATGATTTATTTTCTTTTTAAATACATTGTATTTGAATTTGTTAGTGTAATCTGTGGACAACTCAATCTCCTTTGTTATTGTTCACAGTTAATTACTACTGGGACAGAAGTATATTTGTTTTGGGCAACACTGGTTTAGGAGGGGTTTGTATGTATCTCATCCTGATGAGTAGGGAGGATTGGAATTGAGTGCGTAGAGGTTGGGTTTCTGTTGATTGACAGGGTTGTAACCCAGTATGCCCTAGGTGGTAGGATGTTGTATGGGGTTGCCAGAATGTGTACTGTCTAATCATGGTATGAAACATAATACATGTACATTTGTATGTTATATAATCATTTGAGTAATATTTCATTCTATTACGTAATTCAATCAGGTATTTCTCTATTTTTGATGCAATAAGCTGTACTGTGTATAACATGAGGAAAAATGACTATTTTTTAATACAGGGTGTTCAAAAGACAGAAAGTTCCGACCAGTAACTACGAGGCACTATACATGACCCTGGAGGACCGCTTACGCATCCCCTGGTGTTCTGGCAAGGGGGCGAAACAAGTCAACCCCCAGGTCATCCCACCTCTAATCCTGGTACCACTGTCCCTCAACATTGCTGCTATCCACCCCCTGCTGACAGCAGTGGTACTGGTTCTCCTCCCCATCCTCCTCATTAGGTAGGAAGGGTCGCAGCTAGACGTTTTCTATATACTAACAAGATATAGCGAGGTTTTCGTTGGACTTAGTTCACTGTTATAGTTATATGTAGGTGGCATGTAAGAAAAAAATTGTGAAAAAAATAGTGTTTGCCAAATTTTTCAAACAAGTTTGCCAACTAAGCTAAACTTAAACCCTTTTTCTCTTAGTCTAATTCAGGTGGATATGTTCTGTATCTCAGGTACAAAAACATTTTTATTGCCTGTTTGTATTTTTTATTGATTTTACCAGATGCAGCTTTTGCACTTTCTTCTGTCCCACAATTAGTGTAACTAATAATAATAGTATATGTTCTCTAGTACTAATATTTTCTATTGGTTTGTATTCTTGTTATTCATGTGTTTAAACGTTTTTTTATTTCTGTGCCATGTTTGCTATCTGTGTTATTATTAAAAATGAAATAATAAAAATACAACATGTTCTCACAGGTACTACTTCCGATACATCAAAATACGCCAAAGCGGGCCTTTCTTCCTTAGCTGGGGCCTCGTCTCCGTTGGTTACCTTTACTGCCTATATCTCCGTCTCGTGGTCCCCCTCGGCATCGTGACATCCACAGAAACATGTCTCCTCACGGTTCTGATGGTCGCCATGCTCGCCGCCTTGACTTCCGCTAAACAGAACCCCGGCTTCATAACTGCAATTAACGTAAACAGTAAACAAGGCGATAACTTCTTAAAGAACGGGGTGAAAGATCCACACGCAGAAAGCAACTTGCAAGGAAACGGCAGCGTCCAGTTCAGGAGCTCGGCAGACCGAGCCATCCCGACTCCCCTGCAAAATGGGAGCAAAGTTGGCAATGCAAGTTCGGTACAGTCCACCGGCGCCCCCTACCAGGATGACAGCACTATGCAGCACACCAACAGGCCCCTCCAAAGGAATGGGAACAACAACAACAGGGACACCAAGGATCCGGGTCAAGATGCGGTGATTGATGTAGAAGGACAGAGAGTGACTGACCGGCACCTCTGGTGTCACGTGTGTAAGATGCCAAGGCCCCCTCGAGCCGGACATTGCATGATCTGTAAGCGTTGTGTCTTAAGGCTTGACCACCACTGTATATGGTAAGTATGGCACACTCACACACACTCCATATGTATTATTCGTTTACCTTTTAATGCTTATTATCGACATATTTCGAAAAATCCAGATAGATAGTATCACATTGCCCTGTATTTTGCAGTTTGAAAGCTGGTGTGTTGTGCCTAAAGGTGGTTTACAGGTTATGCAAAACAAACAAACAAACAAACCCAAAAATACCATGTACCACGACTGTCGTAACATCTGTCCTCAGGATCGACCACTGTGTTGGGAAGAACAACCACAGGAGCTTCTTCCTGACCCTGGTGCTGTTCATGGTGTCAGCCGGGTACGGGGTGTGGCTGTCCCTCAACAGCACCTGTCCTGACTGGTACAGCAAGAGATGGATCCCCTACTGTCCTCAGGCATACAGTACATCCAGGTCAGGTGTCTGAAATATGTGTTTTGATTTGATTGGATAGCACATTGGCATTGACCAATCAGGGCACTTGTTTCAACAGAAGTATTCAATAATGAACTGTCTTTCTTCAGAATCTCTCAGTTCTGCCCTAATCATGATGGTGCTGACTGCCATGTCAGGTATCCTCATCTGATTGGTCAGCACATTTCTGTAGACCAATGAGATGGCTTAACCTCTAATTAAATCAAGAATACAAAAATAATTTATGTTGTTTCTTCTCCCTTCAGTTCTGCCCTAGTCTTCACCTGCTGCTACTACACCATGATGGTGCTGACTGCCATGTCAGGTATCCTCATCTCACAGCTCATTAACATCTCCTGGAACATGACGGGCCGCGAGGAACGCGTCGCCATCCGCAACAAGACCTACAAGGTCCGCTGCTGCGGCTTCTGCGTCTACACTGACAAGTACGACAAGGGCTGCGTCCAGAACTGGTGGGAGTTCACCCAGAAACCCAAGCTGGAAAAAGCAGCAGTACAGATGGTGTGAGGGAGGCCTAGGTCTGCACAAGTTACTGTAAATGGTGAAACTTTTTGCAGTGGTTTTATATCACGGTAGGAGGGAAAGGGAGGTTTTCACGGTGGTTGAAACAACTCTGCAGTACAGTAGTTCTACAAGGCATATTCACAGTGTCATGAATTCACAGTGGAGAGGTTGTCGTGAAAATAAAACCGCTTCAAAAGTTTCACAATTTACAGTAGTACTTTGTTGAAAGGCAGGCACAAACACAAAATAGCAAGTAGAAAAACTAAAAACAATAAAATGTAGAAAAAAAAATTGCTACATAATTCATTTCCCTTTTCACCAAAACATCACTACCTTGTACTTTGAGAGGTCCATAAACTATTTCAATTCCAGATAATTTGTTTCCACCTTTTTTATGTGCAATGGTAAACCTCAATTCTGAGAGCATTCCTAGCCTGAGGATAGCATGTTCAGCACTAAGGACAGCACCTTTCTCACTAGTGACAGCTTCCCTAACTTGAGGATAGCATGTTCAGCACTAAGGACAGCACCTTTCTCACTAGTGACAGCTTCCCTAACTTGATGATAGCATGTCCAGACTAGGGACAGCACCTTTCTCACTAGTGACAGCTTCCCTAACATGAGGATAGCATGTTCAGCACTAGGGACAGCACCCTTTTCACTAGAAACAGCATCCCTAACACGAGGATAGCATGTTCAAAACTAGGGACAGCACCCTTTTCACTAGAAACAGCATTCCTAAAATGAGGATAGCATGTTCAGCACTAGGGACAGCAGCCTTTTCACCAGAAACAGCTTCCCTAACAAGAAGAAAGCATGTTCAGAACTAGAGACAGCACCCATTTCACTAGAAACAGTATCCCTAACATGAGGATAGCATGTTCAGCACTAGGGACAGCAGTTTTTTCACCAGAGACAGCTTGCCTAACATGAGGATAGCATGTCAGCGCTAGGGACAGCAGTTTTTTCACTAGAGACAGCATCATTAGCATGAATATAGACTAATAGATTTTCATTTTAGGAGACATTTTTTGTTGATGATTATTTTCATAACAAAGTTTTATTTTCATATTGCTGCTTGCATTTGTTTTACTTTATGTTTTCTGTTTGCATTGTTTTATTATGTTCATGTTGCACTTGTTGAATAAAGTTGTTGGCACCGATTTTTGTGTGATGAAAATATTGCTGTTCTGTGACAGAACATGGTTATATATAGATTTTTACCCTAAAGTTCATCTTCTCCACATTTCTACCTCTTCCACAGTAGCTTTCCTTTCATTCCATAGTATACATTAACAATATAAAATAACACAAGAAGTAAATATAATCCATGTCAACAGTCTTGATCAACCCCTCACTTTCTTCACCCCCAAAGGTCTTCAAGACATAACCTATAAGGTATTTTCAAGGCTAACAAGAAATTGAGGTGTCAGACTTCCGGGAAGTGTTTTGTGTTTTGTGAATGTATTGAAACTGTATTGTATGATCTTTGGGAAATACCCAATTGAATTACATCATAGGATGGGTTCTTAATCATACAATTGAATGATGTAACTTACTCCAGTATTACACCATGGTTTATGTTTCATACCATGATTACACAGTACACATTCCTGGCAACCTAGTATCACATCCTACTGCCCAGGCCTGCAGGGCATACTGGGTCACAACCCTGTCAATCACCTAAAACCCAAACTCTGCCCACTCGCTTCCAATCCTCGCTGCTGAGGATTAGATTCATACAAACCCCCCCAAACCAGTACCGCCCCAAACAATACTTACGAAGACCATAGGAATGAAGGATAAGCAGAGTGTCTATAGTTGTAGACTTGCCTTAGTAAGCACTAAAAGGTTGGAACTGCTGCATCCAACTTACTGATACAAGTTGATAATTGTATTGCTATGTTTCTGAAAATGTACAAAATAATGTACTTAAGGCTGGAGGGAAACTATGCAGAACACTTGGAGATAAGTCATCTAGATTCCTTGCTGTTACCAGTATTTGCAAAATGGCTCAGTTTTTGTCCATGTTGTGTTGTGCTTGAAAATGGGGGAGGGGGGCATTCTGAGTTGTTGTTTTTTTCTTTGAAACTTGCCAAAAGGACAAGCTTTGTAAGAAATGTTCATTGCTGAATGTGTGAAAGATTAACCAGTAATTATACAAAACACATCAATACTCCAAAGATCATCTCTCCACACAATTCGATTGTTTATTGCATGCACAAATTGTTACTTTTAACCAGGGCCCGATAGATACCCTTACTATCATTACCAAACCCCTTTGAAGCAGTGTCAAAAAATACTGGTTGGTATGCTTGAAAAAGTAAGATCTCTGATACCAACAATCTTACCTGACAGGTATATTAACAACACCTTAGCTTTCACCCAGCTAAGGTAGTCACTTGGCACTAAATCTGTATTGGCAATGATTGGGTAGCTGGCAGAGGGTTAAGAGCAGTGCTTTAACAGGTAGTGATAATTATCGCAACTAATAGACAAAGGGCTATAAACACAATGTATAAGAAGTAATTGTACCATCATTACCTATGCACTGGTAGATATAAAAACAACACTATGAAAAGCCAGGTCCTTCATGTATACATATTAGGAAGTCCATACTATCAAGATTAAGAAGTAATATACATATATATTTGCTATGGAAAGGTACATGTTAAGGTAAACATATAGAAACAATATGGTTGTGTTAATATATGGATCCATAGCTTCCATTAGAACTTAGGGTTTTTTAGCATCTCACTTGTGTCAAAGTTAAAAGCAGTTCACATACTTGTAAGTCTATTCAGGTTATAGTCGATCCTAGTGCTGCAGTACAGTGCTCAGTTGATAGGAGGTGCAGGAAACGTCTAAAGCAAGTGTCGTTTAAGCAAGGACATTTGTGTGTAATGTCCTTGGTTTAAGTATAAAACTTAAACGCTCATTCTGTATAACTCCTGAAAAAACACACTTCTTAGTCATACATGAATGTTCAATGGCTATTGCTGCTTTTTTCTGTATGAATAGGTTTTAATTCTATTGTGACAGTTGTCTATATTACGTGGCCACCGAATCCCAACATTGTATTGCTGCTGTTCAGTATGCTAAAGCTGAGGATAGTGTAGACGGGTACATATAGAGCCAGTGAGTGCCTTGTGTTGTTGCATTGCTTACAAGCTGTGAACAATTGTCATGTATTTTGTGTACTGTAAGCTAAAAGTCATGTGGTTTAGATCAAAGATCATGTATGTATACCCTGAAATTTCTATTCTTACAGCTGTTACAACTAAATATGGACAGGAGCTATAGTTTTGTTTGCCAGTCACTGTGGTAGATAGGCCATACAGATGTGATTCATATGGATGACATCCTCTGGGCACCCCAAAACTGATGTGAGCATTTGCAAAAAAAGAGTTGGGTAAAAAGAAGTCTCCTTCATTAATGAAATCTATTAAAGTGGTCAGGAAGGTTTCAAACAAATGACTAATATACACACCTGAGCATGGTATGCCATACAATAAATTTTTTTGTCGTTTCACTTTTTTTTTTTACATTTGAAGACTTGATGGTGCAAACACATGGTAACTCGAGCCCTGCTTCCCTTTCTCTGGTATCCTCTAGATTAAGTTTTCCTTTCGAGCTCAGTCTTCTTTCAAGTGCATAAAGAAACAGCATGGATGCAAACTTTTTAATGGAAACAGACAGAAATTGATGTGCATGTGGATGTCATCCATATAATCAAGTCATGTAGTCACTGTAGGGTGAATGTCATAGTGACCAAGGAGGATAATCAAAACTTGCAGATTAGTTACAAAAGTCAGGCACTCTCATGGACTACTTTAGCCTTTTGACAATTCAAGAAAATGAAATTTACTGATCAAATTGTATTAGTTGCTGCACTGTCAAATGCAAGATGACAAGTTTATATGCTTGTTGCTTCCAGTCAGCCATCTGTGGAATGTGTATTATGGGATGTCTATTGCAAGGAATCCTGGGATAGTTCCATTATCCTCCTTGCATATAGTGACCATCAATCCCTACAGTATTGGTGTTTCAAGGACAGAGTAAGTGCTGTGACTGAGTGTGAGGTAATTATAAGTGGATGTTTATCTATGCAAGAACAGACCTACTTATCTATCACTAAGGCCACATATTTGCATTATCTGTGTCAAATAAAGTCAATGTTTATGCAAATAGAGCAAATCTGTGTGAACAGTACTTAATGTACAGGTGTGTGTTGAAGTACACTAAGGGTCTTGTAACACGAAAAATGACATTGAATGTACTTACAGAGAGGGGTTAGTTTGATAAATTTATTTCTTGCTGTCATGTATGATCGGAAAGAAAAGTTTTGCCAGGCAAAAAGGAGGAGGAACATATATAGATACACCGTTATATACATGTATGTGCCAGGGTAGAGACTCTGATCTGGTCTGCAATATACTTTTCATAGCTGATCATAATATCATAATGAACCATTCCAAGCAATTCAAGGTTTTAGGATTGTAACATTTTTGTTGGGACAATGTACTTCAGTAAAGGCCAAGAAAATGAAATACACAAATGCATACAAGGTAATTACTACTATAGGATATGGCATATCTCAGAGGGTAGTTGGAAAATTGGCACTCAGAGAAATAAAGTCTGCAAGCAAGATCATGTGTGTACCTGTTTATTTCACGTAACAAGAAATTGGAGGTTTTAAGACTTCAGGGAAGCATTTTGTGAATGTATTGGAACTGTAATTGGGGAAATACCCAATTGAATTTCATCATAGAATGGAATATTACTGGAAGGAATTTGTATGATGTAACTTACTCCAGTATTACACCATGGTTTGTTTCATACCATGACTTCACAGTACACATTCCTGGTGACCTGGTGATTGATACAAATTCCTGGTGAATATACATGTACACATTACATGGAAGATTACAATAAGCATATACATGTTTAACAAACAAATTGTACGTTAGACAAATTTACAGACAAAGTGTCGGCTCTCTTACCTACATGTAATTCCTCACACATACCGGTATATCATTTTTATGAAACTGTGTATCATGCAATTTTACACTTGTTCAAATTTGGTGCAACATCCTTATCAAAGGCTGGGTATTTACGTATGAGGATATATTGTATGGGCCTTTGACAGAATAATAGTTCTTAGTTATACAATTCGGAAAATGTTTGGTACAAGATAGAGATTTTTCTTTGTCCTACTCATAACATGTTTAACACCACATACTGTAAATCGTGAAACTTTTGCAGGGGTTTTATTTCATGGTATCAAGGAAAGGGAGATTTTCTCTGTATTTTAAATTCATGGCTGAAACAATTCTGTAGTACAGCAGTCATACAGGGAAGACATATTTGCGGTATTGCGAATTTGCATAGGAGAGTTCACCAAGAAAATAAAACCAACCCGGAAGTTTCACAATTTACAGTGTAGTCTTTGGTTTGACTGTCAAGACTCCGCTTATTTCACTGGCCCACCAAACATCTTGGCCATGGCTTCAGCATACTTTTTATTCTGGGCTTTTGTCTTTTTCTCCAAGACTTTTAATTGTTCGATTGTTGCCCTGTTGCCTGGTTCAATCTCCAGAGCCCTCTGCAAGTCCTCTCTTGCCTTCTCGAACTCGTTTATAGCAGTGTACGAACAACCTCTTCTGTACAGTGCCTTTACAAGCCCGGGGTCTAGCAACAGTGCCTTACTGCAGTTCTTGATCACGAAGTCGTGTTGACTCAGCTTGATCTGACAAGCAGCTACGTTCTGGTAACACGCTACTCTCATGTTAGTGTACGCCGTCTTCTGGTCCTCTGGAATATCCTTTCCTAACATGACGAGAAGCTTGAGTGCGCGGGAATAACGACGGATTGCGGGACGGATTTTCGCTGCTTTGAAGCATTCCGTTCCCTTGTTCTTGTGGTGAGCGGCGACAGCCAGTATCTCATCGGATCCCTGGTGCCAGGGGTCGTCTTTACGGGAAAACTCTTTCAGCTCCAACTGGAACCTGAGGACTTCGTCACTGGTCCCCATTCCGACCGTTTCTTTTGCTATCTCCACTTCGCACACCTCAGCTTGCTGCATAGTCTCGAAGCAGGCATCTAGGACCTCAGAAATCTCTGTATCCCCCTCCCCTAGAGTGATCTCATTCTCCTCATACATTGGGTACCCAACAAGCCCTTGTTCCAGACCCTCGCTAACCAATGGTATGATCTGAACAATGCAGGTTGCACCAAGGTTGGGTGTTTCGGTCCCTTTGCCTTTTTCTAAAATGTACTTCGTGAAGGACCGGTTGGGAGCCTCCCATTTCACTGGGTCTGTCACAGCATCTTGTGGGTGTGGTGTTACCATGGCAACCTCACCAGGCGTGGAAGTGGGTGTGTCATCCATGGTTACCATAATGTGATCTGTTAAGAAATACACTGATGTTAAAAATCATTAGGGTGATCAACCATTGAAAGTAAGCAACAATATTTTAAATTTGTTTTGTTCATTGCAGCAATATGAAAATCTACTTTTCTTATAATGCTATATCGAAAGCAATATTGGGGCTATAACGCTGACAACTGCATTTTCTCACAAAAATATCAATTTTGATTAACTATAACGTTACTAATGATAGCAATGGCTTGACACGATTACGTATTACGCAGATGTATAAAATAGTTGACATTTTTGTTAATAACAACAACGTTACACTACTTACGTGACTGATATTACGGGAAAAAATTGACATTATCAGCAAAAATAAAACCATACCGCCCCTCCCCACTTTTCACTATGTGTCAAGCTCACGAACTTTGACCTCTCAATCACCAAACGCAACAAGCACTAATCACAGTCACATTTTGTTTTTGAAACATATCTACTCACATATTTAGCAAAATAAACCTTCCTTATAACACTTTACAGCTTCAAATGATTATTTTTCTTATGTCAAATTTTTAATAGTTTTTTTTTGTTCATTTTTAATGGTTGGATGCGGTGCCCGCGCCACTATCGCTGCCAACAGGGCGGAAGTTGAAAATCAAAACATTCGCAGACGATAAAAAACCAAACAAATCGTGCTTCGGAAGAAACGCAGGACCTTTGTACGTCTGGCTTGAGTCCTTGAGACTTTGATGGTGAGTATAGATTTTCTCAAACGTACCTTAGGTAGCTTGTCTGAGCTGTATATGACAAATCGCTATATGCAACGCTTGGGGAGGGGGGCAAATTTTAAAAGGAAGCAGGACGACTCGGACCATTACCAACTCGGCCCATCGCAAATCTGGTCAACTCGGCCCATCCCCCTGGTCAACTGGGCCCACCGCCCTGGTCAACTCGGCCCAACCATCAAATATACAATAGTGCGGTCGCTAACTAGGTCTCGAGTCTGGCTGTTGACTGATACATTTGATATACATTGTACATGTATGTAAAAATACCAGGTCTTTGTAAAAAAAAATGTTCTGCTTTCTGTAACATCCCCTACCATAATACCGCCACTAATCATAATACCGCCAAATTTAAAAACGCTGAATTTAAATAGATGTACTAGTGCAGCAATAATGATTTCCGAGGTATGCACACTTTAGACATCCAGGTTTTCAATACATTCTTTAAAAAGCATCGATCACGATGCATTCGAAGACAACGAGGTCAAATGTTGACGGTCCATTTTCGACACAGGCGAGCGCGTCGTGGGAAGAACACATCATCATGTTTTTCGCAGGATTTGTAGATAATAATCGCACATGGTTCCAGAGCAAGACGAAGATTTAAAAAACAGAAAAATAAACTTTCTGTTCCTGACCTGCAACTCGTGTCAAAGTGTGATCTATCGTCAAGAATCGTTATACCGCTGGCCGCATTACGGCTCACCGGGTACAAATAGAACGTCGCCATTTTTATTACCCATGGGTCTTTGGGTGACGTCTGACCTCGAACTAGCAGACGACAAAGGTTTGTGTTGCACCTGTTTTTATAAAATTTTGTAATATTGAAGGCGTAACTAAAGTAATAATTTCGTCAAAAGTTTATCTAGATGCTTCCAGGAACACAAGGAAATACTGGAAATGTGATATGAGGGGCAATAATATATATTTTTGTTGTAATTTCTATCAAGATCGCTAGGTTATGCTTGTTAAAGATGACGCAACACCGATCTTGCCAGACTACTAGTATGTTAAGCAACCTGGGCGAATGGGGCTGTACAAACAACCTTTTTGTGTGCTCAAAACATATTGAATGCGAAGGTGCGTCCCGTAGGTGGTACAATCATTAACTGTTAATGAAAAATCAACGTTAAAGACTCATGAATAATCATGTTATCTGGCCATTTGAGTTAAGGTCACCGTCTCAGGGCTAGAGGTAACCGGAAAGTAGGCATACTTCAAATAAGACATCTGTTGGTAGAACATTGTATCTTTTCTCAATAATAATGCTTGGAAATATTGATACGATTTCAGAACAATGGAAAGTTCAAAAAAAAGGAAAGTTTGGGGCCAAGAAAAATTCGAGGAAATCTTAAAAGACATTAGTGAAAACAATCTTACAACCAGTAGTGCTGCAAGGAAGTACGGTGTACCGAGATCCACTGTTCGTGACAAAGTGTTAGGGATAAGTTCCCTGGATGCGAGAGTTGGAAGACCATTGACCCTTTCACAGGAAGAGGAAAACAGTTTGGTGTTCTACATCAAATACCGCGTTGAACGTGGATTTCCAGTTACCAAGAAAGCCGTCTTGTCCCTTGCACAAGCCATCCATGTCCTTCACTGCGAGGAAAATGAAGAGGATCCTAAAATCAACCTGCAAAATGGGCTATCGCAAAACTGGTGGCGAGGATTCAAAGAAAGAAATGACCTGACCACCCGGAAACCAGATCCTCTGGACAGGGGTAGACGCGATGCCGTCGACGAGAGCGTGGTCCATGAGTTTTACGACCTTCTCACGGAAACCATGACGAAGAACGCCCTGGAAAAACAGCCGCACCGCATCTACAATGTGGATGAGACGGGTTTCACCCTTGATATGCAGCGAAAGAAAGTTGTAACATTTAGCAAGATGAAGGCGCCAGCCACCTCAGTGAGGAAAGGGACGCGCGAGCACATTACAACGATGGAGTGCGTAGCAGCTGACGGGTCAACAATCCCACCTCTCATCATTTTTTCGAAGTCCTTTCCCAGCTCGGCCTACAGCCTGGAGGGGCCTGACAACGCCCTGTATGCTACCACCCCATCAGGGTTTATTGAGGCAGATGTGTTCCTGCAATGGTTAGAAAAATGCTTCGCTCGATTTTGCTCCCCAGAGAAACCTGTATTGCTGTTGATGGATCAGCACAGTACCCACGTGACGCGCGAAGCCATAGACCTGGCAATAAAAGAAGACATCATCCTGATGGGACTGCCACCCCACAGTAGCCACTTCCTGCAACCCCTAGACGCCCCAGGAGGCCCGTTCATGTCCATGAAATCGTCTTACGAGGACATTGTTAACAATCTGACGCTGGCCAAGCCTAACTTCTATGTGTCAAAGTCCGTATTTTCCAGAATTTACAAGGTAGTCCGGGAGAAGACCATGACGATGACAACTATCAAGACCGGTTTTAAGAAGACCGGGATCTATCCGGTGGATAAAGACGCCGTAGATGACAGATGGTTAAACATGAACGAGTCCACTGCATGCACAAAAGAAGAAGACGTCGACATGGTAATCGACACTGAGAAGGCGGCAGAAGATCAGCTGCTACCAGAGGAAATGGAGGTCCTTAGAATGGCCGAGACGATCAGTGGCGCCGGCATGCAAGCGGAAAGAGAAGAGGAAGAGAACACAGGAAGAGTCCTTCTAGACATAGAAGTGGAGATGCTGGAACTTGCAGAGAAAGTGTCCAAGAGGAACCCACCTATCGATAAGAAACCTTCGAAGACGTCGACTTTTCCAACTTGCAGGACATGCGGGTCAAGAATGACGTCGACAAATCCCTTCGTCCAGGCAGGGGTTGTCCCTGCATATGTTGGTGACTTGCTGACCCCGATCCCTGACTCACAGAAAAGAAAGGCAAGGAAGGTAAGGCCCAAAGCTCTGGTTTTCGACCAGGAATACATTGATACATTGGAAAGAGAGGCAAAGGAGAAAGAGGATCAAAAGTGCGAAGACAGGCTGAGGAAGAAAGAGGAGAGAGAGGAAAAGAAGAGAAAGAAGATGGAAGAGTTGGAGAACAAGCGAAAAGAGAGATTGGAGGCTACACGAAAACGGAGAGAGGAGAAACAGAGAAAGAAGAGTGAAGAGTTGGAGATGAAGCGGAAAGAGCGAATGGAGATTAGACAGAAACGTAAAGAAGAGGCTCTCTCAAAGAAGAAGGCGGGAACTAAGAAGAAGCTAGTATCTTCACAGGTAATATAAAATACTATTGTCTTTGATACAGGACGTTGATAACTTTCTAATGTTACTATTAAGCTGATTTAGACTGGGTATCATCCTCCGGCCGTAGAAACCGCGCTGACTCAATTTCTTGCTGGCTGTTCACTGTGGTTATAAGGAAAGTATAAATGCGTCTTGTTTTCTTACGTTACAATATTGAAATCGTGTTTTCGTAGACCCCAAGTTGCAGTGAAGTCGAACCACGACCCCGTCGCAAAGTGACGCCTCCATGCTGGATGGCTGCCTTCACCGCAGAGTCAGAGGTATACATATTAGCTTTGTTCTTGGCTGTTCACTGTGGTTATAAGGAAAGTATATAAATGCGTCTTGTTTTCTGACGTTACAATATTGAAATCGTGTTTTCGTAGACCCCAAGTGGCAGTGAAGTCGAACCGCGACCCCGTCGCAAAGTGACGCCTCCATGCTGGATGGCTGCCTTCACCGCAGAGTCAGAGGTATACATATTAGCTTTGTTCTTTGATATACGTTCTTTTCTGTTGGCAGTGCTGCCTTACATCTGTAGTACAAAAAAACGTACGTCTTGTCTACATTCTTTTTCAGGAAGAAGACTAAAAGTAACATGGACGACGAATGCCAGAGTTGGAGGGCTACTCACCACATACTAGTATATGAATGTCTTTGAGTAAGAATAAACAGAGCAGTAGTTTGTTAGTCTAGACCATATGCATTTGAAGGTAAACATTATGCATTCGCTTTCCAAATTTTACCTTTCTAGTTATCAAGTTGTTGCTTTCCTCTAAGGCAGTGTTTATTTGTGTGGTGTACGTTGTATAATGATATCGGCGATGTTTGCACATATTACCTTTCTAGTTATTAAGTTGTTGCTTTCCTCTAAGGCATGTTTATTTGTGTAGTGTACGTTGTATAATGATATCGATGTTTGTACATATTTCCGTAGACAACGTACGATCTAAAATCAACCTGAAAAATGGACTATCGCAAAACTGGTGGCGAGGATTCAAAGAAAGAAATTACATGACCACCCGGAAACGAGATCCTCTGGACAGGGGGAGACGTTGTAATTGAATTGATATCGATGTTTGTACATATTTCCGTAGACAACGTACGATCTACCATGTATTAGTAGCAGAAGCGTTTATACAAATACTGAAAAGTCATGTAACCAAGGTACAAGCTACAGTTCTTTAATAGTTGAAGAGTTTGAGCTTAATTCCAACACAACAAAGGGAACTTACCATAAATTTTCGTTCAGTCTCGTTAAGATGTTTCTTATTGAATCAATCTTAATTATAGGATTTAACGTTAACAACATAGAATTTTTAACAATACTTTGCAACTTAGTTAATACCAACTTTCAGGACACACTGTGACAGTAGCCCCTCTTGATGTATCTGACCACCAGGATACAATGGAGCTCAGCTGCAAAACGATGAAATGTTAACGTTCGTTGGGTATTTCTGTATGTGAGAGAAATGATGAAGATCACGGAAGGGAAAAAAAAACAAGTGCTTTGCAGCGCATCGGAATGAAAGACGTACGGAAGTTTCAGCCGAAGCGAGGCATTGTACCGTAGTGTCTGCCACGCCGCCGCTTGCTGCATTCGAAGCCATATCAACGGGGACGATCCGTTGTTTGGTATGCCAATGATGATAACTGCTTTGTTTCATACAAATACCCTCTCACTATGAACGCACAAAGTCCACAAATAACTATTCGCCACAAGTACAACTAGTACGTCCCCGGGGCCCGACACCGGAAACTGATAAAGTGATATGGTGACCTCTGTGCTCTGCACAACACCGCGTGCGAACCCAAAATCATCTTTGTCGTTCTATTTCAAAGTCTTGCAATGCTATAATATGAATTTATATCTTTTGATAATTTTTAGCCGTCTATATCTGTTGGAAATACAGGACGTACAGCTGAATTGTGCGTTTTTGACTGTAAGATGTTCAACTCCACAAACGTGACATGCTGGTTGCTGTCTTCAAGCCAACAACACTGCAAAATAGGGGTGCGAATTTGAAACCATCATGACGCCTAAAATGCAGATTCGTTTGCTCTGAACCTAAACGTTTTCAACTGTTGAAATAATTTATCTCCTTTAAAACCATTGTATTTGAAAGTGAAGTGGCGTAGTCCATATTTGATTTAATTTATTATGACACCCTTGTAAGGGTTATGGTATCGTCGTTGGGACGTGTCGTGCAGTGCGTTTGGGTGTGTGCACTTCCAGAATAGGGGTGACCTGCCGGTGTCCGAACGCAAAGTTCTTCGCGAATAATTCACCGAAGATGTGTACCAACTAATTTATGACAGCCAGCAATAAATGATGAAAAACTTTTGTTTTATTGTTACAGTTGATTGCTCTATAATATGTCAGGTGAAGTAAAATTGTACAGTGTAACAGTCCAGTTATTTTCCCGCCAATTTTGCGTTACACGTTCGGTGACAGAAAACTTTCTCTGACGAGCTGTGTGGACGATTCAAGGTTGAGTTCATCATTATGGTAAGTTTTGGTTTTCCAGAAATAAATTTGTTTTATGACACAAAAGCAAGAACGTGACAGCCTCTCCTAGTAATGAGAATTGAGCCATACTTAACCTCGGCCTTGGTGTAACTTGGTGTAACTCTACCAGTGATGAGAATTGTTTAAACAGCCATACATAACCCGGGGCTTGGTGTGAACCAAATGTTTGACATACACCTTTCATTTTATCCATAGAGGCTGACTCTTGAGACATATCATTACCGGTACAATGCCGAGAAAGTCGTGGAGGCGTCGCCATCGGCAGTTCACCTGAAGATCAAGGAGTTCCATCGTCCGGGGGCACCCAAGGCCGGGCTTATGACCTATGCCAGTGTTGACGGAGGGCCAGGTTTCCAGGTCGGCTGGGTGCGGGCAAAGGACCTTCCGGCGGTCGACCAGTCTTACGGCCGTGGAGGTGTGGAAGACCGGGAGGTCCGGCTTGAAGCGGCGTACGAAAAGAAGGGATACATCGTTATCAAAATCAACATTTTGTAGTTGTTTCCATGGACCGCCAACATAGATGAACTCAAGTCGTTTTTGCCTAACTTGTTTACCTTATTGTAATTGGTAATTTGTATCACTATGTTTGCCACAGCAAGTAAATAAATCTCCCCGTGTACGTGTCGTAGTGCACAAGCCATGCTGGCGGTTTACGATTCCTGGACCGCTTCTGTAAATGCAAACAAAAATAATTACGTTGCTTTGGAGTCTGTAGAGGTGTCTTCTTGTCCTTCTTCTTGTGCCGATGATGTGGTCGGAGCATGGCCAATAGCTATCCATCGCTTATTTATCGCTTTTTTGTTGCATGGATAGAGACCAGTCGACTCAAAACCTTTTTTGATTGTCGCATCAAGAACGTTTTTTCATAAGCTGTCTTGATGACACTGCTTATGTTTCTCTTACTCAGCTGGAAGTTTCTATTCTTAAAAAGCATGCCTTGAACGATGGTACCGATTGTGTTTTTGAAGCTTGAAAAACACGTCTTGTCTTGTCTTGTCTTGTTAAACAAAAATACCTTACCAAGTATGCGTGTCGTTTGCTGAGATGATCCGTTGACAGAAAAGTCGGGCGGGGAAGGACGAAAAACGGCGAGAGACGAGAACGGCGCGAAACTGGGACGAACCATTGCCAAGTGTTACTTTACTTGAATCTGCGTATTTTTGTTCTTGCAATAGTGTATAAAACCTCTACGTGTGACCAAGGACATATCATATAATGTCCTTGGTGTGACAAAAAAAAAGCTGTATTGATAGTTAACTACAGCAGTAGTTAGCGACAATTTTGGATTATATTCCCTTCAGATTGGCAGCAGGGAGGTAAGTTGTCCCCCATATTTCACAACATTGAAACGCCCATTCCCATATAGAAATAATTATGGCTCTTGGCGATACCACTGTTATTAGGGGTGCGGAACATTACCGGTATGTAGCAGTAAAATGAGTTTCATGTAACGTCACGTATGACTGACGATTTTATAAGGTAACACAGGGCTATCAAAATATATTTATTTCAAAATCGAACGGCATCGTAATCTTATCGCTCGCTAAATGAGACACCCTGGAGACAGGAATGGTTGACTCTTGTGACCTCGTTACAAACAGCTGTGACAGGTCAGAGAAGAATTTCTGAACGGGGCGGAAGCGGTACAAGGTCATACTATATATGATACTTTATAATGCCACAGTAAATACGTTGTTCACGTTGTAAAACGTTGCAATATTATTGCATAACGTTCGTGGAATGTCATGGCCAGGCCCACAGCGCCTTGTTCAACTTAACGTGACGTTCTACTAAGGAAGAGAAGGAATTTGCGGGCCACCGTAAATGGAGATTCTCGACAGTATTTGCCCATTTTCTCGCGATCTTTTGTACCCTTAGATATCTTTGAAATTCGGGCTCTCAACAACAGTTAAGTAAGGAAAAAGAGTTGAAGTACTAAGGTAAATAATAGCAAGATAACTGAGCCGAGTTTCTTCTTGGCGGTATTATGGAACCCCCTTCCGAACACACGCCCGTTCTCGGTACATGTCCGCTGTTAGTTACGATTGCGATATTTCGTTTTTAAAGCAGGACAAGGGAGACAAAAAAGATACACGACATAAGTGGCAAAGGTAAGCTATAACATCGACATGTAACTGGAAAAAAATTATGCGTTACGTTTATGTTAAATTAATATCAGTCGATAAATTGCAGTAAACGTGGCGGTATTATGGTAGGGGATGTTATACATATTTCTAGATAAAGCCCGCGTTTTTGTCAGACAACTTCGAACTGTTGACTTTGTGGTGTTTGACGTCCCAAACCGCCGGCTCTTGGACAATCAACATGATTTTCATACAGACCGCGTTTTTTGTCAGACAACTTCGAACTGTTGAATTGTTCGGCTATGGAAACAGTCTAGTCATCCAGTTTACACCTGAGACTAGTAGTGAGAGCGACAGCCATGGTAACTTGTGTGTGTTGGTGCCTAAATTTCTGTCTCCTGTATTGGGCCGCTAGTTGACCAGGGAAATGGGCCGAGTTGACCAGGGGGGTGGGCCGAGTTGACCAGGCAGATGGGCCGAGTTGACTGGGCCGAGTTGGTAATGGTCCGAGTCGTCCGACATTCTTTTAAAACGCTTGCCAAATATACAAGATTTTGGTTGAAGATGGAGCATACAATATATAATTTAAGTCCCTAGCGTTGTGTCAAATAATTTAATACGCTAAAACTTACCCAGCAAGTGAATTTACAGAAAGAAGCATTGAAAGCTATTTTTATTTACTATTTTGTGCTTAATTTTTTTTTTCAGAGAGATTTTAAAGAAACGTTAAATTTCTATTCTATACTGGGTAATATTCTGTGTTGGAGTAAAGAATAATAAGGTTGTAAAATAAAAGAATACAATAGAATCACCAAACAGATGTTGCCTGGCTGGCCCACTTTTCTGACACAGTGGCACAATTGTTTGGTGTCTGAAAAGTGGGGCAGCCTAAGATTATGCAACATCTGCTTGGAGCAATACACTACAGGCATTTTTGTGTTTCTGGAAAGCTGTAAATGGTTACAACACATCAGTCTTACATTGAAAATTTTAACGTAAAGAATCCAAGTTGCTTCTGAAGAATCCTCAAAGCTAATAATGATAGATTTCATTGCCAAAGTTACATATTGTCAACAGGTAAATGCATGCAAAACCAGCAGATATGTGCAAAGGGATTGTATATGAAACAAGAAATCAGAGATTTCAGACCTCCCAGAAGTGTTTTGGGTTTTTGTGAACATATTGGAACTATATTGTATGATCATGGCGAAATACCGATTGAATTTTAATGAAGGAATGGATTATTCCATGAGTAATACAATTGTATAACGCAATTTATTCTGGTATTACACCATGGTTTATTCTGGTATTACACCATGGTTTATGTTTCATACCATGATTACACAGTACACACTGCTTAACACTAAACATTGTACTTCAAACCAAATATCTACAACCAACACTGACAACTACAGTTGACTTTCTGACCGACGGCAGCAGATTCATCGACAAGCCGATGTTGGCTGCCCATACCAAAGAAGAAGAAGACATTCCTGATGATCTCATACTACATCCTACCTCCCAAGGTTTACTGGGTCACAACCTGGTAAATCAACTGAAACAAGTTTCTGCCCACTCACTTCCAATCCATGCTGTTGCTGATGAGACACATACAAACCAGCGCCGCCCAAAACAATACTTCTGTCCCAGTAGTAATGACATTTTTTTTTCTTGACCATATCCAGCTATTGGCATCATGTTTGCCAAACTGAAGCAGAAGCTGGCAGAGGAGGAGGGGTCAAAGGTCATGCCTCCTGCCGAGGGTCGTAAAAGCTTCGGAACACCGGGCCACGCCTCTCCAGTGGGGCAAGCTGGGAGAGCGGCTAACACTGGAGCCGGGATGTCTCCCAGCAGCAGCCAGACAGACTTGACCAAGGCTGTGGTGAGCACATCTTAAAGTTTATCTTCTTTCTTCAGTGTATCTGTATCCGTATAGCCAGTGTAACCACCCTTTGGCGTAACACACCAGCTTCTCAGGCACACAGCATGGCGGCAGCTAGCTATATTACACCGAACGACCTGTTACACCCAATCATTGCACATCTAACTGCAGGAGTTGCTTAGTGATGATGCTCCAAGTTCGGACTGTACTTGGTGGCAGCAAGTTCCACTCTATGATGATCATCGTTTTTTATTTATTTTTTTATTTATTAATCTTGAGGGTCGCCCCTTCAGTTGATAAACAACTGATTTCCAAGGGGGCCCTGGCTCCATATTCAACAAATGAATCAACAAAAACGTTACAATTGTACAACATAAAACACAAATCGAACATAGGGGTAATACTTGATCTTAACAACTCAAAATACGTTGAACAATATCAACTCAAAATCATAATTGCAGAGCCTATCACATACGTAAATCAAACATAGAACAAAACAGACAATAAAATCAATTCGTTTGCAAAATAAAATACTAGGTCATTGCTTGTTTTGGTCAGATCGTTATTGGAAAATACGAGATTTGATAGTATGTAAGGTCATACAATCTTGACTTCTCACTACCTCTGAGATACTCAAAATGTAAGAATGAAGAAAGAACCATTTCAAATTCAGCTTCTTTGCAGAAGGACTAGTTTTTATGACATCTGTAAAAGAATGCAAAAAAAAAGTATTTCGAGCCCTGTTACTGCATGCCATCCCTATAGCTACATGTACCTGTTGATTAAATGGAACCACTGAACACTGATAGTGATAACAAGAGTACTGCAACATAGATATATTGAACATCACAAACATGGAAAGTCCATTAGCTAAAATGATTCTCAAGGTATAGATTGTGATTGGAACCCACTTTAGATCCCATGACCCAAGCACCCATGTGTTAGCAGCTAATGTAATTTTCATTCTTCAAACAACTGCTGGAGCACACTACAGTGCTAAGGGATTTTGATATTGTGTATATATAGCTGCAGGTTTAATATGATAAATGGTTTAAATTTTGTATGATTTTAATTAACAGACCAAGGATGCCACAAAGGAAGAGGTGTTGTCCATGCTAATCAGGAGAACGGACCAAGTCAAGAGACTAGAAGCCAAACTCAATGGTATGTTTCATTCAACATTGACTGTATGAGTTTTAAATTCTGTTCTTGAGTCCATGGAATGGACCTTTCCTACATGTATAGTCCTGCCTACCTGGGTCAAAACATAACAATGCAAATATTTGACTGACATGCGGCCATTGGTCGAACCGCTAATTGTCATGTTATCATTGGTTAAACTGATAATTGTAATGGACAGTCAGGAAAGGTTCATTGCACTCAGGGTTGAATGTATAGCCTTCACAATGCACCTGTGATGAAATAGGAACTTTTGTTTTGATGTTTATTTGCAGCTACAGGATGTGTATACAGGATGTTTATACTGTAGTGATGTTTATTGCAAAGAGGTTTTGATGTGCTTTGTTATGGTATTATCTATTTCTTAAGTCTATAATCTACAACATAGTAAAGCTAAGCATTATTGATTACATGTTCAGGTGTCCAAGACATTAAAAAGTTCTCGGGTGAAGTGTGATTTTAAGAAGACAACAGACTAAATAAAGAAATTTCAAAGAGATTTTTGAAGGATGATGCTTTCTTGTGCTTTGATGAACCATTGAAAGAATCTGAATTGATCAGTCTTTTTTTTTTTCTTTGTTTTTCCAGAGTACATATCATCACTGAAGGAGGTGACAAAGGCAAAGGACAAACTCCAACTGGCACTGGAGAACACACAGGACAGTATGTGTACTTTGTGTTGCATTCACCTGCAACTTGGCAAATTTCATGTGTTCTGTGTTTTACTTACGGGAAGGAAGTATTGTTTTGGGCAGTGCCGATTTAGGTTTGTATGTACATGTATCTTGTCCTCAGCAGCAAGGATTAGAAGTGAGTGGGTGGAGATTGGGTTTCAGTTGCTTGACAGGGTTGTGAGGCAGTATGCCCTGGGTGGTAGAATGTGGTAACAGGTTGCCAAGAATATGTACTGTGTAATCATGGTATGAAACATATATTTACCATGGTGTAAGTTATGTCATACAATTGTTTGAGTAAGAATCCATTCTATGATGTAATTCAATTGCCAGTATTTCCCCATGATCATACAATACAGTTCCAATACCTTCACAAAAACCCAACAAAAAACACTTCCCGAGGTTTGAAATCTCCCATTTTGTCCCCTTATGTACTGTATTCACACATCTTTCATTTGCCCCTTTGCTTTTCCAGGCATGGCAAAAAAAATCCAGGACATGAATGAGAGCTACCAGGTCGAGCGGTCCAAGATGGCAGAAAACATGAACTTAGCTATAGACAAAAAAGACAAGGTAATCACAGAATTCTCCTTGAATAGAATTATGCAGGAGTAATTCACATTGTAATCAGATGATTTTGGAAAAGGCTAATGTCAAAATTTTGTGTCATGGTCTGTTTTCTTTCTTTCTATTTACAGGAAGTCAAAGAAGCAATTGAAGCAGTTGAGAAGGTAATAAGATTGGAGAGAAAATGAGAAACTCAGAAAGTATCTTGATTATTGAGTAATTCAATACTTTACATGTCACATATTCATTATACATGTACATGACATTATACTATTATGTATGGGTTCTACAATTTTCTTCCTTGATCTTTGAAACATCAAAAGGGCCACTCATAGTCACAATCAAGTAGAAGAGATACAATAGCGTGCATAGTCCAGTGCCTCAGGACCTACATAATATGAATCCAACACCACAGGGTGTCTGGTACAGCACCAGTTACCATGGCAACAGTCGTCTAGTTCAATATTATTTCTATGGCCCAAAGACCCTTAGTCTAATATAGGGTTAATGACCTGGGTAGTGTATTGGATATTAATGACCTGGCTTTTTGGGGAAATGGAGCCTTCTGATTGGTCAACAACTTCTGGCTATATGATAATAGTATATAACTGTTATTTTTTACAGGAGAAGGCAGATCTCCAGAGACAGGTTGCAGAGGCAGCGAAGGCCACAGCTAAGATGTACCAGAAGGAGGAGGACAAGGAGGAGCTGGAGGGCTTCCAGACCCAGGAGCTGGCCAAGGTCAAACACATGGTGAGGTTTGACTGACAGTTGTTGAAAAATTATGAAATATAAAGGAAGCAACCAGGTAAAACACAGTTAGTCCAGATCAGATGTTGGCATAGTGTTTTAAACAAAACGTCTTTTTATGATCTTTCTGTACTGTATCATTTTTGTTTCCCAAAACTGGTAAACCATCTATAGGCATAACACTGTACAGTAGGTACAAGCTGTGTAAGACAGGACTGTCTTAGGTTTGAACCACTCTTGTCTTAGGCTTCGACCCCTGCTCTTCTCAAACACGGGACCTCTGGCTTTACGTCCCATCCGAGAAGATGTCCCTAACCAAGGCTTACTATAGTTACTCATTTTCATCTGAGTTGAGTGAGGGAATAGGTATCTTTCCCACTGAGGACACAACAATAGGACCTGCCAGCTAGGGATTCGAACCCCAAACTTCAGATTCTGAGTCAACAACCCTAACCACCTTGCCACCTTTTGTATCTGGTTTGCTCTTCAACAGTTGCTGAACAGTCAAGAGGAACTTAGCAAGTGCCAAGCAGAACTACAGCAGAGATCAGAGAAGGTCACTAGCCTGGAAATGCAGGCTGCTGAGGACGGCAGGAAAACACAGCAGGCTGAGGCTGAAGTAACCAGGTTAAAAGAAGACCTGGAGACTTTGAGAAAAGAAAGGTTTGGGACCTTTGATTGGTCAAAGAATATTGGAAATATTTACTTTACATATCAATTCATAGTTTTTGAAAAATATCTGTGTTCAACTAACTACAGATTCTGTCAGTCACTGACAACAAGTAGTGGATGCCCTGGGTGGTAGAATGTGGTATTACATGTGCACATGTAGGTCACCAGGAATGTGTACTGTATAATCATGGTATGAAACATAAACCATAGTGTACGCACAATACCTTGTAAAATAATGGAGTACGTTATATTTGACTCATACAATTGTAGTAATCCATTCCATGATTTTTGCCATGAATCATACAATACAGTTCCAATTTATTATGCATTCACTGATACCCAAAACACTTCCCAGAAGTCTGAAATCTCTGGATTCTTGTTTACAGAGACACTTGTAAGTTGGAGAATAAGAAGCTTGATGAGTTGGCCAGGACAGTAGAAGACAATCATTCCACACTAGAGGACAATCTACAGTCTCTTAACAAACAGTTACAGGAAGTAAGTATGATTTAACTTCGTAAACATCTGTTTTCACTTATTTATAATAAACTTTCATAATCTCCTGTATCTTGCCATTCACATATCATACAACATATCTAGTTTTACATAAAGCTGCATGCTTATGTAACATATTAGCACGATACAAAAAGTAAATTTTCAGGTCATTTCTTTACAAAGTAAGTTAAATCAACACTAGTCCATTGGAAATAAGTGCCTTTCAGGAAGTGGAGGTGCCAAAATATGACGCCTTACGAGTGTGTTTAAAAGTTGTAAACACAGCTGTCAGTCATGTAATATGATTCTGGTATTTTGTGGTGGTACCACAAACTGAGTGCGCCACATGTGGGCTGTTGTAGCACCAACCATAAATGTCAGAAATTGCACAAATATGTTGAAAAGTGGAAGCAAATTACAAGCACACAAAGATTTTTTTCAGTAACAATATTTCAATTTTTGGTGGAAAAATGTTCCATAATGCCCCTTTAAGTTTGTACTTTTGATAATTTTCAACAAACCAGTGCATCTACTGTACAGTGGTAGTGTTATGATGATGTTGGTAAATTATAGTGTGCATATGGGTCTTTTCTACCTCTAAAACACACACACACACACACAAGCCTTATTTCTCATGGGTGTGTCTTGCTGCTTCGGTTCTCAGCAAGTAGCCAACTTCTCCAGTCTACAGCGTGTGCACAATGAACTCAAAGACGACTACGATGCTCTTAAGAGAACAAATGACGTTTTCAAACATAAGGTGATATTTTCTAAGTGGCTTTGCTTCTGTATCGCCAATGGTCTGCCTTGCTATGACTTTCCAACACCCGCTTCCCACTTCCTAGTAGTAACAGCATGTCGGCAGAAGGTACTTTGCCTGTGCGAAACCCGTAATGTATTGTGCATAGCACTTCGGCAGAATGTCTCTTTTAAGGTCGTATTTGTATATTTTAGGATGACATCCTGTCAATAGTTTTCAAATGTTATGTCGGAAAAAATATCGTCTGCAACGCGCAACATTGACCAAACAAAAAAAAGTGAAACATCCACACAGTACAGTACATTCTGCCAATGTGCTTAGTAACATCAACCTCTGGCAATTTCACTTGCATGGAACTTTTTTAATTTGTTAATAATGCATGCATTCAACTTTTATGTAAACTATTAATTCTGCAACTTGTCACATGTCACATCTTCATTAATTTCTGCTTCACATCTTCATTAATTTCTGCTGTCCATGTAAGCTGTATTTAAAGAATTCAAGGAGCTCATAAAAGTCAACATTGAATTTAAAGTCATATAAAAATCTTGGGAAACAACAAAATATTAATAAGCAAAATCTGAACATTCAGAATTTTGTTTATACAACATCATGGTGTTGTAGATGGATAATAAACTAATATAAGTTGTGTATAAGTTGGATTACATTATGTAGCAAGTGGCAGGACAGTTGAGGGGCTGCTCACCATATAAGTTGTATTTTTTCTTTCCCCAGTGTGAAACACAGTTGGAGGAGAAGGATAATGAAATCCAACACCTCCAGGAGAAAGTGTCCACGTTGAACAGGAGACAGGATCAAGAGGAAATGTCTGGGGATGAAAAACTACAGGCTCTCGTAGAGGAGGTGGGTTTGTTTGTTTGTTT
Organism: Branchiostoma floridae x Branchiostoma japonicum; assembly: GCA_013266295.2. Lineage (NCBI taxonomy): Eukaryota > Metazoa > Chordata > Leptocardii > Amphioxiformes > Branchiostomatidae > Branchiostoma > Branchiostoma floridae x Branchiostoma japonicum. The sequence goes on from CM023828.1 coordinate 8,722,093, forward strand.
GTTTGTTTGCATAACTTATAAACCAAGCTGATATCGTAATGTAATGGCACACAGACAATGCTCTCAATAGTCTTCTGTTTTTGTCTCTCACTTTGTTTTCTATGTTTCTTTAGAGAAAACAGCTGGAGTTGAGACTGGAGGAGGCTCGTCAGCAACTGACGGACATCAAGAGTAACTGGAGTGAGAAAATCAACAGTCTTGAACTACAGGTGAATAGATTTGCTGAATATTTCATCAGCTACAGGTACAATGTTATCACTAGTCTAAATGTTATGTTTGCAGAAGGAAAACATTGCTCCTTCTTCTTCCCTTTCTTTTTTTTCTTCTGTTCCAAACAAATAGCCAAATGGCTATCACCATAGTAACTGGTGTCATAGCAGACACCCTTCGGTGTTGGATTACATTATGTAGCAAGTTGCAGTACAGAGTTGGAGGAGCTGGTCACCATATATCTGAATGTGTTTAAGTAAGCATATTAAACAGAGCAATAGTTTGTTGGGCTAGACCATGTAAACAATTTGTATTTGCTTTGCAAATGTTGCTGGTTTTCTAATGTTTAAGGATAACTGCCTTTTTTATCAGTCTAAAGACATCAGTCAGAGTTGTTGATATTTTGCTACTTGGGTCTGTAGATTGCCAACCTCAATACCAAGATGGCAGAAGACAGTGCAGAGTTGACAAGAAGTGAAAAAGAAGCAGAATCACAAAGAGCTGCTTTCCAAAAGAAGGTAAATCTTGAGAGTATTTTCCAACTTTATTTTTGTCAGTGAGATTTATTATGAAAGCCACATATTTTGAATACAGTAATCAAAAAACATGTTTTGTGATTTTTTTCAGGTGTCTGAGTTGGAAAGTAAACTACGGGAGTCAGAAAAGCAGGCAGCAGACAACGAAAGATTAGCCAATGAGAGACAAGAACAGATAGATCAACAGGTAGTCGATGTGTTAAGTATGTTTACCACATGAAGGTGACAGACGGTCACCAAAACGTCGGATGTAAAAATACACTGGTTGTTGAATAAAGACCTTCTTATACAGTCTCTTGCCCACCTGATGAAACTATTCACAGATCATGTTTGTCTGCAGAAAACACAACATGACACAGAAATGAGCAGGGCCCAACACCAGGCTGCCGACACACACAGGCACTTACAGGACAAGGTCAACTCTCTGGAGCAGAAGGTCACGGAACTGGAGACCGCCAGGGAATTCGACAAGACCAACTCACAACATAAACTGGTCAGTAGTTTTCAGTATAATTACAGTTTACTGAAAATAGTTCGACAAGACCAACTCACAACACAAACTGGTCAGTAGTTTCCAGTTTTTGTACAATTCAACTGACAGAGACCCTTCTTGTAATTCACATGCAGTTCTGTAAAATGGCATTTTACGTCAAGGAATTTTGACGCAGTTACCTATTTTTCCCATGACAGACCCAGTTAGAAAACCTGAAAGAAGAGTATCTAGAGAAAGAGTTAGAAGTGGAGCATCAAATGAGTAGGCTGGAGGAGGAGAAAGAACAGCTCAAGGTGGAAGTGAGCAGACATGAGAGGGAGAACTTGCAGCTGGCTCACGCTCTGGAAGATGCCAAGATTCTATCGGAGGACCTTAAGAAACAAGTAGGTTGGCAGCTTGCATGAAAGTCTATCACTTTGAAACTAAACTTCACTAAACTTGAAACAATTGAACCATTCTCCAACTAAAAAAATTGGACCACTGGAATTTTCGACTGCTATTCAGTCGAAAATTCTTTCAAGTCCAGTTTTTTTAATTGGAGAACAGTTCAATTGTTTCACATTCAAGGTTGATAGCTGGTGTAGTCATCAAAAGCATTTTTTAAATTAAATTTTGATTATATTTGTCAAATATGATAGGTTTAGAATTGATCATTTTTTTCTATGCAGATGTCATCAAGGGATGAGGAGTTGTCATCCCTGAAAGATCATGTTACTGAATTGGAAAATACAACAACTGAGACTGAGGAACAGCTAAGGGATATTTCAAAGGGTAATTGCACCTCTTCAATTTGTACATTTATTCTCCTTTATAAGGTTTGGAAACTTTGGGAGGTTTTCAAGATAGGTAATGCTTAGGCGTGACATTAGAGACACAGAAGGAAAAAAAAACAGTTTTTGCTCTGTTTCTTCTTCCCTTGCAAACAAATAAGGTCAATGGCCCAGACCAGATGGCTGTTACCATGGTAACTGGTGCTGTGGCAGACACCCTAGTGTGGATTACATTATGTAGCAAGTGGTAGAACCGAGTTGGAGGGGGTGGTCACAATATATGAATGTTTTTAAGTAAATATAATCAAAGCAGTTGTTTGTTGGGCTAGACAATTGTGAAGGTAAACATTACATATTTGCTAATTTGTAAATGTTACCTTCTAGTTGAACCTAATCCTTGTATTTTTCTAGAACGTGACCACCTGCGGTACCTGGTGTCCAGCCTGGAGCTGGAGAACAACGTGATCCCTGACCTGCAGCAGCGACTGGAGGACCTGGAACTGCAGACGGACCGGCAACAGGCAACCATCAAGGACCAGGAGACCACCATCACATCCCTGGGGGAGACTCTCGCTGTCAGGGAGGCAGAACTCTCTGAAGCACAGGAGCAGGTTAGTGGAGTTTGTGTGCACAGTCAAACCTGTGACCACCTGTGGATTCAATCATGACAGCTTATTCTCTGAGGAACTAATGATATAATGCTTCTGGACTCCTTTTAGGAAATTGTAACAGAAGATGTTAGATGATTCAGTTAATGGTCATTACACAGTAACTCCTTGAATGTTTTTCCTGGATTCGGACCAGTTGAGAAGTCTTGAAGATGCTGCGGAGACTGAGAGAAGGAGAAGAGAAGACAGGAAGGATGCCTGTGTGTCCACAGCAGACGATGAAGAGGGGAGGGAAGAAGACCCCAAGGTACTCTTCTTTGAGACTTTTATGTTGAAACTTATCGAGGCTGTATGGCTTAAAGACAGCAGGTGTAAACATCTTACGTTTTACTTTCCAGGTTCTAGAATTAAGAAAAGAAGTTGCAGATCTAGAGGAACAGTTAGCAGATAAAAACAAGGTGAGTTATTACATGTACATCCTTTTCCTTTAAATTGTTCTTCTTGTTGAAAGTTTAGTTTGTGCCAGAACAGTATAATGTATCAGCAACTTGACAGACACAGAAATATTGCACTGGCAAAAAGAATTCTACATTGTATTTTCATAATCATGTACATGTAGCTGTTTTGCATTCTTCAGTCTCCAAAACTAAATGATTTCAGTGATCTCTTTTGTCTTCTAGACAATAAAGATGCAGCAACAAAGATTAGGAGACCTTAAGAAAACACTTCAGAGAGAACTGGTAAGTAGAGTCTGTCATAAATCGACAACATATTTTAAGGTGAAGGGACTTTTCAGGGTTGTGACCCAGTATGCCCTGTCACCAGGAATGTGTACTGTGTAATCATGGTATGAAACATAAACCATGATGTAATAGCAGAGTAAGTTACGTCATACAATTGTATGAGTAATAATACATTCTATGATGTAATTCAATCGGGTATTTCCTCCTGATCATACAATACATTTGCAGATACCCCAAACAATTCCCATAAGTCTGAAATCTCAGATTTTCTAACTTCTTTCTTTCCTGTAGAAAATCACCCCAGTCGACGGGGATACACCCGAGGTCCGAGACCTTCCCAAGGAGCGAGACCTGCCAGCCGTACCTCCGGGCGCGATAGCCGGTGCTGCCATGGCAACGGTCAAGCCATTCCCGTCTCATCCTAACCTGGGCATGCCGGACCCCCTCATGCCAGCTGTCATGGACATAGACGAGAATGAGATCAACTTCAGGTACCTCAAACATGTGGTGCTGAGGTTTGTGGCCAGCAGGGACCATGAGGTAAACAAGAAAGGGCATTCATTGTTTGCTTATTTCTTCATTTTGTTCATTCATTCATGAAGGCATTCCTATATTTTTTCATTCATTTGATCAATTTAGTCATACATTCATTTTGTTCATTCAGTCATTCAGTCATTCATCCATCCATTTGATGAACAGTAGCAAATTTTTCTACCATTATTATTTATTATTATCTATTGTCCTTGTACATGTGACTAAACAATAAACACTTATAAACAAACACAGGCATACCAGCTGGTGAGGGCGGTATCCATGCTACTGAAGTTCACTCCTGAAGAGGAGAGGATGGTCAAGGACATGATCCAGTACAAGGTCAGTGAAGGGCAAAGTTCAAAGATCATGTAGAAAAGAATCATCATTTAATTTTAAGTATTGCACCTACGGAAGTGATGGCCGTTGCTGTACGTAAGGAAAGGGTGAAGGTCATCACAATATCCTTTCTCTAGGTTAAAAGTGATGTTATTTGACAAAAAACTGCTCTTACAGAACACTAAGGATAAGAGATTTATGTAGCATGGTAAAGCCCAGTGATAGTAAGATATTATGGCAGCATTTGACTATCATTGGAAGTGTTGGGAGCTTGGGATATACATGTACATGATTGTATTGTATTGAGTGAAAATCTCAGGCCCTTTCCCTCCAACTTTGAAATAAAACCACCGCAAAAGTTTCACAATTTATGGTTTGCACCTTTAACATGTCTCTTTCAAACAATCTTTTGTTTCCAGATGTCATGGTTCGGCACAAAACCAACAGCTGTCATCAGACCGTCTGTCATTTCTGGCTCTTCCAAGTCCAGGGGGCTGCCACCCAACTTTTCATAGTTACCAGTGAGGTCTGAGGATCTCCAAAACTTGCTATTTTTCTTTGTACCATCAACTTTTTTTTTTAAACATTCAACTGTCAGACAGCAAAATAAAACATAGCCAAAGGTTTTGCCATCAGCCTGGTAGGAGACAGTGAACGCATTTTATTTCCTTAAGTTTATGGAAGTTCATGGAAGTATTGCTTTGGGTGGGGCTAATTTATGTTTGTGGGTTCGTATGTTTGGTTTCCAAAGTGAGTGGGCGGATTGACAGGGTTTTGACCAGGTATGCCCTGGGTTCAAGAATGTGGTCACCAGGAATGCATTAAACGTAAATGTAATAACGGAGTAAGTTTTGTATATTAAACACAGTCGTATGAGTAAGAATGCTTTCTTTGATGCAATTCATGAACACAAACTGTATTTTCTTCCCGGAAGTTTGAAATGTCTAATTTCTTGTTGTTTAGATGAGTGCAACAGATAAGTGTTAATATGATGTTATTTGAAGCGTCAGACCATGGAGTTATAAAAGGAACTTCCTTTTATAACTCCATGGTCAGACCATGTTACTGGCTACTGAAAGGGTCTGCAACAAAAGGTACAGAAAACTACAGATAGATTAAAGCCTGTAAATATTTTGGAAACATTTACTAAAAGAATTAAAAGACTGGCGAATGAACAGCCTCCTTAACACATATGTACATATAACATTATGTGCAACTACATGTAGATAAGGTTATATTGAGAGTTGAAAGAGAAAATTCGAAGGCTTTTGCTTCTTCTAAAACTTTGGTGCCATGATCCAATATTTTGTAAGACTTCTTGAGTTAGATAAGCCAAAACTTCTTCCCATTGAAATGGAAGAAGAAGATTTAGATTAGGTTCATTATTCTGAAATGATTATATACCAGTATTTTGTCTTGTATGTCCTGCTATTGGCGTACAATAAATTGTTAAAATCTGTGAGGGTTTACTAACCTACATTTGTAAGTGGGAAGAATTCTGTGGGTAGTTTTTTTGGGGGGGGGGTAAGGATTTACCTCAGGGATATATAAACAAGGTATTTCATAGGTTTGAACTTACTCAGTAGAACTTTCTCATGTATGGATGTACAGTTCATGGTCTTTAACCCTATCCCTGCTGACATGTACTATAACTGCTACAAATTCAGTGCATAGACTAGCCACAGCAATTGAAAAGTTAAGATTAAGTTATTGTGTTTACTACTCTCTGATCTGTTACAGCTCAAAAATATTTCCTACACATTTTACCCTAAAGGATATTTGTGTAATACTCTGTTGAAAGACAACCTTCATGACAGCAGCACATCGGTAGAAGGTACTGCGCCTGCGCGAAACTTGGATTTTTCACAGTTTTCGTTGGATGTTTGGTCAACGTTGCATTAGAAATTTGCAGACGATACATTTTCTGACATTTGAAAACTATAGACGGGATGTCATCCTTAAATACGCGAAGACAACCTTAAACAAGATGTTCTGCAAAAGTGCTATGCACAATACATTATGGGTTTCATGTAGGCGCAGTAAATTCTGCCGACGTGGTCATGACAACACAGTCTGGTATTGAGGCAATTATTATAGATTATGAAAGGAACTCTCCCACTTGTAGGAGAATATGTTAGGTCATGAATTTATTATTATGCTTTTAAAGTTATGTTTGTGTTTTCTATATAGAGAACCAGTGCAATATTGATATAGAAGTCTGTCTCCTGTGTATCGTTATAATACATATTAGATGGTGTTGAGTTTGAGAAGACCAACTTTACTTTTGACATTTAGTTTTCCAAAATAGAACAATGTGAATGGTATTGTCCATTTGGATGTAAAAAATTTCGCCAAGTTGCAAATTATAATTGAAGTCCATGGTATAGTGTTCTTAGCCATTATTAGCCATATCAACCTACTGTTTATAAAGATTGTGACATGTAATTGTTTCCTGCTGTCTTGTTATGGTAATGTATTATCTAGGTTACCTTTTTATTAGCATGAATTCTAAGTTCCTCTGACTTGGTAAGTTAGATAATGAGAATTAAACTGTTCTCCATTCAAGAAATTTGATTCACTTGAACTTTCGACTGAATTTCTGGTCTTCATCAGCTATACCTGACCTAAGTGCTGTAGACACGTGATTTTTCCACACTGTGACATCAGCACAAGGTCAAAGTTCGTCGGAAGAAAGTACATGCTGTGTAAGACCAGACTGTAAGGTTTAATCCACTCACACGGGGCAGATCCTACTCTTTTCGAAAGGTGTGGTGGGATCTTTAACATACTCGAGGTGTGGCTCTCCTCAAACACGTGACCTCCAGCTTTACGTCCCATCTGAGAGGACGTCCCTAATTATAATGGAAGCTACAAATGTACAAATTTCACCCTGAGTCAAGTGAGGAAATGGGTATAAAGTGCCTGTCCCAAGCATACAACATGGGGGACTGTTAGGGATTCGAACCCAGAAACTTCAACTTTTAAGTCAACATCCCTAACCACAAGACCACCTTGACTTATAGATTACAGTTTGTGTTGTATGTGGTAAAACAACACACCAAACTACATTGTTGAACAGGAAAAGCACCAGTGTATTCCAGCCAACCTTTATCAATAGCAGTAGTTTGTAGGAATGTTCAAACCATAACATTTCAATGTACCTTTAACTAGGCCTAACCTTCAGTGTAGAGGTAATAATCCATTCAAAAAGTTCAATGATGACTTCACAACTACAAATTTCCTTCATAATTGAACAAGTAGAGTGAATTGTAAGGGTGACTGATAATAATGATCATTGAACATAAGTCATGAGGTCCATACACATGCATTTTTTTTTTCTTGGTCTGCAATGTCTTCTTCTTTCAAAAAAGCCCAAGAATCATGGATTTCGTTGGTACGGTTAAAAAGGTATTACTGTCAAATATTGGTGCTGCTCAAATAACATATCAAGTGCAAAGATTGCATTTTACAAGGGGTACGTTTGTTTTTTTGGCAAGAAAAAACTTAAAGGAGTTTTTATCAAGAGTGTAGGGGGGGGGTTATACTAGTTCATGGTATTCAAGTTGACTTGTAAACCATTCTAAATGCAGCATGCATATGTAGCTTTATACATATTGCTGTTTCTTATGCTATGCCAAAACCCCTATGTCATTAGCCTTGGTGCCAGCCGTTTTAGCTTTAGTTTGCTCTCTCGGTGGCGTCTCTGCCAAAAAGACTGTACCCGCACATATTCTGTCTGTCTGGCAATGACGTTAGTTACGTAATGAGCTAAATCTACTACATGTATTGTGCACTGGGCAGGGCCTTTGTTGATTGGATGACCCCATACCACCTCTCAGGTTTGGCCAATCAGTGCACCTGTTCAAATTCTGAACAAATATTCAAATGACAGGCAAACTACGTGCTGGTCCAGTCTTTTGCCAGGGAAGTTGCCAAGAAAGAGTGTACTAAAGCCATAGCTGAATATGCTACCAATTAAGCTATAGAGCCATAGCATGTACAGAGTGGAACTTATAAACCCTGTAGCTAGCTATGCTGTTATACACGTAGCCACTCCTTGACAATAAAATTTTATACAAAAACATTTGGTAGGTTGGCAGGGTGTTGCCACTAGTAATTGTACAAATGCAAAAAAGTGTAAGAATTCACCTGATTACAAACCATTCAAGATATATGCTTTAAATTTAAACTCACTTAAAGTCTGAGTACATAATTGAGCTTAGCTTTAATAGAAGAGATACAATTAGGTGTCAATACAGTATTTAACTGGCACACTTGATAATAACAAAATTCTGCCTTATATATTTTTGATCACTTTCAAGCAAACATAAAGAATGGATAGTGTTCATGAAATGAGGAATATCAAGTTCATCATCACCGAATATTAATACTATTGACTTCCAATATGCTTTTTTATGTTTTCATTTTGTTTTGATGATACAAATACATTTCTTTACGGAAATAACAGAGAATGAATATGCTTCAGTCTCTCCTATAAACTTTGAAAGACGGCTTGCTATCAAATACAGTGATACCCTAAGTCTGAGAAAAGATTTGGTTGCTACATTTAAGGGAGTATTGGCATGCTTTTTTGGAAATTTAAATTTTGGGAACTCAGTGTACTTTTAAGGGATATTACAACATACTGCGCCTGTGCAAACCCACGGTTTCTGTTGGATGTTGAGTTGAGTTTATTGAGATCCACAATTAGCATCATCAGATGTTTGGCCCATGTTGCATCAGAATTTTGTCCGTTGCATACAATACCTTTTCTGACGCAGCATTTGAAAACTGCAGATGGGATATCATCCTTAAATATGCGAATACCACCTTAAACAATACGTTCTGCTGTCATATGCACATTTTACGTTCCAGGTTTTGCGCAGGCACAGTATGTTCTGTCAAGATGCTCATGGTATGTAGCATATCATTTCAAACAGTAACATTAAAAAGTCACTGGTGTCTCTTTCTACTGATTCACTGTAACACGTTGTGTGTAAAAGTCAAAACATCATGGCATGATAGGCCTAATTCAACAATAGGGAATGCCTCATCATAAAATCAATGAGACTAAGTACACCATCCAATGTAACCCAGCTTATAGAATCTTTTATATCATAATGCGCGAAAGAAGATATCTTATTACAGATACACAATTGATTGGTAGGATATTTCTACCGCTTAAAGGTACTAATTATAATTACTTATTACAAAAGTACCATAAAATGTACATTGCATATAAGGGGCACCTATCCCATAACCTCATCTATTTATTATTGGCATCAAGAGCAAAGATTACACCACCGTCCAACCATATTGATTCCAACATAAAAACCACCATTCTGTACATTTGTTTCTTCTCAACAAACTTATCATTTAGAACCATATACACAAGGACTAGGCAAAAAAATCTTGTGTTTCAGATTTCAGCCCTGAAAAATTAGGGTCAGTAGATAGGGATTCTCTCTCTCTTCTTTCAAAGATTTCTGCTTAAGTGATCCAACAAATACAGTTTCACGATGTAAAACTGAAATGCATCAGGACCAGGGCTGTCTCCAGGACCCGTCCCTCTGTTTTGTTGTGGAGAAAGGGACGAATACTTCACCTGATTTACAAAGTAAAAAATTTGCTTCTGAAAATGCATGAAATAACGTTTCAGAAGGTTTGAAATTTAGATGTCAGATCAAAAAACCTTGCTAGGTCGGTCAGAAAAACAGAAATACATGTACAGCATTTTTCCCTTGGCCTAACTATGGTATAACACCTTTCCAGCTGCCAGCCATCTAAAATAAGCATTACCAGTATTTTAGATGATAGGTATTGATGACTTCAAATAATTACCAAACAGTTCCAAACAGATGTACAAGGGCTCTCTTTTCTGATACGGTCAAACATTGTGTAATCTCTGCCTTTGGTACCAAATGAATCATGGGATACAAAATGGATGCCATGACTAAAAGACTTATTTTTATTATTGAGTGGAAGATGTGATGTGATGATTGGTTGGACCCTGGTGACATCATACTGTTTTCCTGTCAGTCAACACGCGCACTATTGAGCCAAGTCCTCCAACTGCATATGCCTGGAAACAAAATAGAGTAGAGAGTTTAGAAACTATCAACAGACAAGAGATATAATCACATGAACCACCCACACCCTCATATATGTAGATTCACTACAATGTTTATTGGATTATATCAATAGCAATGAGCGAATGAATGAGGCTTTATTTACGTGTCTTGCACTTAATGCGCCCAGCCTAGGTCCAGAAAGAAAATACAGAATAACTGAAGCATGAATCAAGAGAACAGGTACAGATTGACACAGTTAATGTTTGTCTACTCTGGTGCAAATGGCTTGGCCACATTGTAAGGATGCCAAGAGCACGCCTCCCTCGGATGGCATTGAACTGGATACCACGAGGAAAGAAAAGCAGGGAAAGACAGCAAATGACATGGGGGAAAACAGTTATGAGAGAACTAGAGCAGCTGGGCTTCACTTGGGAGGGAGCGAGAAGGCAAGTGGTGGCCCGCATCGTTGACAGATGAGAGCGGTGACGAGACTGACGACGATGATGATCAATAAAAAAATATAAGCTGTTTATTTAAAGAAAGGCTACTCAAATCCAACCTTTTCATGCCAGATCAAGAGTGTACTACTGCTACTGTCATCTGTTGGGTTCTCGAAGCCTCTGTAGATGTACTTCATCAGCAGGTCCAGCTGTTTGCTGTCTAGCGCCTTGATGCCTTTATCCACTTCAGACTTCTTAAAGGACAGGAGAACCCTCAGCACCAGGCGGACTACTTGTTCCTGGAGTTCAAAAAAGTTGAGCATTTTCAAACATTCACTGGTTTAAACAGATATTGGATATTGGAATTTTCTTGTAACACAACCACAGATTACCTCACCTTGCTTACGTTTCAATGTCTGGTTAACTGGACTGAATACTGTAAATGCATCTATTTTCGTGGTAGTTTCATTTTGCGGTATGAGTGAAAAGTGAAAAGGAGGTTTTTCAGCGTTTGAAGTTTGCGTTTGAAACAATTCTGTAATACAGTAGCAATACAAAACACATTTTCGTGGCATTATGATTTTGTGGTAAGATGTCACTGTGAAAACCGTAAAAAAATAAAAACCACCATAAACTTTTCACAATTTACAGTATGTAACTTAACGTTATAGCAACTTATACATGTACCTTTTCTGCCTGGTTCTTGCTCCCAGTAGGAGGATTATACAGCACTCTTTTCAAAGCTTCAACATTTTCACCTGTAAGCACTTGGTTAAAGAACAATGCTGACAGAACATTGCAGCTGACAACTTCTTATCAAAATTACAAGTGTCTCAAAGACTTTCATCATAATTCTTTCTAAAATTTACTTTGGAACAGAGAGTAACCACCTAATCTTCGTTTCATTATCTAGCTTCCCAGTCAGTTAAAGTATGCTATTTTGCTATTGCCATATACATATCATTAAACGTTGTCATTATCGAATGATCAACCACGGAAGTAAAGAGCCAACGCCCCCCTCCCCCAGTATGTTTACTTTGAAAGAAATCACGCGACCGGATATCGTCTTTACTTTCGTTAGAAAGCAACCGTGTTCTCTCAAATATAACATCGGGTTCATTACTCCATCAAAAACATTCTACCAGACCCAAAACACGCACGGAATGTGCTAAGCGTAAAGAAAACTTCACAGCACTGAAAAATGCAGAAGAGGATATTGCTGAAGAAGGCTGTTCACTTCCTGTTCGTTCGGTCCGGTGCCTGTTGGCGTCTCGTCTACGTCTTCTTCGTATTTGTTTTCGTCGTACTCGTCAACGTCGACCTTCCGAAACCTCGATGCTCCGGTATTCTTCGACATGTCTTAGTAGATAAGGGAGGACAAACCTTCGGAAACTTGGCAAAGTTCAGAAGTGTGAACCATGCACCTCCCAGTTTTTTCTAAGATGGCGGAAGTGAAGCCTCGTTTTCAATCGCGGTTTACGGTTCACCTCAGAACTAGATGTACTTTTTGCACCCTAATTTTACTGCATTTTATGACTAAAGACGGGGTCTAGAAGACAAATACAGACGATACTTTTAATTGGCATGTATCTTTATATCGATAAAAGTAAGATAATTAACCTGGATTGTTTACGAATGGACAAAACAGCCAACGAAGCTAGATACGAGCATTGTGGTAAAAGTGTAACTCTACTGCCTACTGGGGTAAGCTACGTAATCTCGCGAGATTTTGACCTTTGCGAGACCTCTTTTTCCAGCACAAAAATCCAAGATGGTGGGTAAAAGAATATTCTTCAAATATCCATGTCAATCTACGATATCAAAAGCGACGTTGGTATTTATATGTAGAGTGTGAAAGGCTAAGATATTGAACTAGATGATGGTAACTTTATTTTCACCGCTTGCGCGGTCTGATCGCTTAGATTGAACATAATCTGTGATTCATTTTGGCCAGCATCCCATCGTTCACAACATGCCCATACATTTGTATCGACCGTCGGCTTTGTCAAATGATATGATTGACACACCTGGAGATAGGTGCAGTATAGAACATAAGATTTCTGTAAAGTTGATCCTATTGCTAGGCGTGTGAAAAACGTATATATTTGTTTTTGAACTACTGTACTAGTAACCTGACTATAGCAGCTAGCAGTTAGGTGGGTGGGGGGCCAGTTGCATGTGGGACTTTTACTAACTTTTAAATATGATATAAAGAAGTTCACAGTTGAAACAATTATATCACTAGAACTATGAAAAATAATTTTTTGCAGTGTTATGATTTTGCAGTAAGAGGTCGCTGCAAAAATAAAACTACCGCGAAATCTTCCATATTTACAGTAAGATTGGTATACCTGTATAAAGAAGTTGACGGTATATGGATCTAACACCTTGGATGTTTTTGAAATTCCTCTAGGTCAAGATCAAGGCCCACGAGCTCCGGGGCAAGAAGAAGGAGGAACTCCTGAAGCAGCTCAGTGAGCTGAAGGAGGAGCTGTCCCAGCTGCGGGTTGCCAAGGTGACGGGCGGAGCTGCTTCCAAGCTCTCCAAGATGTGAGTAAAGCTTACGTCTAAGTTCGAGGGCTACAGGGTTAGAAAATGTGATCGTTGCTGATATATAGATAGTAAACACATACTGTAAATTGTGAAATTTTTGAGGTGGTCTTTATTTAGGGGGAAAAGGGAGACTTTCATAATGTTTTAAATTCGCAGTTGAAACAATTTTCCAGGAAGACATTCGTAGTGTCATGAATTCGCAGTGTAGAAAACTGTGAAAATAGAACCACCACAAAAGTTACACGATTTACAGTTACAAGGCCCCCAAACTTTAGGTCTTTGACTTTTATAAGCATGTATGAACAATTTGACCCTTAATAAAGAGACACTTTCTACACAACCAAAACACTTGGTTGTGTAGAAAGTGTCTCTAGGGTCAAGGTGTTCATAAATGTCTGTGTAGCCATGAATTTTGTCTCCATCACAAAGGCAATGTTTTGATCATTTGTCCATTGTTATTTCAGCCGCATTGTTCGCAAGTCCATTGCCCGTGTCATGACAGTCATCCACCAGACACAGAAGGAGAACCTCCGCAAGTTCTACAAGGTACTTTACACTTCCCTTTATTTAGTCTTCTTTTATCATCCCCAACTGAGGTGAAGCATGATGCTTTTCCACGTAGCTACTAGTACTAGTGCGGTGCAGCTTTGCTATGGCTTCCGCATTTAGCCAAGCACACCGGTGCATCCCTACTCTTATCAATTGGGTTCTTTTTAGTGCAAAGGTTTAACGCCATAAGCACCCTCATACACTGGGCTGCTGGCATTGTGTCCCCATCCAAAAGGACGAAGCGACTTTTTTCCAGCCATGTCCAGACACAGGCCCAAACCGACAAGTACTCATTGAAATACATTTGTACCAGTAATGATCCAACTAGTCCAATCTGCCGTAGCTAGTTGGATAGGCACATTTCATTTAACTGTGATTAGATTTGACATGCTTCATGTCAGAAGTCAGCCCTGACCATATTTTACCCATTTGTTGTTGTTTTTTCTGCAGAAGAAGAAGTACATCCCTCTCGACTTGCGCTACAAGAAGACCAGAGCGATCCGACGTGCGCTAACCAAGGGCGAGAAGAACATCAAGTCCAAGAAGACACAGAAGAAGCTCCGGTTGTACCCCTTGAGGAAGTATGCCGTTAAGGAGTAAAGGAGCCTGCTGTAGATCGGATCATTAAAAAAGTTCATACATAGAAGTTTGTTTTGTTTGTCTGTTTGTTATGGGTTTGTTTGTTTGATCCATGATCCATACAATCAAGTCAGTGTGGCCTAAGAACTGCCAGCATACTCCTCATGGAAAACAATGTGGAAGGGATGTGCGTGCAAGTGCCACAGCCAGTGCATTTTATTTTCAATAGAGAATATGTTGGGAAATTTCCTACCATTTTGAGTAATGTCATTGCATACAACATAACGAAAACAAGGAGTCATTTTGAAACAAGTCCTGTTAGCCTTGGTAATTTCCCATTCCTTTTCAATTGATCTGAACTGTCGAAATAAGGCAGATCAAGTTACAAATCATTTGCCTGTAAAGAAACCCAATGTTAGCACTTGGCATTGACTTTTGAAGCCCAGCACCACAAGCCAGACACAGCAGTTCAAGTTTTGCAGTTGCTGTCATCTCACTCCACTGAAAAGTGGTACATGCACCCACCTTCTTAACGCCAAATTGCTTAGGCCACACCAATTTTATTTGTTTCTTCTCGGATTTTTTCAGAAAAAATACGAAGCGACAGGGCGAAAAAAAATAAAAAATAAAAACAGGCCTGGGCATCTTATTATAGCCCCAAATGCTAGAATAGGTGCCATGAAGTCAACACAAAAGACTGGGTTAAAATTTAAACAATGAATTTTGAACTTTTAATCAAACCACTGCAATGGTAGATGTAACAACTGTAACAATTAGGAAGAAAATGACTTTCGTTAACTGTTGGAGGCAAAATATGAGCATTTTTTAGTTGATTCAGAACCAGAATTTTTTTTTGCAAATCAGAAAAAAATGAAGCGGCGAATCCGAGAAGCAACAAATTAAATTGGTGTGGCCTTACTTGTTAACCCAAATCACAATATCTGGCAAAGCAACCAATTCCACATAGGAATGTGTCATTATTTTTATTTTTTTGAAGACGATTTTTAGATTGGAAATTGAGGCTGTTCAGAAATAAAATGATTAGATGTGCACAGTGGACCATCACTTACATCCTGCTTATGGCCACCACTTAGCCACAATTTTCTAGCCAGGGTGCCATCCTATTTGTATACTAGGGCTCTGATGCTTCAGAGCCCTGGTACACAAATGGGATGGCACCCAGCCTAACAAATTTCAATCTGAAAACAATCTTTCATAGAAAGCTGATAACTTCCAAGGTAGAGTAGGTGGGGTTGTTTTGCCAGATGTTGGATGGGTAAACTAGGAAGTGATTCTTTTTAGTCTCAATGGGGTTGCTTCGATAGTGTGCTCAAGCAAACTGTTGACTAACACAACTATGAAGATTTAGATAGGCTAATGAGGCCATGGAGACTGATCTACAGAAGGCTGTGAGAGGAAACATTAAACTGAGAAATGTCAGCAAGAACTGGAAGAGGAGCCTTGGCCGACATTTTTGGTAGGATTGAAGGTATTTTGCCTACATATATTTTCTTGCAAGACAAGGTTAGTTAATAGCCACAAGGACATTCTAGGATACCTAAAAGATATATGATAAGACCTCACTACATTAAACTGCACAAAGCAAAAGTCAAACAAACAAATTTTCATAACATTGATATTTTATTTACATTTCATCCCTGAAAATACATTGATGTTGCAGCTAGTTGAATAACTCTGCATCATACAGATAATCTCCTCACACACATTTCATTTTTACAAGGTGTGTTTTAACAATTATAAAAGCTGCCTCATATAAAATTCATATTTGTGTAAAGACAGCAGACACATTTTCTTTGCACCATAAAATCACAAGATTGTCTTTTTAAAATACATTGTGTCTAAATTTCCTAACACAATTCAGGCAATGAGATGAGAACAGGCACATACACATAGTGGGATGGAGTACTGACAAATAGTTGGCAGTGTATATGTTGAATTAAAATGATGTTTGGTCACTGCTCTTGTTTGCCAAGCAGTTACACACACAATGGTGACAATGGACAAACATAAACATGACAGGTCTTCTGTAGTTGGTAAGCAAATACTATCCAGCTATTTTTTGTAATGCTTGTAAATTGACTACATTTAGTACTGTAAATGCATTTACCTTCGCATTGGTTTTATTTTGTGGTAGGAGAGAAAAGGAGGTTTTTGCGGTGTTTGAAGTTTGCGATTCTGTAGTACAGTAGAACTACAAAACACATTTGCAGTGTTATGATTTCGCGGTAACTGGTCACCAAAAAATTAAAACCACTGCGAAAGTTCATGCATTTACTCTTAAGTTCATGTCTGACTCTCAGTCTATCTCTTCCTGGTCCTCTTTCTTGGCGGTGGTGTAGCTGTCTCCTTACTTGGCACAACTCTCTCACAAATGTGTTCTAGTGGTCTCGGTTACCTCTGGGTACTGGCTGTGAACAATGCACTATTGCTACATGCCATATCGGCTTGTCCGTGTCAAAGAAAGACATCTTGTCATAGCCTCTCGCTGTGATTTGGTCCATGGCTTCTTGCTGCAGCTTCTTGACATCAGACCTCTTTGTTGTGTGTTTTAACTCGAAGATGTACTGGGCCTGTTTTCTTGCTGTGACCACGCATATATCTGCACGTCCCGAAGCAGTCTGTGGCTCTGATATTGGCCTGTTGTTAGATATGTACAGTGCCGTATGGAATATGATGTGGACATACCCCTCTTTGTCGTTTATATGCTTTGAAGCGTCATAAGGGATTGACATGACTAAGTCAGCCATCTTCTCTACAAAGTACTCTGGCCTTTCTTCGTCAAGGTCGGTAGATATGCCCAGGAATTTGTTGTTGTTTCTCTGGAGCAGGTTGGGTGCCTCACACAAGTACTGTACGTTAGGTGAGTATACGCCTTCACCTTTCTCCAACAGGTAGTTATCTACTAGCCTGTACTTGAAGCTGTCCTTGATCATGTCGTTAGGGTCACAGTTCTCGTTGTACTCGTCCAGCCATGACTTCAGGTCCCCGTCTGTGATGTCCTCGATGTCCCAGAGGTCGTGCTCGGCGTTTGTCTTCTTCAGGACATCGCTGTACTTGGCGATCATTCTGGTCAGGACGTACCAGTGTGCGTCTGTGAAGTGGTCGGTGTTGAAACGTGGGCGTCTCTGTCCCTCCCAGTCCACTCCCATCTCGGCCAGGTAGACCAGCCTGCCAATCGCTCCCCCCGTGGTGCGGAAGATGGCGATTAAATCCTTGTCTGACGGCACCCAGTCTGTTTCTCTCACGATCTCCCAAAGCTTGCGTATGTCACTGGGACTCCTTAGGGTATAGAGATAGCGTTCTTTGTACTTACTGTCGTTGAGTGAGGGGTACTGGATGTACTTCTCCAGGATGTCTTCGTACCCTGCGTGTTGGTAGGCTAAGGCTATAACGGACCGGGTACTACCCGTGAGCCAGCCCAGGGCGTCCCGGGACTCCCCTATCGCACACAGCTGTTTGACGAAGTTTTCCCCTTGTATCTGCTTGTCTCTGTGCTCGTGTGTTTTGATGTAAGCCTCTTGCAGCTCGTCCACTGCAACTATTGGTCTCCTCCCAGCGGAAACTAGAAAGCTAATCATCTCGTTGATGTCCCTCCGTGTGATCTGTTGTAGTTCTGCGGGAAGGGAGTTCAGCTTTTCCCGCAGGGGTTGGCATTTTTGTACCTCCTCATACAAGGCCTCGGAGGGGAGTTTGAGGCCACTTGAACACAGCACGTACGCTGTGATAAATCTATCGTCCAGTTTTCTCCGGACCACTTGTCGGAGAGACTCGATCAAAAACGTTTTACCCACCGACTTCCACCCCGTGAGAAGGACCCCATTATGATTGTGCCTACCTTTGTACAACGAATAAATGGAATGAATTAAGGTGTCAACGCTGGCCCGATTTCTGTCCGACACGAAGTATGGTCCGATGTTTTGTTTGGGGTCATTCTGCAGTTCTTCCCAACACTGGTAGAACGTTTCTGAGAAGCGTCTCTGGTCGTTGAAGTCGATACTCATTGAGGTCATTCTGGAAAGCGTTCGTAACTCGATACGAGCAACAATGAACTTTGTTCTGGCAGTGGTTCAACTCTCCGCGTCCTCTGAAGGACCCTTGGCTGTTAAATCCGCATTTTTGGTCTTGAACTTCGCCTGGAGTCTGGTAGAGGTCCTTGGAGTTTTGAAGAAATGTAAATCCGCCGTTTCATGCTGGCAAACGTCCATATGTTCAGCTGCTGGTGAAAAAGTGTGGACTTAGACTATCGTGTCGGTCGCTAACATACTTTGGAAGGGCGGTGAGTCACAACATAAACACTCATCATGGCGGGTCTCGGTTACACAAAGTCAAATGAAAGGTTCCGTTGTCCAGCGTAGCCCTGGGATATCAAAACCTCACAACTACAAACCAACAAGGTCCCCGTTAACGAAATAAGCTACAGATGATAAGGACAAAGAGCTGTCAGTCCACCCACCGCACATGGCCCCGGGAGGACGCCATGTTTTGTGTTTGGCTTGGCGTGGCCTCCCTCATTTGCATTAAGGTTGATGGACCGCACCACTGTACTGGTGGGGGGGGGGGGGGTAAACAAAGGCTAACGTATATGAAAGACGCTGGCATAGCAACTGAGAGGTAATGGGCATCGCAAAAAGCCAAATATGTGTACTATTACGTGTGTATGGGGGTTTCCTTTTTACTTAGGCTTAAGCTTGTTAAATGGTTCTATAGTCGGTTTGTTAAAGAAAAGTTTATGTACCTAGTAAGTTGTGAAGACATCGTAATTATTATCACGGTTTCGCTGTATAAAGTAGACAGGGAAAAGATGTCTACAACAGATATTGTACAAGAGAGAACAATGCTTGGTTCTTGGTGGGTAAGATAATTATCACTGATCTGGGGGCGAAACGGTGAGACATTCGTCCGTGTCCACAAGCCGCATTCCGGGGAGTTAATGATTAATTCCTGACGATCATTCCCTACAGAATTCACGTGAAGACAAATGCAGTACAACAAAGGGAATTACCTTATTTGTCTGCATGCAGACGGAATGGGATAAATACACAGGGCCAGGGGGACGCTGAGTAAACGATGGAAGATCCCATTTGAATCGGAGGGGGCAGGAGGGATCATTTTTTTTAATAGGATTGCAGAGGAAGTTTACACATTGTACTCAAGTTGATAGTCAAGGTTTTTTTTGTCATTCAAACGTCTGTATTCACGTTCGCCCTTTAATGCCATAGTATCATGAATGGAAACTATAAAGAAGCCCGTGTGTATTTGTAAGCATATTGTTCAATCCTCCACGTCTAAAATCACACCTGTGTATCAGTGTATGTTATAATTTTTACAGCACAATCTGTAATATCTCTGCCAGACCAGAACGGCAACCTTCGACCGCGGCTTCCAGCTAAATTTTCTTCATTTACACAGGCTGCCTGTGTAAATGAAGAAAATTTAGCTGGAAGCCGCTGTCGATGACAGGCTTGAGTATACATTACTTAACCCTAGGCCAAGCTAATAGTATCACCTTCACCCATGTACTTGTATATCTGTTACCTTTTTCTTACCACGTCTTCATGCATGTAACACACGTTAATTAATCACTCGATGTACACGTAGTAAGGATGCCACACGTTTCTGTCTCTTTTGTATATTTATTCAAAAGCAAGCTTCATCAACGGAAATGTTTTAGGCAACAGCAACAAAAAACAGACTTCCATTCACACTTCTCAATACAGCACATGGCACAAACAGTATTGTTCAGTTACTATTCACTGCCAGTCTGCCACTATTTCGTTCAGCAAAAACAGTTAAGTTGTATCCACTTTCAAATCTATCATTAAAAACTTCAAAGCACTTATCAAACAAAAAAGCACCATTAATTTATATATAACAATCAAATTCTTGTATATTATGTAGGTCATAATAATACTGGCAGTGTTGTTGTTTTAGAGTAAAACATAACAGCAAACAAACTATTTCTTCCAGACTCTTTTCACAATCATCTTCCATGTTGGTCTCTTCTGAATATGCATATTATTGTTCAGTCTTTAAACATAAAAATGATGTTGACTTGATTACAAAGCTACTTTACTACTTTACTTTAACATTGGCACACATCTTCCACTCACTCATCCATATTTTCATCTGAACAGTATCCACTCGGAGTACTTCCTCTATCCGTGTCTCTGTTTCTTAGACGTGGTCTTCTTCTTGGAGTCGAAGATTCATCCCTTGCCGTACTGTCTTCGCTTGGTTGGCTCCTCCTCTTTTTCCGACTGCTGCTACTTCGCCACGCCCACGTGCTACCTGTGCGGGTCGTCCTGGGAGAAACTACCAAGTACATCGCGTTGGGGTCATTGCCACTCACGGGCTCTGACATCGCTGCTAACTCCTCACTGTCGTAGATGTGTAGATTGAAGGAACCTGATTTTGTCTGCACTTGGACTTCGTCACAGTCGTATTGGGATGTTCGCGAGGGTTGGAAAGCCCACTCCACGTCGTCGTCTCCGTAGGACGCTACATACACGAAAGCCAACAAGACCGAGGTGAAGAGATTGTTGGACTGGTGTCGGAAGAGTTGAAGCTGTTCAATCCTATCGACTCTGTCGCGCACTTTCTCTAACAGAAAGTTGATGTCGCGACTATGCCCCAGCTGGTATGTGAGTCCTTGGAAGGTGTGTCTGTTGTATGTCAGGAGTTTCGGGGCCTGGGCTAGGAACTGTGCGTTGGGGTTGTACGTGCCCTCGGCTTGTTCTAACAGTTCGTCATCTACTAGTTTGACCTTGGCGTCCGTCATAGCGACGTGATCGGGACCCTGTAGGGGGAAACGCTTTAGCCACAGCGTGAGCTCTCCTTCCGTGACGGGTTCAAGGTCCCAGAAGTTCTGTTCAGGGAGGCGGGAGGCGTACTTGTAGAGCAGACATTCCAGGATGTCCCAGTGGACGTCTGTGAAGTTCTCGCAGTCGGGGAGCCTGACTCTATCCTGCCCCTTCTTCTCCACGAACACGGCTATCTTCCCAACTACACCCCCTGTGGCGTGGAAGATCCTGTCCACCTGTGCTGCAAACGGTGGTTTACCTGTAAGTGTCTCCACTAACTTCCCCACTTCTCCTTTCTTTCTCAAGGCGTACAGGCGGTGCACGTTGTACTTGGTGTCGTTGAGGGACGGGTATTGTACGTACCCTCCCAGGATGTTGCTGAAGGTGTCGCGTTGGAAGGCAAGGATTGTGACCAGACGGGAGCTCCCCGTGAGCCACCCCAGGGCGTTCTTGGACTCACCTATGGAGTAAATCTGTTCCACAAACAGACGACTTCTCCGGAGTCGTTCGTGATCTGTCTCTCCTACCTTCACGTACAGATCCTGGATTTCGTCCACCACCACGACTGGAATGTAGGATTTCTCGTACAGCAAGTCCAGCACCACGCTGATGTCCCGTGTAGCACCCTCTCCTTCCCCCTCCTCGCCCGTCTTGATCCCCAAACTCCTCACCTTTCTCCACAGGGCTTCGGAAGGTAACTCCCACCTCTCGGCACAGTCCACGTAAACAGATACGATCTGTTTCCCCCCAAACTCCACAGCAGACAATGCCTCCAACAGACTGCATAGTAACGTTGTCTTACCGACTCCCCTTCTGCCGACCAGGAGTATGTTGTTTCGATTATGCCTCCCCTGTAAGACCGAGTATACTGAGTCTATGAGGTCGAGCAACACACCTTTGTTTTCCTCGGACAGGAAGTACTTTGGGTTACCTTTGCCCTGCGTCTTTTTCCACGCTTGCAACGCCTTCTCTCGCAGTTCGGCTGGCCCGGATCTGTGCGGGACGTCCCCTACAGACGATCCTGCACCCTCGAAGCTCCCCCTGCCTGCCTCTTTTCCTAGAAGGTTCCCCATCTTGATTCTACACCAGCAGAGGCGTCAAACGTTGCTCTAAACCGACGCCGAGGTCGAACTCAATAATTTGTGTACAAAAATGGCGTACGCTGCCTGGGCATGCCCTCTGTGACGTCATTGTCTAAACACAAAAAACGCGGGGCAATAGCGCCCTCTTGCAACTCGTATGTAAACTGCTGGTGTTTTCGGCGCGGTCTTTATATTATCCTGCCTCTTTCTTGCATGTTAATTGAACATCTTTGCGGTCACGCATTAACCATGATGTTGCCCACAAACAAAGCCAAAATTCTTCCCACATACCGGCGCTACTATCTTATGATTGTCTGATTTTACAGTCCTGTTTGGACAAAAAAGACAACGACTAGAATGCCTGCACCAAACCTTCGCGTGACGCCAACCAAGACAAGCGCCATTGTCTCTGTTCAAATGGTACGATTTCAAAGATATGTTTTTAAAACCAACCAACCAACCAACCAACCAACCAATCAATCAATCAATCAATCAATCTTCCGCAGGCGTCATGTGCTGACCTATGGCGGTTGTAGACAAGACGCACTGTTCTCAGCATGCGTAAGACGTCTCAGTTTTGGCCCTGTGACCCCTAGCCCACCTCAGTTGAAAACTTTATGTACTCTTATTTACAACAATTTTTACTGGAAAGGCTTTCAAGGCGTCCTGAAAACATATTGATATGCTACTAGTGGGTATTTTGGAGTAGCAAAAACGCATACAGAAGAGCCCTCTCCTACCTTTCAAAGACACAAGGGGTATACAAAACGTGCTTTTTTAATGCTACCTACACTGGTTGTAACACCTACGGGCTTTTACTTTGGAAATTGCGCATTGGAATTCGGCACTTCAACAAAGCCATTAGTTCTTGGAGCACGACCAAAAAGCTGGCAGTCTACATGGATTACGGCCAGTTAATTCCACTACGTGCTTTAATCTCCTTTTAAAAGGCTCCAACTTCAGAAAGTTGGCCGGTGCAAAGCCCTGGCCATTTGCTGACTAATACCCGTCGTGCACATGTTCTTGTGTGATAGTACTGCAGCGCTTTGAAGAAAGTTCCGTGGTGTGTAGCTGACGATAAGAGCTTTTTCTTTCCGGCGCCGTCTGATACCGTCAGATAGGATGGGGGAAGAAAGGGTCGTGCGCTCCCCGACCCCACTTCATTCCTCTGTGGGTAGTCGTGACTGCTGTAGTTATCTAGTTGCCCTATCCATACAGCCTAGTAGTCTACTGACGTATAAAGTTCGAGGATGAGTGTGCTAATTTCTAAAGTGAATGCTATGTGGAGGATGTCACGGTCCACATTGTACATGTGCCCCCCCCCCCCCCCCATCCCCGCTAGAAAGTCTACTGGATGAGTGACGAGTCCCCCCCATCCCCCAGCCTCATCTTTTTTGAACATGCAAAAGGATAACACCCGGTCAAGATAGCTCCAAATTTCACAGATCACGGAAAACCAAGCAAGCTGTTCTTTTGTTGCAGTGTTATCCCGCCGTGTCATAGGTCCAATAAACAACAAATAGATGGATACAATAGAAATGGATTTCATTCATTTTCCTCACGGAGCTTCGTGTATCCCTGGTACTGGCGCAGTCAACATTCGTCGTAGGCCGTCGTACGATTTTGATGTCGAAAGACTGTGGCAAAATCAACCACCGACAAGGATGTAAGACAGCCTTGTCGGTAGCGAGACAGCTAAATGTTGTACGACACATGCACGACTATCGTGCGACACATGCACGACTATTATGAAGTGCCCTCAGTTTGCGATCGTATGACGATCCCGTGACCGTCCCCTTACTGCTATATTACCTCTTCCTTGCAATCGTTGGTGGTCTGTCCCTGTAAACGGATTACGTAGCCAGATTGGCCCAAATTACCACTTCTGATGTATTTGATTGCTCCAGACCAATTTCCCGCCCAGGAGGCCTTGGAAGAAGAGCACAACCTGTTGATGGCGGCTTTATTAGTCTAGGGTAGAATCCACACCAACACGGGTCGTCAGTCATTTGCTGGAAATTAATTACTTTTGCCGTAGCTGTGGCTCAGAGGACAGGTAGGTGGGAAGATGATCAATGATCGTTGTGTTACTGAAGCAATGAGCTGCACACAGGAACTAGCTTTCACAATTGAGTGGGTTGTGGGTTGTGGGATGGTATATGTTGACACCAAAATAAGCAGTCCTTATCCAAAAGTCAGTTACAAATGAGCGACTTAAGTTGCTATCTTTACGTATATCATAGATTTGCTCTTCCGAGCGAAAAGAAATATGTTTTGACAGCAAGCAACGGCTATTTAATTTAGTTGCCTGTGTCAACAGGCAGCATTTATCTTGACGGGCACCTGCAGTATTTCGTGTTAATTAAATAACAGATGAAAAAAATATTAAGGTTGGTATTAAAAGGGAAGGTATTTATGTTGGGTCATATTTTGTATTATATTGGCGCAGATACATGTCGAATGAGAAAGGGTTTTGATACTGCGTTTTGTAGATTTTGTAACGCGTTCTTTTGCCGGCCATCGTACAGCCAGCCGCCACGGTATGACCTTCTCTGGCCGGCTGGTTGTACGATGACCGGCAAAAGAACGCGCTAAGAAATTTTACAAAACACAGCATCAAAACTCCCGTCCGCTCGGAGGCCTGCACAGGAGGCTACAACTTTCTGCCTCTAGCTGGTACTTCTTCCTGTTCCTACTAATGAAATCGCCACCCACAGGAGGTAGGTTAACAACGTGTTAATACGGAAATCACGCTGGGCACCGTCGGAGCCCAGGAAATGACGTCATTTAATTCCTTCCCTCAGCACAGGGCTCAGCAGGCGTTTTCCTATTTTCTTGGAAGGTTTTTAGGACAAGCTCCTTGGGACATGGGACAAGCTATCGCCGAAGGCGCGAGCTTTCTAGGGCTCCGGGCCCTCCTCCACGGAAAACTGCACATGTTAAAATTCAACCTTCTGAAATGGCATTTTTGAGAGGATTTCAAGGTAAGAACAAGGATATATTTAAGAAATAGACAGTCAATAACTGTTCCAGTCAGTGTTCTTCTTCCGAGCCCCCCTCCCCAACTTTTTTTTTGTGCTTTATCTTTTATATCACTGTGCCAGTTTTATATCATACTTTTCGTTCCATAAGACTGCCCGGTCGGGCCTTTTAGTTCCGAAATGTGACCCCAGCATTAAAAAAGGCTCGAAGGACGTGAGGCGTTGTATAACATAGTTGTTGCCTCCTTAGAAGTGAAATGAAAGTAGTGCGGTAGACTAAAGTGGCGATATATATAATAGCTTGGCAAATAGCCTTGCCTAGAACCCCCCCCCCATGTAATCATAAATGGTTCGCCCCAGATCCCGGGTTGTTGCCAGGATTGTGGAGTCGTGAGAAGTGAAGTACCCACGCGTGTAACGTTAGAACGAGGCGGGCGGAGTTCGATCGGCCAAAAACAACATGTGATCTTGGAAACGGCGATTAAGTTAATGATTAGACCGGTCTAAAGCAAAAATACGTTTCTCAGCACCCCCGCAATATAATTATTATGTCAAGCCATCTTAATAACAACAGGGAGAAAAAAATAGATTCATGAATGGATGCTTGGAACTATACTTTTACAGTCAATCTTTTTATACTGACTGATATATCTTTCACAATGCAAGATACATTTGTTCTTTTAAGTTTCTCTGTTTTGTTGAAAGCCATGGATCTATGTCGACAGTGTAACAAAAGACGAACTTTTCATGTAGCTATCCCTGGGTGGAGTGCCGTAAATGCATTAACCTTCGCGGTGGTTCTATTTTGTGGTCAAATAATTGCATTCTAAGTTTTGACAGAGGTGGGCGGGGCTACAGGAACGGCCTATGGGTGTCAAGTAGTACCTCAGGTGCTCACGCATCAGATATAATTGATAAGGCCTAGGAAAGAAAATGTTGTGTCCTGAAAAAAAATTGGGTCGGTAGGTAGGGATTGGCCTTCTCCACCAGGTTGGTGACAGGCTGTCAACAGGATAACACCATGTAGTATTTGTGGTGGATCCGGGACAAATCCTATTGACAAAATCATATGGAAAATCTAACAATGGCTTTTTTACATGAAAAGCTTAGGAAATGCGTGTCATTTTCGAGGATCCGTTCATGTGATTGTTATCATATGCCTTTACGATAGACATCCACTGTCTATTTTGTTTATTGCTTTTACACACCTAACGACAATGGTTGCCCCTGGCAACCCGACAGGTAAGTGGCTGGGTCTTCATCCATGACGGTTTGGCACGACATAAACCGCCTGACCTGAGGGACGTACCATTACTGCCATGGGCGGGGGTCGTCCTTCCTTTTTTCACGTCCTTTCCACACCCCTCTTCACCATAAAAAAACAGCATATAGAGATATCACAATGCACACCACCAACTGATTTCCTCTGAAGAATCGCCACGAAAATGTGTTGATATCCTTCCACATCCAGACCCAATAATATACAGTAACGCACCACCCCTGTAGTCCCTGTCGCAGTCAGAGCCCTTACCTACACTGGTAAGTGGAGGTCCCTGGAGACTACCTGAGCCCGTACCTGCGCGTGTGGACTTACTTGTACAGGCTACCTGTTGACAAGCCATGTAACTCTTCAGGTGTGGAATAAACAGGTGAGAAGAACGCCAACGTTTCACGTCAATACGATAGTTCTACCTGTTGATTCGCAGTGATTTTCAGGTGTCCATTTCAAAGGTACCTGGATAACAGGTATATGTGCTAAATATAGAAACACACCACAGAGGGCTACAAATAGACCACGCCACCCCAATGTTGTGTAGTTCTTCTTCTTCTTTAATTTGAAGTGGCCTTATTTTTAGCCCGTATTGTGTTTTGATTTCTCTACAACCTGTCTAACCATTTTTTTTCTAGGACATGACGGGCTATTTTTATTGCACCAGTTTACGGCATAGTATGCATGCATTTGTCCGTGAGGTGCTACACACAGTTATACAGTAGTGGCAGTAAACTTCGGAACTTCACTGTAGTATTTTGGCAACTTTGGTATATAGACAGCATTTCCTTCCTCTTTAATAGACGTACAGCTTATAGCAGTGGGCGGGGAATATTAAAGTGCACAGGGGTTTGATGGAAGAACTGTGCCTATCTAGTTCTATGCCTGAATGGCCCTGAATCGGAGTTAGGGTAGGGTTAGGATCAGGACGGTTCTGGATAGTTTCCGCATATCCAAGAACGTAGATTTGTCCCAGGCACGGTTCTGGATACGCGTGGTCCCGGAGTATAGTTCTGGATAAAGCACGGTTCTGTAAACAACAGGAAGTGTTCTTACTCATTGGCCACTTCCCAGAAATTGGGTGAGACGTCGTGACGACAACAAGAAAAGGCAACCGCACGCTTCCCGAGAAGAGGGCAGGGACAGTTCCCCTGAAAAGCTTCAAGCTTCTGGTTTGTTTATTTTTCATTCACACCGTGGTTGGACTTGTCGTGGCTCGGTGGGCACTGGGTTGTGACCGTGAAGGCTTTCACAATGTTCTTGAGTCCAGGTCGCTGTAATTTATCTAGGACGAGCACGCAAACAAATGTCGAGAAACTTGTTTGACTACTCTTGAGCGACCAGCGTTATCAGTGCGGAACGCTGACAAGGATAGTCTAGACTCTAGAATGTCGGTGGGGTATGGACAAGTTACGGCCCAGGAAAGTTGACAGAGATAAACTGGTAAGGTCACAACTGTACAAGCGTTGTTTGTTTCTTTTTATCCATCATAGGGTAGGGATGGAAGTTTGTAAGTTGTTGATGTTTCATTTTATACATTATTATTAACTTCGCCAAGAAGGTTATGTTTTCGGTTAGCGTTCGTGTGTGTGTCACTGTGTGTTTGTCTGTCTGTCTGTCTGTATGTATGTATGTATGTATGTAAACACGACAACTCAAGAAGGCTTGGATTGTCTTGGTATTTGGTAGGTGGGTAGGTCTTGATGAGACCTGGATATAATTAGATTTTGGGCCCCCTGGAGGCTTGTTATGGTACTGCAGCGGAACTTCTGGTTTTGATATTCAAAACGTGTTGTAAGAACGTGAATCTAACATCTCACCCAAAGCTACAGCTGGTTGTATTTTAATCAGTTCGCCAGTCGGAGAGTGGGAGGGCGCTAGAACTGAGGCACATCAAACCTGCGCCCCGATTCTTTCAGTCAAATTTGACACAATCACATGGCCTCTCCTAATAAAAGCTTAGGGCTGCCTTTTATTTGACAAGGCTTTTATCATTACAATTCTGCTGCTCTTCGGTTCATCTCTTTTTGCGACATGTATTTCGCATGTTGATTTTGTTGTACGAAGCCCGGGTGTCATCTAATTGTACATGCACACCGTGTTATCATCATACAAGACACACCTGTCATTGTTATACAAGCTAGCGCAAAAGCTCCAGCTACCAATTGATATTCTGTAGAAGTTGCTGCATTGAATCCTTGGATGGGTCATTATAAAAACACTTGAGGATCGTAGCTAATGAGTAAAAACGTCGCCTGGGCTGCTTTACTAGGTCAAGAATTCGATCTATTTTTTTATCCCTTTACGCATATTCTAGCGCCTTATCTCTTGTCCAAAATGGTATTTTCTGTATCCTTCTGCAAAATTTTTTTCTGTCATTTTCACCTCCCTCCCCCGATAATTATTTCTGGTTTGTCCCTTAGTACTGGTCCTTGAGACCAGATGGTTCTTGACTGGTCTGTGCGCACAGTTAAGACATCACTTGTCATGGGAGAACCATTAGCTGCTCACGTGTGTGTTAACGTGCCACCAATGCGTCACAGCATATATAACGTCTTATATGTTCTTCTGGAAGGGGAATGGAGAACAATCGAAGAGGCAGGTCATCTTTCTTTATTTGTCACTTGAGTCACCTCAGTAGTTACAGAGGGACAAGGCGGAACAGGTTGCTAATAGTCTCTACCTGGCTCTCTAGGTTGCTGGTTAAATAGCACAAATAGTTAAATCTGTTGACATCATTATCATCTGTTCTGTTGTACGGCAAAATATATGTGACGGGGATATTTACCTTGCCTCTAGACTACCAGGCTCCCCACATCGCTTGAAAAATACTACAAATTTGACAAATGGCTTGAATAGTATGCCAGATGAGCTAGACGGCCAACCTATAGAAAAATTTGCAACCTGAGTAAATTTGCAACCTGACAGGCTAACTCCTCTGGTATGCTATTCAGTCTACTCGGCCAATTTCTGATATTTTTCCCAGCAACATGGAACGCTTGGTAGAGGCTAGGTAAAGGTCGCCGTCACATATTTGTCACAGTTTGCGACAGTAAATAGACTATTGGGGACATTCTTGGTACAGGCGTGGACGTGTCGCACAGAATTAGGCTGTGTTGTCGCGGAAAATGTTGTCTTAGATCCTGTCCTCGCTAGAATTCCCGTAAATGGGGCTAAAAGGCGAAAAATATAATTTAAGATTTTCCCTAGGCTTTCACTACGACTTGGAGATGCGGAATAGAAAATACCAATTTGAAAATACATATCACTGCATGAAATCTGATATCTAAGCATACTTTAAAGCAAGCGTAAAGGTTCTGTTTTTCAGTAGGCTGAAATAATGGAACCTTTAGGCAAGGTTTAGAATATATCTTTAATAATATCTGATTTCATGCAGCGTATATATGCAATTAGTGTGGGTTAGTCCCCTTTCGTTTCGTATGTAATCAGAATTAGAGATATGTTTACCCTTCTTATTCATACTTTCAAACCTTTTAATAATTTACAACCAATTTGCGTCATATATAGCTTGTACGAATAACAGTGCATACATTCATCAAATTTTGCTATGATACGCCTCATCACCACGAGAAATGGGATATGACTAATACAAATATGTACACAAGTTAGGCTATCACGTCGGTCAACAGAACCTTTTCATTTGACACCTTAGCATTTTACCGTCGCCTGTACTTTGTTGACACGACTGGGTATTATCTGCGAAAACACAATCTGCTCAAATCGCGGAGTCGTGTAAATGCAAACATGTTCTTTGTGTTGTTCTGACACATGTATGCTTGCAATGCATTTTCCTGTTCATGCTCTACACGATTGGTTTAAACAGTCAGAAAGTTATTTGTTTTAGGAGGGTGTACTTTCGTCGCAGCCTGGGAATAAATGTCAGGAAAACACAAAAGACCGTTCCTGAAGCCAATTTTTATTTTCGAGACGGATTTGTATGTATTTCATCCTCAGCAGCGAGGATTGCAAATGAATGGGCGAAAATTGTGTTTTATTTGATTGACAAGGTTGTGACCCGGTATACCCTGGGTGGTAGGATGTGGTATGAAGACGGCAGGAATGTGTACTGTGTAATCATGGCATGGTATGAAACAACAACCGTGGTGTAATGCCGGAATGAGTTGCGTCATACAATCGTATGGGTAATGATGTAATTCAATCCGGTATTTCCATGATCATACAATACAGTTCCAATACATTCACAGATACCCAAAACACGTCCCGGAAGTCTGAAATCTCTGATTTCTTAATCGTGAGCTGGTCACATGATCCACGTGAAAGCATATCTGCCACATGTATAACATTTTAGCCTATACATATAATGTTCTTTCAGTTATTCAGAATCACTGTCAAACATAACGTATGTTTGCTGGGCCCTCTTCACAAAGACTGAACTGTGGCTTTCATGAATGTTTTTTCTTTAAATCCCTTCTCATACCAATCTTTAATCTTCATATTGGTGACGCTCTTTATCTCTTCTATCTTTTACAGTTCATCTAGCAAAGCTGTAGCGCTGAGGTAGAACCAGTTGTGTTTGCAGTACAAGGACAACGCGGATATCCTTTTTTGTATCAAGGGACTCGGAAAACAAGACAACATGCGTGTTCTGTTGCGTATCCCCACATCCAATCAGCGGAGGAGGTCTTCGGGAGGATCCGAGGGAGGTCAGTTGTCAACCGAGGTTCATCCCAGGAAAATGTCTCTCCCTTCAGTGACGGTACAGCCGGAAGTGTTCCAGAAAAGGAGGACCTCTGTGCACCCTCTGCTGACTCACGGGAGAGGGGTGATCTCAGCGGGGGACTCTGACAGGGCGCTGTCGCCCAACGCTCACATCTACCTGTTGCTAGTGGTCACCCTATTCGTCCTGGGAGTGTCGGTAGTCTTCAAGCTTCTCCCGAAATGCATTGGGACAATTTTCGGAATGACAGTTTGAACGAGACAATGTCGGTTCGCAATTATGACTGCGCTTGCGCAGTGTGTTGCATTGTGGGTAATATGTCAAAGGCTACGAGACATCCGGGACATATATAAAGCATGTTTTGTTTTGTTTACGCCTCGAAAACCTCAGCTTTGACACTACGCATGTGCAGTCTTAATCGTTGACCTCTTTATTTTCTTCATATCACAGTGGACTTCAAATTGCAGCGATGTAGCTCAAGAGATTTCGCTGGCAGTTAGTTTACAGTCCGATGTTGATGCAAGTTAATCCTAGGGAATATGTGCA
Source organism: Branchiostoma floridae x Branchiostoma japonicum (assembly GCA_013266295.2). NCBI lineage: Eukaryota > Metazoa > Chordata > Leptocardii > Amphioxiformes > Branchiostomatidae > Branchiostoma > Branchiostoma floridae x Branchiostoma japonicum. The sequence goes on from CM023828.1 coordinate 8,753,914, forward strand.
ATCATAAGATGAAAGGTCATCTCGGCAGACTGTCTTTAGACCAACTTTCATGAACCCATTTGCTGTAGAGAACTGTGACCATAAAGACTCCGTCTGTTTTACGGTGCTTTGTAGTAAATTTTATAGCGCCGCCTAGCGGTCTTTTGCTTTCCGGACTGCCCAAATAGGTCGCACCAGCTGATTTCCTAAGTGCCGGAAAGTGACGTTTTGCACAGTCACTGCTGAGAGGAAGCTGCAGTTGAAACATATCAAAATTACGATCGGATTACAAATCCGGATTTTGCCGGGACCATAAACAACGAAAGAAAACAAAAGAAGACAAATCCGTGATGACTGTTACCATGGAAGTGTACATAATTCGATGTTATCTATGAGTGTTCGTGAACAATATCACAGCATGAAAAGATGGATTTACCAACAGTAGTAAATGCCAGTAAAGTCGGGTAATGTTTACATTGTAAACAGTACAGGACTTCACAATGGTAAGAAATAAAAGTCAAATCCGATAATTTCGGACTTAACAGTGGTAGTAAATGAAATTGCCGGACTTGACTTTTGTTCACTACCTTTGTAAAGTCTGGTACTGTTTTACAAAGTAAACATTACCCGACTTAACTGGCATTTAATTTACTACCATTGGCAAATCCGACATTTTGTGCAGTGAATATCTTTGATGTTTGATTTAGATATGGTAAAGCTCAGACTTGTAACATCGGTGCACAAACCAATGTACAAAACCTGTGCCATGGATGTTTTTTGTTTGTGGTGTATTTTTACTTAACCCTAAACAGTACACCTGGGGTCCGCGTGGACCCCAGCACTATATATTCTGTAATATTTTTTTTGTTTCTAAAGATTTTTTTCTGAAATTTCAGGTAATTGTCACCCACAAAGTTGTGCCTCAACACAGTGCAGAAAATTCCGTTTCCCCCATTTTTTAAAATTTTGTATCTGATTTTCTTTTGGGGTCCGCGCGGACCCCAGCCGGCTCTCGATCGTAATAGATACACTGGCGTTCTTATACTTTACTTTTTTTCTTATACTTTACTTTATTTTCAGGCTTTTATGATAAGTGACACATGCTTTCTAACATTAATAACATTTTATATAATTTAATGTGATTTTTATTAATAATTTATGCTAATTTGATGACCTCATTGGTCAAAACCAAGATCCAAGATGGCGGATAATTAAATATGTATGACGTCATTGTATGACGTCACTGGTGTTGCTAAGGGCAACATAAGCTTTAGCAGACCTTATCATTTTATCATAAACACTTTTTGTTAAAATTGCGTTGTATACCATTAAGTTTTAAGAGAATAACCTATTTATAACGGTTTTAGCCATTAAAATAATATGAATGACGTCATAATGACGTCATACTACGTCATAACGACATCAAAATTGTTGTATTGATTAATTTTCACTAGTACACCATCTTCTGAAAATTTGGTGGCCATACGATATACCGTTCCCGAGTTCTGAGAGGGGCAATAAGCCCCCTCCCCCAGTCCCACGAACCTCCAAAGCTTTAAAAACGGGTATTTCTTGAGTCCTTCTTTTCTTCACCAAAAAATTGGAAAAGGTAAAAATGTATGATTTTTGTACGTAATGTGGACTCAGAGGTTCACACATCGATTCAGCAAAACAATTGAGCTGGTAGCATACTGATAATTTCTAAAAATTAGCAAAAAACTGTTTGGGGTCCGCTCGGACCCCAGGTGTACAGATTAATCAGTCCGGGAAGGTGTACTGTTGAGGGTTAATCTGGTTACTAGCGAAAAGACCGTGAACTACAGTTAGAAAAAAATCGATGAAATACATTGACTCTCATGGGCCTGTGTACGCGTGGATCCTTTTGTAATTTTTTCAAATTTTGCTCTGAACCTACATAGCTTGTCACTTCTACTGTACAGTAATATAATTCTTATGTAAATTCCCTGCAGTGACGTTAAAGTGGAAAGTAGTGCCAGTGAGTTCTAAGTTATAACCGAGTTATATATTACGCGTGCCTAATAGGATATAGATAACTTAGTAATAGACATACATGAATTTGTACTCAGCAAAATTCAACTACCATCCAGTAACTACATAACGCAAAATTCGTAGATCAATAAGAAGTAGCGAGTAGTTACAACAGGTGTTGCTATTTTCTTTTCAATCTGAGTTCTCGGCCCAAATGTTTTTTTAATATTATATACACATAGTATTTATAGATGAAAACTGTGTGTAATGTAAAATATTCGGAAGATATACTGATGTATGTTACTATATTTTATATATGTGTATTCTATAAAGTGTCTGATCTCCGAATAGTAATTTCTCTACATAGGCATTAGGAATACTTATAGACTAAAGAAAGCTTTGAAAGAGTAAAGTGGGACGGCTGCCGCACACTTTTGAATCACCAACCTTTAATGCCTTCGTGAAATAGATACTTCACACTGTCAATGTTTTGTATGTCGTTCGAGGGAATCATGGTAAAATCTCTAGCTTTCTGTGAATTCAAATGTAACTGCGGCGATTTTCCAGATATAAAATGGTTTGCAATCCATCGTTCATGCCATCTTGTTTTTACTTCGGTGGTGCTGGTTTAGGGGGACTTTGTATGTATCCGATCCTAAGTAGGGAGGATTGGAAGTGAGTTTGAGGAGATTGGGTTTCACTTGATTGACATGTATGCTCTGGGTGGTAGGACGTGGTACGAGGTAGCCGGGAATCTGTACTGCGTAATCATGGTATGAAACATGGCGTAATACCGGAGTAAATCACGTCATACAATCGTATCTATTCTTTGATGCACGTACAGCTCCAATACATTCACGAACACCCTAAACACTTCCTGGAAGTCTGAAATCTCAGATCTTGTTTTTCATTGAATTTCAAAAGTTACAATGCACCATTGCCTTGCTGCCGGCACGTTTAGCTAGGTGATATATCAAAACCACATTCCCATTTTCTTGGATCAGGAGCTACGGAGTTCTGCTTAAAATTATGACACTGGAAAATGGTGAAAATGGTTTTGTGACACATAAAGAGATTATGTGCATTATAAGATAACACTGCCACATGATATCCGAGAAATAATATATTGTCTGTAATGTATTCCACACCGCCCCCGGCACTTTGTGGTCACGATCGTGATTAGATGCAGTGCAATTTTGGTGGTTGGTAACGTGAACATCAAATGAGAGATCGATATCGGGTAAGTGTTGACACAGAATGTGACGTCGTGACGGTTCAATATACAAGATTAGAAGCGGTCTTCACCAGGGATTTGTTTGTTTCACGTTTCGCGTCACTGGTAGACTGATAAGTACAGGCTGCGTAAGACCGGACTGTAAGGTTTGATTCACTCACACTGGGTCTGATGGACTCTTTTCGATAAGTGTGGTGCTCGAGGCGTGGCTCTCCTGAAACACGGGACTCCCGGATTAACGTCCTAACCGAGAGGATTTTCCTAACCAAAGCTAATATAGTATGTACTCATTTTCACCTGAGTCGAGGGAGGTCTGATTTGATACCTTGCTAATGTAATGGCGTTCTGACAAAAAAATCGACAAACATGGTAGCAATATTTCAGAATAATTCTGTTGGCAAGTAAGCTTCCGATTTCTGACATGAAATTTTGCAGGAAAATTTGATTATTCATTATATATTACGCCATAAAGTGGTTGTCAAAAGGCCTCAGGGGCGACCGCAAATCAACGTGATAGAAATATAAAAAGAAATACATGTAGGCAGCTGAAATACAATAAAAAGTAAATAACAAAGTTAAGATCATACAGTGAAAGTAAAACAATCCAACATCTTGTGAAGTCCTGCTACCCAGTCACACTACTAAACTTCTTTTCAAGATGGCTTCGTTGTGCCAAGTTTACTGCCAAGCTTCGATCGAACTCCGGGTAGACATGATCAAAGATCCCAACGTCCATGGCCAACCGGAAACTGTTAACGACCTCACGTACATCCCACGGCGTTGTTAACGTAAGCGTCGGACGTACATAGCTCACGACGTCGTAAAAGTTAGCGTCGGCGCGTATATGTTTCACGACGCTATACAAGTAGATGTCACATCACCGGTATGAATAAACAGTGTAATTTCAGCTTACAGGTGTGACTTTCAGTGACACGACTAAAAAGAACAAAAATCGTACAACGACGCAGGAATTGGGTTTCTGACTGGTTGTATGAGTATAGATTATAGAAAGCTTGAATGGCATACTCTACACAGGTATCGTGGTACATATAAGGCCTAGGAAAAATGTTTTCGGTTTCCCGACCGGTCCTAGCAAAAACCCGCTGACTTCAGCCTTTTGGGGGATTGACCGTTGGCATGGCCATAGAATTCTCGACCTGAATTTCAAACCCACTGAAACTTTAATTCACGAATTGAGTAATTCACCTGAAACATTCGTCCCTACGTATACCCAACAAGCAAACGAAGGAACGGGTCCAGGAGACAGCCCTGGTCCTGATACATTTCAGTTTTACATTGTTACACTGTATTTGTTTATCTAAAAATCTTGAAAAAAATAAGAAAATCCCTGCTTACCGACCCTATTTTTCAGGACTGAAATCGAAACACAACATTTGTTTTCCTAGGCCTAAGAGAGCAGTTATCCCAAAAGTGCTTTATACTTATTGCCCATGGCGATGTGCCACAAAAATTTCACAGGGATTATATTTCATTGGACGACAACTGACAAACACAGATAAGATAAGAAGACGAAATTGCAGATGTTCATGGTTGACATTCGTGACAGGCGAACCATAAGGAAACTCGGACACCGAGCAATCTATCCAATTCTCCTGAGGTGTGAGGAGAAGATAACGCTAGTACTAGAGGCTTATCAATTTTGACTGAAGGGTCAAGATATAGGTATTGTGGTCACTGTCTATTTCCGACTGAGACGAAGACACAGCAATCTCGTTAGAGAAGCGTACGTGACCATTTTTCATGAAGCCACTTATGAAAAATCCTCATTATACAGGATAATAGAGAAGAGGAAAATACAGTCCTGTGCGAATTGTTACATCAAAGATCTTATGTAGCTTGTTTTTACACAGGTTACAAAACATTAGAAATACAAAATATTCAATTTCAATTCAAAGCAAAACCAGAAACCCTCGAGCTCCACCAATCTCCATTGCTGTAGGAGATGGCTTCGATTTCCTGGTACCCCTTAAAACTATCACGAAATACGACGTGCTAAAAGATTTTATGATAAAGTCTTCATTTAAATTCAGTTCACTTGTGGCAGTGACTCTTTTCGCCATGACTTACGCCGAGCTTATCAGTATACTCTCACACTGTATAGTAAATCATTATCTTTACCGCTATCCTTTCTATAGCCGAGTAGATAGACTCGTGCATGTTCACTGCACCAAATTCTGTCTCTAAGCACACAGCAAAGCATACGTAAATGTTCATTTTCTTCACTTTTATGCCTGCTGTAGGATTGAATTTCCTTTGGTGGTTAGAAGAGACAAAATAAACATATAAACCTGTTTTGTTTGAGTGTCATTGTAACTGTTTATAGATTTTACAGCCGACGAAACCTCTACATTTCGTGTATTGAATTTATTGACCTAGAAAATCTTTTAGTCTGTACAGTAGATTAATGAGGCATTGAGCAATGTAAAATACAAATGTGAGAGAGATTGTGGCAAGATTTAGCGCTTGTATCATGTTATCATGCACGTGTGCCGCCCTCGGGGGTTTAACTAATACAATAAAGCAAGACCTGTTTTAAAACATCGCTCGCAGGCAGGGAAGGGAGGTAGGAAAACTGATAAAGAACCCTAGTGACTGTGTTAGCATGATTGAACGCCATGTGGGATTATGTTGCATTGAATTTGGAGTTAGAAAAAAATGTTTCAACTTCAAAAAAATAAAATAATAAATAATATAATAAAGAAATAATGATGGGCAACCTACTTTTTGACTAAGGTTGCCCAGTGAACTTTAAACCACCATCAATCACATTCTCTTAAAACACATTTTATATGAAAAGCTATATTAAATGTTTCACTTCAGCATAAATCATTCGTCGGTGACACTGGAGAAAAATCGGAATCAGCAGGTTTATAAGCACGAAATATTGATTAATATGCAAATAAGTGAAGACCAATAGGAAACAAAAGTTAGATTAAGTCAAGACAAGGTTGATGCAAGTTAACTGCAGCTGTTTCCCTTCTTTCCTTCAGTGTTGATAGAGCAGGTTTACAATGCGTTTTCCCTCCAGTGTTGTGACATCAAGAAGTTCAGAAAGCCCTCGGGCGCACCACTAATGGATTTTCTTCAGACGTCTCAAAGTTTCAATTGGCTCTGCAGATGACCAGAATCCAGCTGTATCCCCGTGTTACACAAGATTTATGAGGATAACAAAGTTCCAACTTGGCCCTATAGGGAGCCAGACTAATTTGAAGACGCCCTGACGTTTTACACGGAAGAAAGATTACATGCTTTTAGTTAAACAGTCAGGTCCATGCAGATTGATTAGGATTGCCACAAGGCCATTCAATCATGTTTGCGGGGTTTCGTTTCATTCATTTCTACATATAATAAGTTTATTGAAAATGCATGCCCGAAGGCCAATTGAAAGTACATGTAACATAGATGTTATGATGAAAAATACAATCATATCAAGAACTAGTTCGTACAGTATACTATATACTACATTCTGAAATATATAGAGGTAGTTTCGTTGGGGTTGACGTTTTCTTTTGAGGCAGTGAAATACGGAGGTTCTATAATATGGAGGGTCTATAATATGGAGGGTCTATAATATGGAGGTTCTTTGATTTTGATACTAGAATTTTTTGTAGGTAGGAATAGTATGAATGTAAGAACGTATTTTGGACATGTTGGTAAATAATTTTTTTTTATATCATCGTAAAAAACCCCAGATATATGAACAGAATTATCTATCTTACTCCTTTCGGTCATAAAACGTACAAGTTGAGGCAGACTATAAACATTTGTCAAAAATAACACCATTTTTGAATCCTGTGCCCAGCAATAAATGGTCAAAAAAGTAGTAAAGTCTAATATTGAGACATTTCACAAGAGATATCTTCACTCTTGCAGACTTGTGCATAGAAATATTTCATACAGGGGTCGGTAGTCAGCTTCGAGCATGAAACACTCTCTCACTTTGAACTGACATTCATGTACGGAAAAGCCGTTGGCACTGCACGGCACTGTGCCACTTTTGCTCCTTGTCAAAAAAGAACTAAGATTGAATAGCAAAGTTCTTTATTCACAACCACTTTGTTTTACAAGAGCCGACGTTTCGATGACTGTTTGTCATCTTCATCAAGGCTAATACACTATTGAATCATTAACCAATCTGATGAAATTATTCACGGAAGGAACTAAGATGCATCCCTACAACCCCATCATAGATATTCTCACACATAATTTTGCCTATCTTTTGTTGATACCATATCAGTAAACCTTTGATTCATTGCTTCACTCTGCAGGCGAACACAGATAGAAGACCACTTCCTGTTAAGAAGACAGCTTGAAGAATCGTTGCGTCGGGAAGAATGCCTTGGTCATCTTGATAAATAGTGGTCCGGTCGACTAAATCGCTTTCTTCTTTGATGTCAAGACCAAAGCTGAACGCTTGCAGGCCATCAGAGCGAATGTTCCATGTTGCGATTAGCCGCAATATGAACTTGACCAAGGCCCCTGAGTTGCATTTTCGGCATTGTTATTACACCGTTAAATCGCTAGCTTCCCTTTGTCCAAAATGGCATTTGAAGCAGATACATAAAGTCTTCACTCAAAACGGACCCCCCCCCCCGTTTCTGTAGTCTTCTGCATATGTTGTTTATCAGGCAATATTTATTGATTGATATTTACCACATCTGGGGAAGTATGAGACATATAGGTGACTCATTTTTTTTAGGATGTTTTTTAGGTAACGTTTGAACCACTCAGACTGGGAAAGACCCCTGATAGTCTTTTTGACAAATGTGGTGGGTTCTTTAACGTGCTCGATTTGAGGCTCTCCTCATACTCCGGGAAGTATATACTCATACTGTTCACAACGACCGCTGACAATTTCATACGTCACATCAACAGCAATGTATGTGGGAAATGTTACATGATACTTGCGTGGCAAATGTTGGAGACAACACAGCTGCCAATACACATTGATTGAACAGCATACATACAAATTCATCATCTGCTTTCGGGCAATGCCACTGTCACAAGGTCAGGAGAGGGGTATACAGTATATGGTAGAGTGGATTTATTCCTCAAGCTACTGCTGTGTAAAAGATGTCGGTTAGCTGGAGCAAGTATAACCTCCTTGGCTGGAGGAATGAATCCACTCTACTGTATACTACAAGGTCAGGAGAGGGGGTTTAGAAAAAAATCTCTACCCCAATCCACTTCATTCCCATTCAAGTCTATTTAGCATTGATGTACCAGAAGGTTCATCTCTGTGACCAGTATTTCCAGTTTTGGTGATACGGTAGTAATTTCGCCTGTTTGACAGATACATAGTTAGCGGCCATCAGCCTGGTATAAGCCGGCACATACATCTTGCCAGTTCTCTGTGTTTAACATTACTTTTCCTAGATATTCTACCTCTATTCCAGTGTCTCTTGGTAAAGTATCGGTAAAAGTCAGGCTTCTATAATGTACTCCCCCTCTAGGCTTCCAAAGGAGAACAGAAGAAATAATTCCCTGCATAGCTCGGTAACAATGTCCTGCAAATTTTACTCTGCGGTGAGTGAGTTTTTTGAGATAGCCGTGGAAGACCTCCGTATATTATTTTGAGAGTAGCATGTTGTGGCCACAATATGTTTTGTGCCCTTTTCAGTATCTTAGTGTCCGTCCCATCTAATCTATTCTGAAGTTGACATGTAAGTGTCCACGTTTTTGCACCATAGAGCAAGATTGGCCCACAAGGGTGCGAAAGACTTGAACCTTCAGTTTGTTAGGAATGTTGGATTTCCTAAGTTTGGCAGATACGGAACCATCGACAGCTGTATCAAACTCACGCGGTTTAACATACGCTGATGTAATGGTGCATCATTTGCCATTACGCAAAATTATGCATAGTGAAAGAAAGCATTTTGTCTTGAGTGATGTCTCCCTATTTCATGATGGTCCCCGGCAATAAAGTTCTGACAGAGTCGTTCTGCAGGCCACTGAACCTGTAGAGAAAATTGCACGGCCGTGTATTAAAAATAATAAGCAATGGGTGGAAAAACCGAGGGTGGCTCTTATTGACAAAAATGGACGGCCAATCCCGGTCATGTACAGTTCAGTTGCCGCTAGTCTGAGGCCCAGCCGCGGAAGTGTTGTTTTCAGCGGAGCTGGTTTGGGGCGGGGGTATTTTTGTCCACACAACAAGGATTGGAAGTGAAGATTGGGTTTCAGTTGATTCACAGGGTTGTGACCAGGTATGCCCTAGGTGGTAGAATCTGGTTTCCCAAGTGGCCAGGAATGTGTACTGTGTAATCATGGTATGAAACATAATCTATGGTGTAATCCCGGAGTAAGTTACGTCATACAATCTTATGATTATTATCATATGTTTTACAGTTCCAATATATTAAAGGATAAAACACTTCCTGGAAGTCTGAAATCTCTGAATACCTCCGCTCAGTTAAATTCTTCATCCATCTGTTACTTTCCATGTTTCAGTGATAGTCACCTAGAAAAACATTAACGTACTATCCATTCCTTTAACTCTATAGTTAGAAGGCCGATTTTGTTTTGTCACAAACCGAGTACTCCAATAAATACCAAACGTCAAATATGATATTGCCGAGGCGAATAATTTGTGCCACATTGCTATGCAGGGAATAATCTTTGATATGCTGATATCAACTACAATGATCGACGACGATTGCACAATCGCCAATAATGCAAAACAATCTAATACCACGCTTAAAATTCTAAGCCTAGAATGTTTTAGTCAAACGCCTCTCGCTTGTCTGAAATATACGAGGGTAATTCACTTTGACGACTCAGTCTTATTCCTGATAGGAAATGACGTACTAAGGGATTTGGTGACTTGACGTCCTGGCAAAATGCCACCTCTCGGTACGTACACGCACTCATCCCAGGATTATCTATGGCAGTTGATAAATCCACTTTTAAAAGTGCACCTACTAAGTTCCAAAAGCTCCTGAAGCTTCTTCAGGCGACAGACACTCCGGATAGGAAACCCAAGGATATAAAACTGTCAAAAAATGATAATGGATGAGGCTATTTGGATCTTAGCTTCAGTTGCCTTGAGCTGTAAAGATTGAAAAAAATGAATTCCTGTGAGTAAACTAGCAGTATACTAGTAGCAAATGCTACTAAAATGTAGGGCAGTGTGTCATGCTTGAGTGTAGCTAGCAATGGCAACATCTGAAAATTGATGAAATTGGTAAATAGTAAACTCAATAGAGCGGACAAAGGATAGGCCTTTTCATTAATGACCCACTACGTCAAAACAGAGAATGAAGTATATGGAATGGAGGAATCTATGTAGTTGTGATCATGTTAAACTCTTCAAACTGTGTTTTGTCACATTCTTTTTTTTTATTCGAAACGATCACTTGGCGTAGTTTCATGGTTATCCAAGTTTTACAATATGCAGCTCCTTTAGAATATGTGTCTAAATTTAACATTTAAATGTAATATAATATTCCACAGACATGCGTTGAATGGGACACTAATGGACGGGTTTACTACACGTCTTAAAATCTCAGCAGACCCTGAAGATTGACAGTTAAAACTCTGGACAGACGAGACATCTGAGATTTCAAACGTCCGGGAAGTAGACATGGTTTGCGTTAATGAATTACACCATAGAATGGATTATTTCCCATACGATTGTATGACGTAACTTACTTTGCTATTACACCATGGTTTATATTTCATACCATGATGACACAGTACACATTCCTGACGACTACAACCTACCGCACAGGGCATACCCGGTCAAAACAGTGTCAATCGCCGCCCCGCATTCACTTCAATACGCTTCCACACACTTACTCGACTATTACAACATCCTTCTAACTCTGGAATCCAAACATACAAACCACCCTAAACCAGCGCCACCCAAAACAATACTTCCGTCATGGAAGTAAAAATTCTTATTTTGCCTGGGGGGGATGTCGGAGCAGGAGCAAGGCGACGCCCTTACTCTTTGTGACGATTTTGCAGAGCATGTACTTTCAGGACGTGGTCAGAGCAATCTTTTATTTTGTTGCTATAGGTTCTTAATGGACTGTAAATCTGTATAGAATGCGCTTTTCATGAAGACTATAACTATATACACTTATGGCACCCATTGCATATTTAAGGCACGCACATTGTTTTGACGACTGGACTGGCTATAGCTACGTCCATATCAGTTTCTTTTATAGTTCATCCTATATTTCGATGTTTTTATAGTGATGGAAAAAGGAATTAACGAGCAGCTCGAAATAACGATTCAAACATTTAAGGCTCGATTATATGGTCTGGATGGAGGACGGTCATCGGTGGTCTATGCTCCGCACGGGGCCAATGGCCTAAGTAAGTATTCAGTCTCTGATATTTCATGAAGCCACACAAACGTTAACTTTATGATGATGGTAGCGCTGTGATACTGGACAAGGGTGATAATTGTAAGAAAATAAATCTTAATTTATAAATAACATCAGAATGTCAGAAACAAAAAAATGAACATGAAAGCCTACAAGTATATTCAGAATATTACTCTCCTATCTTTGTAACAAAAATTAGAATTTTTTAGACTTCGGGGACTAGGATTTTTGTGAATGTATTGGAACTTTATTGTATGGTCAAGGGGAAATATCCGATTGAATTACATCATAGAATGGATTACTACTGAAACGATTGTGTAACTTAACTTATTCCAACATTATATCAAGTTTTTTTTTTATACCATGATTACACAATACACATTAGCGGCGACCCCCTACCTCATTCTCCACCCAGGTCACAACCCTGTCGATCAACATACAAAGGGGTGAGATGTGGAAGGGGTGGGGTGTTTCACCCATCTGGGTACTGTGTAATGCACGATATCACCATAGGTATTCTAATTGCTGTTTGTGTTATCTGACACCACCCTGCTCCGCATACCTTAATTCTCCTGAGTCGGAATGTTTCAGCCGTAGTCATCTGTAATTAAGAAGAACTTAAAGGTCTAATGTGGTGTACACGGCGCACTGCCATTTTGTTGAATGATTGACATATTTTGTTTATTTATTCACATATAGTTATCGAGTATGAGGCAAGAAGCACAATGCTTATATAACTTCTACTCGAGAACATAAATATAAGAGTAAAACCCAATGACAAAATACATAAGGTGGATAAAAGAAAAATGAATGTAAAGAAGACAAGTTGGTGATCTATCAATTACGAGAATCTACCTGTACAGTCAATTGGCAGATTTACGTCCCCTCAAAGAGTAGATTTGTATTCATCACTTCTGTTTAGCTTAAATCGGTGAGCAAGCCTTCCCGCGCCCTTTGTCAACACTCCTTTCGACGCAATGAATATCTCACACCCTGCCATAACTCTTTATTTGCTCACCTAGCACAACAGCTAATAGCTTATACCTGAAAATTTCAAGGCCCATTGACTATTCTATTTTTGGCTGGCCAAAACGGCCCAGTTCTGTCACAAAATGGTCAGGGAACGATCCCAGGACTGTGATTGCTTTTGAAATATTAGCTGTGCTAGATAAGAATGCCTTCTCATATCAATCAATTGGTATGGATTTGCCTTCCTTGAGGAAGTGCAGAAATCCCAAGACATGTCATTGTCTTTGAGGGCCCAATCATGCTTCTGAAGCTGCTTTACGTGGGACACCTTTGAGAATTCCACCATTGCAGCTTCCACGTTGGGCACGCCCATCTTCTTCAAGGCATAAGACCTCAAAACATAAATCAATCAATAAATCAATCAATAAATCAAAGTGTCTTACATTGTACCTGGTTGTGCAATAAAGTTCTATCTATTTATCTAAAGTTCTATCTTTTACCGTAACCTCAGTCATAGTATTCACTCATTAATATGCAGACTATTATTTATCCACTGCTTTCAAAGAATAAGTCAAACCTCATAATAGCAAAGGTAGTAGTAGTATATTAAGTCCATCATCTTTAAGACATAAGACTTAAAAAAATTAATTAATCAAACAAACAATCAATAAAACATGATATCCATTAGCATGTTGTATTACCAAGTTCCGTTGTCATCCGTAGAATTCGATGTGATTATCAATCCATCATCACCAAATCCGTAACATCAGTTAATGATGAGCTGGAGACAGCAATTTGTGCGCAGACTGTTGACGTCACACTGCTGACTATGCACATATTCGTAGACACCATCCCGTCATACGTAAGAGCTAAAAATAACTATTGTAGTTGAGAGTCATTACCAGTACTGAGCTATTATATAGAAAGTCATGGGATGCATACAGAACGAACCTAAATGGCCAGCCTGTAATGATATCAGTAGTAATGGACCGTCGGCGACATATAAAAAGGAATAACCATGACTCAATGGAGCACAAAACAGTGTGCCAAGATTGCACCAATTTACCATGGTTATAACAATCGTGCTGGACTGCCGTTACTACCATGTGGTCTAGTTCCTGCCTGCTGGGTCAAGCCAGAGTGGCACACATGTGGGGTTGTTCCATACGTTACTTGGTAGGCTATACTCATCATAATCAGCATACAATTCCGAGCATTCAACCAGCCTCTAACTTAATGATATGAGTGCAAAAATACTAGACATAACTTCTGTGTTAAACCTTTCCATTCAAGAGTACGAATTCCACTCTATGAAAGACTGTTGCTCTGGTTCAAATACTAGTGGGGACTCATTAAACTATGAGAGAAAAAAGTGGTTGATCTTCCATGAATGATGCTAAATCCATGTAGGTCCTTGATGCATTCTGAAATGCTTCATTACCTTTGGGGTAAATCAAATGATGCACCAGGTGCAAATGAAGGCGGCCTTCTGAAAAGTTGTTTGTAAATTCTGGGGATGGCGCCAATAACTTATCACGTCTAGGTGGCAGCGTCTTCCCGTGTGACCAAGATAAGTGGGACGGAATTCCCTTTGAGACGCAATCAAACATCGCTTAAGTTATCTCCGAGAGAATATATTCAAAGGGAGGCCAGGGATATATTCAAGTTAAACATTCCTTGATAACGTATGTGTAATTGATATCGTCATCGAAAATACATAGAAATTTATGAACGGATTTCTTGTAATTGTTCTATTTGTAGGTGAACCCAACCACGGTGATACGTCCTAAAATATACGGATAAGTTTAGATTTAGATTGATGCTGACCAAACGATTGTCTTAAAAGGTACTGAGAAACATTGAGAGTACCTTTAAGAAACACGGCCGGAAGCTAACCGTAAAAATATATATAATGACGCATGCATACAGCGTGCCTGCTATGCTGTATGCTACACTGTATGGTACTGTGTCAGATTGCTAAGCTCAAGCTGATGTATTGAAATATATTAAAAGTATGAACTTTATTGCTCTACAAGAGTGCAGGGCCGGTACAATGTCAGGCAAAAAGTATCTAACAAATGAATGCTGATATATACCTTCGCCAAGAAGGTTACGGTTCTTGGTACCGTTTGTAGATTTATTTGTTTATTTGCGAACAGCATAATTTCAGAGCTAGCGGATTATGATATTTGGTATGCGGAGTCAGTAGATGCACATTCAATGGTGGCAAATCCGAGATCCAGTTTTCCTGTGGCTAAACAGGAGGGAGGGTCGCAGCTGCACAGTATTGATAGTAGATGGCAGATGTCACTTTGTAGCAATCTGGAGATCTGCAAAAGTTGGTGCCATACTAAAAAGTCTTAAATCACACAGCTGGAATTAGCCTTTATCAAACTTTTGAATCATCAACACTTCAGAACCATACTCAGGCATTGTTCTGGATTGTCTACGCTTTCCATAACCGTGCCTGTGGCAAATCTACGTTCTTGGATACCCAAAGTCTATGCCTGACCGTGCCTGATCCTAACCCTAACCCATTCAGCGGCATAGAACTAGCTAGGCACGGTTCTGGATACCCATTAACCTTCCTCCGGCACCTGAGGCCAATGGAACATGGAATCCTTTTTCAATTACAGCTATCAAGTCAAAATCTTCCACTATGTGATGGTAATACAGATTTATCCTATCTTCCCTCCCACAGTTCATGTCAGAGGAGGACGGGACGAGGCCAATGGGCGAACTCAATAGCAATGACAACAGCCAATCAGAAGAGGCATCAGAGATGACTTCATGGTAAAGTTCGACGCAGAGTCCCACCAACATAACAGAGCAAAGAGAAAAGGAGAAAGTGAAGGATGAAGGCCTTAGAACTTTATGTGCACTTTTTGTATTGACTTTCAATTGTACTTTTTCTTTGATGTCATTCCAGACAACCATGCCTAAGGCAGATGAGAACCACGTGGATGACGTCTTGTCTCACCATGATGATGATAGTGATGAAAACATGCTGGATCTCTGGTATGATATGAAAACATGCTGGATTGAATGAATACATAGTATGAATGAAAGACCTCCATTGTACTTTTGTGCTCTTACAAGTACAGGGCATGGAGATAAAGCAAGTCTAAGTACAATTGGTGATACATGAGTGTGGTATCTTACTTCAACTACAATGGCTTACGTTTACTTGTATGTACAGAATGGACTTTTTCTCTGATGAAAATATTGTGTGATTGATGTGTTAGGAGCAGGTACATGTTAATACATGTTTTCACGCTGTAGTACATGTACGAGGCCATTATATTTCATACCATTGGGACTGTTATAACCCTTCCATCCCGTTTTACAGTCTGATATATGCAATTACCTCTGGCGGCAACCTTTTCAATCCTGACCCCTGTCTACCCTCCAAAACACCCTGAAGGACTCTTGAATCCCCCGCATTGCCCTCATGATTGATAAGGTGTCAGTCACCTCACATTCCGGGCATCGATCAGGACAACAGCTGCTGACAATTGGGGTTAACTTTTTGGGGGGTTCTTGGTTAATTGATTGACTTGAAATGAATCAGAGCGGTCTATCCTGTGATGTCTTAGTTTTATTAATTAGTTGGATCATTCCTAGCGTTTGAGTTGATAGCGTGCTGTTAACGACATTAATCAGCTTTGTTATCTGAGTGTAGATCATTGCCGTGTTCCCTGGGGAGTACTGGTAGGTTTAATTTCATTTCACATTAACGGCAAGCTAACGACGCTCCAGAGAGAAATCAGTTCAAACGCACGATGATATCAGTAAATGTGCAGCTTTGCCATGAGGTCTGTGCCTCAGCATGCTCCAAATTCACCTTTTGCACATGTGGAACATAACGATGACCTACTACCGTTTCTGTATCTGTGTATTTGATACAACCAGTGTTGGGATTAATCTGGCGTAACACACCAGCTTAATCCCTCCCCTCTGAGGCTTTAGCACTCCCTCTGATACAACAAGAAATCGGAGATTTCAGACTTACGGCAAGTGTTTGGGGGTATCCATGAACGTATTGTATGATCATTGGAAAATACCCGACTGAATTGCATCATAGAATGGTTTATTACCCATACGATTGCATGACGTAACGTACTCCAGTATTACACCATGGTTTATGTTTCATACCATGATTACACATTTCTGGCGACCTCGTACTTCATCCTACAACCCAGGGCATACCGGGTTACAACACTGCCAATCAACTGAAACCCAATTTCCGCCCACTCACTTCCAATCCTTGCTGCTGATGACAAAATGCACCCCCTACCCCAAACCAGCGCCGCCCAAAACAAGACTTCCTTTGTGACGAATAGTCTACAATTGCATCCTGCTGGTAATTTGACCTGACTTGCATGAAATGAGTTCTTCTCAAACGACGATAAAAAAAACACGCCTGAGCAGCATAGCAACGCCCGAAGGATCAAAGGAGAGGTCAAACAAGAGATAGAGGATTCGATTTGAGAACTTTGGGGTAGTCACATAGCAGAAGGTAATGATCAATTTGTCCTAACCATCTCGTACTTAACGAGCTGTTCAACAGACTTTATACAGTGTAGGGACTTGTGTAACTCATTAAAGCTCAAGATTGGACCATGCCAAGAATAGAGTCAGTAGTCTACGTCAGTAGATTGCAGATAAAGTAATCTAGACTCAATTGGTATGCTACGTACTACTGCAAGGGCTGAAATGGCATTCTGCGATGAGTGTTCAACCCTGCTCTTGTCAACAGTAAGCCTTAGAACTGTTTAAGGGCTCTTTGCTTTTGGATTTACTGTACACTTAACATTCAAAACTTGGTTCTGCAATCAAGGCATTCCATGATCCAGTATGGATTTAGATTGTTTTGGGTGGCGCTGGTTTACTGTATCTTGTCCCGAGAAGCGAGGATTAGAAGTGAGCAGTCGGAGATCGGGTTTCAGTTCATTGACAGGGTTGTGACCCGGCATGCCCCGAGTGAAAGGATGTGGTATAAGGTCGCCAGTAATGTGTACTGTGTAATCATGGTATGAAACATAAACCATGGTGTAATACCAGAGTACGTTACGTCATGCAATCCTATGAGTAATAATCTATTCTATGATGGTATTTTCCTATGATAAAACAATACAATTACATTACATTCACAACATCCCAACCACTTCCTGAAGTCTGAAATCTCCGATTTATTGTTAAAATGCATTGCAGTTTGAGACACTGACAGCCCCGGCTCAAGTTTCTGGCACTCAGATCTGCAATCCAGGGCAGCAGGGCACGAAAGGTTGAACGATAAACTTCCATATGGGTTCTGATGGCCAGAGCGTCGCTAATACAGTTTGAGCTACAATTAGAGATTATTCTTAACGTCTTCTTAACGTTTAAGTTTTTAAGTTTGTATATACATGTTTTTAATAAGTTCAATATGACTATGTACAAAATCACCATTGTAAAGAAACACGCAATTTCAGCCCATACATGGCTGCTATGTGTTTTTAATGAATAAAACCCATGTTATAAAAAAAGATGATAAAACAATATTCGTCTTGCCCCAAACATCTCTCTATGCATGATATATATGTGTGATGTTATAATGAGACATAAGGCATAACATTTCATCTTGCTTTATATTTGGATTATTGGCAACATCAAATCCCTCGATGATTCAGTGTTCTAGAAAGGGGTCCTATACATGTGAAAGTCAAGTTACGTAAACTTCACTAGTCGAGTTACGTAACCTTCTACAAGAATGTCTGTAACGTAGGCACGAGTACCATTCCAAATGCATCATGTGTAGACATTTATGAATTATTTATTATAAATGGTTACCTCTGTGGGGGCATCGCAGTGTCATCTACTATGTACGGCCATTTCCCATTGCCTAATGAATGTACGGCTAAGGTCTGTACAGATGGTAAAGATATACAAATTAGACCTGAACTTGTTACGTCATCACACGTTGCTGTCGTCTGCATGTCTGATGAACGTGACCGGTGTGTATCATCGGAAGGTCACTCCGTCACGCCCGTGAGATGAATATTACTGCCGCTCCCGCCGGCGATCCTTTGCGGAAAAAACATTCTAACCCCTTCCCTCCAACGTTTGGTAGATTTATTACGAGATCTATTGCCTGGGCATCGTTACGGGCGCTTTCAGGCGGCGGCCAGTGGTTTTAAATCAGAGGAAGGTGTCTTAGGGGATATGACTCTTACTACCTATAACGAAGATAAATGCTCTTTTCATATTATCTATCCCATTCAATTAGTCTTACAGCCAAAATATATATCAGAGATGGCGGCGAGGATTCTTTGGGGAAGTGTAAAAGTAAGGTTGTCGTTAACTACCGTTAAAATACATAGCATGAAAGTGTAGATCTATGGCATTGCCTGGCTTGTTAGTTCTGTTCGCCTATTTGGGCAATGTTCCAAGCTCAGAAGTCCGAGAGAGGGGATATCCATCCATTCATCAGTTCCCTTGCCTCTTTGCCCGGACGCTCTGAAGCAGAAACATTAAACTAGTAGACCCTATTTGGCATGTATACACAGTCGTGTGAGTCCCTTGACGTGACTGGAGACTTGTAAATTTTTTAGGCAGGGAAATCCGAAGGTATCATTCAGGGATTTTCACGCCCACGAGAAGCTCATGACTAATGTGACGTGAAGGTTCTAATGTGACCGATACCGCTCAAGGGGAACGGCCAGACTGTTGCGCCTCCAGCTGAAGTATTAGTGGTTCTTTGACTTATTAGAAGTATTGTTTTGGTTTGAGGCAAGTTTGTATGCATCTTGTCCTGAGCAGTGAGGATTGGAAGTGAGTGAGCGGAGATTGGGTTTCAGTTGCTTGACAGGGTTGTGACCTGGCATCTCCTGGACTGTAGAATTGTGTACGTTTTAAACAAGGTATGAAACCAGAAACATGATCATTCAATACAATTCCAATACATTCACAAAAACCCAAAACACTTCCCGGAAGTCTGAAATCTCTGATTTCTTGTTTTACATATACATGTAAGGCGGAGTCTTTCCATGTCCTGACTCAGCTGGCTAAAGACCTTCCCTTTAAGTAATGTTTGAGTTCAGTGACCTGAGGACGAGGGACCAGAATGATAATCAATGCTTTGCCATTCTAATGGGTGGCCAAATGCCCTCCTATAAAACTAAGTGTCATATGCCCAATTACGAGGCATGCAAAAATCGTTGGACTATATATCATTGCTACCATTCACGACCCCATAAAGTTTTAAAATGGTGATAGTTGCACTACTGGTCACCAAGCGTCACCCACAGACATACAATAATCTAAACTGTCGAATAAATCTTTGCCACCATGTTTTAGTTGTGACCGTGTTAAACTGTTATGTCATCCTTTTATTCCTTTGGGTCTACAATATTTACAAGCAAATTACTGGCAAAATAATGTACCTCCATAACATTTCCAACTGCTTACATATACATTCACTATTTCAACAATATCAACATACATCAATATTTTACTATCTTCATTACGGATAGTAAAAAAAGATGCATTGTATAATCTTTATTTTAGACAGATTTGTAGGAATTGTTATTTCAATATAATAGTAGGTAGATAATGTTACTGATATGTTTCAATTCGACACAGCAATTCCAATGTTTTACATTTCAAACAGAAAGACATCCATTTTGCCGTAACCCATTTCGATGGCCACAGCTTTGAAGTCCTGTGGGAAAAGGCAGACAGTCTTTGAATATTCGCTTGCAATGGCAACACTACAAGTTTCTGAATTACAGCAGGCATTTATTCTGATTCAGCCCATTCATATTGATTTAGTCTTGCATCTTCTGCACGTTTATTGATTTGCAAGAAGTAACTAAGGCTTAGACTGCTGTCCCCAGCTCCCAAGCCTATAGCCACCCCTTATCGATAGAACATCCATGTCTCATTTAGCAAAACGTTTTATCTGAATAACAACCATTACCAGCGAAGTCAACAAGTCCCGGAGCTATTTGAAATTCATGAATGCAGATGTTTGTATTATGAAAATAAGCACAGAAGTATTTACACTCTCGAACCGTTGCAGAGACTGTCTTTGCTCAACGACCCGAAGGGTTATCGTGAATGGGATCTCTTTGTGGTAAGCATGCTTTTTGCGCGTTCAACAAGAACCAACAAGCCGATTTAGTATAATAGCTCTTTTCAAATGCCGGTTCTCCAGCGTCCCGTAAGTGTTCAACTTCCCGTAACAGTAGGGATGCATCTTTAAAAAGGAACAGTCTGTGACCACTAGCTGTTAATTTGAAGTAGTGGAGACTGCTCGGCGCTTTATCTCAGTTGGACATATCCCCATTAAGATACTAACAGGTCATTGAAGCTTCTTTAATGAGCGTTTTGCGCCAATTCTTCAGTTGGAATAGCCTAAATGTGGCAGTAGCATGCGTTAAATGATGTGCAGTGCGATACATTTTTGGCTTCCCGTCTGGCGGCTTCCCTGGTGATTGACCTGGAAGCTAAGTTCGTCCCAAAATCAGTGCCAACTAGTCCGGACTACTGGGTGGATACAATAAAGTATCTCCCACTTAATATTTCACAGAATATATGCCTTCAATGCTATGATTCTAACGGTTGCTTTGTTAGCTCTTCACAGTGGGTTGAAAAAGCGATGAGAAATTAGATATATTAGCAGTCAGGTATAAGTAGCTTCCGATACATTAGGTCCTCACAACGGCGCACTTTAATGGCAGAGTGGGTGAATCAGCGCATCAATCATAATCACCCCGTAGATCTGATTTTCTTGAAATTTGCAATTCCACCAAGGACAACGTTGTCTCCCAGTAGAAATTTCTTTCAACGACCTTTCAGACGTGTGCCTCGGTTATATACGTGCTTGACATGAAGGCGTTTTCCCTAAACGCTCCGTCGAAGCCCCAGTGTCTAGGAATTTTTATTAGACTGCGGTGCAACTTGCCACAGAAAGGATCAGGTAAATCTTTTCGTGCAAAGGAATTTTCATTTAACCGTAGCTGCCAGCTTGCCTGTATGTCAGAATTCACTAGAGATAGCTGATGGCGACCCTGCTCTTCCCAATAGCTATAGACTTCTTATGAAGCTCGATGAGAGAGAAATTGAAAAATAATGAGGAACCCTCGGGTAGCACAAGGTGAAAATGCGTGGCCCGTTGCATGCATCGATGCCCAAACCTTAGCATATTTAGCAGACGTATTGCGAATGACTGTTAGATGGTAAAGTCCACGGTAAAAAAACGCACTGTAGGATGCATACAAAGAGACGGCAAGCTCCTCATTTTCCCCTCCTCTTCGACGAAGGAGCTACGTGCCGGTGACAGCAGGAACGATGGCAAGAAGAAGCACCAGAGAGGCAGGTATGTATCTTACAAATTTATCGACGCTACTGCCGAAGGGACCGTAATCTGTTTTTGATCAGGGATATGGTGACCTTGCAACGCAGAGGATCTATTTTGTTGTGAGGCTTTGTTGAACATTTGAGACGGATGTTGCGTGTTCAGTGCAAACGATACTTTCCATCCCTGTCAGGGATTCATCCTCATTAGAAGGATACGTGATTAGTTTAATCAAGCCTATAAGAGCAAATAATTGGCAGCTAGCTGAAAAGATGTACATGGCAAATATGTTATGTCAGGTCGAGATGCCAGTTCAGCGATACGTCAATGAAGGTTGTCGAAAATCATTTGAATTGAAGCATTACTCCGACAGGTAGGTACATTTGTGATGACGTAGATGAAAACACCATTGAATGGTTTTCCTAGAAATACAGATCTAGCTAGAAATCGCACCCACCGCCCACGGATTTTTTTTGGGTGCTATTTCTATAATGAAAATCTTCTCAAGGGAGAAATATTTTAAATAAAGACCCAGTGCAGTTAGGATTGTGTCTAGTAAGATTCAACTGGCTAGTTTAATCACGATTTTCAGTCACGTCTTTTGTCCCGGTCAAAGCGCACACATTTGTATCTTCCTGGAAAATATAGCAGCTGCAATGTGTCATGGTCGACTGCAGTTAATACATATTTCTCCAGGCAACGCCCTTGTCCTCACGTCTCCTTACCTTTCACTCTCATCCCTGCGACGTAAATGTTAATTCTCAATAATTACAGTGATCATTAAGAAGCCGTTTCGAAAGCAGGTAAAATTGTACGATTCGATAATGCACTATACATTGAACGGAGTGGAAAGCATCTAGCAGAGATGGATGGATTTCCTGTGCATGTCTACATATGCGGAGGGTGGAAACAGGTTCTGATGTACAGAGAGACTTAAGGAACACTAGTTATCGCCGCACAGCACGTACAGCTGTTGCTGAGGAGTATATGCAAAAGGGCGCGAACATGAGATGAATCTTTCATTTCGTCTGCTTCCACAAAACGAGAAGAAAAAAAACAATCCTGGTTTAAAATGATTAATCCTTCGTGTATGCACAAAAAAAAAACAATCCTGGTTTAAAATCGTGTATGCAAAAATAACACAGAAGAAAAGTACACGTTTACAATTTTAAAGAGGAACAATAGCGTAGGCAGTGTTCAGCTGTAGTAGCAAAGTTACATTTCTGTACCAAATTTCATCATAATTGCTTCAACTGTGACAGCAACAATATAATACATTTTTAGTTAAAATCAACCCAAAAGACACGAGTGTAGTTTCTGGTATGAAATTGAGATGGCTTCATTTCCAGAATACATTTAACTACATGTGTGCCAAATTTGGTGCTTTTAGACATGTCGCTGGAATATTTCTAGTTTGTTTATTGTATCTTTGCAACCCACCTGTGCATTTAGACTCGTAGCAGAGAATTCAGATCCCGCATCAAACTGAAAAGACACAGCCGTACACACAGGTGTCATTGGTCATGGTCGTGGCCGGCAGTGTCTCTTTTCGATCAACTACATGATTTACTAGCTAGCCGGACCAATGATGCATACATAAGACAAACATTGAAGGCCAAGTCTATACATCATTGGACCTTCGTCGCTGTAAGGCCAAACAAGACTAAATTAATCAATTGATTTATCAACAGACCTTGGCGTAATACAGAGTAGTCTCATTAGATATCATGCAGAGTCTCCAACGGTTAATGATGAAACATTGCCGTGGCACAGTGTCTAATGAGCCCAATGTTTATGTATCATGAGAAAAAGTGGAGACATAGCCTGTATCCATCAATGTATCAACCAGTTAATTGGTTAAATGATTGCTCCGTTCATTCATTGTGGCTTATAAGCCAGAAATAGAGGTCAACAACCCTTCTGCTTTGTGAAGATAAAGGTCCTGTATACGTCATTACTCCAGAAGATGTATGCCCCGGACACAATGCTATCGGTCGATTTAGTGTCCACAGACGGAGTCCACCAATCCTTCACTGTAAACTGTTACGGCATTCCGACAAGCCAGACTTGTCCAATGTAGTTTGTCACGACACCCCGTGGTGACTACTGATCACGCCGATTTTACTGTCGTTTTTACCTTCCTGTAGCCATTATACACATGACGGACCTGTCTATTGCTGATGACATTTTCAAAGTGTACCTTTTAGGCAGATATTTTGGAACGACTCAGACCACCGATGCGGCTGATTACGTGCTACATCTTTGTAGTTACCCCCTCGCCAAAGGCCAACTGCCCAAATTGGCTATGCGCCGCTTCCACTCTCCCACAACCTTAAGACCTCAGACTCACGCCACAGGCTGGTTATTAAGGCTGCTGTAGGTGAGAGTAGGTGTTGGGCGCAATTCCGTCAGGTGCTTATCTCAGAGTACCGTACGTGCTGGGGAATATACCACGATAGTCACAGTGGATGAGAATGGTGCCAACGTCAATGTCATCATGAAATGCAAGGAAAATAACAGATTGTTCTCCCTCCCCATAGACTACAGCAATGAACAATCCCTCGTTTGTAAATCACAGTTTAGTCATAGACTGCCAGAAAAGGCCAATATAGGCCATTATTAGAACTAATATCGGTATGTTTGAAGTCGGACATTTTGATGAATTGCTCATTATGTAGTCCTGCAGCTGTACCTTCTACCAGTAAAAAAGCACAGGAAGATCCACTGTTGACCTTTAAATATACTCCATCGTTTCTCATGATAGAGGACTTTATTGAACATTGTGATGTAAAATGAGACGACCGTAATAACTAAAAAAAAAACCTACGCTCTCATAATGAAATTGAAGTACGTACCGTGTCTTTCTAATTCATTCCTGGCATTTTATGCACGCATTGAAAAACGCCCCTGCCATTTGACTGGGACACTATTCAAATATGGAGAGAATATTTCCACGTACTTAGTAATTGCCAAAGAGAGAAGAAGGAATTAAAGCACCTTCATCCTTTACGGTGAATACACAGACTGGCTTGTATTGACCCACCGGTCTAGTGTCTGATCCAGACAAAAAGGCACGCATTAATTACTCAGCGGCATAGCTCTAAGACGTAACCTATGGCTGAATGGAGAGGTAGAGACGAGGTAATATTTTGCGGGGGAATAACCGCTCGTCTTACTACTCCTGTGGCTCTCATCAGGCCAGCTTTTAAATTCAATGCAAATCTACGGACGGCAACGATCGTTATCTGTGTGTAAAATATTGGCGCTGTCTCGCTTGTTTGGCGAAAATGAGCCGCGTTCTACTTTAACTACACCTTATCAACACACACACGCCGGCCTTGCTATGCAGAATTTGATTAATCTATCGATATCATTATTATAAAACAAACGCACCTGAGGCTATCCTGAGTGGAACGAAAGACAAAAAAGGGTTCGAATAACTGCATGCTTTACTCAATGACAGAATGCTTGTGCAGAATCATATTTTATGAATATTTTTATTTTTGGATCAGCAATGGTTTATTTAAAAAATATTTTTGCGTTTATATTTACAAAGCTCATTATGTATACACTATACGTTTAGTCTCATCAACGGTGGCCAATACTGTCAATTATAACACTCTCTTTCAGTAATCGGCATCCCACCTCTGTGAATGATAATGGACTACCCGGTCAGCGGGCGGCGCTGCTTAAAACCTGCATCCCTCCGTGAACAGAACCAACCATTTGACTCTGTTTCCAGAAACGTTACGCGCCATCCTGCCGCGGAGACTCCGCTGAACCAGACCTACACAACCGGCATTCTACAGGGAGGACTAAATATGACGTCCAGGCCAGATTTTCCTCCTACACCCTCCTCGCCGCCCTTCTACGATTTGGACTATATGAAGCCGCCGATCGACCATAAACGATATATCCTCGTTTCTATTGCGCTCATCATCATATTTGGTCTTCTGGCGTGGCTGATCATCTTGCTACTAATGAGATACCGGGATCAGCATGGAAGGTGGTTCTGGAAGCCTGATTTAGGGAGAGTATTTCGTGGAAGATTGCGAGGATGCCGGAATTTTCTACGAGGCCGCTTCTCGAGGGATTCAAGCTTCAGAGGCGGGTACCCACACGAACGTTCATTCGGCGTGGGGAATACGCATGAGTCGACGTTTAGGGGGGGCTTCCCCCACGAAAGTACAATAGGAGATGGCTATATTCCGGAGCCCGGTATGAGAGGAAGCTTCCCTCACACGCCGACGTTATCAGATACACTTCCGAGGAAACCCCGTGAATCACACATACGCCTACATCGCTGTTACACGATAGCCGGGGATATACATCCTTGGACAGCCGCCCAGGATTATGGGGCGCAACAGGCTTCATCTGTTAACGCCGGACGGCGATTCTCAAGAAGCAGCAGCGTCGATTCCAGGGACGGCTACCTGCGCAATGCTACCTCGCAGGCAGACCTACGAGACGGCCCTCCCTCCCTACACCCCGTACAGCCTATCAATACAGAGGAATTTGCACCCCACCAGTACGATTCTTCAAGGAGACCCTCAGGCAACACGAAACGCACAAAAATTCAAAGGCAATATTCCTTTTCTTACGAGCATTTCGGGGAGGTTCCGTTATGGCTTGCCAGCCATACGTTCAACACGGAACAGATCGCAGTGCATAATTACGGCCAGCCTCCACCGAGCCCGCCGGACGACACGCCAACGATGGACGCCAGGTATGACGTTATGTATGAACAGTACGGCTCAGACGAGCCGCCCGGCGGACTGGAAGCGCACCAATTAGACACGGCTATGGTGATAACTACGGCAGATCCCCTGACCATGAGCCTCGAGCAGGCACCTGTGTGCATGACGACGTCCGTAGGGACGGATGCCTCAAACATGATGAAGCAGAACTGCACCGTGTGGATGCAAACTGATCATCGCATCCCAGATCGGATATCACCAGTAAGACAGTCATCAACAGCCTCAATAGAAACGACTGTCTGATTCACTATCTTATAACCTATTCACACTTTGAAATATGCTGATAGATTGCAGATTTGTGATTTACTAGAAGGTAGATTCCCCAAAAAATGGCGATAGCTTGCATCTGCCCAAGATGACAACATTGGACCATTCCTTCACTGATAATTCTTATTCATTTATTCCACGTATTGCTTGCCTGAATTATTTAGGGAGACAACCTCTTGAAAGACGGTTTGCCTTAGCCGAATATGTTTTCCTTCAGAGGTTGTTGTTGTTGGCATCAATAGCTATCTGAAGACGTAGTTACATACACTGCATTCTGAAATATATAATATTCATGGAAAAGAACGAAAGTGCACATTGTGACGATACGTGTGTGATTGTTTGTCTGAGTACTAGATTCACAAAATGTACAGTATAGGTCAAGGACAGTGTACTCCATATTTGTACCAAAGAGTGTTAGTTTTCTACAAGTGATTTGTCGTGATTAGTTAAGTATAACCAGGCTGAGAACTTCTTTAACTGGCCTTAACACTGTGGAGAATATGTTGACCTGTTACAGAATGTCGAGCCGCCGCGGTGTAGCTTTATTAATTGGCTGCTGCACCGGCGGCAATAATGAAAGATTCTACGTAGCAGTTTGATGGCGCCTTCTGAGAATCAAAAGATTGAATGCCCCCCTCCCCACGCAGCCTTGAATATCTTCAACATTCACCGGAATGCTTTAGAATGCTTGGTTTGGAATAAGAATCCACTGCTTTTATATATAAGATACGACGAGTATGTCATACTTGTAACAAGAATGAATGTATTTTTGTACGTGATGTCATGAAAATTTTAACCGTCTGAAGTTCGCAAAATGCACTGGCTTGTTTCCAACCATATTTTCATATGTGCCCGGCTGGCAATGTGATCATAGCAAGGAGCGAAGACGATCTAATTTCGCAGCTAGCTAGCACTTCAGCGCCTGGGCCATTAGTTTATGTTGAATATAGCGTCGCCCCTGCATGTAAACGAGTATGACTGAATATTTGATGAATTGTGTCCTTGTCCTACACAACACGAGACTTCTAGCTGGATTCTTGTTGATGATAATTGAAGATGAGTGTGTTTCTGTGTTGTTGACGCATTACCGAATAAATTACTATCACACAAGCCCTCCCACTTCGCACTCGTGCACTCATAAAAATGTGCAGCGATGCCTAACCATGCTGTGCTCGGCAGCATGACGACGTGACATGGTTTCGATACAAGCCGATGATGCATGCGCACTGCAACATGTAATCTGTGCAATAGCAGAATAGGGGTATAGCAAGAGACAGCATCTTTAATATTGGGCCATAGACAACTTATCACTTGCATTATCTGGAGAATGTATCACAGGAGGCAGTGTTCCACCAGAAGTCAATACAAGGCCATCCCAGGAGATCTGACGCTGTGGTTGGGTAGATTCTGCTTAAAATCAATACATGGGGCTCTTCACTGGAGTGACACGGGACACAGGTGCATGATTAATCATTTAGTTTAAATGGGAAAGTTTATACCGCCTTGGTTGGCAAGCTAAAAATGGCTACTACTTAGGAATGAAGAAATCAATATAGCAACAATACTGTAATATCATGAGGTGAGCAGTGTGTCACTGTGTTCCTGTCTCTAAGACGATGATTACCTCCGACAATAAGGTTATGTTATGAGGTTATATGTTAAATATATATATATATATAATTGTATATAAATATTTTATATAATATTATTAAATTGTATATCTCTCTCTATATATATATATGTATCTATAAATATAGAGATAGAGAGGCAGAGAGAGTAAGAAAATGTGCATGTGTGTGTGTGTGTTTGTGTGTGTGTGTGTGTTTGTGTGTGTGTGTGTGTGTGTTTGTGTGTGTTTGTGTGTGTGTGTGTGTGTGTGTTTGTGTGTGTGTGAAAGGATGCTCTTATATTTAAAAAAATGGGCCTCTCTCTTTGGGAACAAACTGATCAAACATTGGGAGCAGATGTAGAAATCGCTTTCAGACTTTGTAACAGTTGTGAAATTGCTGTAGAATCTGATGCTGTTTAATGATGGGGAAACATACAGCCTCCAGTTATCATCTATAAGGGAAGATGATGAGAGAGCAAATCGATTCACACGCAGCCTGACAAGCATAGCGGGAAATATTCAAACCTCGTCCCAACACAATTTGGTAAGTATCAACCGTGATCAGCCCACGCCATAGCCAAAAGAAAGGTGCAGAAACATCAATCCAAAATGATGAACTGTAATAACTAGGAGCCAGTACACGCGCTGATGTCTGTTAGATATATTTGACAATATGTCACAATTATTCACGGTACAGTGTATGCTGCACTCTCTGATTGCTTTTTCTAGACACAGCGTCTGCTTTTGCATTCTCCTGTCACTAGGAAAATGATAAGATATGACAATAATCCTGAGTTATATATTAGGAGTTAAGTTTCCATATTTCAAATTTCCATATTTCAAATCCCCCCTCCCCCGCATAGGTTTCTGATGTGGGTACTGTTGAGTGATACTGATATTACCTAACAAGGATGTACATGTGCCATTACAGACCAATTCTATGGGATGACATGTAACTACAGCGACCATACTCCAAAGGCTTGTCGTTCAAAGCTCTAGCAGAAAGACGGATGTTAGAGTCTTCTTATTGACATTGCGGGGGAAGTTGAGGATTACATTTGTCGGAGTCTGCATGAAATATATCAACATGCGGAACTCATTCAGTTAGATTTCTATCGCTTTCCCTCGCAGCCTCATGTAATAATCCCTGCAAAATAACCATATTTTCTGTCGAGTTTGGCAATCATTTCATATCAAAAGGGCATCTTGGAAAAGTTCATCATTTGTTGTGCGTCAATGGATAGCAACCGAACAATAAAGGTATTCGTCCTGTAGTCCGTTGTGTTATTGGCCACAAGGATACAATGAAAATATGATTAAAACGACAGAACACATCACAAAATATTAATAATTTATATCAACTAATCTTACGCATTTCCTGGACTGTTTTATGATACACATGGGCTCTGACAAATAATTGCATTTGATGTGTTTGCACAAATAAACAACATTCGTGTCTACCTCCCCCCCCCCCCCACACACACACACAACAGCCAGGACGGGTCGAGGGACTAGGTAGGGAGGTTATAAACTCTGTTGACATTATGCCACACACGTAGACCTCTGCAGCATAACTTTTGTAACATGTCATCCTTTTAAGCATCCCTGACTTGTAGATTTCGATTGCCATATGTGCTCGCCTTTTTGTAGTCACAGTCCCTGCCCGAGGAGGAACGCACCAGTAGTCGATAATTGGTACCAATCATTGAATGATGACTTTGCAATCAGTTCTGCATCCCGACCGGAGATGTATGATCGATTATTTTTTATCTCACTTGACACGTGATGTAATTTTTACATAGCAGTATGTCCTTGATGACTTTTTTCTTGGAACACAACAAAGTGCAAGTAAATCACCACCCCATTTGAAGGTAATTCGTATCGATTTGACGTGAAGTCAATCAACGTTCGTAATTGTGCCTAAGCTCTTATTGCAGAAGTATTCCATGGCGTATTACAACTGTGCAATATTAAGCATGGAGGATTTATACCCTCAGCCTGTGTACATTCATCTACCAATATTAACTTTCGAGTCAAGTCCTCTGGTGCATTTTCACTGTCAACCGCAGGCCAGGTTGATTGTACTCCCCACCCAACTTTTGGTAATTATTTCTAGGATGACTGGTTTTGTATGTTTGATATCTAAGACAAGGCAATATATTTGCTAAAGAAAAAATCGGTTTAATCATTGGGGCTTAGGAGGTACCATTCAAATTGCAGTGTTATTTTAAATATCCTTTAAAAATGAAGATATTTTCAAGATTTATTAAATTTTGTAGATAGTCATGGGAAAGGGACTTCATTTTTGCTCTCCCCCATATACTTCTTGTTACAGTACAGATTTATTTAAATATATGTTAGAACCTTAGTAAGCTGCAAGAGTATTTGTCTGTACTTCAGTCTGCCACCTTGCCAGCCCAAAGAAATTTTGCATCACGAATAGATTCTCATTTTGTTTCAGGTAGACCTCGACCTCGTGAAAATATTATCAATACTGCATAACACAAACATGTTTACAAACCTTGCAAAGGAAACTGTGCTGGCTTGAGCTTGTTGGGATGAAGTCCTTTGCGAGTCATTGCATTATGTTGCTCATGTATTTGAATATGTACATGTATGCTACTCTTTCATAAAAAGACCACCCAAAACCCACAGCAGAGTGATACAGTTTATTCTAAAATCAGCCAGAACAGAAACTCATATTTAAGAAAAAAAGTATATAAATTTGTGTGCATATTTGTGTATTTATGTGCTGCTATGGATCAGTGTACCTGAAATGAAGAAATTCAATATTTGCCTCCTTATGTATAGTATCTCGATGAATGTGTTGTAAAAGTTGATCACAGAAAGTTTTTTTAATTCACACTTTTGTCTCATATTTTGCCGTAATCCTCCCACCCTCTGGGATTGAGCCTGCCAAGTTGATTAATTGGATCCAGGGCAGAGATGACTACCGGTGTGTATTATCCAGGTGTATACTCTTCAATTATCACAGTCCTGACAGATTTCCCCCATGGCGTTCGTGTGAAGTAGACTTTCCTAGCGAGTTCACTGCATTTCACGTCGGGTGTTCATTGCATTCATCTGTCTGCTGACAACAGGGAATCTAATTACACATTCACCTCTAGTCGAATCGCCCGTAGGTGCAAACGGTATGCCTCTTCCCTATTGATTTTACGTATCGTCTGATGAAGGAATTATTGGTATTCCACGTGCGCTTGCACCGAGGCCAGTAACAATCATTAGATATGCTAACAACGATCCGTCAAGAGTCGCCACTGCTTACAGATGTCCTGCAGTCATATCTCATCGAGTTTGAATTGAAACCAAGTGACAGGAAATTAGTACCCAACGAGAACGGCAGGGCGTAGAAGCTAAGATGTGCATGACATTAGCATGAAATTAGCTACTCTAACACTTGTCATTGTGACGTCATTGGCAGACTGTAATTGGATTAACTGGCAGTAAAAATCAAGAACTGGGAGTATGATATGTTAAGTTTATTGTACTTCATCAGAAGGGTGTATATTCTGTACAGACGTCTTTGTTCATTAAATAAAACCTATTGTTGTTGTTGTTGTTGTTGTTGTTGAATGTTATCAGGAACTATTGTACTTTAGTGTCATTGGTGGCATAAGCACTTTAAGAACTCTAAACAAAATAATGTTTTTAATCACAACAGCATAACATATACTTAATTCACTTTTAAACATTTTTTATACCCCGGTAAGGCCATGTTGATTTGATTATATGGATGACATCCTCTGGGTACCCCAAAACTGATTCGAGCGTGCGAATAAAAAAAAAGTTTGGCAAAAACAAAAAGTTGCCTTCATTATGAAATCCACGTGGTCATGAAGGTCGAACAAATGGCTAAACACACAGATTATGGTATGGCGAATAATAGACTCTTCATTTTCATTTCTTCACATTTTCTTCTTCCTTTGGAATGGATTTTAGTATTCTACGATATTAGTATAGTTTTCCAATATTTTTTTTTCTATTTACGGCATATATTTGCTCATTTTGCAGCTGCTTTGTACGATTTCCAGTATGGTCGAAAACTTTTTTTTTTTGGAAACGAACAAAAATTGATGCGCGCGCGGATGTCATCCATATAATCAAATCAACATGGCCTAATGTAGATTTGCTTTAGTCATGTTGATTAAACAAATTATGCATTGAACTGCATCATATTTGTACTTCATCATTCTTATCGTCAATTTATCTACTAAAAAGTCATTAAAACCCATTCTTATCATTAAAACCCATTCTTATCATAGTTTCGCATTTATCAAGCAACATAGCAGCAGCTCCCAAGAAAGCTGGTAGGAGACTAAAACATTTATCAATACTACAAAAATCAATATCTTTCTCTATGACTTCTTATAATGTTTCTTTATATACATATATGCAAAAAAAATGTATCATTCAGAGGAAAGAAAAGGGAATAAAATACGCAAATGAAATCACCTTCCCCGATTTATTACAGACATTGCTGCCAAATTTATCTTAGAAAGATAACTCGTTTCAATATCACCTCGGCATTGTGTGATGAGAAATTAATAAGGGTATTACAGAGTGTGTGGTATTTGGTGTGCCGGTGATTAATGGCCTGGGGTGCATTAACGTTTGTCATTTCTGCAGATGATCTCAAGATTTCCTGCCTTCCCATCGGGAACCCGCCACTACTCTATTCTAAGTAACCTTGGTCATAAGTCTTCTGTTTATGTCCGTACGCCCCCCCCCCCCAAAAAGACAATTCGACTTGAGTCATTGAATAAAGATCTTACTGATGTGATTTGGCTCATAGATATAATTTCCTTAAGCCCCGGACGATACCCAAACAAGGATATAGCCTGCTGAGTAAGTTATAGTGGCAGCATGCACTAAAACAGACGCTGCATTCTGTAGCCTACAGGCCTGATAATAGTGTTTCAGCTAGTACAGCTGCATTAAGTTTCTTTTGCTCTTGCATTTTTCACTACGCTTTCAACTCCAACTTCACCTTCACCTTTATATATTTTACCAGTAGTACAGTCATCTGTAGTCTATGACTGCTACGGGTGATCTTCATGGGACAGGACAAATATATGCCAACAGAAGGAAGTTCAGTCAGGTAATCCAATTCCCGTGGTACGTAAAGAGTTACCCAAGCTCCACCTTTTGGCAATGAGTACGGAGAATGAGTACTTGAGGATACTAAAAATCTCAATTATTGTGCATTTCATCAAGATAAAGGCTAGCTATTTGAATTGTACAAAGCTTATGTAGTACACTAGAAGAGCGAGCAACTGCCACACCAAGCAAAACGACACACGGGTGTAGATTCATGTGTCACGGATGATACGACACAACATCTGTCTTTTGTGTGATCACTTAGGGCTGTGTGCCATAGTGCAAACAGTAGGAGCGACCAACTTGTGTATGTGAGACTGTCAATTTTCATTTGCCAATCGCTCTGTATCTTTGTTACATATTTGTCTGACCCTTACCTCCTCCCTCATGAACTCAATGAAAAGCTGCCTAAAGGCCGATTTGAGCATCTCATGAATAAAGAAATAAAGAATGGTTCTCTCTCACCACCATTCCCATCACTGGAGGTATTATTTTGGAAGGTGCTGGTTTAGCGGAGATTGTATCTCCTCAGCAGCAATGATTGAAAGTGAGTGGGTGGAGACTGGGTTGCAGTTTATTGACAGGGTTGTGACTCAGCATATCCCTGGTGGATGGATGTAGTATGAGATCGCCAGGAATGTGTACTTTGTATAGTTTGTAATCATGGTATGAAACACAAACCATGGTGTAATACCGGAATGAGTTACGTCATAAAATCGTATCAGTAATAATACATTCTAAGATGTAATTCAATCGGATATTTATGCATGATCATACAATGCAGTTCCAATACATTCACGGATACCCAAAACACTTCCCGGAAGTCTGAAATCTCCATCTTGTTCAACATGGTCTGCGATCTGGAAAGGAATGTAGCGCCAAATGGAACTTGGTCCTTTATGTTGCCCGGTTCTGGGCCGCCTGCCAGGCCGTTGGAAAGTTCAACTCTCTGATCTGTCGGGTCAGTAGTGCATAGACTGGTCCATATGTGACCGCGCATTTGCACAAAGTATCAGACAAGTCGCAACGGATAAATCCTGATGTTTGTCTGCTTTGGGAAAGTATCAGGGGAGTGGTAAGTTTTCGGAAAGTTACCTAGTTACCTGATTATTGACTGTTGAATAGTTATGTTCAGTGTCAATGTATGATGTACAATATGATATTCGCATCACGAACCACTGCATGAATGGTAATGCTGCTAAATAGAAAGACTACAATATATGAAAACCGTGGCGTTCGAAGATTATGTCCAGGTTGATGATATTGAAGTACAGACAGGGAAAACTTTCGCCATGTACGTACACAAATTAAAATGTATGTGGCAGAAAGGACACTGGGTTACGTTACATAAATGTGGGGGTCTTTCTAAATCCCTGTGGCTCCTTGAATTTATACATCATAGCTTCTTGTGAAGCTTGAATATTTTTACCCCAATGAATTCTATGGCGCCATGGCACTGATGGTATTCTGAATGCCAGTCTTAATGAGAAACGGGCGCCATATTCCAGGGATAAATGGACTCCAAGCGTTATCAGGAACGCTCATAAGAACCCACAAATCCCTCTTCCCGGAACTCAGAAGATCCATTAGCTCGACTGCACCTACAGAGATACCGGCAGTCCCTGATGCCTTTTCTACAGCCCAAGGAGGCGCAATGGAACAAACAAAACGCATTCTCCAGCAATTACCACCCGCGTAGGAACTGATAGAGAAGCGCCGCGCTAGTCATCACATTGCAGCCGCCTCTCAGGCTGATGGAGATACATATCTAGTGTCCTCCCCTGGGTAGTTCAGTGATAATCCATGTCCACCATAACCTAGGCATTCAATCAGGGAGCCAAATGATAAAACAGGTGCCAACATATTGAATGGCTGTTGGGGCAGTAGGCTTCATTCCATTGTGCAGCTGGTGAAGTGAATGTGGTATCGACTTGTCCTATATCTCTCCAACCTCCGGGATATAGGAAATCACCGGTGCCGATCTTCTCTCAAAATAGAGCTGCAGTTGTGGACAAGAAGTCAATAGTTTGATCTTTACTGCCCAGATTGTGTAATAAAAACCCATTGATTTCGTAGCCGATCGCTTATCAGGATAGGCTCATCAACACCAACCATAGTATGTCTTTCCTGATAGCTATTTGTGAAAGTCCTTTAAAAAATTAAAATAGTACAGTAGTACAGTATAAATAATTGAGGCAACATACTAGAGAGACACGCCATGATTTTCTGTATTCTATAGATTATGTGAATTCAATAAAGATTTGTTTCGAATGATCAAGAGAAAGTATACTACTCATTCATAGGCAATTCAAACTCTGCTACTGGATAAATATTTACTACTGGACGTTTTGGGTGACATCCATCACTCTTCTTCAGCGCCACTACTCCTTATGTATATAGAGACTTGCATTACAGGGTTTTGCAGCTTAGATACGTTGCAATCTGCTGCCATGTGGGAAACGTTCCGCGATAAGCACTATTGTGTTGGCTCCATCCAGGCAGCATACTAGTACTCTACTGCCCGTAACCAGATTCTATCTTTCCCCGGCTGTTATAGTCCGAGGCTCACAAAGAACATAGAGGAAGATCGATGACCCTGTGCTATATAATCAGTAAAGCCCCAGTCACACATAGCCGAATATGGCCTCCCGAACACTGCCGAACTCCCCCAACCATGGTTAGGAGTAGGTCATGATCAAGGTCGGCTGTGACTGGCTGGTGCTCGGCCAGACCGGCTACTGTTCGGCTGCGCCACCCGAAGGTTTCAAAATGTTAAAACATTCGGGTGTGGGCGGGAGGTTCGGCCATGGTTGGCTGGTGTTCGAGAGGTCAGCAGGGACCAGGGCATGATAGGCAGTCAAATTTGACCGAAAAGTTTGATTAGATACGTATCGCAAAGTAGGCGTGGCCTAAGCTGGTCATACTGCTCCCAATCTTTAGCCAACTTCGGGGCAAGGTTCTGAATGTATGACAGGGGCTGAACCTTAAGCCAAATTATGTCTGTGTGTCTGAAAACATTATGTGAACTAGGGTTTTAGAAGGTATGTATCCATCAGTTTTAGACAGGCTCTAGGTATTTTGTATGTATTGCTACTGTTGATATGGGCCATTTATGTGCCTGATTCAAATAGATAAATGAAATGTGCACAACTTGAGCCAAAACCCACCATCTTTGAGATGCGTGAGAACAAAGTTGCCCTCATTATGAAACCTGAAAAAAGTGGTCAGTAAGGTTGAACGCACAGAGCATGGTGTAAGAAATTACCAAATAATCATTTCTTAATTTTTGTTCTTATTTGACTGTGAGAGATTGATTCGTTGGACATGTTCTTCTTTTCCTTTTATACCCTGCCATTCCTCGTACCTAAGAGACTGTATGGTCGCATTTTTTTGGAAACGGACGAAAATTGATGCTCGTCGATGCCATCCATGCAATCACGTCAGTGTGCCCTAAGGTGAAAACTGTCTATGAACCAAAATGACTCAGGGGGAAATATCGTCAGCAAATAAATAGAACTGAAAGGTTGTGCCAAAAGCTACTATCTGAGACTAATTCGCACAGTTCTCAAGTCGCCATAGGGTGGACCAGATCGAACTGTAGACCTTGCGGGAAGACCATGAAAAATGGTGCGCTAAGAATTGGTAGACACTGTCGTCAGCTGGTAATCTTTTGGGTTTAAGAACCTGTCTACAAAATTGATGACTAAGTCTTTTCAAACTGAACGATAAAGCTGGAGACTAAGTATGGACAGCGAATGCAATACCCTCCCCCTCTGTGTGTCGTTCCAACTCTTTTTCATAGAGGGCATCATTGGACCTCGCCTTGGCTTCCCCAAATAAGCGAGGTGTTGATTATGAAGCTCAATCGTATTGTTCTGTCAGTACTTCATGACATAGTTTGAAACTTTGGTCCCGATGTAAAAAAAAAAAGAAGAAAAATTAGCGTTTTCTTGGTTCGGTTCCGAGTGGAGGCCACGGCAGTATGATTACGACATGTACTGAACCCTGACATTATTCCTTCAATTCATGATATACATATTATCAGAACTGAAAAAAACTTACCGATTCAATGTCTTTAAAGACGACAATCTTGAATATAGTAAGGAGTGTGTATGACCTCTTTCACGGGGAAGTTACTTGCTTGTACCTTTGTCTTAATTGTGTTCACTTGCAATCAATGAAATACTCGTTTATATATCGAGTTCCGATTCCTTAATCACTTTTCTAACAACCTGCAGACCGCTCAATCAGATCATTACCCCACTTTACAAATGTCAGGCTCGCTAATGATCCTTTCACAGAAACTTGTGTGGCCTTGTTTCTTTATCCAGTTCACTCCGTAAATGACGGAAAATTCCCAACCGTTGGTCGCCGTTGCATCTTTCATGACACCCCTGGCGACCGTTGGTGGCCACGTCAGTACGTTGCAGCTTTTAAAAACAGACTGCGTCGAGTCACTTAGAATGACTATTATTTGTGAAATGAAAGTTTGGATGTTGATACTGATAAGTTATGAATCGAGATAATGTTTGAATTTTGTATTCATTATATTGTAACTGATTATTGTAACTGAACCAAAGTATTTGTAAAAGACCCCTGACGTACCTCCCCTTAAACTCTTGAAAAGCGTAATAAAGGTTGAAAAAAAATTAGGCCTAAGAGCCCGGTCACATGTCGTTCTACGATCGCAAACTGAGGACATTCTTGGGATAATCGTGCACGTGTCTTGCAAACTTAAGCTGACTTGTTATGGAAATGGCAGCCTTAGATCCTTGTCGGCGGTTGGTTCTGTCACAGCCTGCTTGAAAATTCCACGGCATCAAAGTCGTACGACGACCTGCGACGAATGCGAACGCACCGTAAAAGGTATAGTACTTGACAATGTATTAATAAAAAGCATAGGTTACACTGTTCAGCAACATATTTGTTATATTAGGTTAAAGAGTACGGACATATAGTACATGAGCCGGGTACAACAGCTGTTCTCTGGTCCTCTTTAACTCACTTGTAACTCATGATCACAGTGACAAATGTATCATTTCGTACAACGAAGTATCTTCGTTCACAGAAGGAAAATGCAAGTTTAAGAGAGGCAAACTAAAAACAGAACATCCTGGAGGGAGATGTCTACAGCCACCATGTATCAGCTTCGATGCCCACGAAGGATTGATTGAAACTAATGACTCAAAATAATCTAAACTCAGCTCAGACATTTTACTGTTATATTTTACTACCGCATCAAACCTATCACTGCACAAAAATTACCAATTACCAATGACGATAAACGCCGGGTAAGTCTGATAATAAAGCTTTTGGCATTTGATGTTTTAGGCATTCACTATCAGACTTACCCGGCATGTATCGCTATTGTGTAGGTAACAATTCCCAGGTGTACATATCAGACTTGCCTAGGACATAATCATGTTATAGTTAAAAACACCTGGAGCCAGGGCTCACTTCACAAATTGCGATGAATAATCACAGGAAATCTATACTGGCGACGTTGATCACCTAAAGTAACCATTACCAGACTTACCTGACATTTATCATTATTAGTAAATCCCACTTTTCATGCAGTGAATCCCTAGCCCTCTGGTTCGTATGGTAAGTATTAGCTTCTTACTTACTGTAATGGAAGTCCATGTTGGTAACCCATTCCCCATGAGATTCACACAGGGAAGTGCATTACTGGACTACTTCATGCCAACACCTTATAATACATCCGTTTGATCTAGGACTTCTCTGCCCCCGGCTGGCTTCAGTGACAGACTGAGTCCTCCATCGGTACTCAGAAACATCCCTCTGACGGCTGTAGCTGTTGCTGTCAAAGATCAAAGAATCAGTAAGCTTCTTTTGCGATATTATTGTAAAGTTCGGGTGTGCCTAAGCCCCAATACTTTTTATATGACGTTTTCCCGATTTATTCAATGTGAAATAGTTGTAATACCGGAGGTTTCCCTTATTTTCCTAATTTATGAGCAAGTCATACAAACACAAGTATTTCCTCGACATAAAAAAAGAATACGAGCCCTATTGATAGAAAAGGACATCTACTGCATCAAGCAAGTTGTTTTTCTAGTGTGTTCCGTTGTTTCGGTTGTCGACAACAACGGACTGAGCAAAACCAAGCAATTAATGGAAAAAAGGGCAAGGGTTTAATCAAGAGAGGCTTCAGGGATAATGTTTAAATCCATTTGTTTCCATTCCATCACTTTCAATGAGCTGATCACTCAACCGTACATGGTAACACAATCAACAAAGGAGTAACCCTGTCGTCAAAACCATATAAATCACACTTACAACCTCCTCTCTTTTATCCCCACATAGCACTGCAGATCTTAAAAAATGACTAACGACTTCAAAAGTACCCAATGATATTAGCCATTCAAAATATCCACAAATAATTACATCTGCAAGACTAATTAGGTTTTCTGCAAAGGGAGACAGAGAGGTCGGTCACAATATTTGATATCGGGATAAGTTTAGCATTTGTTATTAATAACTTGCTGCCCTGGGATTTGATTGCGAACAACCTGACAACCTGTACGCCACAAGGCCAGATACCTTTTACCATTGATTGGTCGAGCGTAATCAGCCGAGTTACCTTAGCATTTAAAGCTAGGGAGATAAAAAGCGAGAAGGGGCTGTACGAGCAACCTCCATGGAGGAGCTCTGCAGAGCTCCTCCATGGAGGTTGCTCGTACAGCCCTCAGCTCTGCAGAGCTCCTCCATGGAGGTTGCTCGTACAGCCCTGAGTGATACCCCCGCAGAGCTCCGCGACAAAACAAGCCAATTCGCTGGTTGTCGTCACGTTGAGTTTTGCTTTCAAATCTTTGAGCTCTGCGTTCAAATCAAGCCAATTCGATGGGTGGCGTCACAGGTTCAGTTTTGTATAGAGCTCCGTAGATTTTAAGCCAGTTCAATGTGACTACTAGGCTTTGTAACGTACCAAAGGCTCTCCCAAACAAACAAGACTTCGCAGAGTTCGCAGAGCTGCTCGCTCAGCCCTACCTCCGTATAGAGAGCTCCGCGACAAAACAAGCCAATTCGCTGGTTGTCGTCACGTTGAGTTTTGCTTTCAAATCTTTGAGCTCTGCGTTCAAATCAAGCCAATTCGATGGATGGCGTCACAGGTTCAGTTTTGTATAGAGCTTTTAAGCCAGTTCAATGTGACTACTACGCTTTGTAACGTACCAAAGGCTCTCCCAAACAAACAAGACTTCGCAGAGTTCGCAGAGCTGCTCGCTCAGCCCTACCTCCGTCGGTTATAAAGCATGGAGAGCTCCGCGACAAAACAAGTCAATTCGCTGGTTGTCGTCACGGTTGAGTTTTGCTTTCAAATCTTTCTCTGCTCTGCGTTCAAATCAAGCCAATTCGATGGCTGGCGTCACAGGTTCAGTGAGAAGGGGCTGTACGAGCAACCTCCATGGAGGAGCTCTGCAGAGCTCCTCCATGGAGGTTGCTCGTACAGCCCTCAGCTCTACGGAGCTCCTCCATGGAGGTTGCTCGTACAGCCCTCGGCGATACCTCCGCAGAGTTCTGCGACAAGACAAGTCAATTCGATGGTTGGCGTCA
The DNA here is from genome assembly GCA_013266295.2 of Branchiostoma floridae x Branchiostoma japonicum. NCBI lineage: Eukaryota > Metazoa > Chordata > Leptocardii > Amphioxiformes > Branchiostomatidae > Branchiostoma > Branchiostoma floridae x Branchiostoma japonicum. Next base: position 8,795,105 of record CM023828.1, read on the forward strand.
CCATGCAAAAAACTTCTTCTCGTTTTCCATGTTCCTTTAATATTGGTGGCTTATTATAATTGGAGTCGGGTGTTTTTATACCTAGTTAATTCCTTTTTTCTAGTTTGTTTTCGTTTTCTCATTAGTTTACTTGCTTTCTAACCAGCAAGCAGACCCCGCCAATTAAATACGTCCAGAGACCACCTCTGTGAACGTAGCTCTGCGACAAAACAAGTCAATTCAATGGTTGGCGTCACGAACTGAATAGCTCTATGGGGCCATGTGAAAAGGGCTCTGTGAAGGCCATGGAAAATTGGACCTTTGTGAACGTAACAAGCCAATTCGATCGTTGACGTTACCAAAATGCCTCCATGCTCTGAAGGAAGCTCGTGAACGAAGCTCTGCTGCCCAAACAGCCCACAGCTCTGCAGAGGTCCTTCGCAGAGCTGCTCGGACAGCCCTCCGCTATACTAATACGTATGGGAGAGCTCTGCGACAAAACAAGTCAATACGGTGGTTGGCGTCACTAGGCAAAACAAATACGTTTCTTCTTCTTCTCGACTTCCATGATCCTTATTGTTGGATTATTATAATTGGAGTCGGATGTTTTTTTACCTACGTTTCTTGTTTGTTTTCTCATTCCTAGTTTACTTGCTTATAATACTTAACAGGCAAGCAGGCCCCGCCAGTTCAATACGCCCAGAGACCACCTCTGTGAACGTAGCTCTGTGAACATAACAAGGCAATTCGATGGTTGGCGTCACTAACTGAATAGCTCTATGGGGCCTTATGAAGGACTCTGTGAAGGACTCATGGGACGGATCTCTGTGAACGTAACAATCCAATCCGATGCTTGGCTTCACCAAAATAGCTCCATGCTCCGTGAAGGAAGCTCGTGAACGAAGCTCTGTTGCCCAAACAGCCCACAGCTCTGCAGAGGTCCTTCGCAGAGCTGCTCGGATAGCCCTCCGCAGCTCTGCGACAAAACAAGTCAATTCGATGGTTGGCGTCACCAACTGAATAGAGAGGGCAAAAGTCAATTCGCTGGTTGTCGTCACGGTTGAGTTTTGCTTTCAAATCTTTGAGCTCTGCGTTCAAAACAAGCCAATTCGATGGCTGGCGTCACAGGTTCAGTTTTGCACTCTTTTGTCTTTTGGATTATGGCACGTTTTCGAATTGGCTTGTTTTGAACTATCGAATTGGCTTGTTTTGAACGCAGAGCTCAAAGATTTGAAAGCAAAACTCAACATGACGACAACCAGCGAATTGACTTGTTTTGTCGCGGAGCTCTCTATGCTTTATAACCGACGGAGGTAGGGCTGAGCGAGCAGCTCTGCGAACTCTG